>CM040120.1:167885868-169085868 GCA_022559845.1 Amorphophallus konjac | reverse complement strand
CAAATCTCACAAGGTCTAGTTTTTCCTAAACTTATAGGAGAGAAGGAAACCTAGGACAATTTTAACCTAAATTTCTAGGTCAATGCGACCTATGCTCTGATACCAACTAAACTGTCACGCCCCGATGCGGAATCTCGGGACGTACGGTTAGAGGCAAGCGAGCAATAAAGAATTCCGAACCATTGCACTAAAGGTTGGAAAAGTAATAATCAGAGTTTTATTGATAAAAATTGAGTACAATGGGTAGAACAACTACATCCATATAATAATCAAACTAGAACAATTTCTCATTAATTCTACGGGTACAAACTGACTCAATAAACTAAAACTATCTCTCGATATCACTCCAGTCCATCCCTGACAAGTTCGTCACCTGGAAAGAGGGGAAACAGTAGGAGTGAGCTAAACGCGCTCAGTAGATAACCACAAACAGGTTTAAGTAATTAACCATTGATTTCCAATTTATATGAAATGCAGTAAATAAAGAATGACGATAGAAATAACTTGCAAAGTCAAGAAATATAGCAATTTATCAAGTAATGAACAAGTAAAGTAACAGTAAGAAAATTTGGCCAGCAAGTATGTTACACATGTAACCAGGTAAATACACACGAGTCGAGTATCCAGAATTTGTCGTAGACGTAACAAGTCAAGTCAAGTATTCGGGTGTAATGCCTCACCCTTGTCATAAACATCCCAATGGGCTCAATATCTTTTCGGGCGCTCTCCCCAGGACCAGACTGGGCCCTTATGATGCGATGGCATTTCATTTCAATTGGATCACCGATCCCCCGTCTAGACATAGTCAATTATGGCCAATATAATCAGATGAATTTCTGTCGGGTACAAGATGTAAAGGACGACACTTGTCTCCTTTGATTCAAGAGTTTAAACACAACGAAAAACCCAAAACAAGGTATTCGTACGGCAATCACTGGGCCGTACTCTTATGAGTAACGAGTCACGGGGCCAAGAATGAACGGGTGACAGTAAGCCGTTCGAGAAAGAGAAGTAAGTTCCGAAGAACGAGAATATACGAACCATTTGGGTCGTATTTTTCAAGAAATACGGTTCTAGAGAATCCGTATTAAGTATAATGATCTAAATATAAGATAATTTATGTGAAATATTTACCGGGTTGCCAATAACAATTAAACCAACCAATTTCAGTTTAATGTCCATTGGTCAATTCCGGGCTCAAGTATGACCGAAGATTATCCAAGGGTAATCGGTCAATTTATCAAGTTAAAACGATAGTCATGATGTAACCGTAATTTTACCACGGTAAATTGTCTCACGGTAAAAATGTGAAGTTTACCGGATAGAGTGTCCGGTTAATTGGCCAAAGACTTGCCATAAGTTGGCCAATAATTTTCTGATTTACAGTAATTTACAGAAATTACCTACGGTAAATTTTTAGCTTATGGTAATTAGCCAATTTATCCAAAGTTACAAGTGAATTACAATAATTTTCACTTTAACAAAATAGATACTGCAATTAATAGAAATTTACTCATCTCATTATTTGTTATTTATGTGGATTATCAGTTTTTACTATTTAACATTGTTAAATGGGTCAGAATAGCAAAAATCAGGTTTTCTGGAAGTTAAACAGTTGAAAATGGGCCGTTAAACCTATTGGGTGAAAATTGGACCAGAAATAGGTTTCTGTTAAGCGGTCTAAGTACGGCCGTTTTCAGGAGAACAGCGGTCTGGGAATGACCGTTAAATGGATAAACAACGGTTCCCTAACAGCCGTTCTAGTCTGAGGAATTTACCTTCGGCTGTCTGCTAACACACGTCGGTCAGGGGCCGTTTCTAGGGTAAAAGGGTACAACGGTCATGGTAGGGCCATTTATCATGTAAAACGGTCGTTTTCTAGCCGTAATAAAAAAAATACACTTAAATGATAATATTACTAAATTTATTCTAAAGCGGTCTCGGGTTGACCGTTATGCATGTACAACGGTTTGGGGTGAACCGTGGAATGCCAGGGGACAAAACGGTTCATGAAAAGTCGTTAAGACGTACTCTATGGCGGTCGTTACGGGGCCGTTAAAGTAAATAAACGGTCCGTGTGGAGCCGTCTTTCTCTGTAACACGGGGATATTGAAAACAGAAGTATAATCCGGTAATGGGGCTTCAATTCATGAGTTTAAGCATGCAAATGGATAATAAAACATGATTTCTAGAAGTTAACAGCATGCCCTTTCATTCCATTTATCAAATTTGAGGTTTGTGCCATGGTTACCTACCTTAACCAAGGAAGGAAAATAAGAGATGTCTTGAGGAAGAAGATGAATAGTGATATTTGCAGAAGCCTTCACAGCACGTAGCAGCAGAGTCTCCTTTGTTTAGGCTTAAGGATTGCTAAGGAAGGCTTAAGGGGGCTTCTATTTATAGTTTTCATTTGAAGGAACGTGTGAAATCTTCACACACTTCACACAAGACTGGTCAGAGCCGCAAAACCCATCCCTGCGTCCAAGCCGTGTTCTTGCCGACCTAAAACACGTTTTCACGTGTTCCACAAGGTAGGTTAGTCTTAAGCTAAGCCTAATCCTATGGATTAAGGAATAGTTAACTAAAACCTCCTTTAAATGTTACCAAACGATTTTTAATGAAATTGACCCAGAAGACAAAATTGCTAATCAATACATGCCCTTTCAGATTATGATTTTTATAGAATTTTATCACGAGGTTTAAGGTTAATCTCCTAATCTTAAGATTAACATAATAATTTAACTCAAATGTTCAACGGTTCAATCGATAGAGAGAGTTTCTGATTTTTACCGATGAAACTCCAGAAGACAAAGTTGCTAAGAAAAATACTCTCTATCAGATGTGATTTTTGTAGATTTTTCTACGGTAGTTGTATTTTCGGGTGAATAGTGTTTTCCGCGTTTTTAAGTCAAGCTTAAATCATCGATTAAGCCATGTAACTGATTTTATTAGGGTCAAGTATAGAAGACTAAAGTGTTTACCATAGTGTTTACTAATTAACTACCATTTTTAAGTATTTTCATATGATAGTCAAAAAAATTACGATTTACTATTTACCATAGTTACTATTCAAAATTTTTGTTTTTTTTACTATTCACGAAATTAAATAATTGCACAGAAACTCGGGGTCTTACACATTCACTTACATGATAAAACATGAATTAATCGAGCATATAAAAGAAAGCATTATGATCAGAGAATGACTGAATAATTGCATGATGACACACCCAGCAAGATGACTCACAGTGATTAACTTACATCAAAAACCAATCATCAAAACCACCATTAAAACCATCATCAAAACCACAGGGGCACAACAATCTCCCCCTTTTTGATGATGGCAACACTACACAGTGAGTCAATCTGATGACTCAAACTATTCTCCCCCTTTGACTTCATCAAAAAGAAAAATAGTTTGAGAAATTAAAGCATGTATAAAAAAAATCAGTCAATTCCTCCCCCTTGCAAGAACATGATTCTCCCCCTTTAAGAGTTTCAGCAAAAACATGAGTTAGAGATGATCAAAAGGAACCTGCATGCAATGATTGACTGATGTTCTCCCCCTTTGGTATAATCAAAATAAACCATGGGAAGGGGTATGAATGCAGATGCAGATACCAGAATGCAAGATCTCAATTCTTCTCCTTCTATGCAGCATGATGCATATGACAAGGAGGCTCCCCCTCAATAAATGGAATCTTATGAGATAGATGAGAAGGAGACCACAGGGGCAGACAAGGAGAAGTTCAAGTCAATGAGCCAAGGACATGAATCTCATGAGCAGAAGAGTATCAATTAACAAATTTTTCAAGGATGCTCCAAACACAAGAAATTCAGCCAGATTTTCAAAGAGATATCAATCTCATAAATCTAAAACATAAGTTTTCAAAGTCTTCTATTATAGGGGCTTATGAATGAGCTTTTTGAACAGCATGGTTTAAACATGATGTATGCAGAGTTTATCAATAAAATTATGTATTGATATCTAAAATCATGGTTTAATAAAAATGAACCAAGCCCTCATATTTATCTTGATTATCCTCCCTTCGTCTTACACAATCAAATTTATTGACTTCTTTCAGAATTACATGCACTAGTATTGAGATTAAGCAATTATGAAGTCATATGATTTTATCTAGGGTTGTAGCAATTTGATTTTAGCATCAATTTTCAGATATTGAGATATGTTCAACAATTTTTCATGCTACAAATTTTACGAGCAGTCTAGTTCAGTGCACACCTTGTAACTAGAGGATATACCTTGATTAGAGGCCAATATCCCTAAGCACTTAGTGTGACTAACTGTCATGCTTTATATGAACAGAGATAGCATTTACACATCATGACACACTACAAATCATTTCTTGATGAGTGAGTTGTATTTCTTAGTGTGCATGCCATTGCTCTGCCTGATTTTTAATGAATCTTATGCAGAGTTAACTAAGGCACATCATGACACAGTCCTTTGGACATGTGTTTCTCAGTGACCAAGGTCATTGCTCTGACAATTACTTTACCCTTTAGGCAATTCAGAAACATTTATTTGCTTCAAAACAATATTAATCTCATGTACTTAACCAAATAAAGTCATGTATTCAAAAGTGTAGATTTTAGAAGTTTTTGCAAGACACAGCATGAAACAGTTGGTTAAGATTTATTAAACATGATTCAGATATGTTAAGAGATTTTAAAGTTAAACTCCATGAATACATTAAGCTTAAACCACATGAGTTATTTCAGACATTCATAAAAGCGTATAATAGAAGATTTCTAGTTCAAGATTTTTCAGATTTATGATCGAGATAGCCCATTGAAATCTTCATGAAGGACTGAAATAATTCTGATACCAAATGATACCAATTGTTACCAATTGATAGGAGAGATTTTGAAGCTCAGTGTTTTCAATCACCTAGGATCGAAGTGCTCTAGCATGTAAACCTATCTAGGACTCTTGGGGGATCGAATTGATGCCCTATAGGACTCCAAAATTGACTTAATCTTTCATGCCTAGGTCATTCCCTATAAATAGGACCCAGAATCTACCTGCGCGAACTTCATTTTGGCTCGCCTGGTTCAACAGTAAGATGGTGTTATTTCTTGTCAGACCTTTAGAACCTTTTATTTTCTTTAGTATTATCTAACTCCCCTCGAAATTTCATATTAAGAGATCAAGCCGTTGAGGAGTTAGAGGATCTACAAGTAGTTGTTTCTCTGTGGGACACACAGGAACAAGCGTGTTCGTCCGGCAAAGATCCGAAGTTTAGGGACCTTAGCAGTGGTAATTTCATGTCTAGCCTTTAGAGTTAATTGTTCACCTTTATTTCTTCTAATCATCCCCCAAATTTTGTGAAATTAGATCAAGCGGTTAAGGAGTTAGAAGGCCGGGAAGTTACCGGTTCCACGCAGGATGCGCAGTAATGGGGGCGTACTTCCAGTCAGAAATTTGAACTTTCGGAGCAACCCCAGAGGTAGGTTATCTTATGATGGCTTTAACAACGTGCTAGGAGTAAAAGCCCCCTATTTTCTCTTAATTTCATACTTTCTACATGTGATATTTCATGTTTATTAAATTCTATGTTTTGATGATGTCAATGTAATATAGTTTACTTGCTAATAATAACAGTTTGTGATTGCAGGTGCTTTAGAACAAAGAAAAATTATTTTAAGTCAAGAAGAAACTTTCAGAAGTACATATGGAAGCTGGGAATGTCAAAACAAGATAGTTACTTCCTCGATGCAGTCAAGACCACAACAGTATGCTTCAGAAGAACTGCATCGACGCATCAAAGAAGTGCACCAATGCATCAAGCACAATAACACCCAACAAGTCACATTACATCGAAGCACTGGAATGGTGCACCGACGCACTAGTCAAGGTTCGAGTTTCAAAATGCAATTGAGTCGAAGCATCAAAAGCCTCATTAATGCATCAAGTTAAAAGCCCATACTTAAAGTTAGTTGTTCAAAGGTTCTATCCTCACACTACCTCGATGCATCAGGGGAGTGCATCGATGCACTAGCTCGGAACTAGCAAATTGAAGACAACAAGGTCAAAGCACTATAAGGAGAAATTAGAGCAGTCACATGGGCAGGTCGAAGCCGCAAGCTGCTGATCTGATCCTTCAGCGTTCAAGATATGTATTGTTACGCTCAGCCTCGACCTGGCGAAGCTATGCATCGATGCATCAAGAGCTATTCATTCAAATCCAACCGCCTGTAGTCCTCCTTAGCAATATTGCATCGACGCAACAATGAAGCTGCTTCGACCCCCTGAAAGAAGCTTCTGATGCTTATTATTTTGGCTTACCGAAATAGGGGAACGGTCGACCGATTCCGTCAAGAATTTTTGTACGGGAAACGAACTTAAGAGCATTAAGTCTTAATGCATGATTAAGGATCAAAACTCAGCTTGCCTTAGCTAATCATGGATCTGAAAGCATGAAGATATCAAAGCACATGATGAACTCACGGAAATCACATGACTGCGATCATGGAACTTTTAGGCGCGCAAATAATGAACCCACATGGTGGGCTTCTGGAAGAATCATATCACTATCAGAATATTCCTTTCCATGTGGACCAATAGATTATTGGCTGATCGGAATCTCGAAGTGGAAGAAAGATGAAGATGATCCTCTGCTCTCTGCTAAAAGTATCAAGCCGCTCCGTTCAAGAGAGGTGCTGAAGCTGCTAGCATGGTTGAGATAGAAATTTCAGAGAGAGCTCTTCCAAAAGAAAAAGAAAGAGTGAACTACCTTGAGAGGAAGAGATATTTGAGAGTAGCCAGCCTATCTCCACAGAAGATTGCTTCATCGGAAGCTACATTGTTCTTATTGGTGTTTCATTGATTGAATTCTACATTTCTATTGTTTTTCATTTTGTTCTTCTATTTACATTTGTTCTAGTTCCCTCTGAGTGTGTTCAGAAGAAGGGAGAGCAATCTCCGGAGTCCCCTCTGAAGATTCAGAGGTCGAGAAATCTCCGATCTGTGGTTGTGTGAATTGCTAGGTGCAGTTCACAGGGTTCCTTCTATAGTAGCAAAGGAAGGGAGGTTGATCCTCCGGGTTCCTTCTGGATTCCCAGAAGAAGCGAGGAAAGTGTTCCTCGGGGTGAAGCTGTGTTCAGCCGTTGTTGCAGACTGAGTCTATTGGTTCTTTTGCCTTGAGCAAGGAAACCTTACTCTGGGAGAGTGAGGGGTGGATGTAGATTGCCATTGGCAATCGAACCACCTAAAAATTCTCTTGTCCATTACGTAATTTGTTTTGCTTAGCAACTCAATGTATGTTACCTTGACTAATCGGTATATTAAAAGAAGTAGCTGGAAGGATAGGTCAGGCCTATCTAGAATGTTGCCCCTTGTGTGAGGAGATCCATGGAATAAACCTCCACCTTGTACTGATGTAAATCGCAGTGAGCACGCTAGGCTGCTGAGTGTTGGCTGCATTTGTCGATCTCCTTGTTTGCACACGTTGTGTTCACAACACCTCTCACCGCACACATAATCACTGTTGAGTTTTACGATCTTGTGCGTAGGTTCAAATTCGTGTTCTTTTTGTCGAGCTCCTTGATCGCGCTTGATAAGTTCATTGCAACGCTCATTGCATGCTATCTTGTTGACTGCTTGTCTGAACCGTGCTTGCATTTATATCACTGTTATTGTTAACATATCTGCTTGCATTGCTCTTAGAGTTTTATCAGCTAATTTTTGGGAATAGTTATATTCATCCCCCCTTCTATATCTGTTGTTCTAGTCTATCAATTGGTATCAGAGCAAGTTTCCAAAAATGTGGTCCAACGACCAGGGAAGACCTAGAAAAAGTAATCCTCGTAGCTTCATAGCTAAGGGGCATTCTATAAACAGACCCCTTCGATGGCACTAATTACCTGTACTTGAAGAATATGATGGAGGTTTTCATTCGAGCTTAGAGCCATGAGATATGGAGAGTGATCACCAGCGGTCCATTCGAATTGCCTAAAGATGAAACTACATGGACCAGGGAACAAATTCGTGTATCTACTATCAATTGGACAGCCATGAATATCTTGTAGTGTGTCGTCCATCCAGAGGAGTATTCAAGGATTTCGTCTTGCAAAACTGCCAAAAAGATGTGGGATGAGCTACAAGTAATCTACGAAGGAACGTACCAGGTGAGAGCGACAAAGGTGAACATGCTCACTGCAGATTATGAATTCTTTAAAATGAAGCATGATGAAAATATATCCGACTTGTATGCAAAGCTTTCTACGATCACTAACAACCTTAAAGCTTTGGGAAAACAAGTCCAGGAGAGTGATCTAGTTAGAAAGATTCTTAGGTCCCTAACCCCTGCGTGGCACACAAAAGCCACTATGATAGAAGAGTCTAGGGACCTGTCCACCATAACTGTCACAGAGCTGATGGGATCTCTGCTGGCATATGAGATCAACCTCAAAAGGATTGTAGAGGAGAACAAAAAGGGTAAAACTATAGCCCTCAAGGTGTCTCGAAGCAGTGGGGAAAGTAGTAAGGAATATGAAAATATCTTTGATTTGGATGATGATCAACAAGCCATGCTGACCCACTAGTTTCAAAGGTTCCTGAGAACCAGAGTAAAAGCTTCGGGAAAAGGAGGCCTGTTTGCGATGGGTTTTTTCCTTCTTATTATTTTATGTGTGTTTGTGTGTATATATATATATATATAGGAGAACAAAAAGGGTAAAACTATAGCCCTCAAGGTGTCTCGAAGCAGTGGGGAAAGTAGTAAGGAATATGAAAATATCTCTGATTTGGATGATGATCAACAAGCCATGCTGACCCACTAGTTTCAAAGGTTCCTGAGAACCAGAGTAAGAGCTTCGGGAAAAGGAGGCCTGTTTGCGATGGGTTTTTTCCTTCTTATTATTATTATTATTATATATATATATATATATATCTTATTTCACGTGTTGAACAACCAATTAACTAACTGGTAATTAATTGACTGATTGACGGCGTGGGCGTGCCAGTCACGTACGTGACAAGTTTATTATGCGCTCATCTTGACCCGTATCGGGCGAAAGTGAGGTTCGGTCGGGACCAGCAGTCCGCCATACCATAAAGGCTATGGCATTAATTACATCCCCCGCGAGGAGGGAACACCTTTGATTAATTGCCGAGATAGTGGGCTGTCGAGGCCGGAATAAAAGATGCGACGTTATGAGCATGACAAGGTCACACGGAATACGTCTATCTATCATGCAAGGGGGGCGTGGTTTATTAAATTAGTGACCCTCAGTACAGGGCGGAGGACGTAGGTCCGAAGACCACCATCGCGCATATCGGAGACTTCCGATCGGGCGTAACTCGGTCTTCCGTCGGTGCCATTTGATATACTCGAGGGTCTATGCAAGCATGCATGCATGATGATGATAACTATGCTAAGCATGGCAACAGAATTATGAAAGTAAGCAGTGATCAATCACGTCTGTTAATCTCTGCCAAGTGAGGCAAGGATAGTAGCACAAGCCTGATAGTAAAACGATTCAGATCCGAACATCACTTATGTTATTCAGTTTATTAGGATTCATTAATTCCGGCCATGGGAGATGAAGGTCACCCCGAGGGTGGGTGAATGATTAAAACAACATCAGAGCTTAAAACCGATGCAGCCGCGCGTAGGGGTAGAGTTCCCCGGCGCGGCCAAACGTGGGCAAACAGAACTAATCCGGCGCGGCCAGACGTAGGTAAAAGGGCTAAACCGGTGCAGCCGAAATGTAGGTAAACGGGCTAAACCGGCGTGGCCATGGGCAACTGTTAGCCCGGCGCGAAGGCCCTGGGGCGCGCCGGTTTAGGGCGCGGCGGGAACGGGGCAACCCGCACGAAGAAGAAAATGAGTCTTATGTTGATACGGCGCGGTAGGGTACCGCGCCGTATTAGGGCGCGCCGGGTTCGGGCCGCGCCGTTTTAGTCAATTTTAGGTGAAATTCACAGTATTTTGGTTCATTCAAGATCCTTATGATAGTTTCAAGTCAACCATACCAATTACTTGTTTTATTGAAGTCCAAGATCCCTCGGAAATGATGCAGTAAGTCAGTGCGAGGTTCACACTCGAGCACTGAGTTGATTCGGTTCAGAATGAGCATCTGATTATGGCTTAATTATTCTGAGTCTGCCCAAAATTGGGCAGCATCTCCCCTGAACATGAAGAGTTGCAGGGGAGGAACGCGGTCATACCCACTTGTGGAGTAAGCCCCTAAACCGCCGGTCTGCACAATGGCAGCCAGCAAACTCCCAGCGGATAGGGTACCCCGAGGACTAGCCTGCGAGGGGCACCAAGGCTCCATGGGTGAGGATAGAGGGATGGGGCCACTGATAATGGGAGCAGCACTCCGAGGGCTAGCCTACGAGGGGTGGGCAACCCACAGCCTACGACACATCCCTTTAAGGGACCGACCATTAAGAGAGTGAAGCTCCGAGGGCTAGCCTACTAGGAACACACATCCCTTGGCCTCTATCGGGTCTCCAGATTGTTGGGGCTAAGCTTGTTAGGCTAGGACCCCTATTATTATCTGCTGTTGCCTTGAGGAAGCATCTACCATCGAGAGGTGGAGCCCTCGATCACCCAGCAGTTCTGTGAAGCAATGGGGAATGTCCCCCTCCCCGGGCGATTAAGACGGAATGAAAGAATCTCGGAACGGCTCAACTAACCGTGATGCAGAGGGGTAGTCAATGCACAGATGAGATGAGCCGATCATAGAAGCATATGCTCGAACAACTAGGACGCAACATTCAGGTGATGGATCCTGCCATCCCAAAGGCGACTCCCACTTCGCGAGCAACAGAGCAGTACGAAGGGAGGAGTTAATGGGAGTTAGACCCTCGATACCACGGCGTGAAGAAGCATGCGCATGAGCACAGCTCTGTCCACGGAGGGGATACAAAGACCCTTAAAACAAACATGGAAGCGGTCGATGGGAAAGACCCGGGGAGGGGTCATTTCTAAAGCCCGCGATGCTTCGGGGCATGATCGGGACTCGAGGAAACCGGAGTCGGGAACCACGCGCAGAAGAACTCATACATATGCATTGACATAGATAGATTAGGGGAATAAGCTTCGAGCATTCATTCGACCTATTGGTCCACGCATCTATATACAAATCACCACCCAGTAGATGGGGATGAACTAACATTTACATTACAAATCCGGTGCCGGCATCGTCGCTCGGTCGTCGTTCATCAGTTGCAGAGGCAGAGGGATGCGCAGAGGCACCACAACAAAACAAACGGGAAGAGATAATCACAGAGAAAAGGGGGGGGGGTCGGCTCGTATCATCACCATCCCTCCCCCTCTCGCTTACATCTGATAGATAGAAACCCCCAATAAAAGAATCCATGAAAGCGCCGGTGCCCACCTGTTCTCGGAACAGAGTATCGGATCTTCAGCTAAAGTAGAGGAAGATGGCCGGCAGAGGACGCTCAGATGAAACCCCTTTTCCAAAGAGCTCTATCTCTCTCGGAATCTGGTTCGCTCTCCGACCCTCCTCTTTTTTCTTCTTCTCCTCTCTTTTTTTTTGTCGTCCTCCTTCTTTTCAATCAAATAGCTTCCTGCATATATATAGGAGGTTCGAAGTCTTGATCCAGCGTGGAAAATGGCGCGCTGGGGAAGGCTCCATGGCCTTTTACGCACCGAAATAACGGGCCCAGGTGGGGTACTTTGCGCGCCGGAATAAGGGGCGTCAGATGGGGGCGCGCCGGTTTAGGGCGCGCCGTGTTAATGTTCCTCGCACGTCGCGAGTCAGTCGATGAGTCCGGGGATGATTCTAGGGGTCACCGAAAACATTTATCTCACGAATGCTCCTTGAAACCTCGACGAGATGTCTTGTCGAAGCTCCCAGGTCGACGTACGGCCATTACCGAGACTCCAGATAGCTTTGATTTGATCATGCGGGCTTTCCACTGACACAGCCTTTGGCTCTATGATTCGTGCTGCTGGCTCGGTCTGGCTTGTGCCCAAAGCTCCTTAGGGGGTGGGATAACACCAGGGATAGCTCCGCTTGCGCTGGGCGATCATTCGGCCACTAACGGGCCCATCTTGGCGGGAAGCCGTACCCGTGCCGGGTGATCGGGATCTTCTACCGATAGAGCTTTCGGTCCTCCGTCCTGGAGAGCCAGGGGGACTCTTTCATCTTCAGGAGAGCCTTTCATGCGGTGGGTAGCCACTGGGTAGACCATCGTGCTTGATAAGACAACGGGTGTAGTGTATGCGACACGACGGAGTCGATGCCGGTTCATTGGGCAGGCTTGGTCGCACTGCCGGTTGGTTGTGAGTTCGTCTCAGCTCTCCTGAGGTGAAGTCCCTATGCTCATGCTGGGTGACTCGAGGCTCTGGCAGCTTGAGAAGTCTTCAATATGTTGATCTTTATCGGCTTCCGTGCTTCAGCGGGCCGGGTCCTTCGTCTTTGTGACTTGGTCACCGACGATCATATTTTGGGTGCCAACAAATGCCCCCCAGACGTGGGTGTTGCGAGCAAGGCACGAGTGCAGCAAGGCCGACGGATGAATTTCTCCCGGAATGATCTCCTCTTCTGTTGGCAGGAGCTTGGGATGGCCCTTAACTCGGCATGGACGTTAATCCGGCGCCGTTTGCATTTTAATACGGCGCGGGGTTGCTTCGGTGCGCTCTTGGCTTTGAGACGTTAATCCGGCATGCTCCTGGCCCCTTTGCTTTTTTAATACGGCGTGGCCCTGATGCTGAGAGTAGTTAATCCGTTGCGCCTAAAATCGGCACGCCTTTTTGTATATTGGACGTTAATTCGGCGCGTTAAATAGCGCACCGGATTAACATCCGAAGCCATCCTCTATATAAGGCTTTCGCCTATCGCTTTTCTTCTTCATCCCTCATTTGCAAAAAAACTCTCTCTCCTCCCATTTTTCTTCCCGCGGCACCGAGTGAGGTGAGGGCGAGAGTGGCGGTGACTTTTCCTTTGGGGTGAGCGAAATGATGCCCTTTTTGGGTTTCAAACCCATTCTTTGGGCCCCGGGAGGCTTCTAGTAGGGCTTTCCCTCGGAGCTATTTCCCCAGGTGTTCCTTTTGGCCTCGGTGTAATGCCGGTGGCTGCTTTTAGGGACCGTTCCCTTAGTGGACGTGTTCCCGCTTTTCCTTGGCAATCTCCCGTGCTGGGGAGACTCTGCCGAAATTTTGTCAGAAATCTACCTTTAATCAGTTATTCTATGACTTTTGCTTATTGTTTGATGCGCTTCTTTGCAGCTATCATGGCATCCGGTTCTTCTTCTCGTGCCGTGGTGACGTGGGAGAACGTCAATTACCTTGATCGGGGGCACGGTCAAGTGGCTGTGGTTGTGGAATCCTCAGATTCAGAGACAGATACTGTGGACACCAGCCGTCTCATCATTCTTGGGGGCGACTCCTTTCATTATGACAGGGAAGGTGTCGCCAGGAGGGACTACCCCAAAGATAAACACCTGATGTCCCTTCTCCAATGCATCAACCTCCAAGGGAAGAGGGACATGTTCCTTGTACGAAAAGCCGAGCAGGCCCTGTTGGTTGAGAGGGACAGTCTGACAGATTGTGTGGTGCGGGGAAGACCCATTTATCTCTTCGGAGAGGTCAGGAAATGGAGCGTCATGCTGGGACTGCAAGATCTGGCACCAGAAGACGGGCTGCGGACCAGGGCCCCTAAATTTGTACCCGCTCGGTGGAATGATTCCGCAGGCAAGGTGGACCGGGAGAAGCCGATCTTTGGCCTATTCCTTGCCCCGTTGAAGTGGGGGTACAAAGAAGAATCATTTCTACTGGACTGCCTGGCGATCCGCTTCAAGCACCAGATATCTGTGGGGTGGTTTGCCAAGCTGAGGGCCACCGACGCCCACACATTAAGACCTGGAGCAGTGGAGTTCACAGATTATGTTCTGCATCATTATGCTCCCATCCTTACCAGGGCCGGGATATACCACAGCGTATATGCTTCAAGGTACCGCTACCCCATCTCCCGAGGCTTGTGCTGTGGTATGATCGAGGTGTTCTGCCCCGAATATAGCACTTTCTATACTTCGGAAGGAGAGACCTCTCTAGACTTGTGGAGCCTCTCACAGCTTAGCGGCCTACCCATTGACGGAGAACCGTATAAAGAGGTTTGCTGGCCTGACTGGCTGAAGGATCAGACTGACGGTGAGGGTCGGTATCTGGCGGGTTATGCCTATCGATATCTGATGAAGGCGTACCGCACCCTCTATCATTCATCGCACGACACGAGGGAAGCTCGGAAGCCGTGCGAGAAGCGGAGGGTGCGGATGGGCACCCGACTTCAATATTGCTTCAATGGGAAGAATAAGTATGAAGACTTTCCCCCGATAGCGCCAGTGGCTCAGAAGAGGAAGAAGAGGGTGCGACGCCAGGCCGCTTCATCACCTTCTTCGAGAGGAGGGCAGGGGGAGACCTCAAACCCCACCGGTGTTGACGCAGTCACTCACTGTGCCGCATATCTGGTTTACTGGCTCTGTTCTTTTGCTCTTCCCCAGGGTGACGAGAGCGTGATTAGGGCAGAGGCCATTTATCCAGCTTATCTCATGGCTTGGGGTACCAAGCTATCTCTTTGCCCGGTGGCCCTGTGTCTTATTTACAAGATGTTGGGAGACCTGCACAAGACGCGTCTCCCCAGAAATCTTCGGACGGTCAGTCCGTTACATTTTTTCAATGCTTGGGTTTGTACCCTGTTCCCGGAGGCGGCTCCTTGGGCGTTACAGTCTGTTCCTCTTGTTCCACGGATGATAGAGTTCGCGAGTGCCGAGCCCTCCTCACTAGCGGAGCAACTCTACGCCATTCGGGGCAAATTGGCTTGTATTCCCACATATTCACCCGGAGTTCTTCACTTTTGGAGCTTAGCTGCCCACTCCAGCCCGCTGGTGAATAGGACGAGGCAGTGCAAGCTTTTTGAGACTGAGGAGTATATCCATCCGCTTTTCGAGGCCAAATGTACAAGACCCATTCTTGAGCCAGAGTTGGTTGACTGGGCGCTGGCTATCAGGCCGAGTGTCCTTGTATTCCGCAAGAGCGGCATTTTGTGGTTGGAGCCGTACTACCCGTTCCGCTTCAGTCGGAACTTTGGCTATGACCAGCACATTCCACATTCTTCTTCACAGTTTGCGTTGCCTAACAGGCACAGGGCCGGGCAAGTTTCAAATGACGATGCCCGGATATGGTGGGACTTCTTCCACTGCCGGGAAGATGTTTCTTTCAGGGTGCCAACCCCTGCCCGTTTAACCCGCGTCACGCCTGAATATATCAAGTGGTGGAATGCGCGGACAGGGTTCTACAGGAGCTCTCAGCGAGAATGCTGGGCCGTGGCAGAGCACAGGTTCCTGGACTCCCAGTCGGAGCCAGTCTTTGATATTGATCCTTCTTATTTGAAGAAGTTGAAGTCCTGGACCCATACGGAAGTGAAGGCCTATTTGGAGGCCCGCAAGGTCTTAAAAAGTCACAGGACGAAGGTTGACCCGAAGCTGCCCCCTATCAACAAAGATGACTATGTTAAAACCCTTCGGGGTTTATGCCGGGTGAGTAGCGAGAGGGTGGTCCTTCAGCAACTCCCTCTACCGGTGGAGGAGCCCATCTCGGCAGTGGCCGACTGGCATCCCGAGGTGGATAGGTTGTACCCTTATCGGACCTTCATTCACAAGGAAGACATACGGGATGCCTTGTACGATAACACCCCCTGGCTATTTGCGCTCCTTCGGTCGCATGGCCTTTTAGTGGGTGGTCCCAGCGAAGCCATCCTGGACCGACCTCTTCAAGTCTCGTTCAAATATGCTGATAGATGGGGGCTGGACCACTTGAGCCTATATTATCTCCTGTCTTCTCGTGGTCACGAGGACCTGGCGCTGCTGGCCGAGCCGAGTGAAAAGATCAGAGATTTATGCTGGCTTATTCGCGAGGCAGCTTCGAGAGACAAAGTGCCCTCGCTGTATTATTGGCCTCTCTTCCCCTTCTATACGGGGCCGACAAGTATGTTCCATTTCTTCATTCAGGCCCTTCGGCCAGCTTCTTTCTTTCATTGTGGTGCATTATTCTCACCTGTGTGCATGTGCAGTCCGACCGACTTCAGAGGAGACCCGGCACTTTAGGGAGCTGATAATAAAGGCCTAGAAGCTAGTGTATTTTGAGTTTCCCGAGCCGGCCCCGACCACGACTCCACTGCCTCTCGGCGATTTGAGAAAGCAGACTCGGTCCCAGTTGAGAGAGGCCGTTGGGAAGGCGAAGGCGGCGGTGACCCCGGTGACATGGGCGCGCCGAAAAAAGGCCACAGAAAGGGAATCAGCAACCGTTCTTCTTTCGGTTGTATCCTTCGAAGAGTTCAAAGCTTCTCGCACACAAAGGCCAGAAGCTGAAGGTAGGCTCTTCTTTTCTTCAGAGTTCATTAGTCCACTTTGACTGCCTTGGCTAGCTCATGCTGACGGTTGCCGACACAGTTGCCGCGGTCGTCGGGTTGGAGGCTGTAGATATATATTTCCCTCCTCTCTCCCTTTCACTAAGGGTCAAAGTGCGTCAAGTGCCTGAGGCAAATGAGAGAAAGAAGAGAAGACAGGGAATGAAGCAAAGTACCGTGATCGCCACCAAGATGCCGTACGCGATAGGCGCGCCGTACCTTGGAAAATGGGAGACACTCGCCTTAGTGCAGCGTTGAGGAATGAACGGCTCTCTTAGGACCACCTTATGTTGAGCGGTCTTACGATAGACCGCCCTAGGACGCTGCGAGGGACGCGGGAGGAACTGCTGCAGTGAGATGGACGGCGCTAGAGGGACCGCGCTCCAGGGAAGAATGGTCGTTGATGCACCGCGCGTACCGTTGAACGGCCGGAGGGTAGCCGCTCAGTACCTTCACTCAGCAAGTTGAGAAGGGTTCGACCTCCACCCTCTCCGGCCGGCCAGAGGGGATGGGCCTTGTGCTGATTAGATGCTGACCTGCGAAACAATGTAGAGACACAGAAGAAACACCCAGATTAGACCTAAACAATGTAGTATGTATTCAAACGAGAATAATTAAGCATGAACAAATGAAAAGGGGAATACCTGGGGGGTTTTAAACCCCTAGGGTGACAAAAAATGGGATGGTTACGTGCATGATAATGAGAAGGAGGGGGTATGCGAATGAGAAACAATGCATGTAATGAAGGAAAACAGCAAAGCTACGGAACGAAAGACTACAAAGACTGGGCTACTCCCTTGACCGGAGGCTCGAGCGGATGTAGAGAGCCTCCCTCCTTGGTGCTAGGTCGCTCAAAAATGCGGCAGGGCTTCGCCGTCGACCAAAATCTCCCCCCCCCCCCTTTTCGACGTCCGGCCACTAGGGTCTATTTATAGAGCCTCGAAAGCCAGCCTCGAAGTCGGGGTTTTTAGATATTCTCGGGTCGAACTCACAAAAGATAATTCGTAGATAATATCATAATCTTCCATCCACACGAAACGGCATCGAAAATGGTTGATTATCGGCAGAGAAATCGTCAAAATAAGTTGAGGATAAAACCATGAGATAAATGGGATAAAATCGGTTGAAAATCAACAGCCGACGGCTTGAACGGTCTTACGATAGACCGCACAAGGTGTGGGCGGTCTATTTCGGACCGTCCATCCTGTCGGTGGAAACTCGAATAATCAGAAAATTATCCCAACTATCCCTCGAACTGGCCGAAATGTTCGCCGTTGGACTCTGAACATATGAACGATTGTATTGAGACCGTTTTAGTTTAGGGCGGCACAAACACGACCGTTTCACTCTGTCGGTGATAATTCGAATCGTTTGGATAATTCTCTGAGAAAGTGGGCACGCGTAGGACTCTGAGATATAGGCGGTTGGAATAGGCCCGTTCATGATATTGAACGGTTCTAATCACACCGCACAAAAGTTTGTCGGTGGATATTCAGAAAATCCTCAGAAATTAGCCAAAATATATGAACGGTCCATATTCAACCGCCCACCTTCTGAACGGCTGATGTGAAGCCGTTCATGCCTTTAGACACTTGATTCTTGTAAAATACGTTCAATTGACCAAAGCCAAGGCCCATTAAGCCCCGAATCACCACGAATTGCACCAAGGAGGGAGACGACCCATAAAACGAGCCCGAGTCATGCCACAAAATGGCCCAGTGAATGATGAACAACTCGAGGTATCAACTAATGGGAGTAAGAGAAACGGCTCGAATCATCGGTATAAAACGGGTGTCAACAGATGCCCCTCCTTAACGCCCTCTTTGCAGGGGAGCGAGCGGAGGTGAAGCGGAGGTGATATGGAGCATGGAGGCGGAGCGAAAATGCAGCGGAATGGACCGAAAAAGCGGGCGTTAAGGTAAAACGACACCCGTTTCTACCAACAAGTGGTGAGAGTCCTTCGGAAAATCTTGGACTGAACGTTAGGAGTAATTGACCAAAAGGCGACGCCAATCTGGAGGGACTAAACTAAACGAAATCAACCGACAAGACCAACCTCATGGGGGACACAATCCCGCGGTCCAATGAGGGGGCCACAAAAGAAAAAGATGCTAAAACTCCAGACGGGGATCTTTTAGTCAACCGACCCCAACAAACCGACCAAAGAAAACCTTCGAATTCGGAATGGAATTAGTTCACCTTACTCGAGCATTGGGACACATAGCTGACCATCACTCGACGGGATATTTCTTAAGCAGACTATGGGGCATGAAAGCTCAAAAGGATGCGCATGATGCATGCTGGGCTAAAAATAAAAGAAATCGTTAAAATGAATGCAAAGAAAGATTAAAATATAAAATATTCGAGAGTAGTATTATTAAGCTGGGAATATCAGAGTCAAGATACCGTCTGCAACCACAGCGTGCGGATAGAACCGTCCTCCTCGTGATATTCCAACTTAACGGCTTATCCGAAGGTTAGGTATATGAGCCTGGATCATCATTGTTTTTGTTGAAGGGGAACATCAGATCCTGGGACACATAAGAAACCTGCCAGCTCTCGAAATAGTATAATATAATACCATATACTAATGCAATAAGGGATTTAGGGATAGAAGGCCATACCTGACTTACCTGTGCAGGCGAAATGGTGAGACAGACTGAACTGATGCTGCATAAGATGGTTAAGATATGTATTTCCAAAGAAAATATTCAATATTCATGATTTAAATAGACCAACCAGATATATGGCCTCATCTCAACCGTGCAATATTCCAAACGGCTCTAGGTTAGCCGTGCTTACCTGACCTTCGAACAAATCTTACAGGGCCGGTTGCCAGTGACGAACGGCTGGTACTGCACCGTTTATAATAAGAACGGCTCCAAGAGAACCGCTCAAGCATAGAATTCCAACCGACTTGCAATTAACGGTCAAGAGGTACATACGGTCATATAAGAACCGTTCACACAATGAACGGTCTAACGATAGACCGTTCTTCTCTGCAACCTCAAAAAAAAGGAACCCCCTCGTCTCCCTCCACCGTAACCGACGGTGGAAGGAACGAAGGGGCAAAACGCCCTCACTCTCCCTCTCTCACTCTCTCTTCTCAACCTCTCTTCCTCTCTCAATCTCCCCCAGCCCATTTGATGACCCGAACGAAGCACCAGGCGGCCAGGCCGTCGACCGCCGGTGAGGGCTCGCCGCCGCCGGAGCAACCGCCACCGCCGTCGGAGGAGGGAGATACACCTGGGGTGACGATGGAAGAGCTCGCCATCATTGCTGCTGACGAAGAGGCCCCTACCGGCGAGGAGGAGGTCGCCGGAGGACCACCGCCCGCGGGGGCGGCCAAGAAACCACGTGATCCCGAGGTAGGCCTCCCCGCCTTTCCTCCCATTTCTTTTGATTTTCGTTCCCTGCATGTTAGTTTTAGGGGTCTAGAGGGGCTTAGGGGGGTCGGTCTAGGGGCCACGGAGGTCTCCCAGCCGGCCGGGGGGCCTTTACCGTCGTCGAGGACGGCGACGGTAAAACGGTTTAACAGAAACCGTACCGCAAAACAATGCGGTCCCCAAAGGACCGCCTCAAACAAGCACGGTGCAGGGAGCGCCGTTCACACTCACACAGCCAACGGGGCATTAAAACCACAATACGGCGAGGGTATCACCGTTCAAAATGTAGACGGGCCATATAGGTCCGTTCAATCATGTAACCACGCAAAACAATACGGTCCTTATAGGGCCGTCATCAAAATAATACGGCCAAAGGTGGGCCGTTACTCCTTAGGAAGACGGGAAAATAGACGGTCCAGGGTAATCCGTCCATGATGAAAATGGTTAGGGATAGCCCGTTCAAATGGGGGGACCTGAGAAACAGAACGGTTTGAGTGAGGCCGCTCATCTCTAGAGCGGTTCGTGAGTAACCGTTCTTCAAATCAATAATTGGGCTTTGAGCGTTTTATTTATATGAAACAAATGTGAAACTAAATGACTAATGTAAATGAGATGGATGAATGCAGGGGAAGCGTAGGACCCGTACCTCCTGGCTGCAGGTTCGGGCAGTGTACCTCGCACTGCCGGACTTCCAGAGGGAGCGGTTGACTGCCATGGGGTTCGCCACCTTCCTGAGTATCGAGGTGTGTCGCTTTGACGCAGCTCTGCTCTATGCCCTGCACGATCGCTGGGATCCAGTGAGTCGGACGTTCTTATTCCCGTGGGGGCACATGGTCCCTACATTGGAGGACGTGGTCAGGCTTACTGGCCTACGCGTGCACGGGTCGCCGGTCAGCGGGACTACTTTTCCTGACTACCGGGGGATGGCTCGGGAGCTGCTCGGCCTACAGCTGCGGTGCCCCGAGAGGCAGTCGACCCTCCTTCCCCGGGCTGCTCTCCAGGACAGCCTGGGTCTTCGACGAGCTGGCGTTGCAGTGGGCGAGCGACCAGAGGAGCACTTGGAGCGGCTCGTGGGGCTGGCGAGACCGAGGGTCGCAGCGGTGCCGGGACCTGAGGCGGACAGAGTGCTGAGACGGTTCCTGATGCTGATGTTCGGGCGGCTCCTCATCTCCACTCGGGCGGACGTGATGAGCTGTCGCTTCCTCCCTTTCCTCCTGGAGCTCGAGCACGTAGGTGACTATGCTTGGGGAGCGGCGGTCCTAGCCTTCCTCTTCGACACCCTTAGTTCGACGGTGCGTCGGACGATGCTTGGGGGCTTCTCCCCCTTACTCTAGGTGCGACTCTCTTCTCTAGTCTTAATTATGCAATTCTATATGCTTACTAAATGCTGACACGACTAGTGGTACAGGTGTGGGCCTACGTGCGCCTACGCGGGTTGGGGAGAGGCGAGGAGACCCGCCCTGGGCTCCTACCGATCGCGCGGAGGTGGACAGCACCCCGGGAAATGATGGCCTTGAGGAGGCAGGTCCGGGAGCTGCAGGACGACCTGGACACTCTACCGTACGCCTCGGTACGCTTCTAGACTCAGACTCTTTAAATGCATGCTATTCTTCCATGATTATAATGATGCTGATGTAGTTTCCTATTCCTTGCAGGTACGGTGGACTCCTTACACAGAGGAGAGCCCGGAGGGCCAGCCGTGGGTGACCGAGGCCTTGGCCTTCTCTCGCCGGGACGTGTGGCTTCACTGCATGAATGTGGTGGAGCCACTGCACTTTAGGTTGGTGATGAGGACCATCGGGGTCCCCCAGCCGGCTGTTGAGTTCCCAGCGCCCGAGAAGGCGGGGGAACGAGTGACGAGGACGACCCGGGGACTTCGCGAGGGGTACGACTGGACAGCGAGGAACGCCGAGCAGGTTGCTGATTGGGCCGCGCGAGGGCGAGTGGTGACCGCCCGGGCAGAGAGCGACAACGCGTACTACACTGCGTACGCACGGCACTACCGGGACCAGGTGTTCCGAGGCGCCCACCGACCGGTACGACTTCTAAACTTAAACTTTGTCTATTATGCTTATGATTCTTATATGATGATGCACTAACACATGGACTTCTAAAATGTAGGTTGATCCCGCAGGACGAGTGGCAGAGTTGCAGGGACTCCTGCACTCCACCATCCGGGAGAGAGACGAGGCCCGACGAGCCCTGGCCCTACTGGTGAGTTTCCTAAACCTTATGTTGTGCCCCTGTGTGGTTTTGATGATGGCTGACACACCATGAGTCACACTGAGGTGTGCTAGATTCTTATAGATGACTGTTTGACTGCCTGAATATCTGACTGTTTGCTTGAACAGCTAATTCATGAATATGGCTAGATTGGGTTAACGTAGTGGCTAATTGTTTGTTCATGCATTACTCTATTTGCCAAGTGTACACATCAGTCAGCATTGCATTTTGTTCACGAAGTCTATACTGCTGGATGTTCATGTCTGCACATTGGTGTTTTTCCCTACGTTCTGGCCAAGTCTATACAGCCTCATTCCTACCTTCGTTCCAAGCCAAAGTCTACACAATGCCCTTCATTGAAAGTCTATACATTCGCTGCAGAGATCACAGTCAAGTGTGTACATTGCATAGCATGTTTCATCTAAGTCCATACATTGGACTGTTGTGTGCATTTGGCGAAGGCATCGCAAGTCTAGACAGTGGACAGCGTCTTGTGCATATAGCAAGTCTAGACATTGCACTGTAGCATGCATTTCCTTAAAGTTGTTGTGTGCATTTGGCGAAGGCATCACAAGTCTAGACAGTGGATAGCGTCTTGTGCATATAGCAAGTCTAGACATTGCACTGTAGCATGCATTTCCTTAAAGTCTATACATTGGACTGGTCTGCATAGGCTAAGTGTATACATCGTCAAGTACAATCATGCACTGTTCATGAAGTCTGTACAGCCGTGTCATTCACTGCCAAGTCTGCATAATTGGTCTTCAATGACAAAGTCCATACATTGGACTGTTCTTCAAAGTCTGCACAGTGGCTTCACATCTTCAAGTCTGTACAGCCGTTTGCTTTGAACTTCAAGTCTATACGATGCACTGTCCCTCTCGTGTTCGTGTCATTCCCTTTATTGTGTCTTCATGTCACTTATTATCATACTTCGTGTTATTTTTGTTTACTGTCCTTCAGGTCGTGTGTCCGTGTTGCTTCCACTATATTTCGTGTCGTTTCCTTTGTTTTTAGTTGTTCATCTCGTGTCGATTTTGTTTGTTTTTGAAACCACACTTCGTGTCGGTTTCTGTGTTGATCTTCGTTCTGTCTTCGTGTCATTTTTACTTCGAGTCGTTTCTTTGTATTCGTCTTCATGTTGATCTTTCGTTTTAGACTTCGTGTCTTTCTCGCTTTGACCACACTCCGTGTCGAATTCAGTTTTCGTCTTCATGCTGTTTTCAACTCGTGTCGGTTACTGTTTCGTTTTCGTGTTGTTTTCTACACCTCGTGTCGTTGTCTCCTTGTGACTTCACCTCGTGTCGTTTTCATCGTCTTCGTGTCGCTTTTGTTCCATTGCGTGCAGGACATCGCAGCACTCCGTGTTGTTTTCTGTGCAACTTCGTATCATTCTCTGTGTAGTGTGTGTTCTGTCACTACTACACGTCGTGTCGTTCCTGTTGCACTTCGTGTCGTTTCTGTTTCACTTAGTGTCGTTTCCGAATTATCTCTTCGTGTTGTTCTTCCTAGACATCGTGTCTTTCATGTGTCGAAACCACACTTACTGCTGGTTTCTACTTTACCACCATGTTGTTCTTCGTGTCGTTCTTCTTTTTACCTCGTGTTGTTTTATAACCTCACTTCGTGTCGTTCTCTTTGTTGTGTCTGTTCTATCACAGTGTATCTCGTGTCGTTCTCAGTGCAACTAGTATTGCTACTACATACTTCGTGCAGATCTAGTTAATATGACCCTCAGTTTTAATGGCTTTTCAGCTTTTTGCAGGTCCGAGGAAGACATATTCCCCAGTGACTGGCAGCACGTGATCCTAGGCTGGAATGAAGCCTGCTGAGAGACTGCCACGTGGTCCAATTTCTTAGGGCTGGAAATGTGGAGTTCTCACGTTGGGGCTGATGCTGCTGCTGCTGCTGCTATATATATGAGCCTTCTTCCACTGAAGAAGATTGATCGAGTTGGCGAGAAGAAAACTCTATACAGAGAGCCACGATCCA
Organism: Amorphophallus konjac; assembly: GCA_022559845.1. NCBI lineage: Eukaryota > Viridiplantae > Streptophyta > Magnoliopsida > Alismatales > Araceae > Amorphophallus > Amorphophallus konjac. The sequence continues at coordinate 169,061,866 of CM040120.1, read as the reverse complement.
GACAGAGAAGAAGAAAAAGAAAAGAAGAAGAGAAAGAGAGTGAGAAAGAGAAAGAAAGAGAGATTGAGTAAGAGATCAAGATAGCAGAGTATGAAGAGAAGAAGAGGAAGAAGAATAGAGAAGAAGAGAGAGCTAGAGTGATAGAAGCTTCAACAGAAGATCTGTTCCTGCTGAACCGTGGATCAAATCCAGGCCAGCCAGCTCCTGCGAGAGCCACATTTGTTTTTATCTTTTTAGCTTTCTGTTGCTGGTTTCGTTTTTTGTTTTTATCCATTTACTGTATTTCCGATCCTCTGTAGAGAGGTCGGGGTTCCTCCTGTGGGCTCAGGAGAAGGGAGACTCTGTGTCTTCGGTTTGCAAGTAGCTGGGTGCTACTTGTGGTTGGTACCCTCCGGTGTGGAGGAAGAGGGACTTGCGTCTCTGATTGCCTTTGACAGGGTGTCATCGGTTGTTTCCTTCCGGGTTGGAAGAAGGGAGATTAATCTCCTGTTGTGCTTCCCTCTGGGGTTCAGAGGAAGAGAGACTTGGGTCTCTAGGTTCCCCTCCGGGTTGGAGGAAGGGAGGCTTGTTCCTCCGGCTCTGGGCTTGTGAGTAGCAAGTTCGGTGGTTCCCTCCGTGTGTGGAGGAAGAGAGACCGTGTGTCTCTGGTTTCCAAGTGGCTGGAGTCACTTGTGGGTTCCTCCTGTTTGTTCAGGAGAAGGGAGATTGCTATCTCCGGTTCTGGGCTTGTGGATTCAAGTCCTGGGGTTTCCCTCCGGGTCTGGAGGAAGAGAGACCGCTTGTCTCTGGTTTGCTAGTGACTAGTGTCACTAGTGGTTCCCTCCGGTTGGGAGGAAGAGGGGAGGTTGTTCCCCTGGTCAAGCTGTTTGGCAGCGTTTGTTGCAGACTGAGTCTGCTGTTTCTAGCGTGAGCTAGTGGAAGCCACACTCGGTTTGAGTGTGGGGTGGATGTAGGTCTGGAGGACCGAACCACCTAAAAAACCCCTTGTGCATTGTGGTTTGATTTGTTCATTTGTGCTTCCGCTAGATGAATGCATAGGGGCGCTCCATGTGTTTGCTAACTGGTAGAACTGAATAGTTGACTAGCTTTCAGATTTGGTAAATCTGTCTAGTTAGCATCATAGTTCTAGTTTGGGCGAAATTTTTATATTGAGTGAAAGTCTTGTTAGTATTCTAGTTTTCAATTGGGTGAAAGTTTTTTAAACGAGTTATTTTCATTCACCCCCCCTTCTGAATACTGCACCGAACACAACAATTGGTATCAGAGCGGTTCTCTGATTGATCAGATCCAACGATCTGCAGAGGATCCTGTTGTCCCTTCGTGCATTTCTGTTTCTACCCTTTGCTGCATTAATCTAGTTGCCGATTTATTCAATGGGTTCTCCACCGATTTTCAATGGCTCTAACTTTAACTCATGGATTAGCAGTCTTCACAATTATGTGAAAATGATTAATCCAGATTTGTGGAAATTAATTTCACAAGGTCCCCACAGATTGCCAAAGGAAAAGTCCAAATGGACTAAAAGTCACAAGTCAAAATATGGAGAAAATCAGAAAGCCTTTAACCTGATGAGAGCAGCTACTGACAAGGCTCTACACTCTCATTTTTATGACTGCAGGTCCGCTAAGGACATTCTGGATCAGCTGAAGCTAGCTCAGAGGATGAATAAGAACAACTGCATGATGGCTAACGAGAGCAACCATAGCAGTGATCAAGAGGAACTCCAAGATGCTGAAAAGGTAATCATCCCCTTCTCTAGTTTCACTTTAGATGACTGGGAAGATGCCTATGCTGATCTGTTACACTCCCATGAAAAAATGAGTAAGAGGTGTAGAAGACTGAAAAAGAAGCTGGAAAATCTAGGAGGTGAAAATCTTGAAACTCTGAAAACTGAAAATGAAATCTTAAGAAGACAACTACAAGACTTTGACTCTATTACTACAGATCTAGATCATTTGAAATCTGAAAAATAAACTTTTATGAAACAAATTGGTCTACACAAAGAGGAGAGTCAAAAGCTTGTTTGTGAAATTGTTGAACTAAAGGAAAGGCTTAGCTTCGTTGATCAGACTCATAACAATGACGTTGTTCAAAATGAAAGATTGGTGAGAGATTTAGAGTGTATCAATTCTGAATTGGAAGAATTGAAATCTGAGAATGAAAAACTCAAAAACCAATCCAAAGAATTTGAACATAGATCAATGTACCTTGAAAAAGAAAATGGTTTGATCTCTGAGAAATTGGAGGCTGAAAGAACAATGAATTCAGAAATTCAGAAAAATCTTGACAAATTTCAATCTGAAAAATAACAAGAAAATGTTTTATGAATGTCAGTCTTCAATAGATAAATGGGTGTTTGATGATGAACTCATAGACCAGAACAGCAAACTGAAAGAGGAAATCAATAAGTTGAAACACCTAAACACACAGATGACAGATAGGCTAATGACGATTGAAAAAGGCAAGTGTGTAAGTGTGGATAGTTCTGATAGGTTGATGAATGCTGAACAAGAAATTAAGAGCCTAAAAACCATCAACCTAATGTTAAATGGAAATGTCACTTGCAGTGAACAGAAAATAGCTGGATATGAGCTTAGTATCACATCCCTTCAACAAGAAGTTGATGATCTTTACAAGTCCCTATCTGAAGCTGACAAGGAAATAGAATTAAAACAAGAAGTAGAAAAACTCAAAAGCCTGAATGATGCTTTGCATCAACAAGTAATTTCCTGTGAAACAGATTTGTCCAAATATGAGGCTAAAATTGCTGATTTGAATTCTGAGATTAAAGATTTGAAAAATTCTCTATCAAAATTTGTCAAAGGAAAGGACAATCTGAATAAGCTTCTTGGAAAGAGTGATAACTTTGAGAGAAAGGGGCTGGGCTATAGTCCGACAAATAAAAGGAGTAATGGGAATAAAACATCCACTATTTTTGTTAAAGCTTTCAATCAGAACACAACCTCTGCTCCTTCTGTCTTTCAATTCACTGCACAAAAATCCACTGAGAAACCCAAAACTGTGGAACAAACTCCAAAATAGAAAAAGGGTGAAAATTCACAGAAAAAGGAAAAAGAGGCTCCTGTTGTTGTAAAGAAAACTGCACACAATTCACATGATCTCTCACACATTCACATTAAAAAGGATTCATGTTATTATTGTGGGAAGCATGGTCATCTCATGAATGAATGTTTTATCATGAAAGAAGACAATAAACCACATGGCAGGTCTTCCATGCACTTTTATGATCCATATGGATCTAAACACAATTCTAGTCAGCACATTGTGTGCTTCAACTGTAATAAGCTTGGGCACAAGGCTGCTGAGTGCTGGTTTAGATCTACTTGGGGTAAAAATAGTTTTCATAGAAGAAATTCTTTTGCATGCTCCCACTGTGGGAAAAATGGGCATACAGTCAAGGACTGTTGGTACGTTCAAAAGAACTATGTTAAACCCCATTTTATCAAATTCCCTGCAAAACCTTTTGTGAAAATTTCATGCTATAACTGTGGGAAGCCAGGCCATAAATCTGCTGAATGTTGGATGGTTAAGAACAAGCATCAAACTGCTCATGCATATAACAGAAAATCTTATGAACATACTTATAAACATCACCCTGCTGTTAACATGTATCATAAGAACCAAAAACCAGCCATTTCATGTAGATACTGTGGAAAAGTTGGACATTCTATGGATGACTGTTCAGTGATGAAATTGGATGATAATCTTGCTATGAAAATGTTTAGAATACCTGTTAGAGCTAATGCAGGACCCAAAGCTACTTGGGTCCCTGCAGGATCAAAATGATCAATATTTTGCAAGTGTGCCTTGGAAGCTGAAGAATGAAAAGGGGTTAACCAAGGCACTCAAAAAGAAAACCCCAGGACTCAATTCAGGTCAGTTCTGAAATTTGTTTCAACTTCACTATCTGAAATTGTTGTTTTGCTTGGTTGATTTTTGATGATCTTCTCATGCTGTTGTTTGCACTTAATAAATGAGATTGCCTTGCACTGCATATGACATTTGCATGACCATCATGGTATATGAAATGGAATAGTGCTGGAGGGCAGATGGAGTATGTCTGGATGCTACTGCCTTATGTGAGGTGGTCCTTGGACCAAGTCCTCCGCCCAGTATCTTGGGTCAAGTCATATAGAGCAGTGTATTGCATATCATGTTGATCTGTTGGTACTAAACTGAAGTTTTTCTAAAAAAAATGAATTGAACAATCATGCTTCCAGTAATTCTCTTCTGTCTAATTTGCATGAATCATATCTGAATGCTGAATTTGGTATCATGTGATGTGATTTCGATACTTTTCATGCATATAGTCAGGGGGAGCTCTATTATATTGTTGTCACTATTTGAAATTCACACTCTACACTCTCTCAAATCATCAATTGACTATTTTGAGTTCATACCTTCTTGAATCAAAAATTTGGTTGCTAATCCTCAATCTGTTGAAGAAGGAGTGTTTCTTTGTGTGATTGACTCTGCTAGTGGCTTAAACCTTATTCTCTCTTCCTGATTGACTCTTCCACCAGCTTGTACTCTTCCTTCATATACCTCTTAGCTGGTGTGACTATTTTGGATCCATTATTGAGTTGTTGGTCAGCTAAATTTTCTGTTCTGATCTAAGGAACTTAAACTGCATGTCATACAATTCAGTCTGAGATTGTGGTAGAAACTCCAATCATATGGGTTTAAGAATTATCACTGAATCAGACTGATATAAGATTAATGTATTCTCAGCTTTGTAATTAAATGAATTGAAAATATCTGTTGATAAGGCTTAATAAACTTTAACCTCTTGTGTCATGTAATCCATAAAGTCTCTCATCTGATATCTGAAAATTTGAAATCTAGGCTACTTTGGTAGAGATACATAGAGTGAGTGTTGTGGTTATTCTTTAACTTAAAAAAGTTGACTAAATGAAAATTGTGAATTCAGAGCAATGACTCAGTCACTGAGAAACTGAGTTCTTTATCAATGAAATAAAGTAACTCATGTCATGAGGTGCCACAGTTATCTCTGATAAAAATTTTAGTGAAACAAGACCTGACAGAGCAATAGCTTATTTGTGTTGAGTAGCTGGGGAGTCTGGCCTCTGATAAAGGTGTCTTCTTATGTAAAAAGACACTCATATTGCTAACTCTGCTCTCAAAGTGAGAGGCAATGCCAGTTATAACACTGAGTAACTGGGTCACTTCAACTAAGACTTGTTGTGCCTCATGAAAAAAAGGTGTTGATCAACTTAAATTGCACAGGAAAAATATAATGTGCTTCAACTAAAATTATCTTGAAAAAATATGTCAACTCATGTTCTTGAAAAAAAATGTTTAATTTCAGTACTAACCTGTGTATTTTTTCAAAGGTGCTTTTGAGATCACATTTGCAAGATAAAAGATGATTGTTTTTGAGTGTTTTCTGACGATTTGGTTCACTTTTATTAAAACTTGGATTCAGATATGAGTATTGAGTTTAATTTGGCAAAGCTGGTATACATCAAAATTAAATCAGATTGATAATGTTGCTATTTCATAACTCTTTATGATAGAAGAGTCTACATTTTTTAAGACTTATTGAAGTGATGTATGCATTCAAAACCCTCATGATCAGATTCATGCATGATCAACAAAAACTGTTTAGTCAACTCCTCTCTTATCAGTTGACTGATTCCTTCTGCATTTTTTTTTACCATACAAATGTGAGGTGCCACTCCCATTATTACCTTGTTCACTTGCAGCCCTCTGAACTTCAGATTCCTTATGGTGGTGGATTTCAGATTGATTCCTGAGATGTATTTCTCTCCACACTGTTGGAATCTTCCATCTTGTTCTGCCATAAGTTCTGATTCTGTGGTATTTTCACCAGAATTCAGATTCTTTGTAATGGCTGATTTCAGATTGATTTATTGGATAACCAGAGTCCATTCCTGTGCTTCAAGTGGAGAGTAGTCAATCATGCATGTTGATAGGGGGAGAGCTGTTTCATTGTCATAAGGGTGATCTTCATTTTTTAAGAACCATGACTCATTCCCATGTCAAAGGGGGGTCTTTTGCCATGTCAAAGAGGGAGTATTTGTTGCATACGCATCACTGCATGAGTTGTTTGACAAAGGGGGAGAATTGATTTAATTGCTTCTGATTTTGAGATGTCCTCATCTCATATGACATCTCTGAATTATTCGTCTTGCTAAAGTAAAAGGGGCAGTTTAGTCAAAAGGGGGAGCTTTTAATTCACTCTTCAACTCATGTCTTTTTGCTGAAGGCAAAGGGGGAGAAGAATCTAATCTGAGTCAGTGTAACTCATAGTGTTGCCATCATCAAAAAGGGGGAGATTGTTGTGCCCCTGTGTGGTTTTGATGATGGCTGACACACCATGAGTCACACTGAGTTGTGCTAGATTCTTATAGATGACTGTTTGACTGCCTGAATATCTGACTGTTTGCTTGAACAGCTAATTCATGAATATGGCTAGATTGGGTTAACGTAGTGGCTAATTGTTTGTTCATGCATTACTCTATTTGCCAAGTGTACACATCAGTCAGCATTGCATTTTGTTCACGAAGTCTATACTGCTGGATGTTCACGTCTGCACATTGGTGTTTTTCCCTACGTTCTGGCCAAGTCTATACAGCCTCATTCCTACCTTCGTTCCAAGCCAAAGTCTACACAACGCCCTTCATTGAAAGTCTATACATTCACTGCAGAGATCACAGTCAAGTGTGTACATTGCATAGCATGTTTCATCTAAGTCCATACATTGGACTGTTGTGTGCATTTGGCGAAGGCATCGCAAGTCTAGACAGTGGACAGCGTCTTGTGCATATAGCAAGTCTAGACATTGCACTGTAGCATGCATTTCCTTAAAGTTGTTGTGTGCATTTGGCGAAGGCATCGCAAGTCTAGACAGTGGACAGCGTCTTGTGCATATAGCAAGTCTAGACATTGCACTGTAGCATGCATTTCCTTAAAGTCTATACATTGGACTGGTCTGCATAGGCTAAGTGTATACATCGTCAAGTACAATCATGCACTGTTCATGAAGTCTGTACAGCCGTGTCATTCACTGCCAAGTCTGCATAATTGGTCTTCAATGACAAAGTCCATACATTGGACTGTTCTTCAAAGTCTGCACAGTGGCTTCACATCTTCAAGTCTGTACAGCCGTTTGCTTTGAACTTCAAGTCTATACGATGCACTGTCCCTCTCGTGTTCGTGTCATTCCCTTTATTGTGTCTTCATGTCACTTATTATCATACTTCGTGTTATTTTTGTTTACTGTCCTTCAGGTCGTGTGTCCGCGTTGCTTCCACTATATTTCGTGTCGTTTCCTTTGTTTTTAGTTGTTCATCTCGTGTCGATTTCGTTTGTTTTTGAAACCACACTTCGTGTCGGTTTCTGTGTTGATCTTCGTTCTGTCTTCGTGTCGTTTTTACTTCGAGTCGTTTCTTTGTATTCGTCTTCGTGTTGATCTTTCGTTTTAGACTTCGTGTCTTTCTCGCTTTGACCACACTCCGTGTCGAATTCAGTTTTCATCTTCATGCTGTTTTCAACTCGTGTCGGTTACTGTTTCGTTTTCGTGTTGTTTTCTACACCTCGTGTCGTTGTCTCCTTGTGACTTCACCTCGTGTCGTTTTCATCGTCTTCGTGTCGCTTTTGTTCCATTGCGTGCAGGACATCGCAGCACTCCGTGTTGTTTTCTGTGCAACTTCGTATCATTCTCTGTGTAGTGTGTGTTCTGTCACTACTACACGTCGTGTCGTTCCTGTTGCACTTCGTGTCGTTTCTGTTTCACTTAGTGTCGTTTCCGAATTATCTCTTCGTGTTGTTCTTCCTAGACATCGTGTCTTTCATGTGTCGAAACCACACTTACTGCTGGTTTCTACTTTACCACCATGTTGTTCTTCGTGTCGTTCTTCTTTTTACCTCGTGTTGTTTTATAACCTCACTTCGTGTCGTTCTCTTTGTTGTGTCTGTTCTATCACAGTGTATCTCGTGTCGTTCTCAGTGCAACTAGTATTGCTACTACATACTTCGTGCAGATCTAGTTAATATGACCCTCAGTTTTAATGGCTTTTCATCTTTTTGCAGGTCCGAGGAAGACATATTCCCCAGTGACTGGCAGCACGTGATCCTAGGCTGGAATGAAGCCTGCTGAGAGACTGCCACGTGGTCCAATTTCTTAGGGCTGGAAATGTGGAGGTCTCACGTTGGGGCTGATGCTGCTGCTGCTGCTGCTATATATATGAGCCTTCTTCCACTGAAGAAGATTGATCGAGTTGGCGAGAAGAAAACTCTATACAGAGAGCCACGATCCAGACAGAGAAGAAGAAAAAGAAAAGAAGAAGAGAAAGAGAGTGAGAAAGAGAAAGAAAGAGAGATTGAGTAAGAGATCGAGATAGCAGAGTATGAAGAGAAGAAGAGGAAGAAGAATAGAGAAGAAGAGAGAGCTAGAGTGATAGAAGCTTCAACAGAAGATCTGTTCCTGCTGAACCGTGGATCAAATCCAGGCCAGCCAGCTCCTGCGAGAGCCACATTTATTTTTATCTTTTCAGCTTTCTGTTGCTGGTTTCATTTTTTGTTTTTATCCATTTACTGTATTTCCGATCCTCTGTAGAGAGGTCGGGGTTCCTCCTGTGGGCTCAGGAGAAGGGAGACTCTATGTCTTCGGTTTGCAAGTAGCTGGGTGCTACTTGTGGTTGGTACCCTCCGGTGTGGAGGAAGAGAGACTTGCGTCTCTGATTGCCTTTGACAGGGTGTCATCGGTTGTTTCCTTCCGGGTTGGAAGAAGGGAGATTAATCTCCTGTTGTGCTTCCCTCTGGGGTTCAGAGGAAGAGAGACTTGGGTCTCTAGGTTCCCCTCCGGGTTGGAGGAAGGGAGGCTTGTTCCTCCGGCTCTGGGCTTGTGAGTAGCAAGTTCGGTGGTTCCCTCCGTGTGTGGAGGAAGAGAGACCGTGTGTCTCTGGTTTCCAAGTGGCTGGAGTCACTTGTGGGTTCCTCCTGTTTGTTCAGGAGAAGGGAGATTGCTATCTCCGGTTCTGGGCTTGTGGATTCAAGTCCTGGGGTTTCCCTCCGGGTCTGGAGGAAGAGAGACCGCTTGTCTCTGGTTTGCTAGTGACTAGTGTCACTAGTGGTTCCCTCCGGTTGAGAGGAAGAGGGGAGGTTGTTCCCCTGGTCAAGCTGTTTGGCAGCGTTTGTTGCAGACTGAGTCTGCTGTTTCTAGCGTGAGCTAGTGGAAGCCACACTCGGTTTGAGTGTGGGGTGGATGTAGGTCTGGAGGACCGAACCACCTAAAAAACCCCTTGTGCATTGTGGTTTGATTTGTTCATTTGTGCTTCCGCTAGATGAATGCATAGGGGCGCTCCATGTGTTTGCTAACTGGTAGAACTGAATAGTTGACTAGCTTTCAGATTTGGTAAATCTGTCTAGTTAGCATCATAGTTCTAGTTTGGGCGAAATTTTTATATTGAGTGAAAGTCTTGTTAGTATTCTAGTTTTCAATTGGGTGAAAGTTTTTTAAACGAGTTATTTTCATTCACCCCCCCCTTTTGAATACTGCACCGAACACAACACCTTAGACCTTTTAAATTGTGCAGTTCTATATGATTATGCTCATGCCTATAACTGACCTGGAGTATTTGGATGCAGCGCGCCGAGGATGTTCAGAGGGCGGGACCAGACGCTCCTTCTTCCTCCTCCGTCCAGACCCCAACAGACCGAGCCGAGCGGGATGCAGACTTCACTCGGATGGTAGAGCGGGCCAAAGCGGCCGAGGTGGCACTCGTGGAGAGGGTACACAAATCTCTATACTTCCTCCTGCTTATTTATGCTTATGAAATGTATGAAATGTGACCAACTGATAGTGATATGTGGATGCAGACGTCCGAGCTGACCCGTCTCCAGGCAGCGCTGGAGCGGAGCCGGGTGGCGGCTTTGGAGGAGGTAGCCCGGGTGCGAGAAGAGGCTGTGCGGAGCCGACCGGTGGACGCAGTGGAGACGGCACTCCTCCGGGCCGAGCTAGAGCGACTACGGGCCGGTGCTACCGAGGCGGACCGTTACCGAGCAGAGGCCGAGCGTTACAGGAGTGAGGCAGAGCAGGCCCGTCTACAGGTTGCCCGACTGGAGGGCAAGGTGGAGGGTCTGAAGGAGGCGAGTCGGGAGCGCAGCAGGGCGACTGCGAGTGGCAGCCACGGCACCCACGGCTCGTGAGGAGTTACTTCACTGGTTCCTCTGGCTATCGGAGGAACGAGGAGGAGGAGCGGCGCCGGTGACGGCGTGATGAGGCGACCTCAGTGATGCCTCCCCCAAAGAGGCATGAGGGCGGTGGAGACAGTGACGGGGGCCAGGAAGAGGGAGCTGCTTGACTGGTTGTACTGGGCCCGTCTTTGTACATGATGTGACATGATTAGTGATACGCATGCCTTTGTTTTTCGTTTGTTTTGTGGATGAATGTATGTATGCGTGGGCAAAATGAGTTTGAGGAGCGCGCTTTAGCCTGAGAGAGATGAGCGACGCACACGCCGACCTGAGTGAGACGAGTGACGCACACGCCGACTTGAGTGAGATGAGTGACGCACATGCCGACGTGAGTGAGATGAGTGACGCACACGCCGACTTGAGTGAGATGAGAGACGCACACGCCGACTTGAGTGAGATGAGAGCGCTAAATGATTGAGACATGAGTGCAGCAGGTTAATTGGGGGGCAGAGCACATGAACGGTTCTCCCCTAGCTGTCCGTAGAGAAGAGCGGTTCTATAAGGGCCACTTACATTGGTTGGAACGGTTCCATGTAAATCGTAGACATTGTGGAACGGCGGACTTCGGACCGCACAAGTCACCGGGCTCGAGCTTTCTTGGACAGAAGAACGGTTGATGATGGGCCGTACATGGTATCGACGGTCTATCGTAAGACCGTCCAATCCAGCATCCTATTTGCCCGAAAGGGGACTCCCTAGAGAGTCCCCAGCCCGAGGGCAAGGCACTTTGTACCTATCAGAACCCTATCTAAACCTGTCCTAGGCCTAATCCTAAGATGTTTAGGCTCCCTAATGAACCCTATAAGTAGTAGGGAGGCCTGAACCCTCAGCTCACTCATCCTCCCTTTCCTGAAGCCAAAAACCTTTGATTCTCGTCATCTCAACATGAAGAGGGCTTATGATGGAAGTCCTGCGGAGGGTGCGTTGTTTGAAGGACCGCGGCCGGCTAGAAAGGAGCGGGAAGCGATTCAACAGCTAAGCTTGATTCCTCGACATCTCAGCGCCACCCCTATGAGAGAGGTAAGTTTGATTAGAATACGCTTAGAGTCCATCTTTCAACTTCCTCTTATATCTCCTTACACCCTTTGCCTTCTCCTTCTTTTCAGCTTCTTCCCGGCCCGAGATGCTTTTCTAGTTTAAAGTGGGTGGCTCCCATGGTCCGTGCATTGCCCCTCGGGGTGACTCATCTTCTCAAATCCTGGCACCTACACTCCCTCCTAGTACTAGGTCAGAATTACCCCTTCTTTAGACTGGCATAGTATCTCTGCTCTGATGGAGATTTGGCACCCTCAGACTCACACTTTTCTCTTCCCATCTTTTGAGGCCACTATTTTGCTAGAGGAGGTAGAGACATACTTCGGGCTCCCTAGGTCCAAGGTGGGGGAGGAAGACTTGATATGCCATACCGTTGCCCCTATAGACCCAAAACTCATCCTAGGGGGGTTCATACTTGATAGCGGGGATGTTCGTACCTTTATAGGCCCTCGCCACATCCACCTCCTTCCTTTGAGCCAGTGGGTAGTGGAGCATTGCCGGAATAAGTGCGGGTGGGTTGAAGCCATAGCCAAAGCTGCGTCCATCTGCCTATGCGGGGCCATCCTTTTCCCTTCAGCCGACCATGTCCTAGAGACTCCTTTACTCAGCACCATCAGCGGCCTTTGGCAGGGGTTTTCCATCTCTCAGGCTGTCTTAGCTTACCTGTACGAGGGTCTTACTTCAGCAGCCTTAGGAGGTCCTCTCTTTGGTTCAATGATCCTATTGGAGTGCTGGATGGGAGTTAGGATGAAGTTTACCCTGAGGGAGGACATTACTTCAGTCAGCCGGATCTTTGGGAGCCATCCCCTTTACTTCATAGGGGGTGCCTTCAGGTTTTCTCCACAGGTTGAGTGCAGGACGGCTGAGCTGAAGACCAAGGACGAGTGGCGCCCGTACATCAACAGGCTGCCCCTGGATAGGTTCGTGATGCGCCCGGACTTCCTCCATGATACCACCATCAGGCTACCGAGGAGAGCTGGCTTGGACTTGAGGCTCGTGAGTGACACTACCTTAGCGATGTACAGCCCTCACAGATGCTACCTGTAGATTGGACTACCCCGGACGGTGCTACCTACGCTACCCCACCTTCCCATGCTACAGGCACGGAGGATCAGGACAGAGGAGGACGAGCAGGCGGTTAGGAGTGCGCTGATTATGTGGGAGGTGAGTAGGGTGCGTACCCTACCAGCAGAGGTCGAGGAGGCTCCCGAGACTAGATAGGCTTATCTTAGGGAGTTGAGAGAGATACGTCCTCGCGGGATGCCCAGCGGCGGACTGAGTGATTTTCTTTTGTTTTTATGATGATATGGGATAGGACTTTACATTCAGACAGCTTGATATATGACATGAATAAGATTTGATGTGATTGATTTTTGAGCTTTGTAATACGATTATGAGGTGATGTGATTGCATAGGCCAACGCGAGGATTGAATATTCATGTGGTCCGAGCCAACTGCCCTTCCAACCTGCCCTTGCACACATGCAAACATGAAACAGATTAAATCTATTTTAGGCTTAGTCCCTTGCCTGTAGTACGTCAGGAGATGACCCTTTCTTGACTTTTGGTCAAGGGGGTTGAGCCTTATTAAATAGGCAAATATCAAAGTGTGAGAAATGCAGATGAATGCAAGAGGGAAACATGTAAGTTTTTGGTTTCATTCTTGGAATATTTGATTTTTGTTGGATTCTGAAATATTTGATTTTTTTGGGTTTTGAAATATTCGATTTTTTTGGGTTTTGAAATATTTGATTTTTTGGGTTTTGAAATATTCGATTTTTTTGGGTTTGAAATATTCGATTTTTTTTTGGGTTTGAAATATTTGATTTTTTTGGGTTTTGAAATATTCGATGTTTTTGGGTTTTGAAATATTTGATTTTTTGGGTTTTGAAATATTTGATTTTTTTGGGTTTTGAAATATTCGATTTTTTTGGGTTTGAAATATTCGATTTTTTTTGGGTTTGAAATATTCGATTTTTTTGGGTTTTGAAATATTCGATTTTTTTGGGTTTTGAAATATTCGATTTTTTTTGGGTTTTGAAATATTCGATTTTTTGGGTTTTGAAGCCAGCTCGGGTCTCAATAACAGGGACCTTCTCGTCTTGCTACGGAATTCCAAGGCTCAGCGCGTGCAGGAAGGGGGGACCGCCCGTGGTCGGAGTCAACTTTGCTCGACGGTGCTTCTGCTGAGGCCATACCTGGGGTGGGATTCATTCCTTGGGAAAGTAAAAAAGATTGAGTAGAGAAGTCGACGATAGGTGTAGAGGTTTTTAGGGCTTGAGTTCTTTTCCTGGACACCCCCCTTTTTCAAGGAATCTGGTCTGTTGCGCCGGGGCTCTGTATCCGTTATCGAACCTTCACCCGCTCTAGGCACGCATGCGACCGGGCTCATAACGTCCCGCGGGGAAACTGTACTGCCACTCTTGCCATGCCTAGTTGCATCCTTTGGGCTTCGGAGAGCTTCGAGCTTTGTGCTTTCGGCTTTATCTTTTGATTTTGCCCCTGTTCTTTTCTCCCTTTTTTTTTCTTTTCCTTTTTTTTTTACTTTTCTTTTCTTTCTCTTCTTTTTTTTCTTTTGCAGAGTGAGGTCTTAACGGATTGCCCCTATTTGAGACCTTTTTTAACGGGGAATCTGGGTTAGTTCTCGCCCCCTTATTCACCACTTGCCCCTATCTTCAACCGAGAGAGAGGAAATACAAGGATTTCCACCTTCCCCGAGCATGGCCAAAGGAGAAACGGTGTCGGGTAGCATGAGAGAATACCGCACCACGGGGTCGTGTAGTGTGTGAGATGCTGGACCTGGGTCCTCCTTTCGCAATTTGGTGGGGTATGCCCTGCCATCGAGCCGTTCACTGGTTTTTATTTTTATGGATGAAAACGCTTTAAATACAACCCATTCCACGGGTTTGGCAATTCCTCCCCCTCCGAGTTAATTAGACGATACGCATTGCCTGGATAAGCTTCCTTGATTACGTAGGGCCCTTCCCAGTTGGGTTGCAACTTAGACCTGGGGCCCGCTGACCTGACGAATTTACGTTTTAAAACCATATTACCCACTTGAAATTTCCTTTCAATGACCTTCTTTTGAAAATATCGCGAGACACGCTTTTGATATACTGAAACATGATTGGCCGCATTCAACCTCTTCTCGTCTAAGAGTTCTAGTTGGACTAGCAACGCCTCTCGATGTTCGTCGAGATCAAGTTCCTTATCCAGCTGCACCCTTAGGGAAGGGATTAGAATTTCATACGGGAGCACCGCTTCCATTCCATAGGTGAGGGCAAAGGGAGTCTGCCCTGTGGGAGTGCGGACGGAGGTGCGGTAGGCCCATAGAGCTTCTATCAATTTGTCGGCCCAATCAACAAATTTATGTGATTCGCATGTTTTCTTGATAATTTTGAGAAGAGTCTTATTCGTGGCCTCAGCCTGGCCATTACCTTGGGGGTAGTATGGTGATGAATGATGCAAAACTATATTGAATTTCTTACAGAGGTCTTGGAGTTCTTGTGAGATGAATTGAGGCCCGTTGTCGGTGACGATGCTGCTTGGCACCCCGAATCGCGAGATTATGTTCTTCATGATGAAGCGGCATACTGTGGTGGCTTTGATTTCTGCATAAGCTTCAGCTTCGGCCCACTTAGTGAAGTATTCTGTAGCTGTCAGAATGAAGAATTTCTGTTTAACAGCAGAGTTCGGATCACCGAGGGGCCCGATGATGTCAAAGGCCCACATAGAAAATGGCCAGGGAGCCGTAATAGGATGAAGAGAAGAGGCCGGAGCGTGGATTTTGTCGGCATGGATTTGGCACTGAAGACACCTACGGACATAGGTAGAGCAATCTTCTTCTAGGGTTGGCCAGTAATAGCCCTGCCTAAGAATCTTCTTTGCTAAGGCCTGTCCGTTCACATGCCCTCCACACTCGCTGGAGTGGGCTGCTTCCACGACTTTCCAAGCTTCTTCGTCATCTAGGCACCTCATTAGAACTCCATTCAGGGCCCGCCTGTACAATTCACCTGTGATGATCGTGTATCTGGCGGCGACTCTCCTAATGGCTTTTCACTGCTCAGCGTTGGCCGTTTCCGAAAATGTACCATCCTTGCAGTATTGCTCGATCTCATAAAACCACGGCAATTCTTCCTTTTCAATGATCTCCTCGAGCTCAGTTAATGAAACCTCTTTTATTTCCTCCCTTTCTATTTTCTTCTCTACGGAGATCCTAAGATTTTTGAACCAGGGATCCTGCAGGGAAGGAACGTCTAGCCTTTGGACCACAATGGTCTCAGTGGCGCGACTTAGGGGGAGTGATAGAGAAGAGGCGAGCGACGCAAGGGCGTCGGCCAAGATATTCTGAGAGCGAGGAGTGTGAATATAGACGAGTTTCCTGAATTGCCTGGCCAAGAGCGTGACCAGATCCTGGTAGGGTTTGAGCTTAGGATCGCGGGTGCGGTAGGTTGACAAAACTTGACGCAGCACCAGCTGGGAGTCTCCTATGATGTTTAGGTATCGCGCGCCCAAGATGTAGGCGTGCTTCAGACCGGCCAGGAGAGCCTCATACTCGGCTATATTGTTGGTGGCGGGGAATGAGAGTTGATATGCCACAGGGATGGTTACCCCTTCTGGAGTAAGGAGAACGGCGCCGACTCCGCTGCCTTGGGAATTAAGGGCACCATCGAAGTGAAGGGACCAAAAAGGAAGATGAGTGATCACCGCCAGGTGTTCATCGGGGAATTCATTCTGTATGGAATCAGTGCGAGGGATAGGAGAATGAGCCAGGTGCTCGGCAATAGCATATCCCTTGATTGCTTTCTGTACGATGAAGGTGATGTCGAACTGGGAGAGAAAACTTTGCCAGCGAGCTAGCCGATTAGAAAGGACCGGCTTTTCCAACAGATAATGAATGGGGTCCATTCTAGAGATGAGCCTAACCTCGTGGGCAAGAAAATAGTGTTTAAGCTTCTGTGCTACCCACACTAGTGCTGCACAGGTCTTCTCCATAGCAGTGTACTTGGATTCAGCGGGATTAAATAACCTTGAGAGATAGTACGCCACCCTTTCTCTTCCTTCATTGTCTACCTGTGCCAAAACAGCTCCAAGGGAGTCCTCAATTACAGAAATGTACAGGATCAGGGGTTTCCCGGGGACGGGTGGTTGTAGAACCGGGGGATTAGAGAGGTACACCTTGAGTTCCTCATAGGCCTTTTGACATTGTTCATTCCATTCAAATTTCGCGCCTGCATTTAACAATTCATAAAACGTGCGGCATCTTTGCGAATGCTGAGATATGAATCTCCTGATAAATTGCAAACGCCCGATCAAACCTCGAAGCTCAGTGACGTTCTTCGGCGGTGGCATTTCCATGATGGCCTTTGCCTTGTTCGGATCGATCTGAATCCCCCGTTTACTAACTATAAACTCGAGCAATTTCCCTGATGCAACTCCGAACACACACTTCTTTGGATTCATCTTTAACTTGTATTCCCTAGCCCGTTGCAATACCTTGGCTAGAATGGCGGGGTGCTCTTCTTGTGACCTCGATTTGACTAAAATATCATCCACATATGCTTCTAAATAAACGTGCATCATATCGTGGAAGATAGCCATCATCGCTCTTTGGTAGGTGGCACCTGCATTTTTCAACCCAAATGGCATAATGACGTAGCAGTATGTGCCCCAAGGTGTGATGAACGAGGTCTTTTCTTGATCCTCCGGAGCCAAAAGTATTTGGTTATACCCCGAGTAGCCGTCCATGAAGGAGAGGGCTTCGTACCCAGCTGTATTATCGACCAAGATGTCGATGTGAGGAAGTGGAAAATCATCTTTCGGACATGCCTTGTTTAAGTCCCTGAAGTCAATACAGATTCGAATTTTACCATCCTTCTTCATCACCGGGACTATGTTTGCCACCCATTGCGGGTACAGCACCACTCTAATGAACCTGGCCTTATGCAATTTATCGACTTCTTCCTTGATCCTCAAGGCCATCTGCGGGTGAAATCTCCTTGCCTTCTGTTTAACGGGCGTTGCCCCTGGTTTGAGAATCAGCCTGTGTTCAACCAAGGCAGGGTCAAGGCCTGGCATGTCTTCGTAGGACCAGGCGAAAGAATCGCTGTATTCCCTCAAGACTTTGACAAGTTCCTCTTCGACTGGAGGAGGGAGATTGGCGGAAATAAGTATGGGCCTGGGGTCCTCTACTGTCCGAGGTTAATTTCTTTAGTGGATTCATCCACTGCTACGGAAGGCTCGTCGAACTTCTTCAAGCCTTGAGCATATAGGTCGGCAGTGTCATCCATTTCATCTTCCTCATCATCAGCTGGGTCTTTCTCATTCACAATTTCATATACTCCTAGTCCATCCTTGCTCCATACCTCATCAATTCCCTCATCATCTTCCAGGATAATTGCGGTCTCCACAAATTCTGGACACTTCAACAGAGCATGACATCTCCCAGCCAAATCTTGTAGAAACCTATCGGGGATGGTTCTGGGAGGACGCGTTACGGCCGGTGCCGCAGACGTGGACGGGCTGACAAAACTCGAACTAGACTCTACCCTGACTGACTCGACCATCCTAGAAGACTCTGTACACTGTACATCTAATCTAGAGGAGAAGAAATCTACCGGAAAAGAAACAGGGGTCTCGCGCCCCTGGGGATCTGAGCAGAACATAGCGTAATCTTCCATGGAGACCTCCGTTTTGGAATTGGCGTTTTTTTTTTTGAGGCCGGAGGTGATCACACAACAGGAGGAAGAAGGCGGAGGAGGAGGAAGCTGAACGGGGAACAATTCTGGGAAGATGCAGTCAAAGAAAGGGTCAGAAGACTTAAACCACATTTCATGGAGCTGAGCTCCTGGAGGCGGAGGAGTGAATAGGGTTGATAGATCAATGGGCGGGCAGCGCCCGCAAGCACATGGAACGAATAGAATTTTAGGTCTCTCCGCAAAGTACGGGTCGACCAGGAGTGGAGGGGAATGGGGAACAGAATCCAACCGTTGAAACCAGGAATCGAGATGAGATGGGGACATAGAAAAAGTAATGGCGGAGCTCCCCGTCTTCCGGGGCCCCTGGCGGGCCAATGGCATCAGAGGGTGCTTTACTAGTTACGTCTCCTTCTTCTTTGGGTCACCCTCTTTTTCATAAAACATCCTTGTAAAGCAATTAGCAAAGTCTTCCAAGTCACCGGCTAGCTCTTGCGGTGGTGGTGGCGGATCGGCAACAGCACAAGCTTCGTCTATCTTTTCTTCAAGGCTGGATGGCGAGGTCTTCAAGGTGCCGGGCTGCAACGGACCCTTCACAAAATGTTGCCGGTAATCCCAGGTCAACGGCCCAGAGTCCCCAAGCATTGACATGGAGGATTCATGGTAGCCGAGGCCCCAGCGGCCCATCTTCCTTCCCTTGGAACGGGGTTAGTTCTGCCCTGCAGTTGTGCGCCGAGTCCTCGGCCTGGTTGATAGCCCAATTTTAGAATTAGGTGCCAACCTTTGGAGTCTCTCATCTTGGGCTTAACCTTCACATTGATTGGTGCAGCGGTGGGCTTGCGCGACGCATACGCCCACGAATAGTTTAAGTCCATGACAGATAGAACAGGTCTATTACTCGGCCACAGTGTGGGCAGAATCTTGGCTGTTATGGCGTCAACGTTTTGAACTGTGGAAACACTTTTCACTTTGACCACTCGCCCTTGGAATGGGAACTTCAGACACTGGTGGGCGGTCGAGGGGACGGCGTTCAAACTATTCAACCATGGACGACCCAGAATGGCTTTGAACATTGGGTCTATGTCCAACACATAAAATTCTACATCCATCACTAATGGCCCTAGCTCGGCCTGCACAGTTACCACCCAGTGACAAGCACGTCTGGAGTTATCATATGCGGCTATCGTGGTTGGCGTCGGCTTGAGCATGTCCTCTGATATATTACAAGCACGAAGGGTACTCAATGGGCAGACATTTATCGATGCCCCTGTGTCCACAAGGGCGGATTCCACGGCCGTTTTGTTTAGAGAGATGGTAATACATAACGGCATCTGCCGTGCTTCAGGAGGAGCTAGCTCTGACTCAGCAAATGCAATAGAGGGCCCCTTTGTGATCGTGGCCAAGACCGCGGGCAGGCTATCCACTGCCACATCTTCGCTCACCATAACGTTTTGTAGGAAGATCTTTAGGGCGTCTTGGTGGAGCGGCGACCTCTTGATTAGTTCTAACACTGAGATTTTAGCCGGCAGCCGGTCTAAGTGCTGTAATAAATCATATCTTGTGCCCGGCACCGGGTCTATATCTTCTGGTTCAACTGTAGGGGAGGAAACTGTAGGGTTTGGTGCAGATGCCCCTGGGGAAGGAAAAATTCTTTGGAAAGGACGCCCGCTCCGAAGGGCGCATTGCGATGCTTGCCCGGCCTGGACTGGACCCCCGCTTGGCCTGATGGGGCAGGTGAATGGCGTGGAGATGGGGGTGAGGATGACTGAAGTGGATTTAATGGGCCCTGGTGGAGGGGAAATGGGTGAAGGGTTAAGCTTAGGGGAAATGATGGGAGGCATGGCGGGTGGTGGTGAAAGGACGGACGGGGTAGAGGGGAATGTAGCGGGCCTAAGAGGCGACACGAGGGAAGTGACGGGCGGTGTAGCGGCGGATCTAAGGATGGAGGGGATGGTAGGTGTGGGAGAGTAGTGGTGGTGTAAGGCCAAGAGATGGGTGGGGGTCTCATCATCAAACGTCCATCCAGCGTTGGGGGCTGGGCGCTGGACCAAATTCACTTGTGCTGGAGCCGGTGCCGACGGTTGCTGTTGTTGCGGAGGAGCGGGCTGATGCACTGGCATGGGATTTTGATGGATCCCAAGGTCTTTCTGCTGCGGTTGAGGTTGCGGTTGCTGATGGGGCTGTTGCTACTGGGGCGCCGCCTGTTGCGGCCTGGCCTGTCTCTGTCTCTGCTTGATATCCTCAAATCGCTGGCGCATCTGGGCCCAATCAATTCTCTGGCCCTCATGCAAATCATACACCAGGTCTCTGAACTGATAGCATCGCTCTATCGTGTGCCCGAGTTGCCGATGGAATATACAATATCGGGACTGGTCGGCAGCCGGATTCCAGTTCGGGCGTTCAGGAGGCAACTGGAGGTCACCAGTATACATTAGAGCAGAGAAAATATCTGGCAAGTTCTCCAGAAGAGGGGGGTAATGAGCCCTTTTTGGAGCTGGTCGAGCAGAGCCGTAGGTGGGGGGTGGAGGAACACTATTGTATTGCGGGGGCCGCTGAGGCTGTTGAGGTGGCGGAGGTGCCTGTTGAGGGTATTGCGGGACTTGGAAGGCAGGCTGGGGAACTGGCGGAGCGGCGAACTGGGGGTTACGCTGAGGCGGTGGGAAGCGGGGTGGAGCGGCTTGTTGAGGGAACTGCACGGCCTGGACTTGCTCGTTAATTTGTACCCCCTCAGTGATGGGGCCTTGGGTTTTCTTGGTGGCTTTGGGTTTATGGGCCTCGAATAAAGAATGGATGGGGGAATCTTTGAATTGGGTCTGAATAAACCTAGCTCTGCTGTATAGTTGGTGCATGTTTGAAATGTCATTCATTGCCAGAATGTTTCTAAAAGTTAGCGTAGCATTGGAAATCAACAACTTCACTTTTTCCTCTTCCGGAATCTGCCCAGGCACCCGTGAGGCCATCTGTCTCCAGCAGTCCGCATAGGTTGCAAAGTATTCCTCCGGCTTCATCCTCTCCGCCACCAGGTCAGTGAAAGAGTACTCGGGTCCGACCCGATCCTGAAACCTCTGTATAAACCTCTCCTTAACGGTCTTGAAATTCTCAGCCTCCTCCATGGGCAAGGTGTAGAACCATTCCAACGTGACCCCCTCCAGAGACCAACGGAACAAATAGGCCATCAAATGATCATCCTGCTGGAACTGCGCAGACTCGTACAAGAACTCCCGGACATGGATGAATGGGTTGCCGTTCCCATCGTATTTGCGGTACACAGGGAGCTCCGACTGGGAAGGAAGACGTAGGTCCCTGAAGTTAGGGATAGGGACATCGGCAAGAGATTGCGGGCCGACCCGCTTGTGGAGGAGATCAATTTGTTGCTGCATAGCAGCCCACTTGTCAAGAATTTCCCGTTCCCGGGAAGGAGGGGAAGGAGCAAGAGGAGCAGCACCTGGATAGGTGACCAAAGGATAAACTGACGAAGGAGGCGGCCCGTAAGAGGGATAATGGGCTGAGGAAGGGCCCATATCCGCATGAGCCACCTGGGCCGCCCCTGATTGTGACCTAGCGAAGTCCGTCGGGGCCATGAGGGCCTGAGACGATGGAGAAATTGTAGGGTACGGCTCAAGATAAGGAACAGAGGGGATCGGGGATTTCCCTTTATCATGTTGCTGATGGACCGATGTGGATGCCTGGCCCATTTCTATATTGGGATAGCGAAGGTTCTGAGGGCGAACCGGAGTAAGGTCAATGGGAGCCATAGAGGTGGTCCCAACCACAAGAGGTGAAGTGGCGACACTGGCCGTGGCATGAGCCGGAACTGAGGCCGGGGCATCGCCCCCTTGCAAAGCTTGTCTGATGAGATGGAGTTGGGTGAGATCCAACTGGGCCATCATATTGAGGATCATGCTGGCTGAATTTTGACTGGGCGGGTTTGAAAAAGAGGGTCGGGGACCCTCGCCCAGAGAGGTCAGGAGTGAAGGGGCCGTCCCCTCTCCCCCTTGCAAGTGGGTGACCCTAGGTGGGTCCTCAAGGAGACCACGAGGAAGGGAATCCTCGTGGGCCTGAGAGAAGTCATACGACGACATGGCAGAAGAAGAATCGAACAAGGGGTTGGAATAGGAATGGAAATAAGAGTCCACCCTAGGAGATGATCGTGGGGGCAGAAGGCAGCCCCACATACACCAAGACACTTACTACTAGAACAAGCAACACTAAATCAATCAAATCTACCAATCAAATAATAAGCATACAATGGAGCGAGATGAGAGCAGAATCACTCAGTAATGCAATCAAGTTCTTAAAATGATGCTCGTCAGTTCCTTATATCTTTGGGTTCGAACCTTAGTGGATTAATGAAAATATCAATTCTCTCGACCACTAGGTGCCTGATTGGGATGAGAAACGAGGGACTGTGTGACCTTATCGGGACCTCTCACTCGCGAATGCAACCCTAGACTAGGGTAGATATGGTACAACCTGCCCGGCGTCCGTGTGGGAATCCACGGCTCACAGGGGCTTACGGAGGTCCTCAGTAAGGTCCCTAGTCGGCTCCAAGGAATATGGAGACGAGAGGAAACCCTACCTCGGTAGGAATGCAACTAATATGGGAAGATGTCGATGCTCCTATGCGCACCGGAGTGCATGCACAAACTAGCCTAGCAGCTATCAATCAATGAGCGAGTATACGCATGAGTAGTAAAAACATGGTAATGCAATGGTAATAAGATGGCAGGGGGGAGCCAATGAACAGCACCAGGAGCAATATATATATCAGCCGAAAAAAACTAAGCAAGATGAAATAAATGCACTACGACAGGAGATGTGCGGTCCTTCTCTGACCGCTCTAAGTACACAGGCGGTTAATATCCAACAGTAGTTGATGGGAGGAAGGCAAGGGAAATACCAGACAGACGGCCGATAGTCAACCGCTCATGTACTTGAACCGCCGCCTCACAGCCGTGTATCTGCCACCCAAAAAGTACAGCGTACCTGTGCCTGAGCGCGGGACGGCTGTGTGAAAGCCGCTCAAACGGATGGACGGCGTCCAGGGAGCCGTCTGCAACAGGAAAGGCCGGGGTAGATAAACCTGATGGCAGAGTATATGAGCGGTGGAGTATCAACCGTGCGTACTGGTAGACGGCCCTGGACGAACCGCGTATGCGCCAGAGGACAGGAACCGCATCCAACCTGTAAATCACTCCAAGAAGGAAACCTTGACAATGACTAAGAAGGGTCAGCAACTCAAAAGCACGATGGGCATTAGGAGTCCCACCGTGATCGCCACAAAAGGGGTGTAGATATATATTTCCCTCCTCTCTCCCTTTCACTAAGGGTCAAAGTGCGTCAAGTGCATGAGGCAAATGAGAGAAAGAAGAGAAGACAGGGAATGAAGCAAAGTACCGTGATCGCCACCAAGATGCCGTACGCGATAGGCGCGCCGTACCTTGGAAAATGGGAGACACTCGCCTTAGTGCAGCGCTGAGGAATGAACGGCTCTCTTAGGACCGCCTTATGTTGAGCGGTCTTACGATAGACCGCCCCAGGACGCTGCGAGGGACACGGGAGGAACTGCTGCAGTGAGATGGACGGCGCTAGAGGGACCGCGCTCCAGGGAAGAACGGTCATTGATGCACCGCACGTACCATTGAACGGTCGGAGGCTAGCCGCTCAGTACCTTCACTCAGCAAGTTGAGAAGGGTTCGACCTCCACCCTCTCCGGCCGGCCAGAGGGGATGGGCCTCGTGCTGATTAGATGCTGACCTGCGAAACAATGTAGAGACACAGAAGAAACACCCAGATTAGACCTAAACAATGTAGTATGTATTCAAACGAGAATAATTAAGCATGAACAAATGAAAAGGGGAATACCTGGGGGGTTTTAAACCCCTAGGGTGACAAAAAACGGGATGGTTGCGTGCATGATAATGAGAAGGAGGGGGTACGCGAATGAGAAACAATGCATGTAATGAAGGAAAACATCAAAGCTACGGAACGAAAGACTACAAAGACTGGGCTACTCCCTTGACCGGAGGCTCGAGCGGATGTAGAGAGCCTCCCTCCTTGGTGCTAGGTCGCTCAAAAATGCGGCAAGGCTTCGCCGTCGACCAAAATCTCCCCCCCCTTTTCGACGTCCGGCCACTAGGGTCTATTTATAGAGCCTCGAAAGCCAGCCTCGAAGTCGGGGTTTTTAGATATTCTCGGGTCGAACTCACAAAAGATAATTCGTAGATAATATCATAATCTTCCATCCACACGAAACGGCATCGAAAATGGTTGATTATCCGCAGAGAAATCGTCAAAATAAGTTGAGGATAAAACCATGAGATAAATGGGATAAAATCGGTTGAAAATCAACAGCCGACGGCTTGAACGGTCTTACGATAGATCGCACAAGGTGTGGGCGGTCTATTTCGGACCGTCCATCCTGTCGGTGGAAACTCGAATAATCAGAAAATTATCCCAACTATCCCTCGAACTGGCCGAAATGTTCGCCGTTGGACTCTGAACATATGAACGGTTGTATTGAGACTGTTTTAGTTTAGGGCGGCACAAACACGACCGTTTCACTCTGTCGGTGATAATTCGAATCGTTTGGATAATTCTCTGAGAAAGTGGGCACGCGTAGGACTCTGAGATATAGGTGGTTGGAATAGGCCCGTTCATGATATTGAACGGTTCTAATCACACCGCACAAAAGCCTGTCGGTGGATATTCATAAAATCCTCAGAAATTAGCCAAAATATATGAACGGTCCATATTCAACCGCCCACCTTCTGAACGGCTAATGTGAAGGCGTTCACGCCTTTAGACACTTGATTCTTGTAAAATACGTTCAATTGACCAAAGCCAAGGCCCATTAAGCCCCGAATCACCACGAATTGCACCAAGGAGGGAGACGACCCATAAAACGAGCCCGAGTCATGCCACAAAATGGCCCAGTGAATGATGAACAACTGGAGGCATAAACTAATGGGAGTAAGAGAAACGGCTCGAATCATCGGTATAAAACGGGTGTCAACAGAGGCGACGATAGATGTCGCGACTAGGGAAGGGGCAGAGGGAATCCCTGCTGCTCCCTTAGAGAGAGATCTGCCTTCTTCGACGCCCAGACAGGAAATGGAAGGTAATTTATAGTTTAATTGTGGTGCCACCACGAAACTTCTCATCTTCGGCCGGCTTGACCTTTTCTCGTCATAAATTTCAATTGATATACAACCGTCATTACTTCCGGGCTAGGAGAGTGCAGAAGAAGCGATTATCCAGGGGCATGGTGAACTTGCCCTTGAGGTCCCATCCACAGTTGCTCCTGATGTGGAGTGCACAGGGGGAGCTCCTGCCGCGGGTGATGCTCCTCCTGGCGAGGCTCCTGCCCCGATGGTGGAGCGTCTCGAAAGAGCAGAGGGGCCTTCCTCCTCTGAGCAGGTTGATTATGGTGGCGGCCCCAGTGATGAGGAGTTCCAACTTGTTGACACACAGACTGAGGATGTCGGGGCATCCTCGGCCTATGAAAGCGATCATCCGACTTTTAGCCCACCCCGGTTGTCATGGAGTGGTCTTGGGCCGTCAGGCTCGCTTGTGAGCGGAGAGGCTGGCGCCGGAGAAGTTGCCCTTAGAGATTTGAGCTTGGTACCGGCCAAGGTAAGGACCCACACGTGGTCGGTGCCTGCTGCCCTTCCTTTATCTTCCCTTTAGCTGTTTAATGTATATATTTCTAGTGCAGACTGAGGTGGTGCTGCCAACCATGACGGTGCAGATACCCCTCCCGGCTCTAGGCACGGGCCACGCAACTCTCCCGTCCGTCTTGCGGCCTATCGCACTGCGATACCCCAAGGACTACACAGCGGCAGCGGCTCTAGTCGGACGTGGAGCACTTGTGAGGGTTGACAGTCTGGTAGCAGTTGAGGACTCTCAGCCAATAGAAGTCGCACAGCAGTCGACTCTGGAGAAGGATGGCCCCTCCGAAATAGAAGCCGGAGAGATTGTCGAAGAACAGATGTCCTCGGTTCTTGATATTCCTGTTGCACCTCCATCCCAGGGGGCTGGCAGGGAAATTGTCGTCATTGAGACTCCAGCTACCGTATCGGCCACCGCAGTTGTTCCCCACACCAGTGCGCTGCTGATGGGGACATCGCTTACCACTTCCCACTTCTCCACGGGTCCGGATGATTGCCATTATGTTCAGCTTGATTTCCTAAGTTCAGCTATGTATTTTTATATCTTTCTTGAGTCATTTTGATGTAATTTCCCCTTTGTTTTGAGTCATGTCCCTAGGTCATCATGCTATTTACCTATGTTTGTTAGGCTAGGGGGTCATATGGGCCCAATTAAATGGGCCTGGCCCATGGGCGCCCTCTTCCTTCCCCACCCCCTTGCTTATTTGCTTTTAGCACTTTCTCCAGGGACTTTTTGTAAATGTTGGGATTCCTATAAATAGGACCCCAACTCCACTTGAGTTCAGTAATGAAAGTTTGAATGAATTTTGAGCATTAGTGCACCTCTCTCTCTCTCTAGCTCTCTCTATCTCTCTACCTCTCTCTCTCTCTAAAGGGGGCGGCCCCCTCTCTCTCTCCTCCCCCTCTCTCTCCAAATTTCACCCCTCTCTCTCTCTCTTCTCCTTGCCACATCATCCTCCACCTCATCCCAACCCTTCCCCTTCCCAAGGTCCACTTAATTCCTCCCATTACTCACACCATATCCCCAAGCAACCTTTCACCTTCCAAGACAACCTCTCCCTTTCCCAAGCCACCCCTCCATCTCCCAAGGGAGAATCCCACCTCCCCAAGCACCTCTCCACATCCCCAACACACCTCTTCCCCTTCCCAAGACCACATTAACCATCCCCACATTAAACCAAGTTCAAATCTCCCTCTCCCTCCAAGCCACTTGCGCCCCCCCCCCTTTCACCCTCCACCCTTGGCCGCACCCCCCCTTCCCCTCCACCTGCTAGCTGCGACCCAACCTCCTTATCCAACCTCTCCACCATCTCTACCCACCACCATCCAAGCCCCACAGCCATTAGCCCCCTCCGCATTGCAGTCCCTTCAACCCTTCTCCACCAAATAGCCCCTTTACTCTGTTCAACCCGCAGGTAGCAGATTGGGGCCCGAATTACAGAGCCGGCTCCGGAGTCATACGACGTCATCTGGAGGTGCACCTTACATCTCTGGAAATGTCTATGAGTCTTCTTCGCAAGCGAGGTGGAATCGTCTCATTCCGACTTCGCTACAGTTCGTGGTGACCATTCTCCCCCGACTGCGCAGAGCTTCCCCAACAGAGTACCTGAACCAGAAAGGGAGCTGTGCCACGATGAACCACGGAGGAATTAGGCTGAGGGATCTTCTACAAAGTTCTTCCTCATTCTGTCTGTCTTCAGGATCAAGAAGCGGAACATCGATCGGAGACCGTGGTCCCAAGTTACCATTTTTCTCCCTCAGCTGCACGGGTCTGCCTCCCACAGTCTGCAACGACCAACCTCCACTCTTCGGAGTCTCCCCGTCCACTCCGGCATCAGACGGCTTCCCCGTCAGTTTTTCTGGGAAGAGGGCTTGCCCACGGTTCCAGAAACTCTGGCATTTCATGATTTGGGTCCGGGAGCAGTCGGGGCAATCTCTGCAAGTTGCTGTCAGAAACATGAAGCTACTGCGTCCAGATTCAGTCACTCTGTTCGAAGCTCTTCCCGGACCAGCACCTTCTTCAGAAGAATTCAGAAAAATTCTGAGGCATCCCCGTCCCAGTTACGAAGCGTTCGCCGCTGATCTCGTCATCAGCAAGATTCCAGAACGAGATCTACAGTCTCGACTCCGACTGTCAGTCAGCCTTCGCAGCCTGCCGGCAGATTCGGCGTCGGCTTCTCCGCCTGCTCTACGGCGAATCTCCCTTCCCCGCCTGGCCGGCTCACCGCCCCTCCCTGCGTGGAGGTAGTGTTTGCATGTAATACAAATCATCCCCACCCCAAGTCCACCCTCCTGCGTGAGGCGTAGTGAATGTTATTATTAAACATGGATCAAGCTACACCGACGCAGTGTGTGGGGAACCCACACTTTCCCGCTCGCCCTCGTCTCTGAACGGGGTTGGTTTCTTCAAACCAACCAGGTGAGCTCTAACCTTTGCTCCATTTCCTTCTGGTGCTTGTTCATTTAATATCCGTAGAATCCGCTCCGTTGAGCAAGCGAGAGAGTGTCCGACCCCACGTGCTCCACTTACGAGCGGTCACCGTGGAGTGTGTGAGAGAGGGACCTAGTGCTCCAAGTGGCACCCGGCCAGCCCCTTAATTGTGGGCTTCGTACCTTCGGGAGGGTAACCCTAGCCTTGCTGGCACTCTACCAGCAAGGGTCTTGATCCATCACCTCCCCTTAGCATCATTTAGTCACCCCGGGCTCATGTGTGTGCGACGGTGAATTGGCCCGATCTGCCAACTAAATTGCTATGTGGTTGTGATTGCGGAATAGGTCCTAAGTTTCTGTTTGCTTGTTGCATACCCCGTGGTCGTTTCACATCAGTTGGTATCAGAGCAAGTTCTAGACTTGTCTCTACTAAGTCTTGTCCTAGGGCACATTGCATTGAGGTCATCCGAGCATCCAAACCATGTATCTCACCAGGCACCCCGATGACTACTTCATTATCAGGCCGGAGTTGCCCCGCTTCGATGGGTCCCGAAACCCTCACACATATAGGAAATGGGAGACATCCATGGATAGATACTTCCACCACTACTACATGACCGAGGAAAGAAAAGTGCGCATCGCCACGACGACCCTTGGTCCCTTCGGCGAGACAGATTGGAGAAAGCTTGAGATTCGAAGGGGGATTGAGAGATAAGAGCCCATTCACTCATGGGAAGAGATGAAGGTAGAACTTAGGAAAATTCTCATTCCAAAACCTTCCCACTCTTACAACTCAAGCACCCATAGCCCAATGAGCACTCCCACTCCCCCTTTCCCTCCCCGTCAACCCAAAACCTCTATTAGGACCCAAACCCCACCACCCAAAGGACCCCTAGATTTATTGGAAGAGATAAGGATTGAGATCAGGAAGATCTTCACTCCCCAACCTTCCCACTCCTACCCTGAGAACCATAACCCGAGGAGCACTCCCACTCCTCCTTTCCCCACCACCCAACCCAAAATTCTCCATCAAACCCACACCCCACAAACTTCCAAAAATCCTTCTTCCACCCCTTTCCAAAAGGAACTTAAAGAGGTAGCTGAAGACTATGAGGCTCCACTAGATTGGGAAGAGGAATATGAATCACGGTGTCATGGGTTAGGCCGAGAAGTTCCCCTCCCAGGTGGAAGAAGCATCATGGCTCACTCCACCCTCACCACTCAAACCCACGTGGACCCCATGTCCACCCCTCCACCTAGGCCCGTGATAGCCACCATTCCCCAATCCAAAGTTACTCACCCAACCCACCTTCCACTTCCAACTCCTATCCTACGCAAACCTAGTCCCCCGCTACTTCCACTCCCAACCCCAACCCAAGTCTGGCCTCACTCACCACCCCGGGTACACCATGCACCAACCATCATCACCCCACCCCCAATAGACCTTCCCATTCCCTTGAGAGAGGAGACCACAACCATCCACATGGGAGTAGATGCTAGTCCGGAACCCATCCCCATCCTTGAGGAAACCCAAGTTCATATCTATGGTGAGGAAGAATCACAAATGTCCCCTTCACATAGCTTGGACCCCCAAGAGCCACAAGCCTTCACAAGTAGCACCGTAATCATAGAAGGGTCCCTAGCTAGATGGCTAAAGGAGAGACCACTTCACCCCATCGTGTCCTATGTTTACCCACCCATGGAGCAAAACCTTCCCATTGTACCCTTATCCACCTATCACACCACAATCCAATCATCCTATCAAGTGGAAACATTGGGGGATCTTCTTAAGGGTATAGTTTGGCAAATGGAGCTAACTGGCATGATGTCTACAATAACCAACCGACCTAGGAGCCTTGACCTCCTACACCTATGTGTCGGATCAATCTCCTCCATTTACACTGTGGGCTGCTACACTAGTGACCTTCTTTTACTCCTCCCTACACCCGACGAGCCCGATGCTATTCACAAACTAGAGTTGCTTGTCTCGGGTAGAACATCTAGTCCTCCATTCATGGCCGACCATCCCACCAAAAACTTTGGCCCGATCATATTACCTAGGGAGGAGAGTCCGCCATCCAATGGTTATGAGGACCATAAGGACCTAGAGTTCCTCTCCTTAGGTGACCCTTACCATGACCCCTTCGTCCCCTTCCTATGCCCCCCCACCTTACTCACCGCCAACCTTTTCCCACCCCATCCGACCTTATTAGACCAAACCCACTCCATTTTTCTTGACCCCTATGAGTGGAAACTCCCACACCAAGCCATATGCATAGGAGGAACCATTTGGATGAAAATACATGTGCCACTACATTGTGCATCATTTGGTAGGGCTACTAAGCCTAGTCATGTCATACATGTCACGCACACTTTTAGCCCAATGCATGACTGGCTCACATTTGGATGTGCTGGTCCTCCCACATTCATCATTGATCATATGCACGTTAGGAGCATCTATGGGTGTCCAGGTCCCCCGGCATTCATCACCACCTTATGTAATAGGTTCTCCTACAGATACCAGGGCCCTCCCACCATTGTTATGAAGACTAGGTATGATAGGGCCACTAGTGGATGTCCCGGTCCTCCTAGGTTCATCAAAGTCCACGTGGCACCATTGCATGTTAGGTCCACATTTGGTTGTCCGGGCCCTCCCTTCATCGCTAAAGGATCATTCACAACTCTGCGTGGTAACATCCACAAACACACCAACAAAAGCAGTAAGGTGTATAAGAAATCGGCCGATTCCCACCGACGCCACCAAGAGTTTCGCGTGGGTGACTTTGTGATGGTGAGAACTGAGAGACCTTTTGACGGAATCGTCATGAGATTGACAAGCGGCAACGGTCGATCGTCAAGGCGGCAACGGCAACTGTCAAACTATATTTGCTATATTAAGAGTTTTGTGTTAATGGGCCATGTTAGTGGGCCTAGATGTGTGTTTTCCTTTGTAGTAGAAATAAAATATCCACATCATGTGATAGTCTTTATTAAGTGTCTTTTAGTCTTCCCACTAGAGATATAATGAGTCTTAGGTGTTAGGTGTTAGTTAAAGTTTAATGAGTATCTTTTGATCTTCTTTGTGGAGTCTATAAATATGTTATGTAACCTCTTTTAAGAAGTAATGAAAATGAAGTTCAGTTTTTGGAAAAGGTGGGAATCCCACTCTCTCTATCTCCTCCCCCCCCCCCTTTTCTCTCCTACGTTGCCACCTCCCCCTCTCTCTCGTACCTTTCTCTCTAGCCTCATCTTCCCCGGGCCTTCTCTCCCTTCTCCCTCCACTTCCCACCTCTCTCCCTCTCTCTAACTCTCTCTCAGCCACCGTCACCACGGTCTCACCCACAGCACTGTCGGATCTCTCTCCTCTTTCCCAAGCTAGTGCGCAGCCCTCCCTTCTCTACCCTTTCTCTCTTTCTCCCTCTGCTACCCTTCCCCACACTCTCACTTCTCCTGCCACCTCTGCACTCTCTCCCTCTCTCTCTAGCCTATACCACGGCGTCCCCTCCTGCATCCTCAGACGGTGCTCTCTCTCTCTCCCCTACTCCCTTCTCTATTCTGCCCACCTGCGAACTCACCCCCCCACCCATCAGTATGCACCCCCCAGCCTTGTCTGAGGACCATCCCTTCCAACCCCACCATGTGGATGCCAAACAGAGCCTCCGGCCCTGCACCGTGTAGCCCAAACCCCTGAAGCCCCACTCCTTTTCCCCCTCTCCTACCTCCATCCCACGGCCCCCTCCACGGTTCATAAACACTCCCCGCGCCATGCCCTTCCTCATCAGAGAAGTTAGCCACTCTCCGCCAGACTGTTGCGAGCCCGCCACGTCCATCACCCTCGAAGCACCGCCATGCAGAGCTAAACCCTTCACCGACTAACTAGCTGCCGCCGTTAGCTCTGCAAACCCCTCACAAGTGTTGGCAGCGCTGCACTCCAGCAGTGATGATCGGGCTGGCCAACAACATCGTGACGTCCCCGGCAACGACCAGCAGCGGCGTCACCACCACGGACACCCGTCCGCAGCACGCGAGCATGCCGGTGATGACCACTGCCCACGTCCATGGCTCCGCCATGCAGAACCAGGCGCCCGGCAAACTAGCTGCCATCGCCATCGCCGTCTCTGTACCCATGCCCACAAGCTCACCACCGAGCACTCCGGCAACGCCATGCGGAACCCGACCTTCTCTCCGACAGGGACGGCACCGCCTGTGAAGCATCCATCAGCTGCTGTCGTCATCGCGCTACCCTGCTACCACAACCACCAACGCCTTCGTGCCAACCGTCCCGCCGCGGCTCACCTGACCGCCAGCCCTCTCTCCCCCCCCCTCCCCCTCACTCTCTCAAAACCCCCACGGCGGCCCCCTGTTTGGAACAGGGGCACCGTCGGTGCCCCCTCCCCTCTCCCTCCTTTGTAGTCTCCAACCCCTCCTCTTCTCACTCCCCCACTCCTCTCTTCCTCTGCTCATCTGAAAACCCAACCCCACTGCCATACACATGGCCTCACCGTCGTCCTAAGCCCACTGCCACCACCATGCTCTACACCACCTGCAACTCTACCAGCCGCCAGTCCTATCTCTGCCCCCCTCCATCATGCACCCAGTCATGCCGAAGACCCTTTGCCGGTCCCCATTCCCATCACCACAAGCCTCCACCACCCAGCCATCTTGGGAAGCCGGAGCATGAAGACGGCGCGCACATGCAGTCCCAACAGCACCAAGCAGTCACCTTGCCACCACGTGCGCGTAGCCCTGCCGATCCAAGCATGCAGAGGCCAGCAGCTCCGCCTCCTTCCCCAGCATGACCACCCTCCGAGCTCGGCGAAATCCACAACACGGTGAGCATACGGACCACATGGCAAGCATGGCACCCCGCCATGCAACCCATGCTTAATGCCCATCTCACCAACGTCGCCAACACATCGTCGAGCACGTCAGCGGCCCGAGCATCCCTGCATCCGAGCTTGGCGAGCACCATGGGCGAGCGCCGCAAGCACCTCATCCGAGCACGGCACCCAGCGTCGTCAACCGCTGCGAGCCCCCCCGGCCGATCACCGTTCCGAGCACGGCCACCCTCCGAGCATGGCGACCACGGTGTCCCTCCGGGCACATCGGCGGCCCTGTCCGAGCATGCCGGCAAGTTCTCTAGTTGGCCCGCCCAGCTCCCATGCCCCTCCCCTGCCCGTGAGCAAGGCAGCATTGGCCCAGCCACTCCGAGCACCCCACGTCCCATTCTCTCTCCCCCCTCTCATTCTCCCCACCCTCTCTCTCTATCTCTACGGGACGCCTTCCTGTAAACAACAACAAAAAAAAAAAATGGATGACACGTCCCTCTCTCAACTATCCCCCTCATCCCTTTCTCTCTCCCAACCCCTCTCGTTCCCTCTCTATTCTCTCTCTCTTCAACTCCTCTCCCTTTCTCTCTCTTCCTGTCGGCCACCACAGTGGAGCAGCAAAGCAAAGAAAAAAAAAAAAACGTAAAAGATGCACATGCATGGCTCTGTCACTTCTTCTCTCACGTCACCTTCTCAACCTCTCCATTCTCTTTCTCATTCCCTCTCTTCTTATTAAGCATACGTAGCAGGGCCATGAAGAAAAAAAAAATGTAAAGAGCAATTTACCTGAGGTGCATGTGCATGGTTTTTCCATGCTCTCACGTCACTCTCTCATCCCTTCAAATCTCTCTTCCCATATCTCTCTATTGTCTATCTCGATATGTTCTTTTGAGAAAAAAAATGAATAAAAGAAGGAAGTGGCAGAGAAGATTTGAAAAACAAAAGGGTGATGAATTTGTTTCAAAAAAAAAAAATGATAAAAGGAGAAAAAGTGATAAGAAATATTTCTAGAAAAAAAAAAGTGATTAAAAAAAAAAGGGAAAAGGACAATCACAAGTTTGGAGATTTTGTTTTATATCAAATCATTTTCGGACTCGGAGGCTCGTCTCACATCAAATGGTATCAGAGCTTAGGGAACCGAGTTGCTCCATCCAACCGGGATCCTGAGCTACGAGGTTCGAGGTCGAACCTCCTCCAAGTGGACGGGTTTGACGGAATCGTCATGAGATTGACAAGCGGCAACGGTCGATCGTCAAGGCGGCAACGGCAACTGTCAAACTATATTTGCTATATTAAGAGTTTTGTGTTAATGGGCCATGTTAGTGGGCCTAGATGTGTGTTTTCCTTTGTAGTAGAAATAAAATATCCACATCATGTGATAGTCTTTATTAAGTGTCTTTTAGTCTTCCCACTAGAGATATAATGAGTCTTAGGTGTTAGGTGTTAGTTAAAGTTTAATGAGTATCTTTTGATCTTCTTTGTGGAGTCTATAAATATGTTATGTAACCTCTTTTAAGAAGTAATGAAAATGAAGTTCAGTTTTTGGAAAAGGTGGGAATCCCACTCTCTCTATCTCCTCCCCCCCCCCTTTTCTCTCCTACGTTGCCACCTCCCCCTCTCTCTCGTACCTTTCTCTCTAGCCTCATCTTCCCCGGGCCTTCTCTCCCTTCTCCCTCCACTTCCCACCTCTCTCCCTCTCTCTAACTCTCTCTCAGCCACCGTCACCACGGTCTCACCCACAGCACTGTCGGATCTCTCTCCTCTTTCCCAAGCTAGTGCGCAGCCCTCCCTTCTCTACCCTTTCTCTCTTTCTCCCTCTGCTACCCTTCCCCACACTCTCACTTCTCCTGCCACCTCTGCACTCTCTCCCTCTCTCTCTAGCCTATACCACGGCGTCCCCTCCTGCATCCTCAGACGGTGCTCTCTCTCTCTCCCCTACTCCCTTCTCTATTCTGCCCACCTGCGAACTCACCCCCCCACCCATCAGTATGCACCCCCCAGCCTTGTCTGAGGACCATCCCTTCCAACCCCACCATGTGGATGCCAAACAGAGCCTCCGGCCCTGCACCGTGTAGCCCAAACCCCTGAAGCCCCACTCCTTTTCCCCCTCTCCTACCTCCATCCCACGGCCCCCTCCACGGTTCATAAACACTCCCCGCGCCATGCCCTTCCTCATCAGAGAAGTTAGCCACTCTCCGCCAGACTGTTGCGAGCCCGCCACGTCCATCACCCTCGAAGCACCGCCATGCAGAGCTAAACCCTTCACCGACTAACTAGCTGCCGCCGTTAGCTCTGCAAACCCCTCACAAGTGTTGGCAGCGCTGCACTCCAGCAGTGATGATCGGGCTGGCCAACAACATCGTGACGTCCCCGGCAACGACCAGCAGCGGCGTCACCACCACGGACACCCGTCCGCAGCACGCGAGCATGCCGGTGACGACCACTGCCCACGTCCATGGCTCCGCCATGCAGAACCAGGCGCCCGGCAAACTAGCTGCCATCGCCATCGCCGTCTCTGTACCCATGCCCACAAGCTCACCACCGAGCACTCCGGCAACGCCATGCGGAACCCGACCTTCTCTCCGACAGGGACGGCACCGCCTGTGAAGCATCCATCAGCTGCTGTCGTCATCGCGCTACCCTGCTACCACAACCACCAACGCCTTCGTGCCAACCGTCCCGCCGCGGCTCACCTGACCGCCAGCCCTCTCTCCCCCCCCCCTCCCCCTCACTCTCTCAAAACCCCCACGGCGGCCCCCTGTTTGGAACAGGGGCACCGTCGGTGCCCCCTCCCCTCTCCCTCCTTTGTAGTCTCCAACCCCTCCTCTTCTCACTCCCCCACTCCTCTCTTCCTCTGCTCATCTGAAAACCCAACCCCACTGCCATACACATGGCCTCACCGTCGTCCTAAGCCCACTGCCACCACCATGCTCTACACCACCTGCAACTCTACCAGCCGCCAGTCCTATCTCTGCCCCCCTCCATCATGCACCCAGTCATGCCGAAGACCCTTTGCCGGTCCCCATTCCCATCACCACAAGCCTCCACCACCCAGCCATCTTGGGAAGCCGGAGCATGAAGACGGCGCGCACATGCAGTCCCAACAGCACCAAGCAGTCACCTTGCCACCACGTGCGCGTAGCCCTGCCGATCCAAGCATGCAGAGGCCAGCAGCTCCGCCTCCTTCCCCAGCATGACCACCCTCCGAGCTCGGCGAAATCCACAACACGGTGAGCATACGGACCACATGGCAAGCATGGCACCCCGCCATGCAACCCATGCTTAATGCCCATCTCACCAACGTCGCCAACACATCGTCGAGCACGTCAGCGGCCCGAGCATCCCTGCATCCGAGCTTGGCGAGCACCATGGGCGAGCGCCGCAAGCACCTCATCCGAGCACGGCACCCAGCGTCGTCAACCGCTGCGAGCCCCCCCGGCCGATCACCGTTCCGAGCACGGCCACCCTCCGAGCATGGCGACCACGGTGTCCCTCCGGGCACATCGGCGGCCCTGTCCGAGCATGCCGGCAAGTTCTCTAGTTGGCCCGCCCAGCTCCCATGCCCCTCCCCTGCCCGTGAGCAAGGCAGCATTGGCCCAGCCACTCCGAGCACCCCACGTCCCATTCTCTCTCCCCCCTCTCATTCTCCCCACCCTCTCTCTCTATCTCTACGGGACGCCTTCCTGTAAACAACAACAAAAAAAAAAATGGATGACACGTCCCTCTCTCAACTATCCCCCTCATCCCTTTCTCTCTCCCAACCCCTCTCGTTCCCTCTCTATTCTCTCTCTCTTCAACTCCTCTCCCTTTCTCTCTCTTCCTGTCGGCCACCACAGTGGAGCAGCAAAGCAAAGAAAAAAAAAAAAACGTAAAAGATGCACATGCATGGCTCTGTCACTTCTTCTCTCACGTCACCTTCTCAACCTCTCCATTCTCTTTCTCATTCCCTCTCTTCTTATTAAGCATACGTAGCAGGGCCATGAAGAAAAAAAAAATGTAAAGAGCAATTTACCTGAGGTGCATGTGCATGGTTTTTCCATGCTCTCACGTCACTCTCTCATCCCTTCAAATCTCTCTTCCCATATCTCTCTATTGTCTATCTCGATATGTTCTTTTGAGAAAAAAAATGAATAAAAGAAGGAAGTGGCAGAGAAGATTTGAAAAACAAAAGGGTGATGAATTTGTTTCAAAAAAAAAAAAGTGACAAAAGGAGAAAAAGTGATGAGAAATATTTCTAGAAAAAAAAAAGTGATTAAAAAAAAAAGGGAAAAGGACAATCACAAGTTTGGAGATTTTGTTTTATATCAAATCATTTTCGGACTCGGAGGCTCGTCTCACATCACCTTTCCCTGGGAATGTCTCAAAACTGAGGTCGCGTGGATCAGGCCCCTTCCAGGTTCTGAGGAGGATCGACACAAATGCTTACGTGTTGGACCTCCCCGAGGAGTACGGAGTAAGTCCCACATTCAATGTGGCTGACTTGGTGCCATACAGGGGTCCCACGGTGACACCTAGTGAGAATATTGAGCCTGTTCCACTTCTTGAGAGAGTCACCACCCATAAGAGAGTTCCACCAACCCAGAGGGGCCAACGTGAGCAATTGGAGCGGATAATGAATGAACAGGTTACGGCCATCTGGAGCAGAGGGATGGGCACTACCTCGCTTGGTGGAAAGGACCGGCTACCTTTGGTGAACTTGAGAGCAACCTCGCTGTGGCTTCCTCCGCATACGATGGATCTTTACTCGACAGAGTCGAGTTCTCTGCACCCCGGGAGTATGATGGGGACATCGCTTACCACTTCCCACTTCTGCACAGGTCCGGATGATTGCCATTATGTTCGGCTTGATTTTCTAAGTTTAGCTATGTATTTTTATATCTTTCTTGAGTCATTTTGATGTAATTTCCCCTTTGTTTTGAGTCATGTCCCTAGGTCATCATGCTATTTACCTATGTTTGTTAGGCTAGGGGGTCATATGGGCCCAATTAAATGGGCCTAGCCCATGGGAGCCCTCTTCCTTCCCCACCCCCTTGCTTATTTGCTTTTAGCACTTTCTCCGGGGACTTTTTGTAAATGTTGGGATTCCTATAAATAGGACCCCAACTCCACTTGAGTTCAGTAATGAAAGTTTGAATGAATTTTGAGCATTAGTGCACCTCTCTCTCTCTCTAGCTCTCTCTATCTCTCTACCTCTCTCTCTCTCTAAAGGGGGCGGCCCCCTCTCTCTCTCCTCCCCCTCTCTCTCCAAATTTCACCCCTCTCTCTCTCTCTTCTCCTTGCCACATCATCCTCCACCTCATCCCAACCCTTCCCCTTCCCAAGGTCCACTTAATTCCTCCCATTACTCACACCATATCCCCAAGCAACCTTTCACCTTCCAAGACAACCTCTCCCTTTCCCAAGCCACCCCTCCATCTCCCAAGGGAGAATCCCACCTCCCCAAGCACCTCTCCACATCCCCAACACACCTCTTCCCCTTCCCAAGACCACATTAACCATCCCCACATTAAACCAAGTTCAAATCTCCCTCTCCCTCCAAGCCACTTGCGCCCCCCCGCTTTCACCCTCCACCCTTGGCCGCACCCCCCCTTCCCCTCCACCTGCTAGCTGCGACCCAACCTCCTTCTCCAACCTCTCCACCATCTCTACCCACCACCATCCAAGCCCCACAGCCATTAGCCCCCTCCCCATTGCAGTCCCTTCAACCCTTCTCCACCAAATAGCCCCTTTACTCTGTTCAACCCACAGGTAGCAGATTGGGGCCCGACTTGCAGAGCCGGCTCCAGAGTCATACGACGTCATCTGGAGGTGCACCTTACATTTCTGGAAAGGTCTGCGAGTCTTCTTCGCAAGCGAGGTGGAATCGTATCATTCCGACTTCTCTACAGTTCGTGGTGACCATTCTCCCCCGACTGCACAGAGCTTCCCCAACAGAGTACCTGAACCAGAAAGGGAGCTGTGCCACGACGAACCACGGAGGAATTAGGCTGAGGGCTCTTCTAAAAAGTTCTTCCTCGTTCTGTCTGTCTTTAGGATCAAGAAGTGGAACATCGATCGGAGACCATGGTCCCAAGTTACCATTTTTCTCCCTCAGCTGCGCGGGTCTGCCTCCCACAGTCTACAACGACCAACCTCCACTCTTCGGAGTCTCCCCGTCCACTCCGGCATCAGACGGCTTCCCTGTCAGTTTTTCTGCGAAGTGGGATTGTCCACAGTTCCATAAACTCCTGCGGTTCATGATTTGGAGTCCAGGAATGGTCGGGGCAACCTCTGAAAGTTGCTGTCAGAAACAGGAAGCTACTACGTCCAGATTCAGTCACTCTGTTCGAAGCTCTTCCCGGACCAGCACCTTCTTCAGAAGAATTCAGCAAAATTCTGAGGCATCCCCGTCCCAGTTACGAAGCGTTCGCCGCTGATCTCGTCATCAGCAATATTCCAGAACGAGATCTACGGTCTCGACCCCGACTGTCAGTCAGCCTTCGCAGCCTGCCGGCAGATTCGGCGTCGGCTTCTCCGCCCGCTCTTCGGCGAATCTCCCCTCCCCGCCTGGCCGGCTCACCGCCCCTCCCTACGTGGAGGTAGTGTTTGCATGTAATACAAATCATCCCCACCCCAAGTCCACCCTCCTGCGTGAGGCGTAGTGAATGTTATTATTAAACAGGGATCAAGCTACACCGGCGCAGTGTGCGGGGAACCCACACTTCCCCGCTCGCCCTCGTCTCTGAACGGGGTTGGTTTCTTCAAACCAACCAGGTGAGCTCTAACCTTTGCTCCATTTCCTTCTGGTGCTTGTTCATTTAATATCCGTAGAATCCGCTCCGTTGAGCAAGCGACAGAGTGTCTGACCCCACGTGCTCCACTTACGAGCGGTCACCGTGGAGTGTGTGGGAGAGGGACCTAGTGCTCCAAGTGGCACCCGGCCAGCCCCTTAATTGTGGGCTTCGTACCTTTGGGAGGGCAACCCTAGCCTTGCTGGCACTCTACCAGCAAGGGTCTTGATCCATCACCTCCCCTTAGCATCATTTAGTCACCCCGGGCTCGTGTGTGTGCGACGGTGAATTGGCCCGATCTGCCAACTCAATTGCTATGTGGTTGTGATTGTGGAATAGGTCCTAAGTTTCTGTTTGCTTGCTGCATACCCCATGGTTGTTTCACATCAGCTGCAGCTCATGCCGTCGTCATCTTCTGGGACGGGCGACATGATCTGGGCCACTGTGGACAACAGAGTGGAGTTTGAACTACCCGAGACATCGCCGCTCGGTCTCTAGTCTTTGAGTGACCTTGTGTGGCAATTTCTATGGACCCTTCAGTAGACCATAACGGCCAGTAGAGATTTAACTTATGTTCAGCTGAGGGGCTTGATAGATCATTTATCCCGCTCGCTGTTGACCTTTGGTTACCCCATGGACGAATGGACTCCACGGGTGATCTTGCTTCTGAAATATGTAAACAGGAGAGAATTCTTAGGCCGGGAGGCAGCTGACCAGCTAACGGCCGTAACACTGGAGCGGGCTGAATGCCGAACAGCTCTCATCTCCCTGAAAGGGACTGCGGCGTGGATGAGGGACGACGCCAATACCTCTTTGCAGCGCCGAAGCTTCCTCACGGCCCGCATAGCAGAACTACATGCCGAACTTTCAAGGTCAGAGGCTGGGCTTCAAGAGGTAGAACGCCTGGAGGTCCAGAGGGTAGAGGAGGCAGAACTGGCCGAGGGGCAAGTTGCTTCTCTCGGGGAGAGACTATCTCAGCTGGAGGCCACTGAGTTCAGACTGCAGGAGCTGGCCCGCCATCCTTCCCTGGGCATTCCGGAGCTGGAGGATATCTTCCGACGCCCTTTACCATAGTCATTTTCTATTTGCCTCTCTTTGATGGACTTCATGTATTCCGGGGAATGCCCCGCGTAACATGTACTCTTTATTCCGTAGAATGAAAATCTTCATTTTGTTGTCAAATGACGACTCCATCCTGTCATCATTCTTCTTTTTTTCCTTTCCATTCGCCAGTTGATTCTAGTCTGACTGTGTGGGTCACGAGGGCAGGAGAGCACTCACGCCTTCAGCAAAGGGGTGAGGTGTTCGCTCCACCGCGCCGCGACTATTCTCAAGACTAAACAACGGCCTGTGCGAGTCGAGAGTCCGGAGGACCCAAACGAGTATATGAGAGACGAACGCCAAAACAGATAGCGAGCGACCTTGCCGATGGTGACAAGGGTCGAGAAGGGTAGACGTTCTTGCCGATGATGACAAGAACCGAAAAGGGGTAGCGACCGGTCTTGCCGATGGTGACAAGGGTCGAAAAGGGTAGACGGTCTTGCCGATGATGACAAAAATTGGACAGGGTAGCGACCGATCTTGCCGATGGTGACAAGGGTCGGAAAGGGTAGCGACCGATCTTGCCGATGATGACAAGGGTCGAAAAGAGTAGACGGTCTTGCCGATGATGACAAGAACCGGAAAGGGTAGCGACCGATCCTGTCGATGATGACAAGGGTCGAAAAGGGTAGCGACCGATCTTGTCGATGATGACAAGGGTTAGAAAGGGTAGATGGTTTTGCCGATGATGCCAAGAACCGAAAAGGGGTAGCGACCGGTCTTGCCGATGGTGACAAGGGTCGAAAAGGGTAGACGGTCTTGCCGATGATGACAAGAATCAGAAAGGGTAGCGATCGATCTTGTCGATGGTGACAAGGGTCGAAAAGGGTAGCGACCGATCTTGTCGATGATGACAAGGGTCGGAAAAGGGTAGACGGTCTTGCCGATGATGAAAAGAACCGGAAAGGGTAGCGACCGATCTTACCGATGGTGACAAGGGTCGAAGATGGTAGACGGTCTTGCCGATGATGACACGAACCAGAAAGGGTAGCGACCGATCCTGCCGATGGTGACAAGGGTCGAAAAGGGGTATAAAATTGATACATAGAGGTGGGACATTGGATGAAGACTCCGCCTCGACCCTGTAAAGGGTCTTCAGGACGGAGGATGGATCATCACTATTCATCATTCATTTACATTATTTTTTTATTCACATTACTGACCTAAGCGCCCTTTCGGGTTTTTGCCGAAGCCAGCCCCCTCTTGCTTTTGCCCACGCGCCCTTTCGGGTTTTCACGTGGCGCGGTACCCGATTTTACCCGCGACGCCCTTTTGGGTTTTCGCCACAGCTGGGTTATAGCTATTTTTGCACTTGTCCTAATACAGGAGCAAGTCTGGCGGGGTATCTCTATCTTTAACCCCATTTTCTTTTCCTTTTTTTTTTGAATTCGGAGTACAGAAGACTGGACTTCTAGAATGCTGACTGGCCTTGCCGATGATGACAAGGATTGGTCCCAGGTTTAGTTCGTCGACACTGGTTAAATGTCGAAG
This sequence comes from Amorphophallus konjac, assembly GCA_022559845.1. NCBI lineage: Eukaryota > Viridiplantae > Streptophyta > Magnoliopsida > Alismatales > Araceae > Amorphophallus > Amorphophallus konjac. The sequence goes on along the minus strand of CM040120.1, from coordinate 169,019,583 downwards.
CCAAGGACATGGTTTACTAACAAGGACGTAAGATCCGAGTTAATGAGTAGAGGTTGACCGATCTCGCCGATGATGACGAGGGTCGAACATGGGTTTGTTCATCAGCATGGGTCACATGCCGAAGCAAAGGTAGGATTATTAACAGGGACGGAAGGTCCAAGTTAGGGGTAGAGATTGGCCGATCTCGCCGATGATGACGAGGGTCAAACACGGGTTTGTCCATCAGCACGGGTCACATGCCGAAGCAGGGGTAGGATTATTAACAAGGACAAAAGGTCCAAGTTAAGGGTAGAGATTGACTGATCTCACCGATGATGACGAGGGTTGAACATGGGTTTGTTAAAAGATCTCCGGTGAGACGTTTGAGGATTGTCCCTTTTGGAGTTTCATCGGGTGGAGAACAAAAGAGGAATTTGTAAATTATCACTTTACTGACTTAAGCGCCCTTTCGGGTTTTCACCGAAGCCAGCCCCCTCTTACTTTTGCCCACGCGCCCTTTCGGGTTTTCACATGACGGGATACCCGATTTTGCCTGTAGCACCCTTTCAGGTTTTCGCCACAGCTGGGTTACAACCATTTCTGCACTTGTCCTAATATAGGTGCAAGTCTGGCGGGGTATCTCTATTTTTAACCCCATTTTTCTTTTCTTTTCTTTTCTTTTGAAGATATAAAAGGCGGTAGGTCGAAGTGTGATGTCCGACCCTTGGTTGATAGTAGACGGCTGTTGGCCGGAGCATCGGGCCTCGTGCCGAGCAGAGCAGTTCATTCGTTAGCGAGGGCTGAATGCTAACGCAAATGAATGATCTTTCGCCGATTCGGGCGTAGGACCCGTAATGGCAATCTGGTGTATTCTTTTGAGAGCTCGGCCAGGGTGGAGTGCCACTAGACCAAGGAAAGGTAGCTCGATCAGGGCGGGGTGCCACTAGACCGAGGAAAGGTAGCTCAATCAGGGCGGAGCGCCACTGGACCAAGGTAAGGGTAGCTCGATCAGGGCGGAATGCCACTAGACCGAGGAAAGGTAGCTCGATCAGGGCGGAGTGCCACTGGACCAAGGAAAGGTACCTCGATCAGGGTGGAATGCCACTAGACCAAGATAAGGGTAGCTCGGCTAGGGCGGAGTGCCACTAAACCAAGGAAAGGTAGCTCGATCAGGGCGGAGTGCCACTAGACCAAGATAAGGGTAGCTCGGCTAGGGTAGAGTGCCACTAGGCCAAGGAAAGGTAGCTCGGCTAGGGCGGAGTGCCACTAGACTAAGATAATGTAGCTCGATCAGGGCGGGGTGCCACTAGACCAAGACAAGTGTAGCTCAGATAGGGCGGAGTGCCACTAAACCAAGAAAAGGTAGCTCGATCAGGGCGGAGTGCCACTAGACCAAGGAATGGTAGCTCGATCAGGGCGGAGTGCCACTAGACCAAGATAAGGGTAGCTCGGCTAGGGCGGAGTGCCACTAGACCAAGGTAAGAGCAGCTCGGCTAGGGTGGATTGCCACTAGACCAAGATAAGGTAGCTCGGCTAGGGCGGAGTGCCACTAGACCAAGATAAGGTAGCTCGGCTAGGGCGGAGTGCCACTAGTCCAAGATAAGTGTAGCTCAGCTAGGGCGGAGTGCCACTAGTCCAAGATAAGTGTAGCTCGGCTAGGGCGGAGTGCCACTAAACCAAGGAAAGGTATTCCGACCGATCACTCGGGGAATGTTGGTTGCGCTGCATGATATAGCTTTATATGCTTTCCCTTGAGGGGAGAAAACTGGATGACTCCTTTGTGGTCTACCAGGACGTAGGCACCCCCTTCATACACTCGGCGGATGATATACGGTCCGATCCAGTTTTCGACCAACTTCCCTTTGGTGTTGGAGGCCATTACTTCTCTTCTTTTTACCATTACCAGGTCTCCTTTCTTGAATTCTCGACCCTTGACCAGCTTGTCGAAAGCACGGGCCTTGCGAGCTTGGTAGAGTTGGATGTTTTGTTGTGCCCGGAGGCGCCTTCGTTCGAGCTCAGCGAGCTCCTCTAATCTTCTTTCTGCATTGATTTGTTCACCACCGATTAGTCCATGCTGGATGGCGACTCGCAGTGAAGGAACTTCTAGTTCAATTGGCACTACGGCTTCTGACCCGTATACGAGGGAGAAGGGCGAACAGCCGGTTGTGGTTTTGTAGACAGTATGATAGGCCCAGAGCGCTTCGTACATCCTTTCTTCCCAATCTCTTTTATTAGACTTGACAGTCTTTGCCAGTAATGTGCATAGTGTCTTGTTGAAGGCTTCTGCAAATCCATTGGCTTGAGGGTTGTAGGGGGACGATGTCCTCCAGTCAATTTTGTACTTCTCGGCTAACCGATAAACCTTCTGGTTTCTGAAATGGTTGCCATTATCAGAGATGATTCGACTGGGGATCCCAAACCGGAATATTATGTTCTGGAGGAAGAATCTTGCAACTAGTTCCCTCGTTACATCTCTTAGTGCTACCGCCTCCGCCCATCTGGAGAAGTAGTATGTAGCTGCTAAGATATATTTGCACCCTGATGAAGATGCTGGTAGCGGCCCTACCATGTCCGTGCCCCACTGAGCAAACAGCCAGCTTGGTAGGGTCGGATGCAGTGGCACTGGAGGTCTCCTTGCCACATTAGCGTGTTCTTGACACTTCTGACAAGCCTTGGCGAACTTACAGCAATCATCAAACATAGTGGGCCAATAGTAACCCAATTTCTTTATCTCAATTTTCATCTTTGGGCCAGCCTGGTGTGCTCCAGCTGACCCCACATGGATTTCTTGCATCACCTGTCCTGCCTCTGTTGAAGACAAGCAACGAAGTAGGACTTTCCTTCGGGCATCTTCCATTATCCGGAATAGGGTTCTGCTTCTCATCTCGTAAGAGTCCTTGACCCTCAGGAGCTTCATTCTCTGTTCTTTTTCTTTTGGAAGCTACTGGTGTTGGGACCACCGCAGGAGATGTTCTCGCCAGTTGGGCTGTTGAACCTCTTCGACGGCCATCACCTCAATCTCTCGTTCGTCAGCTAAGACCTCTGTTACACTGGGGACTTGCCGGCGGTTGATCACTGTTATGTTCAGCCTTGTGTCTGGCGGGACTGCCAGGGAACTGGCCAACTTAGCGAGGGCGTCTGCCTGAGCATTCTGGCCTCGGTTGATATGCTTGATGCTGATGAAGTAGAATCTTGACATCAGGCGGGTTGCCAGCTGGTGATAGGGGAGGAGCTCTTACTTTCGCACATCGAACTCTCCTTCCAGTTGTTTTATAACTAGCATGGAATCTCCGAATGCTTCCAGCATCTGAATTCCCATGGACAGAGCGATCTGCAACCCGATTATCAGGGCTTCATACTCTGCTTCATTGTTTGTGCAATGTTTGTTTATTGAGCAGAATGTGTGCACCACTTTTCCTTCTGGGGATTTCAGAACTATGCCTGCTCCTGCCCTGACTCCGGCCGCTCCAGTGGCAGAGGTGTCAATTCTGGAAGTGCCATCAAAATATAGCTGCCATAAGGAGGGCGGCACCTGAACGACTTCCAGGGTTTCATCTTCAGGAAGCTCCAGTTCCATCGGGCAGTCCACGGGTACTGGGTGCTCAGCGAAGAAGTCTGCAATAGCTTGGCCCTTGACGGCCTTGCGCGGCACATAGGAGATATCAAACTCCATAAGGATTACCGCCCATTTGCCTAGGCGACCTTTGAGTGCCGGCTGGGACATAATATATTTCATGGGATCCTCTTTGGATACCAAGCTGATTTCATGTGACAACATATATTGTCGAAGCTTCTTAACTGTGAAGACCAGTGCCAGATAGACCTTCTCAATATAAGTATATTTCTCCTCAGTCCTGACCAGTCTCCGACTGAGGTAATAGAGGACTTTCTCTTTCCCTTCTTCATTATTCTGGGCCAGCATTGCCCCCAGGGAGTTATGTGTAGCTGCTATATATAGTATCAATGGCCGCCCATTCACCGATGCGCCCAGCACTGGAGGGGTCTTCAGATAGTCTTTCAGCTTGTCGAAGGCTGTCTGGCAATCTTCATCCCAATAAAAGGGAACATCTTTCATCATTAATTTGTGAAAAGGCTGGTATCGCCCTGACAAATTGGAAATGAACCGCCTGATATAAGCCAAGCGGCCCTGTAGTGATCTCAGCTCGGAGATATTCCTTGGTGGAGGTAACTCCTGAATTGCTTTGATTTTTGCGGGGTCTATCTCGATCCCCTGATATCAGACAATGAAGCCCAAGAATTTTCCACTCGATACTCCGAACGCACATTTCATGGGATTCATCTTCAGCTCATGCTGCCTCAGCCTCTGAAAAACAATCCGGAGGTCTTGCAGATGGTCTTCCTTTCTTCTGGTTTTGACCACCAGATCATCTATGTAGCACTCGATCTTGTGGTAGAGCAATTCATCAAAGATTTTGGTCATTGCGCGCTGATAAGTTGCGCCAGCATTCTATAGTCCGAACGGCATCTTCTTATAATGATAAATGCCTTTAGGGGTTCGGAAAGCAGTATGGACCCGGTCATGCTCCGCGATCCAAATCTGATTGTAACCGGATGACCCGTCCATGAATGACAGGGCCTCATGACTAGTTGTAGCATCGATCATGACTTCCGTTATTGGCACTGGAAAGTCATCTTTGGGGCAGGCTTTATTTAGATCTCGGAAGTCGACACATATCCGGATCTGTTCATTCTTCTTTTTCACGGGGACGATATTTGCCAGCCATGTGGTGTACTGGTTTTATTCGACAAATCCCATGTCAATGAGCTTGTCGACTTCAATACAAACTTTGAGTAATGAGTTCTGGCCTCATGCGCCGCGGTGGTTGCTTCACCGGCTCGGCCTCAGGGTTGATCGCCAGCTCATGTTGTGAGACATCGGGATTTAGACCTGGCATTTGTTTGTAAGTCCAGGCGAAGCAATCATGGTATTCTTGCAGCAGCTGGGTGTACAGCTCCCGTTCTTCTGGGGATAGTTGGGCACTAAGGAAGGTAGGCCTAGGGTCCCCCTCATTTCCCAAGTTGACTTCTATCAGTTCATCGACTGTGGCTTGGCCTCCGTCTTCTATCTCCGGAGGCGCCGACTGGAGGTTAACGAAATCTGGGATACCATCTTGAGGGTTGAGTACTTCGACTTCCTCGTCAGACACCACCAGAGCTTCTTGAGGATTCTCTGTTTCTTGTGCTAGCGACTGCGCGGATTGTTCTATTAGCAAATCCACTGCCGTTGCAGCTTCTATGGGCGAAAGAGCAGCTCCAGTCCTTGTAGATGAGGTTGCAGCCGTGACAGGCTGGTAGTTGTTTATTGCTGGGCCTAGACAGCATCCCAGTTTTGTAGCAGAAGTTAAGGAGGTCTCGCCTTCTGGGGTAGTTGTATCTTCTGTAGAAGTGGCTTTTTCTTTCATGGTGGCTTGTTCCCCTTGATCGGAGTCGACCGAGGATTCCCTGATTGTCAGAAGGGGTGTTGAAGTCATCATCAGTAGGACTCCACTGGAGGGAGAAATTCCTGCTTCTTCAGTATCTTCGGCTTCACTGCTGCTAGCTGTATCAAATTTGGCTTGAAGGGCTGCCTCTTCATGGTAGATCTACTCCCAGCATCGGCAGGGGACCGCGGTCTCTGCTTCTTGATTTCCGGGTCGAGCCAGTTCAACATGCTCAGCTTCCACCAGGTATTCATCCAAAGTTGCCCCCAGCGGGCTATCTTCAGCAGGATAGAAGGCGGAGATGGTGTCCACCTCGTATCGCCCACTGTAATAATATTCTTCCAGGGTGAAGCCCAGCCCTGGATGTTGAGAGACACGTCTCATTTCCTTATTCAGATTTGCGGGATATCACATTTTCTGGAAAGCTTCCTTGCGCTTTTGAGACTGGTCGGGGGGGATGTGTTGCTTCTGAAACATCCTGGCCATCCGATCAGTTGTAAATGCCAGACCCTGGACGGGAACCGGTGGGTTGCTTATATCTTCAGGGAGGCTGCAGTCTATGTCTTTCCGAGTAGGGTGCTCTTCATCTGTATAGAATAAGCTTCTAGGTCTATCATGTGTCACCTCCCAAGTTTTGAAAGGCTCGACAGTAGGGTTATTAAGGTCGGGAGTTGGCTTGGTAAGACCATCCAGGATTTCAATATGATTGTGCCGCCGAGCGACCCGCACTTCATTAGCTTCAGGGTATAATGTTGGGGGTGCTGTTCTGCTCACGTCCCCGGATGTTGTGATATGGGAGACCACCTTGGGCTTGATATATCTGCGCGGAGGTGGTGGATACCAACTGCTGTCGGATGCGCTTCTTGGTGCCCCCGCAGGGGTCTTAGCTTCAGAGGCCTTTTGGGAAGGCCCTGTATATAGGTTGGCATCCGCCAAATGACATTCAAACACCTCGAATGGATGGGGGTCTAAAAATATCCTTTCCTCCTTCCCTTGGAGACTGTACTTGATGCATTGGTGGAGCATGGAGGGCACCACCATATTTTCATGTAGCCATGGGCGGCCGAGCAGTGCTTTGTACGAGGTGCGGGAGTCAATGACATGGAACTGCACCGTCGTAGTGAAATCTGCTAAGGTGAGGGTGAACTCGGCCACTCCCATTGACACTTCACATTTTTGATTGAAGCCGGCGATACGCATATCTCCGACTTTCTCGAGATGCACGTTAAAGTGGTGCCTCTCGTATATTCTTTAAGGCAGGATGTTGACCGTTGCACCGGGGTCAACCAGAATCCTGTTCATCTCCCTTCCATTCAGGTGTCCCTTCATATACAGCGGCCTGTTGTGGCTGATGGTGGGCAGCAGCATATCGTCTGGAGTAAAGGTCATGCTAGCCTCCGGCATCGCTTCGGCCAGACATGTCTCAAAATGAGCAGGCGTCTGGAGAGTAGCAATAATCGCCTGTCGAGTTTCTTCACTCAGAGAAAGGATCTCCCAGATTGTAAATCGAGCGGGGAGCTTCTTGAGTAGCTTCATTATTCGGCTCCCAACTCGGACATTGGATAGCTTTATTTCTTTAGCCCATCTGGGCTTGGAGAGGTTTTGGTCTGCGGGCCCTGACGGACCTGCTTCATCTTCCTCGGATTCGGCGTCCTTCTGGCAGGTACCGACTTTCGGGCGTTCTTTGTTAGCTGCTGCGGGGCAAGATCCATCTGCATTTGGATCTTCGGTAGACCGTGCTAGCTGCGGGTGAACAACCCCGGGTGTAGGGTTGGCCTCCTGACAAGGCTGTTTCCCCTTGGACATCTTTATGAATTCAAGAAATGAAGGGACCCCCTTGCCCCCACTCTTGTCATATAGGCCTGGCGGAGGAGGGATTTGGACTCCCTTGACCTCCGGCGGAGGTGTTTTGTAGGGTTGCTCCCCCCTGAACATGATGTTGTGGTTGGGTGGCGGCTAGCGCCCCCATTTTCGGCCTGACCGGGTGGCATGTGCAGCAGTTGCGGCCTCGGCCTTGCCTCCCCCAACATGGGGTGTAAAGCAAATTTTCTCTTCTTCCTCCTCTTTGGATAGGTTGAAAAGTGCTGATAGGGTATTACAGGAGACAACCTGCACTTTACCGCCCCCAGCGGCCTTTCTTTTCTTCTTCTTTTGTTTCTTCTTCTTCTTCTTTGCCTCTGCGGGCGCATGCCCCCAGAACAAACTGCCCTCTTCACGGGGTGCTGCTTCATCTTCATCCTCTTGTTTGAGTGAGAGCTGTTCTAATTCTTGCCACGGGACGTGGTCCCGCACCAATAAAGGCTTCAATTCGGGCTGCACGTACTCGTCTAGCCCCTCAATGAGGTTTTGCAGTCAAAGGACCCCAGGATTGGTTTCCTTAATCACTGGCAGCGGAGTTTGTCTCCTCCAATTATGTGTAGGTATCCTGACAGTTGTAGGTGGAGTGATCCATACGGGTGCTGCCACCGGCGGAGCAGGCCGGGGTGTAACACCACGGATATGTGCCCCCTTTTTCGGGTAAGGTGCCCTCTTCTTCTTATGCTTCACAGGGGCCTGCTGCCATCCCTGCTGCTCTTTCACAGGCTCCAAGAAATCAGCTTCATAGGTGCTCCGCGTGCTTGTTTCACAGATCTTCTCGGGCAGTGCATGGTATAGGGAGATCATGTTGACTCCTGCCCTCCTCCGAGGGGCTTCATGTGGCTGAGGAGGGTCCACTTTGTACTCTCCCAGGTCGATTTCATTTGTCTTCACCATCCCTTCGATGATGTCCTTGAAAACATAGCAGTCTTCAATTGGATGCCCCAACATCTGGTGGTAGGGGCAGAATCTTGGGCTGTCTTTTCTCTTTAGGTCCTCCGGCCTCCTTGGCTCTGGCAGGGTGACCATGCTATACTCCGTTACCCAGTCGAACAGAACCCGGGTCTTGTCCTTTGGAAATGAATAGGCCTTCTTTATCTTGTCCCTCAACGAAGGACCTTCTTTGCCGTCTGGGGCTTCTACATGCTGTGGGGTGACTCCCTTTTTGCCTTCACCTTTCTGTTGTTCGAACGCCTTTATGTCAAGAGCGTTCGCTTCTTTAGGTGAGGAGCACTGCTCTATCGCCTTGCCCTTCTGGGTCATGCCGGCAGCAGATGTAGGGGCAGGTCTGGCCAGGAAAGCTTCGACCTCGGCCACCACATTATTCAGTCGGTCGAACGACCGTATTTCCATCCTAATCATCTTTTCCAGGACCTCCCTTCTGAGATTCTGTTTGCATATTTGCATAGCGTCCTCCTGATGAGGGGGCCGCTTGCACCTCATTCCGAGGATCCTCCACCTCTTGATATAATCGAGGGCTGTCTCATCGGCCCTCTACTTTGTTGAGTAGAGTTCGGTCACTGTGACCTCCCTCTCTATAACATGGAATCTTTCTCTGAACTTCTTCTGCATATCCGGCCAGTCGCTGATCGACCCGGCCGAGAGGCTAGAATACCATTCAAATGCGAGCCCCGTCAGCGAGGACCCGAAGAATTTTAGCAAGTATGACTCATCGGTGGCCAAGTCACCCATGACAGTCATATAATAGGCAATGTGTTCTCTCGGGGATCCCTTCTCGTTGAATTTGTCAAACTTGGGCGGCTTGTTGATTCCCGAGGGAAGCCGCTTAACAGCATGGTGTTGCGGGTATGGCACCCGGTAGGCATCAAACGCGACGTAGTCGCCTTCTCCCCTTTCTGCGAGCTTCAGCTTGATCATTCTTTCCACCACCATCTGGTTCATGACTGCAGGGTCAACTGGCTCTACGTAGAAGTGTGCCGGCTGCAGGTGCGGGGTGACCAGGGTGGTCACCTGTGGAGTACCGGAGGTAGCAGCGGCTGGAGCTGTGGTGGCCGCTGTTGCATTGTCGCCATGCTTGGTTCTGACGACTGAGGCAGTGTGTAGAGCGGCGGAGGGTCGTCATGACGAACCGCTCCCCGAGATGATTCACCCTAGACTTCAGGTGGTTTGGAAGCTAAGGACTGTTCAGTTTTCTTCATCAGCTGCTTCTTCAGCAAGTCTATCTCTTGCTGATATTTCTGAAGTAGTATCAAGACCGATGGGTCTATAGTGGCTGTAGTGGGGATAACTTCTGCTGTCTCCCCGGACGTACCCTCGGGCAGGATGTCAAGGGGGACGTTGTCTTCTTCTTCTGCCATCACCACATTGGCGGTCAGGACGGGGGCCTTGTCATCCCACTGGTGGTAGACCTAGGGTTGTTTTTCCTTAGTCATCATCAGGAGCTCCTTTGCTGCTTCTGTTCTGCGAGTACTCGGCCCTGGCCGTGCGGCCAACTGAGCCAATTCTCGGGGATCTTCGGGAAGCCCCCCATATCGGTTGGATATACCAGCCATGTTGTAGGTGAAGACCTGCATCCTTCTCCTTCGTCGATGGACCCTCCTTTTAGCTTGCTGCGGGAAGGTCAGCCTTTCGAACACAGAAACTCTTCTTCTTTCTTCCCGCTTAGGGACGGCTTCATCGGCTTCGATCTCAAAGCCGTTATCATATCCATTATCATCGACTGACGACACCATCATTCTTTCTCCCACATCTTCTTCATCTGCCATTGACGGACAATAGTCTTCATTGGCGGCGGCCGCTTGCATCAACCGATGTTGCCCAAGCGAGGGGTTATCTAACCCTCGAAAATAGTTTCTGACCAGACATGTCATCTCTTCTTGAGCCCACTCTTGATGTAACATGGGGGATAGTTGTCGACCTCCCACGAGAGGAATATACGCCAGCCGAGCTCTGTCGGCAGGTTGTTGGAATCTTCGTCCCGTAGCTGGGACGTTGGCTTGACGGGCAGTAGCCCAGAGACTTTTACGGCACGGAGGATCCGCAGCAACTTCTTCTTCTTCCTTCGGGGGAAAGCCCCTTTCTCTTCTCTCTTCCGCCTCGTCATACACAGGATGGCGATGGATAGGTGCCAGCTGATGGACAGGTTGGACCCGCTTGGGAACCCACACCTGTTTGAACTTTCTCGGCCCGGGGGCCGACCTTCCTTGGCCATAGTGGTCGATTTCTTCTTTTTCTGCCCTCCTTCCAGCGAGGGCCTGATATGTGTTGTAGACAGGGACGGTGGGGATGACTCGGTCCGGGGCCACCCGTGTGTCGCGTCCATCGAGTAGACTTCCCGGACTGAGATAGAGTCCCGGTAATCACAACAGCACTCCTTTGGACTTGCCGGCGTTGACGTCCTCCAGGGTGCTTGTTGACAATATTGGGGCGGGCCCCACGTATGGCGTGGTGCACTAGGCAGCTTGCGGCTGGGGCCGGACTCTTGGGTGAGTCGTTGCAGCAACGAGCCTTCAGAGGCTCTATCTTCCCCACAGCTTCCTTGACAGGTTCCAGGGCTTCGATTTCCAGCATGTCCACGAAGGCCAACCCAAGAAGTTGGGGAAGCCGACAGCGACAGGGAAGCTGCCGAACTCCATGGGCACCGCCAGGTACCCTTGTGCATGCCCCGCGACGATCGACGGGCCAAAACCTATGCCAGTCAGCCCAGCGGTTGTTGTCATCGTTTGCCTGCAAAGACAAACAAGCCAACGAACAGTAGCCTTTGAGAGGGCCTCGAAGCCCAAGTATCTCGGCAAAGAGATGAAAGGTGACACTGGTCCCACCGGGCGTGGCAGACTGATTACGATAGGTTTTTTCCTTCTTATTATTTTATGTATATATATATATATTATTTCATATGTCGATCAACCAATTAACTAACTGGTAATTAACTGACTGATTGACGGCGCGGGCGTGCCTATCACGTACGTGACAAGTTTATTATGCGCTCATCTTGACCCGTATTGTGACGACCCGGATTCCGGATACCAGGTGCACCCGGTAGGACTACCGGATACACGTGGTACCGCATGGGACCCGCGAGGCCTCCCAAGCGTGGGAAAGCGCCGAAGGGAAAAAGGACTGTCGTGTAGTACATTGAACTGACAGATATAACAGTAAGGAATTAAATTTCATTAGAACGGTTTGCTAAAGTAGCAGAAATAAAATTACATTTTCATTAATAATTCAAATTTTAAAATTATACACCAGAGTCTAGTCCAAAGGAAAGACAACAAGTACAGTTTGACAGAAACTAACGTACACAGAAGTCGGGGGAAGCCCGGCACAGGTACAGCTGGCAGCTACAACAACGCGCTCCACCAGGAACAGCATAGGCAGACGGCGAAACCCACCTCAAAAGTAGGGGTGAGTCTCTAAACAGAAACTCAGTAGGGGTCACGCGGATCCCCACTGAAAAACGCGCAGTGCAACAGAAGCAACACTAACAACAAGTGCAGTAAAGTAGGAAAAGCTACACTACGAAGCTATAAACAGAACAGGGACAGTAGGAGTAAGGAACATGCAACGAGCAATGGGAGCTCAACAACAAAGAAGAGCGAGGCCGTAAAACACGGAACACGGCCACCGAGGAGAACTCGGCACTCTAAGCTACTCCAAAAGGCAACAGACGGTCAACCCTAAACTCACACGGTAGGGTACACCAGTCCGTCGGCCAAAACCGGGAAGAGGGCAAAAGCCAACTACACAAACGGAAAAGGTCTAGAAAAGACCCAGACGGATGACGACCATAACAACCAAAAACGCCGTACACATAGCCCCATGCACGACCAGGACGTCGTGCAGACAATAGGGCACTGACCTCGAGTACAACCACAAGAGCACCACTCGCAAAGGTCACGACGCACGAGAAACGTCGAGAGTCACTGGTCAAGTGATAGGAGTACACTCACACTAGAAGAACAGCCAGATGCGTCCACTGACGTCTTACACTGTGCCTCAAGTGTCACGTCTACCAGACCGTGTGCAACACGGAAAAGACTAGACACACCAAGAACCAGGTCCAAGGAACAACGACGTTCCAAGGAAGAACGTCAACTACGGACACAGGACCGCAGTACCAACTGTGAGTAACTAGTCGGGGTCACGCCCGTCGACGCGAGTCCTCAGTCCCTGACAACGTGTGCACACACTGACCACTACCTAGGCCAGGCCTCTAGCTAGTATTCCCCTCGGTAGGACGCTACCGTTGGCTGGGGCCCACGGAACTAGCTTAAAAACCGTGTAACGGGAAATTGCCCGTCCACCACTCCCGGTGGGTGACGTACTAAAAAGCCTACGCCACAGGCTACGACTAGTGGAGGTTCACAAGGCACGGACTCCAAAACACAAGTGTTAAAGTACAGACAGTCTACTGAAGCCCTGTCACACGTACTACGAAGCACCACTGGCAGTACAACCACTACCAATAGACTCAGGACTAGGCAACTAGACCTACCACGTAACGATCCCGAGTCGAACGACTCAAAGGCAAGATCGTCACAAACAACGGAACAAGCCGCCAATCGGTCTAATCCTAAGCCACAAGAAATGAATCTCCGCAGGAAACAACTCATGCAGACCTGAGGGAACACCGAAGGCCCTCAGACACGCTCGGACACGCAACCCAAGGTAAACGACACCTCGAGGCAACCAGAACCAGTGTCTCGGACTGGACAGAACCGCCAAGACACGCACACACTAGGTCACACGTCAACCCCTGGGTCACACCGGGTTGACCAGAACCTAACAACAAAGCTCAAAAAGTAGGAAGGAGAATCCTACCTCAAGCAAGAAGACTCCTGGCCACCTTATAACGTAGTCTTAGCCCTCATAGGACGTCAGAAGACATCCACGGGACAACGGGCAGACCACAAGGACAAGCCAAGATAAGCAGAAACCGAAGGAACGGAAATCGGAGCACAAGGCATGTAACGCCCCACCCCTAGACCGCTACAAACATATGACAGTCTAGACCTGGGCCGTTACACACAAAGTGACGGTCGGGCAACAAGCCGTCACACACACGCCCTATCCAACTCTAAACATAGAAAACATCATGTAACGGCCAGCACCGGGCACGTTACACACACCTGACGCGCCAGACCGGGGCCATCAGGGCCAACAACCCTCAAAACACAAAACACACGAAGCAAGTAACGCGCTAGACGGGGCGCATTACAACGAACTAACGCATGGGAGTGAGCGCGTTACAGCCACTAGACGCACAAGACCAAGCGCATCAAGGCCAACACACCCACAACCAAAAGCACAAATCACGGCTGAGAGGCATGTAACGGCCAGCACAGGGCGCGTTACAAACGCCTGATGCACAGGGTCCCCATCGTTACATCCAACGGCGTAACCACCCCACTCAGCCAAAACAGCAAGTAACGGTCCAGAGAGGACGCGTTACACAGGCCTAACGCACAGGGTAGGGGCCATTACAAATAGAATAGCACGCAGCCACCCTAACTCGGCCAAAACAGAGTGTGACGGCCAGGGGCAGGCGTGTTACACTCACCCAACTCATAGGGGCACCACCGTCAGAGGCACCGCCTCTAATGGTCAACATCGGTGAAACGGAATGTAACGGCCTGGGGCAGGTGCGCTACATCCATCTAACGCGCTGGGTCAAGCGCGTTAGAGAAACTGACTTAACCCCAAAACAAACGACGAAACAAATGTAACGCCCCAGCCTAGGCGCGTTACATGGGTGTGACGCGCCACCCCAGGGCCGTCACGCACCCAGAAGCCAGAGAGCTTAAAAATGCCAAGCGAAGTGGCGGTCTATCGTAGGGCTGTCAGAGCCAAGCAACGGCCACTGAAACGACCGCTACATCGGTCACGGTGGGAAAACAGAGGAACGGCCAAATCTTCCCGTTCCATGCCCCATACACGCCGAAACGCAGGGGAAACAAACCCAGACGACGATAGACAACACCAGGGGGCTAAAAACCCCACATGCACGCTCAAAAACTCAAGATCCGGGTGATTCTAAAGAATCCACCCTAAAAGAGTCAACGAGGTTCCCGGGCTTCAACCGACCTCGAATGACCACCGATCAGCGCAAAACTAACGTGGATGGGAACCTAACATCCCTGCGGTCAGTTTAAAACTAACTAAACCGCAAACGGTCACCGTTTCCCGGCAAACCCTACAAACCACGAAAATCACGGTTTAGACTAAACAAGCCCAAACTCGGCTGTTTCCTTGCCGAACGACGTGCAATGGCAGGGAAAACGGAGAGGAAGAAGTGAGGATCAGTCACCCTACCTCCACCGAAGAAACCGAGCCCCGAAAGGACTAAACCTCGCCGAAAACCACTCGCGAGCTCGAACGTCGGCTTTGAATCACCGTTCGGGATCGCGCCAAAATCTATCCGATCCTCGCCTCATCGCGCACCCAGCCAGCTCCACCACGTCCCTAGCTCATGCCCCTAGGCACCCGTCTGCAGTCGGAGCCGAGGAGGCAAAATGGGAGAGAACGGAAGAGAGAGAGACAGTGGCGACGAATGAGAAGAGAGGAGAGAGAAAAGGAAAGAAAAAGAAAAGAAATTAGGAAATTTTCCTAATTTTCGCAAATTCCAAAAATGTGCCGAAAATGCACAAATTCAAAAAAATATGCAAAAATAGCCGAAACGACCGGCTCGAAGAGTACATCGTCGCTGTAGCATCAACGAGTTCGAGAATTGACAAATAAACTCACCGTAGGGTTCCGTAACTAGTACGAGAGAAAAACCCACACGGCTCGTCAAACTCAACTCGGAAGCCACAAAAGTGAACCGAAACTCACCGAAACCAATCCAAAAGATCTAATGAAGATCCAGCAAGACCTACCAAGGATCCAGGGCATTACATCCTCCCCTCCTTTAAGAAATTTCGCCCTCAAAATTAAGGACCAACAAAGGAGAAGCAGGGAAGAACAACCCAACAGCACAACCGCAAAAATAACACAAATCTCGAGAAACACAACTCAGAGGAACACCGTCAGACCACCATTATAGGTACACACTCAAGCTTCCAAGACAGCAAGTCCACAGCACGAGCATGGCACCAAAGTGAACACATCTGACACCTCCGAAGCAAGGGCAACGTCGTTTACGTCTCACAGAACAGGAGACACGACTGCCACAACAACCGATAACCAACACCGAAAACACAACGGCAGCACGGCAAGCGACAGCTTACACAAGGAAACACAGTCCTCATAGCTGACGGCTCGACCACATCATCGGCTCTGGTGCCAAAGGCAACAGGGAACACCTGGCACACAGGACACCAATGACAACAGCACTGGACCACAAACACAATCAAGTCAGCGCTCAGCCAGATATCACATCTGATCGAGTCGCAAGCTAACTCTAGGAAAAGAGTACAGCAAGGCTAACCGACAAGACTTGGTCCAAAACAGAGACACAAAATCATAGAGAAACAGCGCCAAAACAACAACAATAGCAACACTCACAGAATTCCGGTTTCGTTCCAAACACAGAACCAAGGAACACAACTGCAAGCAGGGTCACACCAAGGTACACGAACAGCTGAACACACGACCACAAAAGGATGGGTCACGCATCGGACTGCTCACCAAGAAAAAGACCCACAACAACGAGAAACGACAACAATCTCAGGGAACACATCTCAAGGACTACAAACACGCCTCGAGAGCACAACACCCAAGAAAGAAATGCAGAGCAAAGGGTACTCAATCAGCGAGGATGCCGACAAATTCCCCAATACTCGCAAGATGCCAAGGCCAACACCAGAAAACCACCAACAATGGCACGACAACAGACGACATCGAGGCACAAGAAGCCAAGACGAAGTCACATCGAGAAGAAACAGATCTCTCGACCAGTGGGTAGCCAACCCACACACTTCCGCTGCGCTCTCAACAACGTGCACAGGCAACAGAACAACCTCGGTAGTCGCACCTCAGCACACACCAAGCGCCTTCGCAATCAATAAAGATCATAAATCACACGCCACGAGTACCGATCCCGCGAACAACCGATCACCAGGGGCCTAAGTGCAACAGGAGAAGAGCACCAGCTTCAGCACAAAGCACAAGGAAAGCAACAATCTCAGCTTACCATCACGTCCCAAAAACGATAAATGAGCATTCACAATACACTGGCCGCTGGACACGGCACGACAACACGGTACACAATAGCTCTTAACACCATCATGGAGTCCAAAGCCAAGCAATCGTAAAGCAGAGAGCAGATCAGGCTCAAGACAAAGTTGTCCACACTTAAGCAGACACAGGACAAAGGCATCGCTAAGACAGCAATTCCAAGGAAAACCTCGAAGAGATTCCACCAGAAGGAACGAGAAGCAAGAAGCTCAACCACGAAAGCTCACCAGGAAGGGAAAATCCTAGCTTGCCTGAGCAACTTCTCCAACACAGAATCTAATCGAGCACTTCAACAGAAGCAAAACACATCAAGAGCTGAACAGACTAAAGCCAGGATGACCAAGACAACGTAAGAACGTGTACGGTCATCAAACCAAGGCTAAAGGTCAACAGCAACCTGAACAAAACACAGAAACATCTCGAACAATGCACTGCAGGTTCATGCCATCCGACAAACACTGCCAAGTGCAACACGATCGAGATCAACACTAAAACCGAACGAAGCACCTCGTCACATCGAAACGAGAGCAAAACCATCTCGCACAGTGCCAACCAAGCACGCACAAGACCACACATAGAAAACAATGCGATAAGCCATCGCAACACCTAAGCCAGCAAGAGACTGTACTGGACCTTCACGACTCTGGAAACTGTATATCTGAGATTCCCATGTACTTCACACAACAATGCTCTGATACCAACTTTGACGACCTGGATTCCGGATACCAGGTGCACCCGGTAGGACTACCGGATACACGTGGTACCGCATGGGACCCGCGAGGCCTCCCAAGCGCGGGAAAGTGCCGAAGGGAAAAAGGACTGTCGTGTAGTACATTGAACTGACAGATATAACAGTAAGCAATTAAATTTCATTAGAACAGTTTGCTAAAGTAGCAGAAATAAAATTACATTTTCATTAATAATTCAAATTTTACAATTATACACCAGAGTCTAGTCCAAAGGAAAGACAACAAGTACTGTCTGACAGAAAAGAACGTACACAGAAGTCGGGGGAAGCCCGACATAGGTACAACTGGCAGCTACAACAACGCGCTCCACCAGGAATAGCAGAGGCAGATGACAAAACCCACCTGAAAAGCAGGGGTGAGTCTCTAAACAGAAACTCAGTAGTGGTCATGCGGATCCCCACTGAAAAACGCGCAGTGCAACAGAAGCAACACGAACAACAAGTGCAGCAAAGTAGGAAAAGCTACACTACAAAGCTGTAAACAGAACAGGGACAGCAGGAGTAGGGAACAGGCAACGAGCAAGGGGAGCTCAACAACAAAGAAGAGCGAGGCCGTAAAACATGGAACACGGCCACCGTGGAGAACTCGGCACTCTAAGCTAATCCAAAAGGCAACAGACGGTCAACCCTAAACTCACACGGTAGGGTACACCAGTCCGTCGGCCAAAACTGGGAAGAGGGCAAAAGCCAACTACACAAACGGAAAAGGTTTAGAAAAGACCCAGACGGACGATGACCATAACGACCAAAAATGCCGTACACGTAGCCCCACGCACGACCAGGACGTCGCGCAAACAACAGGGCACTGACCTCGAGTACAGCCACAAGAGGGCCACTCGCAAAGGTCACGACGCATGAGAAACGCCGAGAGTCACTGGTCAAGTGATAGGAGTACCCTCACACTAGAAGAACAGCCAGATGCGTCCACTGACGTCTTACACTGCGCCCCAAGTGTCACGTCTACCAGACCGTGTGCAGCACGGAGGAGACTAGACACACCAAGAACCAGGTCCAAGGAACAACGACGTTCCAAGGAAGAACGGCAACTACGGACACAGGACCGCAGTACCAACTGCGAGTAACTAGTCAGGGTCACGCCCGTCGACGCGAGTCCTCAGTCCCTGACAACTTGTGCACACACTGACCACTACCTAGGCCAGGCCTCTAGCTAGTATTCCCCTCGGTAGGACGCTACCGTTGGCCGGGGCCCACGGAACTAGCTTAAAAACCGTGTAACGGGAAACTGCCCGTCCACCACTCCCGGTGGGTGACGTACTAAAAAGCCTACGCCACAGGCTACGACTAGTGGAGGTTCACAAGGCACAGACTCCAAAACACAAGTGCTAAAGTACATATAGTCTACTGAAGCCCTGTCACATGTACTACGAAGCACCAGTAGCAGTACAACCACTGCCGACAGACTCAGGACTAGGCAACTAGACCTACCACGTAACGATCCCGAGTCGAACGACTCAAAGGTAAGATCGTCACAAACAGCGGAACAAGCCGCCAATCGGTCTAATCCTAAGCCACAAGAAATGACACTCCGCAGGAAACAACTCACGGAGACCTGAGGGAACACCGAAGGCCCTCAGACACGCTCAGACACGCAACCCAAGGTAAACGACACCTCGAGGCAACCAAAACTAGTGTCTCGGACTGGACAGAACCGCCAAGACACGCACACACTAGGTCACACGTCAACCCCTGGGTCACACCGGATTGACCAGAACCTAACAACAAAGCTCAAAAAGTAGGAAGGATAATCCTACCTCAAGCAAGAAGACTCCTGGCCACCTTATAACATAGTCTTAGCCCTCATAGGACGTCAGAAGACATCCACAGGACAACGGGCAGACCACAAGGACAAGCCAAGACAAGCAGAAACTGAAGGAACGGAAATCAGAGCACAAGGCATGTAACTCCCCACCCCTAGACCGCTACAAACATATGACGGTCTAGACCTGGGCCGTTACAAACAAAGTGACAGTCGGGTGACAAACCGTCACACACACCGCCCTATCCAACTCTAAACATAGAAAAACAACATGTAACGGCTAGCACCGGGCGCGTTACATACACCTGATGCGCCAGACCGGGGCCATCAGGGCCAACAACCCTCAAAACACACGAAGCAAGTAACGCGCTAGACGGGGCGCGTTACAACGAACTAACGCATGGGAGCGAGCGCGTTACAGCCACCTGACGCACAAGACCAGGCGCGTCAGGGCCAACACACCCACAACCAAAAGCACAAATCACGGCTGAGAGGCATGTAACGGCCAACACAGGGCGCGTTACAAATACCTGACGCACAGGGTCCCCACCGTTACATCTAATGGTGCAACCACCCCACTCAGCCAAAACAGCAAGTAACGATCCATAGAGGACGCGTTACACAGGCCTAACGCACATGGTAGGGGCCGTTACAAACAGAACAGCACGCAGCCACCATAACTCGGCCAAAACAGAGTGTGACGACTAGGTGCAGGTGCGTTACACTCACCCAACGCATAGGGGCACCACCGTCTGAGGCACCGCCTCTAATGGTCAACATCGGTCAAACGGAATGTAACGGCCTGGGGCAGGCGCACTACATCCATCTAACGAGGTAGGTCAAGCGCGTTAGAGAAACCGACTTAACCCCAAAACAAAACGACAAAACGAATTTAACACCCCAGCCTAGGCGCGTTACATGGGTGTGACGCGCCACCCCAGGGCCGTCACGCACCCAGAAGCCAGAAAGCTCAAAAACGCCAAACGAAGTGGCGGTCTATCGCAGGGCCGTCAGAGCCAAGTAACGGCCACTGAAACGACCGCTACATCGGTCACGGCGGGAAAACAGAGGAACTGCCAAATTGACCCGTTCCACGCCCCATACACGCCGAAACGTAGGGGAAACAAACCCAGACGATGACAGACAACACTAGGGGGCTAAAAACCCCACATGCATTCTCAAAAACTCAAGATCCAGACGATTCTAATGAATCCACCCTAAGAGAGTCAACGAGGTTCCCGGGCTTCAACCGGCCTCGAATGACCACCGATCAGCACAAAACTAACATGGATGGGATCCTAACATCCCTGCGGTCAGTTTAAAACTAACTACACCGCAAACGGTCGCCGTTTCCCGGCAAACCCTACAAACCACGAAAATCACGGTTTAGACTAAACAAGCCCAAACTCGGCCGTTTCCTTGCCGAACGACGTGCAATGGCAGGGAAAACAGAGAGGAAGAACTGAGGATCAGTCACCCTACCTCCACCGAAGAAACCGAGCCCCGAAAGGACTAAACCTCGCCGAAAACCACTCACGAGCTCGAACGTCAGCTTTGAATCCACCGTTCGGGATCGCGCCAGAATCAATCCGATCCTCGTCTCATCGCGCACCCAGCCAGCTCCACCACGTCCCAGCACACGCCCCTAGGCACCCCATCTGTAGCCGGAGCCGAGGAGGCAAAACGAGAGAGAACGAAAGAGGGAGAGACGGCGGCGGCGAATGAGAAGAGAGGAGAGAGAAAAGTAAAGAAAAAGAAAAGAAATTAGGAAAATTTTCTAATTTCCATAAATTCCGAAAATGCGCCGAAAATGCACAAATTTAGAAAAATATGCAAAAATAGCCGAAACGGCCGGCTCGAATAGTACATCGTCGCTATAGCATCAACGAGTTCGAGAATTGACAAACAAACTCACCGTAGGGTTCCGTAACTAGTACGAGAGAAAAACCCACACGGCTGGTCAAACTCAACTCGGAAGCCACAAAAGCTAACCGAAACTCACCGAAACCAATCCAAAAGATCCAATGAAGATCCAGCAAGACCTACCTAGGATCCAGGGCATTACACGTATCGGGCGAAAGTGAGGTTCGATCGGGACCAGCAGTCCACCATACCATAAAGGCTATGGCGTTAATTACATCCCCCGCGAGGAAGGAACACCTTTGATTAATTGCCGAGATAGTGGACTGTCGAGGCCGGAATAAAAGATGCGAAATTATGAGCATGACAAGGTCACACGAAATACGTCTATCTATCATGCAAGGGGAGCGTGGTTTATTGAATTAGTGACCCTCAGTACAGGGTGGAGGACGTAGTTCCGAAGACCACCATCTCACATATCGGAGACTTCCGATCGGGCGTAACCCGGTCTTCCGTCGGTGCCATTTGATATACTCGAGGGTCTATGCAAGCATGCATGCATGATGATGATAACTATGCTAAGCATGGCAACAGAATTATGAAAGTAAGCAGTGATCAATCACGTCTGTTAATCTCTGCCAAGTGAGGCAAGGATAGTAGCACAAGCCTGATAGTAAAACGATTCGGATCCGAACATCACTTATGTTATTCAGTTTATTAGGATTCATTAATTCCGACCATGGGAGACGAAGGTCACCCCGAGGGTGGGTGAATGATTAAAACAACATCAGGGCTTAAAATCGATGCAGCTGCGCGTAGGGGTAGAGTTCCCCGGCGCGGCAAAACGTGGGCAAACAGAACTAATCCGGCGCGGCCAGACGTAGGTAAAAGGGCTAAACCGGCGCGGCCAAAACGTAGGTAAACGGGCTAAACCGGCACGGCCAAAACGTAGGTAAACGGGCTAAACCGGCGCGGCCATGGGCAACTGTTAGCCAGGCGCGAAGGCCCTGGGGCGCGCCGATTTAGGGCGCGCCGGGAATGGGGCAACCCGCACGAAGAAGAAAATGAGTCTTATGTTGATACGGCGCGGTAGGGTACCGCGCCGTATTAGGGAGCGCCGGGTTCGGGCCGCGCCGTTTTAGTCAATTTTAGGTGAAATTCACAGTATGTTGGTTCATTCAAGATCCTTATGATAGTTTCAAGTCAACCAGACCGATTACTTGTTCGATTGAAGTCAAGATCCCTCGAAAATGATGCAGTAAGTTGGTGCGAGGTTCACACTCGAGCACTGAGTTGATTGGGTTCAGAATGAGCATCTGATTATGGCTTAATTATTCTGAGTCTGCCCAAAATTGGGCAGCATCTCCCCTGAACATGAAGAGTTGCAGGGGAGGAACAGGGTCATACCCACTTGTGGAGTAAGCCCCTAAACCGCCGGTCTGCACAATGGCAGCCAGTAAACTCCCAATGGATAGGGTACCCCGAGGACTAGCCTGCGAGGGGCACCAAGGCTCCGTGGGTGAGGATAGAGGGATGAGGCCACTGATAACGGGAGCAGCACCCTGAGGGCTAGCCTACGAGGGGTTGGCAACCCACAGCCTACGACACATCCCTTGGAGGGACCGACCATTAAGAGAGTGAGCTCCGAGGGCTAGCCTGCTAGGAACACACATCCCTTGGCCTCTATCGGGTCTCCAGATTGTTGGGGCTAAGCTTGTTAGGGTAGGACCCCTGTTATTATCTACTGTGGCCTTGAGGAAGCATCTACCATCGAGAGGTAGAGCCCTCGATCACCCAGCAGTTCCGTGAAGCAATGGGGAATGTCCCCCTCCCCGGGTGATTAAGACGGAATGAAAGAATCTCGGAACGGTTCAACTGACTGTGATGCAGAGGGGTAGTCAATGCACAGATGAGATGAGCCGATCGTAGAAGCATATGATCGAACAACTAGGACGCAACATTCAGGCGATGGATCCTGCCATCCCAAAGGCGACTCCCACTTCGCGAGCAACAGAGCAGTACGAAGGGAGGAGTTAATGGGAGTTAGACCCTCGATACCATGGCGGGAAGAAGCATGCGCATGAGCACAGCTCTGTCCACGGAGGGGATACAAAGACCCTTAAAACAAACATGGAAGCGGTCGATGGGAAAGACCCGGGGAGGGGTCGTTTCTGTAGCCCGCGATGCTTCGGGGCATGATCGGGACTCGAGGAAACCGGAGTCGGGAACCACGCGCGGAAGTACTCATACATATGCATTGACATAGATAGAGAAGGGGACTAAGCTTCGAGCATTCATTCGACCTATTGTTCCACGCATCTATATACATATCACCACCTAATAGACGGGGATGGACTAACATTTACATTACAAATCCGGTGCCGGCATCGTCGCTCGGTCGCCGTTAATCAGTTGCAGAGGTAGAGGGATGCGCAGAGGCACAACAACAAAACAAACGGGAAGAGAGAATCGCAGAGAAAAGGGGGGGGGTCGGCTCGTATCATCGCCATCCCTCCCCCTCTCGCTTACATCTGATAGATAGAAACCCCAGAAAAAAGAATCCACGAAAGCGCCGGTGCCCACCTGTTCTCGGAATAGAGTATCGGATCATCAGCTAAAGTAGAGGAAGATGGCCGGCGGAGGACGCTCAGACGAAACCCCTTTTCCCAAGAGCTCTATCTCTCCCGGAATCTGGTTCGCTCTCCGACCCTCCTCCTTTTTCTTCTTCTCCTCTCTTTTTTTTTGTCATCCTCCTTCTTTTCAGTCGAACAACTTCCTGCATATATATAGGAGGTTCGAAGTCTTGATCCGGCGTGGAAAATGGCGCGCCGGGGAAGGCTCCATGGCCTTTTGCGCGCCGAAATAACGGGCCCAGGTGGGGTTCTTTGCGCGCCGGAATAAGAGGCGCCAGATGGGGGCGCGCAGGTTTAGGGCGCGCCGTGTTAATGTTCCTCGCACGTCGCGAGTTAGTCGATGAGTCCGGGGATGATTCTAGGGGTCACCGGAAACATTTATCTCACGAATGCTCCTTGAAACCTTGATGAGATGTCTTGTCGAAGCTCCCAGTCGACGTACGGCCATTCCCGAGACTCCAGATAACTTTGATTTGATCATGCGGGCTTTCTACTGACACGGCCTTCGGCTCTATGATTCGTGCTGTTGGCTCGGTCTGGCTTGTGCCCAAAGCTCCTTAGGGGGTGGGATAACACCAGGGATAGCTCCGCTTGAGCTGGGCTATCATTCGGCCACTAACGGGCCCATCTTGGCAGGAAGCCGTACTCGTGCCGGGTGATCGGGATCTTCTGCCGATAGGGCTTTCGATCCTCTATCCTGGAGAGCCAGGGGGACTCTTTCATCTTCAGGAGAGCCTTTCATGCGGTGGGTAGCCACTGGGTAGACCGTCGTCCTTGATCGGACAACGGGTGTAGTGTATGCGACACGACGGAGTCGATGCCGGTTCATTGGGCAGACTTGGTCGCACTGTCGGTTGGTTGTGAGTTCCTCTCGGCTCTCCCGAGGTGAAGTCCCCATGCTCATGCGGGGTGACTCGAGGCTCTGGCAGCTTGAGAAGTCTTCAATATGTTGATCTTTATCGGCTTCCGTGCTTCAGCGGGCCGGGTCCTTCGTCTTTGTGGCTTGGTCGCCAACGATCATATTTTGGGTGCCAACAAGGCCACAACAGGCTGGTAAGAACTCCAACTCTAAATTCGACAAGAATAAAAATTCTGACAATATCACTTGTTTTCATTGCAGAAAGCCAGGTCACATGAAAGGTGAGTGCCCTGAGTTGATGAGGAAAAACATCAATGGTCAGAAAAAGAAGTCTCAAGCCATGGTGTGCACATGGAGTGATGAAGAAGAAAATATCGAGGCTGAAAACTCAGAGGAAGAGGAGCTAGGGATATGCCTCATGGCCGAAAGTGATAATGAGGTAAGCAATCCATTTGAGAAGTATACAATTGATGACTGAGAAGATGCTTACTCTGATCTATTAGATAAATTCAATTATCAAACCAAAGAATACAAAGTAGTGAAAAGAAAACTGAATGGTGTCATTCATGATCATGCATCAGTAAAAATAGAAAATGAAAATCTCAAAAAGTAAATTGAAGAATTTGACTCACTAAGAATTGACAGAAAAAGTTTGAAATCTGAAAATGAGGAGGCTAAGAAAAATTTGGATGAGTGTAAAATGAAGTTCCAAGAAATTTAAAAAGAAAATAAACTCATCACTGAAAAATATGAAGCTATAAGGAATGCAAACTTTGAAATTTTGAAACAATGTGAAAACCTTCAAAAAGACTTAGATGACAAACAAGGCATGTTGGAAAAAATTTTTCAGGGGAAGTCAAACCTAGATACCATGCTAGGAACACGGGTAAACTTCAACAAGGAAGGTTTAGGCTTTGACCCTACTAACAAAAGACCATTTGAATTCAAAACTGTCACTTTTGCTGCTGAAAAGGGAAAGGAGAAACTGGACAACCCATCCAATTCAACCAGCAATCAAAATGTTCAAAAACCAAAAATGTGAACTTCATAAAAGCTGGTTCAATAAATCTCACTGAACAACAAATCAAAATTTAGGGTAACAAGACTGTGAAAACACCCCTGCATCGACTCAGTACAAGTGCTGCGTCGAGTAACTGTGGCCAAAACAGAATCCAATACGGGTCTCAGGCAGAGATGTATCGATGAACCATACACCACAGGCTGATGTAGTTTACCCTGAACAGAAATTCAATGAGATACAGAAATGTGATAAACAACAAAACTCATTTGTCTCATTCTGACTATTCACAAGGGTATTTTGATAGATACACTTTCCCATATCAGAAAAATCTAATGAGGCATTCCACAAATAATTTTGGAAGAAGATGGAATAAAGATTCTGTCCAAGCTCAAGTCAGAAAAGACCCAACATTTGATAACTCCAGAACTGTCAATATAGATAACAAGAAATATAACATCAACAAGAAGAAAATAGTTAGACAAGTTTGGATTCCAAAGAATTTGTTGGAAGGATTGAATGATGCTTCTGGACCCAACCTTTCTTGGGTTCCAAAATTTTCAGTCTGAATTGCTTGCAGGTCAGCCTGATAGCCATGAGCAATAAATGGTACCTAGATAGTGACTGTTCTAGGCACATGACTGGAGATCGAACAATGTTCAGCAAGCTGGAACTGAAGATGGGAGGATTGGTAAAGTTTAGAGGGAAGAACAAGGGTAAGATCAGTGGATCCGGTACAATTGGTAAGTATCCCTCCAACACAGTCAAAAAAGTCTTGCTTGTAGATGGGTTAGAGCATAATCTTTTGAGTATCAGACAACTTTGTGACGAGGGTCACAAGGTTGTTTTTGACGACCATGCATGCAAAATATTTGAGATAAATTCTAAATCAGTAAAATTTCTTGGTCACAGAGTCAATAATGTGTACATAGTAGACTTAGAAGATAATTCTACATCCAATTTGTGTTTCTCTGCTAGTTCTGATAATAATATCTTCAATTGGCATAGAAGACTAGGGCATGTCAGCTATAACACCCAAAACAAACTAGTCAAGCATGACTTAGTATGGGGTATGCCTAAAATTCAATTCAAAACTGATACAAAAATATGTGATGCATGTGTCTCGGGTAAGAAAAATAATGAGTTGTCATCAAAGCCATTGGAATTCCTTCACATGGACCTCTTTGGTCCTATACTAGGACTCTAAGTCTTTATGGCAAAAGGTATAGCTATGTCATTGTAGATGACTTCACTAGGTTTGCATGGATTTTCTTTCTAGCCCACAAAAATGAAACATTTGATGAATTTCAAAACTTCTTCAATAAAATAAAACAATAGAATAGGCACAAAATTTGCATTATACAATATGATCATAGTGGGGAGTTTGACAACTCATTATTTTTTGAATTCTGTAATAAAGGAGTCACTCACAAATTTTCCTCTCCTAGGACTCCAGAGCAGAATGGGGTGGTAGAAAAAAGAAACAGAACAATTGTGGAGATGGCAAGGACCATGCTAATCGAAAGCCAACTCCCAAGGAAATTTTGGGCAGAGCCTGCAAACATAGCCTGTTATATAATTAACAGGGTCATGGTAAGACCTGTCCAAAAGAAAACTTCATACGCGTTGTTGAAAGGTAAGAGACCGAACCTGGCATATTTTAAAATCTTTGGTTCCATATGTTTCATCCATAACAATGACAAACGGGACCTAGATAAATTTGAAGCAAAAAGTAATCCAGGGATTTTCTTGGGGTATTATGAAATGTCAAGAGCCTATAGGGTATTTAACATTCATGATCAAATTGTAGAAGAATCCCCTCATGTGATTTTTGATGAAAATCTTAATTCCTCTGACAACAATGATGATGCCGGGAAGTCAAGAGAAGACGGAGAATTGTTGAATGAGAAGCCAAATGAAGACTCGGTTGAATAGCCTGAACAACCTGTCTATCGAACAAGGTGAGCCTTCTAACAATATAAGATTTCTGAAAAATCATCCTGTTTAAAACATAATACGAAATCTTCATGATCCCCCTAGGACCAGGTCCTTTCATAGAGAAGTTAATAATGAACATCTAATAGCACTTGTGTCCCAAATTGAACCCAAAACCATAGAAGAGGCTTTAAATGATGAACCTTGGATAAATGCCATGAATGAAGAATTGAGTCAATTTGAAAGAAATAAAGTCTGGAATTTAGTTCCTAGACCTGAAAAGGTGTCTATCATAGGAACTAAGTGAGTCTTTAGGAATAAGAAAAATGAAGATGAAATAATTTCTAGAAATAAAGTCAGACTGGTAGCGAAAGGCTATTGTCAAGAATTTGGGGTGGACTTCGATGAATCCTATGCACCAGTTGCTATGATGGAAACAATTAGAATATTGTTGGCATTTGCATGCTTAAATAACATTAAAATTCATCAAATGGACGTAAAAAGTGCCTTCATGAATGTTTTTATTAAAGAGGAAGTTTATGTTGAGCAACCCCCCAGCTTTGAGATATATGTGCTACCTAACAATGTCTTCAAGTTAAACAAAGCCCTGTATGGACTGAAATAGGCCCCACGGGCTTGGTATGATAGACTGATAGAATTTCTGGTCAGTAAGGGCTACTGTAGAGGTAAGGTGGATCAGACTCTGTTTACAAAAAATCTGAATAATCATCTTATCATAGTTCAGGTATACGTGGATGATATTATTTTTGGTTCAACTTGGACCAAACTAGGTGATGAGTTTGCAAATTTAATGTCAAATGAATTTGAGATGAGCTTGGTTGGAGAATTGAAATATTTTCTTGGCTTACAGGTTCAGCAGATGAAGGATGGTTGTTTTATCAATCAAATGAAATACACATTGGAGATATTGAAAAGATTTGGATTGGACAAATTGAAGCACATAGCCACTCCAATGGGTACAAATGCCTCCTTAGATGCTGATGAGTCAGGTAAAGAAGTAGATGCAAAATTATACCGAGGTATGATTGGCTCCTTACTATATTTAACTGCCTCTACACCTAATATTCAATTCAGTATGTACATGTGTGCTAGATTTCAGTCTAGGCCTACCGAATTACATCTTGTTGTGGTTACAAGGATATTTAGATATATTGCAGGCACACAAAATCTTGGTCTATGGTTTCCTGCTGCACACACACTTGATTTAACTTCATACACTAATGCAGACTATGCTGGCTGCAAGTTAGATAAGATGATTAGAAGTGGGTTTTGTCAATTCTTAGGTGGGTGTTTAGTTTCTTGGGCTTTCAAGAAGTAGCATTCTGTGGCCCTCTCGACTACAGAGGTTGAGTACGTAGCTGCATGGAGCTGTGGTACACAAATCATCTGGATAAAGCACCAGCTCAAGGACTACAATGTAGACCTTGGCTGCACACCTATATACTGTGACAACACTAGTGAAATAAACATGTCTAAGGATCCTATACTGCATTCACGAACCAAGCACATAGAAATCAGGCATCACTACATAAGAGATGAAGTCTCTAAGGGTAACTTTAAATTAATCCATGTAGGCACATCAAATCAAATTGTAGATATATTAACTAAGCCCTTGGGTAATGAGAAGTTCTGTACTTGAAGGAGAGAGTTGGGCATGTTCAAATCTTCTTGAATTCCATGCTATTTTCTGAAATCCAAATTCATTTATGTCTATAAATTTTGTGAGTCGTTAACTGCCTCATTGCAATGCTGTCACCACCTCGACCTGTCAATTAATATACTTCATTTGTTATAGTCATTGCGTCGATGCACCCAGATACCTGGTCGATGCATTTATGCATCTCTATGCTCTTCATCATTCTCTATTTTTGTTCAGCCATCCTTGGTATATAAAATGGTGTTAAGAGAAGGGCAGATTATGGCTGCCTGGAAACTTGCACTATGTTTGAGGTTGTCTTTGACCTAAGTTCTCAGCCAAGTACCAATGCTAATTGATTCATGTAGTCAGGGGGAGATTCTTTCTTTGGTATTGTCAAATTCCTTTTGGTTCATTGAGTCAAATTGAGAGGGGGAGTTGTCTACTTTTTGGAGTCAGTCAGTCTATTCTGTGTTCATTGAGAATCTTATACAGTCCTTTCACAGATCTTGACTTTTAGAACTCTCTTAAAAATTGTAAGTTTGTTAACTGAAAGCTTAGCCAAGAAGTTTAAGTCTTAAGGTCTTGTATAGACTAAGATAAAGGTTCTGAAGAATATCTTCTTACACATCTCAATGAGTAAAGAACAATGTTGAATTATCATGCCCTAAATTTTTCTAAAAACTTGAACATTAAATTGAAGAAGGCAACTCTAACTGAAAATTTTTTCCACTTCAGTATTGTTCTCAAACATTCCACTTCAATAAAGTAAAAAGGGGTAAAATTGAAATTGCTTTAGAGCAATGATCTGGCTCACTGAGAAACCAACTCTTTCACCATGAAGTGGAGTCAAGTTGAGTCATGAAGTGCTAGATTATCTCTGATTAAAAAGGCTATGCCTATGAAATCATGGCAGAGCAATGGTATAGAATGTTGAGTAACTGGGTTACTTCACCTAAGACGTGTTGTGCCTCATGTAAAAAGATATCTCTACTGCTAACTCTACTCTCACAAGAGAGGCATTAAGGTTACCACACTGAGTAACTGGGGATTCCGGCATCAAACCAATGTGTCTCATCACGCAAAAAGGTTTAGGTTTAACCACTTCGCTCAATGGAAAAGAAAATTATTTAGCAAACTATTGAGTTTAATCAAAGCCCCCAAAATGCAAAATTTGGTGTGATCTGCTTGTTTTCAATACTGCTGGGCCCTTTTCACTTCAGAAGTCTCTGAAAATTTAACTAGTACAATTTTTAGGCAACTTATTCAAGGCATCCATATGAAAATTGCTCACTCTCTTTATTCCTGTACGAAGATAATTTTCAAGATTTTCTATTCTCTGTCTTTCTGGATCATCAGTCTGAAACATCTACGCTCTTCTTAGTTCTCACTTAATCTATTAAGAAATGGGCCTATTAGTTCTACATCCGTGACCTTACTATATCTGGCATCTTTTGCACCCTCATACTGTTCTTTTCTGCCCATTTTTTTGATGATGTCAAAGGGTGAGAAAATGAGAGTAAGGGGGAGGGAGAGTATTAGGTGATAAGGGGAAAGTTAGTCTATTTCGAGTAAGTCTATTTCGGTCTGATTTGTATCATGTCTACTGTCTTGTCCGTTGTCTGAATGAACAGCTATCTCTCAAGGAAGATGAATCTTTGGTTTTAATGAGACTTAATAACTCATATTGTTGCCATCATCAAAATGGGGGAGAATGTTCAATTCTATGTTTTGATGATGTCAATGCAATATGGTTTACTTGCTAATAATAACAGTTTTTCATTGCAGGTGCTCTGGAATAGGGAAAATTTATTTTAAGTCAAGAAGAAACTTTCAAAAGTATAGATGGAAGCTGGGAATGTCGAAACAGGACGGTCACTGCCTCAATGCAGTCAAGACCACAGTGGTATGCCTAAGAAGAACTGCATCGATGCATCAAAGAAGTGCACCGATGCATCAAGCACAATAACAGCCTACAAGTCATATTACATCAAAGCACTAGAATGGTGCACCGAAGCACTAGTCAAGGTTCGAGTTTCAAAATGCAACTAAGTCGAAGCATCAGAAGCCGCATCAATGCATCAAGTCAGAAGCCCATACTTAAAGTCAGTTGTTCGAAGGTTCTATCCTCACACTACCTCGATGCATCAGGGGAGTGCATCGATGCACTCAGCTCGGAACTAGCAAATTGAAGTCAACAAGGTCGAAGCACTAGAAGGAGAAATTGGAGCATTCATAAGGGCAGGTCGAAGCCGCAAGCTACTGATCTGATTCATCAGCGTTCAAGATATGTATTGTTACGCTCAGCCTCGACCTGGTGAAGCTATGCATCGATGCATCAAGAGCTATTCATTCGAATCCAACCACCTGTAGTCCTCCTTAGCAACACTGCATCGACGCAACAAGGAAGTTGCATCGACCCCCTGAAAGAAGCTTCTGATGTTGTTTATTTCGGTCGACCGAAATAGGGGAACGGTCGATTGATTTAGTCGATAATTTTTGTACGGGCAACGAACTTAAGAGCATTAAGTCTTAATGCATGATTAAGGATCAAAACTCAGCTTGCCTTGGCTAATCATGTGAAGAGGGGCGATCTCGCATTACTCCTGAGCTGGGAAGTAGATGTCTACATATACTTGAAGTATGAACTGTAAGAAGGGAAACACGTCAGAGGTGCCCAGGGTTGGAACCCCGGGGAAGACCCTCTGATGCTCAAGTCAGCAGGTGTAGTGGAGCACTGGTGTGAAGGGAAGAATCAGGAGGAATATGGGGATGCGAGACCCTCTCCACCAAGAGGTGAAGTGATTCATGCTCAGTGTTTTTGGAGTCTCTTACCTTTCTTCGGTAGGGTTCTTCCAGTTTAAATAGTGGCTCATCAAGTGAATGATCCCTACAAGCTGAGGAGATTTGGGGGGGGGGGGTTATGTCCTTCTCATGGCCTCTTTATAGCCCACGGACTCTTGGTTTCCCCTGTCCCCTTGAGCTCCTGGCTTTTAAGGGACACGTAACGGCCATATTAATAAGCTTCCATCAGTTGGCCTAAGCATGAGGCACTGACTCTAGAGGGGCCTCCCGAGCAATAAGTACATGATTAAGGCAGAGAATGTGGGGCTCCGATAGAGCTCTCCCGGTCGAACTGATGCTCGGACTTCTCAACCCGAAGGCCGCCTAGGAAGTGCTTGTTCTGAGTGAGTTATTGGGCTTATATTGAGTGGACCCAAGGGGTAACCACTTCAAGGAGTTGGGCCTCTGATGAGGGCATCTCACGACACTCCCTCTAGCTCGGGTTGCCTGCATAGTTTTGATATGGGATGGCTATGATCTCTACATGTTATCTTCCTTTTCCATGATCCCATCTTATGTATTTTCATTTTATTGAGTCTTATCTTATGTAGTTTCTTTTATTGAGTCATGGTGTCTAGTCTATTTCTCTTATTTTGTGTAATTGGGCCTTAGTACCTTAGTGTGGGCCTAATGGGTTGAGTCTAGGACTTGTTGGGTCTTTTGTCTTAATGTCAGGGTCATTTTGGTCATGTAAAGAATGGTTGCCTATAAATAGGCCCCATCTCTCTCCATGTAATCACCTTTTGATAAATATTGAAGAAATCCCTTTTAAGTCTCCCAATCTCTCCCCTCCTCTCTCTCTCTCTCTCTCTCTCTATCTCTCCTTCTCTCTCCCAACAAAGATAGGGGCGAACTCCTCAATCTCTCCTCCCCCCCTCCCAACCTCTTCCAACCCCCACCCACCTCCATTAACTCCCCACAACTTCCTATAACCCCTCTTTACTCCTCACCTTGTCCCAAGGAAGCTCCACCAATCAAAGCCCCACCACCCAACTACAACCTACCCAACACCACTTCCTAAGCACCTGATGAGGGCATCCCTTGCCCCTCCACATTTTCTCCGGACTCGGATTGTTCATCGGCAAGCGCCATTATGTTAGTCATGTATTTTTCATGTAATCTTCACATTTTCTTTGAGTCAATATCATGTAATTTTCCCTTTATTTGAGTCATGTACCTAGGTTAGTGAGTCATTTTCCTAAGTATTGTGTCATTAGGTTGGTTTGTTAGGCTATTGGGCCCAATTCATTGGGCTTGGCCCAAGGGCGCCCCTACCCCTTCGGTTATTTGTCATTGAGTCAAATGTCAGGGACTTTTGTAAAAATGTGGGTTTCCTATATATAGGACCCCATTCCCATCATTTGGAACTAATGAACCATTGCAGGAATATTGAAATCCAATTCCAAATCCCACTAGATCTCTCTCTCTCTCTCTCTCTCTCTCTTCCCCAACCCCAAAATTCGAAATTTTCTCTCTCCTCCCCATTCACCTCTCATTAAGACCCCTCCCCTTCCCCATACACTCATTTAACTCCCCCCCAACCCCAAGGTGGAATTCCCCAATCACTAGGCCACCCTCCAACCCCCAACTACCCTACCCACTTCCCCAAGCACCCTTCCCTCTCCCCCATACAACCCACCACTTCCCTAGGCCATTTGAATTCAAATCCTCCTTCCCTCCACAGCCCTAGGGCACCCCCAAGACCCCTCCCCTTGGTTAGGGTCGCACCCCCCCTCTCTCTCTCATCTCCACCATTCTTCCTTGCCCCACTCCAACACCATTTGATACTACTAGGTTGCAGCTGGCGACCTGCAGAAGACCAGCAACTTGCAGCAGCGACTCCGACCACATCCCAGCGAGTTTGAAGACCCAAGAGCTATCCACGGAAGCATCCTCTTGTCTTCTTCGCAACGGAAGTGGTTTCATCTTCATCCGAGCTGTGTGCTGCCCGGGAGCTCTGTTCTCCCATAACTGCGCAGAGCTGCCCCTGCTGAGTACCAGAACCGGAGTAGAAGCTTCACCACGACGAACCTTGGAAGAATCAGTTCAAGAGCGCTTCTGCAAAGTTCTTCCTCGCCCTGTCTACTTTCAGAATCAAGAAGCGTAACTTCGATCGACGTTCGTGATCCAAAGTTATCAATTTTCTCCCTCAGCTATGCGGGTCTGCTACCCACAGTCTGCACCGACCTGTCATCATTGTTCAGAGTCCCCTGGTCTTCTCCGGCATTGTTTGGCTTCACCGTTAGTTTTTATGCAAATAGAACTCATCCACGGTTCCAACGACTCTGACGTTGCTTGATTCCGAGTTCGGGACCTGTCGGGGCATCCTCTGCAACCTGAAGTTAGAAACTAGGAGCTGCCAGTCCGAGACTCTGCCTCCATGTTCGGGCATCCACCCAGACCAGCAGCGGAGACAGAAGAAATTAACAAAATTTGGACAACTTCCCCGACATCCTACGAAGATTTTCCAGTTGGTTTCGTCCCCAACAAAATTCGGTAGCAGTCGGAGCAATCAATTCTTCAGTCCCTTGTCAGCACTCACAGAACTGGACAGATTCGGCATCGGCTTCTTCTCTTGTGTTTTCATCACTTTCTCCCCTCCCCGCTTGGCCGGCTGAAGGCCCCTCCCTGTGTGGAGGTAGTAATTGGGTGTATTCTTTGGTTTCCCTTCCCCAAGATCCCTCCCTTGCATGGGGTGTAGTGCTGTACTCCTTTCAATTTCAGGTTGAAGCAACACCGACGCGGTGTGCGGGTGCATACCCTCGCCTCCCCGCTCGCCCCCATCTCCGGCCGGAATCGGTGTCTTCACGCCAGCTAGGTGAGCTCCTGAACATCTCTCATTGCTGTAATGGACTTGCTTAGCTTAGTATTGCTATAGTTACTCCGTCGACGGTGAGAGAGTGTCCGATTTTAAATTGCCACCAAATTGAGTGACCACCGCGGGTGAGTTGTGAGAGCTTCCACTCAACCCACACCCTTGGTGTGTTGGCCGCCCATGATTTGGGCTTCCCTTGGCCCATTTGGGGTCCGCAATAAGCTAGCCGACCCTTGGAGAACCAAGGTCGCACCTCGGACCCTCTCCATCATCACCAAGTCGCCTTCGGGCACTAACGTGCGCCAAGCGAGTGAGTCGCTAGTGTGAGTCCGCTGCCTAACCCGAATGCTTGCATACTTAGGTCTAAGGTCGGTCTCACATCAATTGGTATCATCATCATAGAATCCTAGTTGGTCTCACATCAAGTGTATCAAAACATCTTCATCACATCATCATAGGTCTTAGGTCGGTTTTACATCAAGTGGTATCAGAGCAAGTTCACAACTTATCTCTATCAAGTTGGTCCTAGGGCATGTATATGCATTTAGAGTCTTCAAGTGCATCACTCTTGTCCCCTAGTATGGCCACCTCATACCGACCTTACCAATCGGCCCTCTCGATAAGTCCAAACCACCAAGGGATGCCTACCACTAACACACATAACCTCCCTGGCCATGTCAACTACCTCATGAAGGCCTTGACCCATGCCAATGAGCGGCTTGATAATATATCTGGTCGACTCAACCAATTTGGAGAAAATGGGCCCGCCCCAAGGACGGACGATAGAAGGACATGTTCCCCACCTCCCATATTTGATGGAACTCAACCTAGTGACTATTTAGAGTGGGAAGTCTCGATGGACCATTACTTCACTTGGTATCCCATGTCTGAGGATGAGAAAGTCGATTTGCCAAATTGCAACTTACCAAACGGGCCCACACTCATTGGTTGAAAATTGAAGGCTTAAGGATAATTAGAAGGGAAACTCCCCTCACAACATGGGGGGACATGAAGGAACAACTTAGGGCTAGATATATTTTCCCCTCCCATTCCCAACACCAAAGCCCAAAGAGCATTTCAACTCCTTCATTTCCCCTTGGCCAACCCAAGACCCTAATCACGTATTCCCACCATTTCCCACCTCTCCTACTCCAACCACAACATCTACATCCTACATCCAAGTCCTCACCACAACTATATGTCCACATACCCAATTGGACCCCATGTCCACCCCTCCACCTAGGCCCATAATGGCCTCCACCCCCAAATCCAAATCCCCTCACCAAACCCGTACCCCACAAGCCCCCTTGGCCACCACCGCAACCTCACCATCGTCCCCAAAAAGGGACACATCTCCCAAAACCCATCAACCCAAATCTTGTCACCCAACCCACCTCCCGCTTCCTACACCAATCTTTCCCCAACCTAGGCCTCCTCTACTTCCCCTTCCTATCCAAATCCAAGACCACCCTTGCCCACCACCCCAAGTGCACCATGCTCCAGCTATCACCAATTCTCCCGCATTAGACCTACCCAACCCATTAACACTAGGAATTGAAACCCACACACCCATCCACATGAAAATAGATGCTAGTCCCGAACAAAAACCTACCCTAGAGGAAATCCAAGAACCTCCACTTCCACCCACCTCTCCTAGTCCGGATCCTCAAAAGCCACACACCTTCACCATGAATGAAGTCATACTCCAATGGCTCAAACAAGGACCCACCCTTCCTAGCTCACCCCCACCTCTCTCACCATTGGGATATCCATCCCAAATTACCCCCCTCCACTCCTATCACACCACAATCCAATCCTACTATGAGGTAGAAGGTTGGGATGATCTTCTCAAGGGTTTAGAATGGCAACTAGGGTTGACTTGGTCATTGACCTTAGGAAAGGCCCACCCAAAAAGCCTTAGTCTCATCCACCCATGTGATGGTTCTATCACCTCGGTCTTCACCATTGGTTGCTACACTAGTGACCTCCTTCTCATTCTCCCTATGGATGAAAAACCCATCATGATCCACTACACTTCCATTAAGATCCCAAGTACCTTGATCGACTGGCCCACTAACGACCTTGGTCCAATTACCTTGAGGGAGGAGGACCCACTGTGTGAAGACCATGTGGGCATAGAGTCTCTTCTTCTAGGAAACCCAGTCCATGACCCCTTTGATCCCTTCCTTTGGGAGTATGGGTACCCACGTGACCCACCCACATCACCCACCACCCACCCTTTCCTACCCCCACCCACCATGTTGGGCCAAGCCCACCTCATCCATGACCCAGGTTACACCATAGAAATCATGACCTTAGGCAACACCCGCATAGAGACCAAGAAAGTGCCCCACCCCATATCCACCTACCTAGATCTCTTCGACCCTTTTGAGTGGAAGCTCAAAGGCCACCACACCATCCCACATGAGAAAGTCATCTTTGGGAAAGGAATTCATATGTCTTGGCACATCACACCGCTTGGCATGATTAGTCCGTCGGGTATATTCATCCACATCACCCACATGTCAAGTAGGAAGCATAAGTGGACCATATTTGGATGTAATGGTCCACCCTCTTTCATCATGAGTCATAAGCATGAAAGGAGCATACATGGATGTCCGGGTCCCCCAGCATTTGTCACCACCATGTATACCTATGGATGCCCCGGTCCTCCCAAATCATTCAACGTCCTTATAACATCAATGCATGATAGGTCTATATGTGGTTGTCCTGGACCACCTTTGCATACCATACATTGTCAACTCACATCGCATCATAGTGCATGGCATATGCATTCAAGCAAGTATCAAGCAACAAGCGGTGGGATTCACAAGAAGCGAGCACAAACTCCTAAGCACCACTTTGAGTTCCAAGTTGACAACTTGGTGATGATGGCTTTGGAGTGGCTCTACTTTAGGGTCACCTCCAATCTGAGGGCACGAGGACTTGGACCTTGCCAAGATCTGAGTGGCTTTGGCAACCCAGCTTATGGGTTGGACTTTCAAATGGGTTTTGGGATTCACCCCACTTCCCATGTGGCGGATCCGGCACCCTCTAAGGGCACCGCGGTGGATCCTAGTGAGTGCCTCGAGCTTACACCTACCCTTGTGAGAGACACCCTCAGAGTGCCACCACAAATAGCCTGAGAGCCCGACGTGAGCACATGGCGGCAATACTAGGCAAGCAAGATCCCATCGCCAGCATGAGGGTATGACCGAGTCACTTTGTCGAGCTGAAGCACCGTTCCCCGACTATGGTCGCGGGTTGAGTATGGAGATCATGGATCGCCCAGAGCCGCAGTTCGATGTACTACTTCCCTGGTGGACCCAAACTCGACGGGGTCGAGTTTTCCCCACCCCGGGGGTATGATGAGGGCATCCCTTGCCCCTCCATATTTTCTCCGGACTCAGATTATTCGTTGGCAAGCGCCATTATGTTAGTCATGTATTTTTGAGTCTAGTCATGTAATCTTCACATTTTCTTTGAGTCAATATCATGTAATTTTCCCTTTATTTGAGTCATGTACCTAGGTTAGTGAGTCATTTTCCTAAGTATTGTGTCATTAGGTTGGTTTGTTAGGCTATTGGCCCCAATTCATTGGGCTTGGCCCAAGGGCGCCCCTACCCCTTCGGTTATTTGTCATTGAGTCAAATGTCAGGGACTTTTGTAAAAATGTGGGTTTCTATATATAGGACCCCATTCCCATCATTTGGAACTAATGAACCATTGCATGAATATTGAAATCTAATTCCAAATCCCACTAGAGTGAGGCAGTGTCGGGGCAGGACCCAAACGGACTCTCTGCGCACCCGGGGGAGAAAAATTGGAAAAGGCACTTCCTGATGCCGAACGGGACGCCGCTTGTTGGTGGGGGTGGAAGACTCGTGGTAGCAGCTCTCAACCAATTGGCGCCTCCATAAGTTGAGGGTGTGGCAGTGGGAGCTCCTGCAAGTCACTTCTGGTTGCAGATCGGACTGGATCTGCACAGTTGGCGAAGAATGGCTCTCCTGGGCAGCTCCGACCTCGGATTGAGATGAAACCACCTCGCCTGCGAAGACGACTGGGAGAGCTTTCTGTCGATGTAGGCCACGCCCCCAGGAAATCCAGGATGGAGACTGGGACGGTGCTGCTACAGACTGTCAGCCTGCTGGTCTTCAGCTATATGCAAATGAGGAGAGTGAAAAGGTGGAGGGGGTGATTTCATTGGTGGAGGGGTAAGGGATGTGGATGCTTTGGTGGAGGGGAGGGGTTTGGGAGGTGGGAAGGGGTGGTGAGGTGGAGGCCAGGGGCGGAGCTAGCAGGGGGAGGGGTTGGGTGCGCAAATGGCCATGGGGGAGGTGGTGGGGAGATGGGGGCGCAAGTAGCTTGGGGAATGGGGAGGGCTTCCTTTGGAATTGGTGTGATGGGTTAATGGTGGGGTTAATGGTGGCCTAGGGAGGTGGAGGGGTTGTCTTGGGAGGGGAAAGGTTACTTGGGAGAGGGGATTCTCTCTTGGGAAAATTAAGGGTTGTATGGGGAAGGGGAAGGGTTGCTTGGGAAGTGGGGGAAATTGAAGTGGAGTTAAGTGCCTTGGGAAGGTGAAGGGGTGGGAGGCTGATGTGGCAGATGAGGTGGCAAGGAGAGGAGAGAGAGGGTGGTGTGAATTTTGGAGAGAGAAGGGAGGGGAGAGAGAGAGGGGTTCACCCCTTTTAGTGAGAGAGAGCTAGAGAGAGAGCTAGAGAGAGAGAGGAAGACAATTCAAGTGGCTAAGCTTTCTTCAATACTTCATTAGCCTCTCCAAGAGGGGATTGGGGTCCTATTTATAGGAAACCCACAATTTACAAAAAGTCCTCACCTTTTGGACTAATGACAAATGACCAAGAAGGGAAGGGGGCGCCCATGGGCCAAGCCCAATGAAGTGGCCCATTAACCCACTAGGCCACTTGATGATACATAGACTTAGATAGATGACTCACTATCTTAGGTACTTGACTCAATAAAAGGGAAAATTACATGGTTAAGACTCACA
Organism: Amorphophallus konjac; assembly: GCA_022559845.1. Taxonomy (NCBI): domain Eukaryota; kingdom Viridiplantae; phylum Streptophyta; class Magnoliopsida; order Alismatales; family Araceae; genus Amorphophallus; species Amorphophallus konjac. Next base: position 168,980,017 of record CM040120.1, on the reverse strand, counting down.
GAAAGAAATGAAAATTACATAGCAAGACTCAAAAAATCAAGATGAACATAATGGCGAGCATCAGGACCCTTGGAGAAATGGGAAGTGGTAAGCGATGTCCCCATCAGCTCCTTTCCCGAGTGTCTCGACCACTCGGTAGGGGCCTTCCCAGGTAGGGGCTAGCTTCCTCGCCGCCCCCAGTGGTCGAGAGGCTTCGGCCTTTCTTAAGAGAAAATCCCCTGGCTGGAAGTGTCTGTCTCAGACTCTGGAGTTGTAGTATTAAGTGATGCGTCGTTAGTATTCCGTTGCTCGGATCATTGCAATCTCTTGGATCTCGTCCACTAAGTCAAGGTTTTCTCGCAGTTTCTGCTCATTTATCTCGGGTTTGAAGTGGACGACTCGGAGAGAGGGATTGCCGACCTCTAATGGAATCACGGCTTCCGTGCCATATACTAGCTGAAAAGGTGTTTCACCGGTGGCCGTTCTTGGAGTAGTTCGGTGCGACTATAGTACGCTCGGTAGTTCCTCGAGCTAGCTTGCCTTGGCCTTACCGAGCCTGGTTTTGATGCCTTTTAAGATAGTCTTATTGGCATTCTCGACCAGTCCGTTAGCCTGAGGGTGGGCTACCAAAGTGAAGTGATTGCGAATATTTAGGTTGGCTCATCTGTCTCTGAAGTAATGCGAATCAAATTGCCGGCCGTTATCACTCATGATCACTCGGGGGACACCGTAATGACATATGATCGACTTACAAACAAAGCTCCATACGTCTGACTCGGTGATCCTGGTGGTGGCTTCGGCCTCGATCCACTTGGTGAAGTAGTCGATGGCGACGATGATGAACTTCTTCTGAGCTTGAGCCGTAGGGAACAGACCCAAGATGTCGATCCCCCACCGTGCGAAGGGGTACGGCTCGGCAAGGGTGACGAGCTCCGCTGCAGGCTGATGGTTCAGATGGTCGAAGCGTTGACATCGATCACACTTCTGTACATAGGTCGTGCAGTTGCACTGGAGAGTGGGCCACCAGGGACCCTGCCGAAGCAAGATCCTGGCGAGCGATCCTCCTCCTTGGTGCGCGCCGCAGATGCCTTCATGTACTTCTTAAATAGCTCGGCTGGCTTCGTTGGTGCTGATGCATTTGAAGAGGGGATCGAAGAATGATCTGCGGTACAAGGCCTCATCTAGCATGACAAAATGCCGAGCTTGGTACTTGAGATTCCGAGCATCCCGAGGGTCGGTGGGCTCTTGAGAATCCCGGAGCCAGGATATGTAGGGAGTCCGCCGGTCGCTCCGGGGTAATGTGTCAACAGTCATAAGCTCGGACTCAATGCTTGGTCGCTCGAGCTCTTCGAGGAAGATCGATCGTGTACCTTTGAGGTCGAGCGAGGAGGCCAGGCGAGAGAAGGCATCCGCTCGAGAGTTTTCCTCCCGAGCGATCCGGACTACCTCAAAGCTCTCAAAGAGTCGGGCCATCCTCTTGACCACCTGGAGGTACTTGACCATTTGTCCTTCTCGAGCTTCGTAATCACCGTTAACTTGGCTAGCGACCAGTTGAGAGTCGGTGTGGATCCTGACTCGCTCGGCTCCAAGTCATCGAGCCATCCTGGCCCCTGAGATAAGGGCTTCGTACTCGGAGGCATTGTTGGATGCCTGGAAGTTGAACTTCAAGGCGTACAGTAGCTCTGCTTGATGTGACACGACCTAAGGGTGCAATGGTATCAACCAAATGAACCTCGGACCTAGCCTTGCAAGCCCACTTACAAATTGGCGGACTCGATGTTGGCGGACCGATATTGCAGCACAACCCTTTCCCCGTGGTGACTAAGTGATGGTAGGGTGGATTCGAGAGCCTAAACCACGCTGGTTAGGGTGATGACTTGGCCAATGAGTTCCCCTCCCTTGGATTGGAGCACCCACATCAGTGGGGCGGACGCCGTGCCTTGAGGGTACGGGGATCTCTCCTCACTCAATCTGCGGTGGCCACTCGTGATCGAGAATCACGGGACCGGGCACTCTCTTCCTCGCCGGCTGAACTTATAAATGATACTAATAAAACACAAATATCCAGGCAGGGTTCAGCATATACCTGACCGGTGTGAGGACACCGGCCCCGAGTCGGAGACGTGGGCGAGCGGGGAAACGTGTGTTCCCCACACGCCGCGCCGGGGAAGCTTGACCTGCTCAAATTGCTACAACACTACACCCCATGCAAGGGGGGGGATCATGGGGAAGGGAAGATGATGATTACATCCAACCACTACCTTCTCAAAGGGAGGGGCCTTCAGCCGGCCAAGCGGGGAGGGAAATTCGAGCTAGAAGTGATGAAAGGAAGCCGATGCTGAATCTGTCCACGTTCTGGAATCAGGGACCAGCAGTCAAAGACGGCACCTCTGTGACCTCTCCTGAATTTTGCTGAAGGCGGGACGAGTTTGGAATTCTTCGTAACTGGATCGGGAAGTCGTCTGAAATTTTTTGATTTCTTCTGGTACCACTGCTGGTCTGGGTGGAGGCTCGAATAGGGTGGCAGTTCTTCGGATCTGACTGCTTCAGGTTCCCAATAGCAAGAAGAAGGGGATGCCACGATCGCTCCCGAGCTCAGAATCAGGTGCTGCCAAAGTCGTTGGAACCATGAACGAGTCCTCTTCGAAGCAAGATTGACGGGGAAGCCAAATGTTGTTGGAGAAGATGATGTGCCCCTATGGTTTTGATGATGGTTTTAATGGTGGTTTTGATGATTGGCCTTTGAAGTGAGTTATTCACTGTGAGTCATCTTGTTGTGTGAGTCTTCATAAGTTCTGATATGGCATTGCATATTTGATTATGTTCAGTCATGTTACTGTTGCTCCTTAGACTGAAGTTTTATACTGCAGCGTCGACCCATAGAACTGCAGAGTCGACGTTGCCAAGGCACTTCAGAGGTAGTAGTAAGAAATATTTGTACTGCTGCGTCCACGCTGCTTGGGCAATGAGTTGACGCTTGGTGTCTCTTTAACTTCATTTATTCTTTGGTATGGTCTGTGGAGCGTCGACCCCTTGTGCTGATGGGTCGACCCCTCAGTTCATTCATCAGATTTATACAAGTCCATACATTGGTCATCAGGCGTTCCAAGTATGCACATTAATTCAGGTTCTCTAAGTCTATTCAATGAAGTCTGAACATCGTCCGTCTTTGTTAGCGTCTCAGGCATTGGGCTAAGTCTATACAGCATTCAATGTCTAGGGCTTCATGAAGTCCGTACATCAGACTGTTACAGCAAGTCTGTACATTGCCTTTGTGCTTCAAAGTCTGTACACTGCATTCTCATTCAGCGAAGTCTCTACATTGCATACAAGCATTCATCTGAGTCTTATGATGTCTTTATATTCATTAAGTCTATACATTACGTTGTGTATACTTTACATTGCTTTTGCCTTCACAGCAAAGTCTATACAATGCAATGCATATACTTAGAACTAATGACTTCGTTTCATCTGTCTGACAGGGACTGAAGAGGCTAATGAACCCCTTAACGCAAGAGGGCTGAAGACATCCAATTTCAGCTGCTGGAACACACCAATGCGTCAACGCCTTGATCAAGTGGCGTGGACGCAGTAGTTCAAACAATCAAGAAAGAAGCTTACTGGATTACTCTGGTGCGTCAACGCATTCATCAAGTGGCGTCGACGCAGTAGGTTGATGGACCGACAAGGTGACCAGAGGGTGGACGCAGTTGCACAATGCGTCAACGCACTCCACACGAAACGTGAGAGGGCTGAAGCCATCTAAGTTCAGACGCTGCAACTCCATCCGTCAACGCAGCATGTTGAGAGCGTCAACGCAGCACGTCTATCTACTGAATACCTAATCACTGGATCACCGATGCGTCAACACAGCAGTGGAGCAGCGTCGACGCAACTGTCAATAGGGCTAGGCTGGTTGCTCACTGGAACGTATCAATGCGTCAACGCCATTGCTAGACAGCGTCGACGCAGCCATTAAGCCTGATAGGCATCTAGCTCAGAGATAGTTTAGAAGGTTAACGCTGGAGTTCTTAGCGTCCACGCAGCATGCAAACAAGCTAAACTATTAGTTGCAAAAATACACCAACGCGTCAACGCAGCAGTGGAGCAGCGTCGACGCAGCAGTTAAAAAAGGGTAGACTGTTTGTTCACTGGACTGCCGATGCCGATGCGTCAACGCCACAAGCAAGCAGCGTCGACGTAGCAGTTAAAGGAGCATTCAATTTCACAGGCTATTCCACTACGTCAATGCCACAACTGAGCAGCGTCGACGCAGCAGCTAAAGAGACGAAGCTACTGGCTTACTGGAATGCCTCACTGCGTTAACGCCATTGCTTGACAGCGTCAACGCAGCAAGTCAGATTGCTGTCATTGAGCACGTGAACTGTGACCGTGTCTGGCACGTGATTCGAAGTGCCTGGCTCGTGATCCCAGGAGGACGAGGTGTGCAGGTGCTGAGCACGTGATCCGAGGAGGAATGTTCTGGATGAAAGGCGTGGGAAGCATACGCCCTAGCTAGCTGTTGCTGGTATATATTGGAGCCTTCGTCTTCAGATGGAGGCTGATCGAACAAAAAGCCTGAAAAGTAGAAAAAGCAACAGCAGAGCAGAAAGACCTTCGATCCAGCAAAAGAGAAGAAGAAGAAGGAGAGAACAGCGGGAGAGAAAAGGAGAGTAGAGGAGAGAGAAAGAGAGATAGAGAGAGAGAGTTCGTGAAGAAGAAGGAAGAAGTTACTGAAGATTTATCTACTGGACCGTGGATCAAATTCAGGCCAGTCAGCTCCATGGGAGCCACATCTGATGTTCTTTCATCTACAGCTTGTGTTCGCTGTGTTATTCTCGTTTCTGTTTTTCTTTTTATTTGATCTGATTTACTATGTTCTTCCGATCCTCTAGACTGGGGTCGGGTTCCTCCTGTTGGTTCAGGAGTAGGGAGACGGGTGTGTCTCCGGTTTGTCCTGGTAGCAGGGGCTACTGGTGGTAGTTCCCTTCTGTGTGGAGGAAGGGAGACTGGTTCCTCCGGTTTGCAGGCAGCAGGGGGGCTGCTTGTGGGTTCCCTCCGGGCTAGGAGGAAGAGAGGCTAGGCCTCTGGTGGGTTGCTGGTAGCAGAGTGCTACTGGCTGGTTCACTGGTAGCGGGGCTGCTACTAGTGGGGTTCCCTCTTGGTATAGAGGAAGAGAGATGTGAGTCTCTGGGTTCTAGTGACCGTGGGTTGCTAGAGGTTCCCTCCTGGTAGGAGGAAGAGGGGAGGTTGTTCCCCTGGGTAAGCTGTGTATCAGCATCTGTTGGCAAGCTGTGTTGCCCAGCTGTTAGTGAAGCCACACTCGGTTTGAGTGTGGGGTGGATGTAGGTCTTGGTGACCGAACCACCTAAAAATCTCTTGTGCAAGTGGTTGATTGCTGTGTACGTTTGCTCCATATCACCTACCACCCCTCACAGGTTGTAAATGCTTGGTTAGTTGTGCTCACTAAGAAGTATATCTTGAGCATTAATTTCTGCTAAGTGTGGTTGGTTTGTTTAGCTCTGCCTGCTGTTTCTGGTGTGATCAGGTGGCTGCATTGTTGCAGTCCAACTGTTTGATCATTTGTTGAATTATCATCTTATCTTGGAAAGCTCATTAGTTTTTATTCCGCATATCTGAGCTTTAGTTTTTTAATTTGGGCATAATTTCTAGAGGGATACATTCACCCCCCTCTGTATCCAGGCCTAGCACCCTAACAATTGGTATCAGAGCGGTGTCTGCATACAAGGTCCAGCGACCTGCAGATTCGATCTTGCAGTCTTAGGTGCTAATTTGTTTTTAGTGCATAAATATTCCTGTTGCCTTGAACTTGCTCGCTATTTGTTTTGAATGGCTCTTCCACCCGTCTTTAGTGGTTCTGATTTCAGTCAGTGGTACACTGCTTTACATGCTTATGTAAATTCTGCTAATCCTGATTTGTGGAAATTAATTTCACAAGGTCCTCACACCTTACCAACGAAAGTGTCCAAATGGACCGACAGACACAGATCAAAGGATGGAGAAAATCAGAAAGCCTTTAACCTGATGAAAGCAGCTACTGACAGAGCCTTATGGTCTTGTCTTCATAATTGCAGCTCAGCAAAGGACATCCTAGATAGGCTGAAGAAATTTCGCAGGGTAAACGAGGACAGCTGCATGATGGCTAACAGAAGTAATCCAAGTGGCAGCAATCAAGGCAGCAGTCAGACTGAAGAAGATGATGATGATGAGGTAAACCTCTTCGAGAATTTTTGTCTAGAAGATTGGGAGAATGCATATGCTGAACTATTTGAATCTCATGAACTGTTAAGAAAACAATACAAAAAATTGAAGAAAATTAGTAGGTCAGACAATTTAAATGTTGATTGTAGAAATTGTGTTGAACTGAAAAATGCTCTTGATGCTAGTAAGTCTGATACTCAAATGCTGAAAGAATTTGAATGCGTTAAGTCTGAATTAAACAAGCTGAAATCAGAAAATGATTCTCTTAGAGGGTTCTCCAAAGAAAATGAAGAAAGTTTAGAAAAACTAGAAAAGGAGAACACACTGCTGACCGAGAAATTTGAAGCCATCAAATCTGTAAACATAGAATTACAGAAAGACTTTGAAATACAACAAAGAAAAATGAAACAAATTGAAAATGAAAGAAAGTATGAAGTCAATTCAGAAGACCAGCTTCTAATAAATGAATTGGTTCAAAATGATAAGCTTAAAGAAGAAATTGAAAAATTGAAACGGTTAAACAACGCGATGTCTGAGAGACTTCTAACCTTAGAAAAGGGAAAAACTGTGTGTGTTGAAGATTCTGATAAACTGAGCAATCTCGAACAGGAAGTTGAAAAATATAAAACTGCTAACAAAGTTTTGAATGAAGCTATGAATTGCTATGAGCAAGAGATTGCCAGTTATGAGCTACAGATTTCCTCTTTAGAAAATGAAATTCAGGATTTGAAAGTTTCCTTGTCTAAATTTGTTGATGGCCAGAAGAACCTAGACGAGTTACTAGGTATAAAAATCAACCCTAGGAAGGAAGGACTGGGTTACAGTCCTGTCATGAGGAAAGTTGATGGAGCCAACCTTAAAACTGTCTTTGTCAAATCTTCTGAACAGGAAAAGCCTTCTACTTCATCTCCAATTCAGTACAAGGCTAAGAAAATAGGAAAACAAGATAAAAATCAGAAGAGGACTGTAAATCAGAAAATAAATGAAAAGGGTTCATCAGTGCATGTTGATCACAGTCCTCACACACACTCACATGCATCTAAAAGAAAAATGTCATGCCACTACTGTCATAGATTTGGACATTTAATGCATGAGTGTGAATTAAACGAACTGGATGATTTGAATGCTGAAATGATGAATGCTAGGAAATATCATGATAAAAAACCTGTTGTTCATTCAAAGGAAAGTGAATGCTCACATTGTGGTAGATTAGGCCACACCTTTGCTCAATGTTGGTTTGCTAATGAAAAAAAAAAACCACTCTCATATCATGCTAAATCTTATGCTAACCAACATGCTTTTAATATAAATAAAACTACTTCTCTGAACCAGCATGTCAAATGTTTTAATCGTAACAAGCTTGGGCACAAGGCCGCTGAATGTTGGGCAAGTTCTTTTAGAAGAAAGTCCCCTTTCTGCTCCCATTGTGGGAAGCATGGCCATGCAGTCAAGGACTGCTGGCATGTCCAGGGTAGGAATAGAAATTCCAAAGAATTTGATAGGAACAAACTTATTTTTAAAAGAATTCCTATTTGCTCAAATTGCAGAAGACCAGGCCACCAAGTTGCTGCTTGCAGGGTAGCTGGTCATGAAAAGAAAAAGTTTCATAATAATAACAGAAACCCTCATGCTCACTCTTATAATGCTCAAGTTCATGCTAGTATAAATAAGAGGAACATGAAACCTGCTAGTTCATGCCACTATTGTGGGCTGTCTGGGCATTCAATGCATAACTGTTTTATCATGAACTCTGATGACTATTTGGCACAGAAAAAGATGCAGGCAGTCCCAAAAGGGGCTAATTTCTATGCAAGACCCAAGACCACTTGGGTTCCTGCTAGTGGAAAATAGGAAGGTGCCTAGCAGGTGTGCCTTGGATGGAATAAAGCGGTAATAAACTAGGGCACATAAAAAGACCCCATGTTTGAACGCTTCAGCTAAATTCACTGCTACCTTCTTAATCTGAATTCAATTCAATTCTTAATTCATCCGTATGTTTTCAGGGGGAGTTAATTGCATGTCTTTGCATAGCATTCATGTTGAGTCTTTGCATGCATGTAGTTAATTGCATTGCATTTCATGAAAAATGCCAAAAAGATTGTCTGAATGCATGTTGTCAGGGGGAGTCAATGCATTGCATGCAGGTGGTCAAGTGCAAACATCTCTGTGAGAATTCATAGCATACCGTTCATCATTGATCTTAGTTGACAAACCTTGATAATATCAGAAATCATTGAGCTTCAAAATCTCTCCTATCAATTGGTAACAATTGGTATCATTTGGTATCATAACTATTTCGATTTTTCATGAAGATTTCAATGGGCTATCTCGATCATAAATCTGAAAAATCTTGAACTAGAAATCTTCTATTATACGCTTTTATGAATGTCTGAAATAACTCATGTGGTTTAAGCTTAATGTATTCATGGAGTTTAACTTTAAAATCTCTTAACATATCTGAATCATGTTTAATAAATCTTAACCAACTGTTTCATGCTGTGTCTTGCAAAAACTTCTGAAATCTACACTTTTGAATACATGACTTTATTTGGTTAAGTACATGAGATTAATATTGTTTTGAAGCAAATGAATGTTTCTGAATTGTCTAAAGGGTAAAGTAATTGTCAGAGCAATGACCTTGGTCACTGAGAAACACATGTCCAAAGGACTGTGTCATGAGGTGCCTTAGTTAACTCTGCATAAAATTCATTAAAAATCAGGCAGAGCAATGGCATGCACACTGAGAAATATAACTCACTCATCAAGAAATGATTTGCAGTGTGTCATGATGTGTAAATGCTATCTCTGTTCATATATAGCATGACAGTTAGTCACACTAAGTACTTAGGGATATTGGCCTCTGATCAAGGTATATCCTCTAGTTAGAAAGTGTGCACTGAACTAGACTGCTCGTAAAATTTGTAGCATGAAAAATTGTTGAACATATCTCAATACATGAATATTGATGCTAAAATCAAATTGCTACAACCCTAGACAAAATAATATGTCTTCATAATTGCTTAATCTCAATACTAGTGCATGTAATTCTGAAAGAAGTCAATAAATTTGATTGTGTAAGACAAAGGGAGGATAATCAAGATAAATATGAGGGTTTGGTTCATTTTTATTAAAACATGGTTTTAGATATCAATACAGAATTTTATTGATAAACTTTGCATACATCATGTTTAAACCATGCTGTTCATTAAAGCTCATTCATAAGCCCTTGTAATGGGAGACTTTGAAATATTCTGATTTGGATCTATGAGAATGACATTCCCTTGAAAATCTGACTGAAATTCTTGTAGTTGAAGCCTCTTTAGAAATATGCTAATTGAACCTCTTCTGCTCATTGACCTGAACTTGTCCTTGTGTGCCCCTGTGGTCTCCTTCTCATCTATCTCATAAGATTCCATTTATTGAGGGGGAGCCTCCTTGTCATATGCATCATGCTGCATAGAAGGAGAAGAATTAAGATCTTGCATTCTGGTATCTGCATCTGCATTCATACCCCTTCCCATGGTTTATTTTGATTATACCAAAGGGGGAGAACATCAGTCAATCATTGCATGCAGGTTCCTTTTGATCATCTCTAACTCATGTTTTTGCTGAAACTCTTAAAGGGGGAGAATCATGTTCTTGCAAGGGGGAGGAATTGACTGATTTTTTTTTACATGCTTTAATTTCCCAAACTATTTTTCTTTTTGACGAAGTCAAAGGGGGAGAATAGTTTGAGTCATCAGATTGACTCACTGTGTAGTGTTGCCATCATCAAAAAGGGGGAGATTGTTGTGCCCCTGTGGTTTTGATGATGGTTTTAATGGTGGTTTTGATGATTGGCCTTTGAAGTGAGTTATTCACTATGAGTCATCTTGCTGTGTGAGTCTTCATAAGTTCTGATATGACATTGCATATTTGATTATGTTCAGTCATGTTACTGTTGCTCCTTAGACTGAAGTTTGATACTGCAGCGTCGACCCATCGAACTGCAGCGTCGACGCTGCCAAGGCACTTCAGAGGTAGCAGTAAGAAATAGTTGTACTGTTGCGTCCACGCTGCTTGGGCAATGCGTTGACGCTTGGTGCCTCTTTAACTTCATTTATTCTTTGGTCTGGTCTGTGGTGCGTTGAACCCTTGTGCTGATGGGTCGACCCCTCAGTTCATTCATCAGATTTATACAAGTCCATACATTGGTCTTCAGGTGTTCCAAGTATGCACATTAATTCAGGTTCTCCAAGTCTATTCAATGAAGTCTGAACATCGTCCGTCTTTGTTAGCGTCTCAGGCATTGGGCTAAGTCTGTACATCATTCAATGTCTAGGGCTTCATGAAGTCCGTGCATCAAACTGTTACAGCAAGTATGTACATTACCTTTGTGCTTCAAAGTCTGTACACTGCATTCTCATTCAGCGAAGTCTCTACATTGCATACAAGCATTCATCTGAGTCTTATGATGTCTTTATATTCATTAAGTCTATACATTCCGTTGTGTATACTTTACATTGCTTTCGCCTTCACAGCAAAGTCTATACAATGCAATGCATATACTTAGAACTAATGACTTCGTTTCATCTGTCTGACAGGGACTAAAGAGGCTAATGAACCCCTTAACGCAAGAGGGCTGAAGACATCCAATTTCAGCTGCTGGAACACACCAATGCGTCAACGCCTTGATCAAGTGGCGTGGACGCAGTAGTTCAAACAATCAAGAAAGAAGCTTACTGGATTACTCTGGTGCGTCAACACATTCATCAAGTGGCGTCGACGCAGCCGGTTGATGGATCGACAAGGTGACCAGAGGGTGGACGCAGTTGCACAATGCGTCAACGCACTCCACACGAAACGTGAGAGGGCTGAAGCCATCTAAGTTCAGACGCTGCAGCTCCATGCGTCAACGCGGCATGTTGAGAGCGTCAACGCAGCACGTCTATCTGCTGAATACCTAATCACTGGATCCCCGATGCGTCAACACAGCAGTGGAGCAGCGTCGACGCAACTGTCAATAGGGCTAGGCTGGTTGCTCACTGGAACGTATCAATGCGTCAACGCCATTGCTAGACAGCGTCGACGCAGCCATTAAGCCTGATAGGCATCTAGCTCGGAGACAGTTTAGAAGGTTAACACTGGAGTTCTTAGCGTCCACGCAGCATGCAAACAAGCTGAACTATTAGTTGCAAAAATACACCAACGCGTCAACGCAGCAGTGGAGCAGCGTCGACGCAGCAGTTAAAAAGGGGTAGACTGTTTGTTCACTGGACTGCCGATGCCGATGCGTCAATGCCACAGGCAAGCAGCGTCGACGCAGCAGTTAAAGGAGCATTCAATTTCACAGGCTATTCCACTGCGTCAACGCCACAACTGAGCAGCGTCTACGCAGCAGCTAAAGAGATGAAGCTAATGGCTTACTGGAATGCCTCACTGCGTTAACGCCATTGCTTGACAGCGTCAACGCAGCAAGTCAGATTGCTGTCATTGAGCACGTGAACTACGACCGTGTCTGGCACGTGATTTGAAGTGCCTGGCTCATGATCCCAGGAGGACGAGGTGTGCAGGTGCTGAGCATGTGATCCGAGGAGGAATCTTCTGGACGAAAGGCGTGGGAAGCACACGCCCTAGCTAGCTGTTGCTGGTATATATTGGAGCCTTCGTCTTCAGATGGAGGCTGATCGAAAAAGAAGCCTGAAAAGTAGAAAAAGCAACAGCAGAGCAGAAAGACCTTCGATCCAGCAAAAGAGAAGAAGAAGAAGGGAAGAACAGCGGGAGAGAAAAGGAGAGCAGAGGGGAGAGAAAGAGAGATAGAGAGAGATAGTTCGTGAAGAAGAAGGAAGAAGTTACTGAAGATCTGTCTACTGGACCGTGGATCAAATCCAGGCCAGTCAGCTCCATGGGAGCCACATCTGATGTTCTTTCATCTACAGCTTGTGTTTGTTGTGTTATTCTACTTTCTGTTTTTCTTTTTATTTGATCTGATTTACTGTGTTCTTCCGATCCTCTAGTCTGAGGTTGGGTTCCTCCTGTTGGTTCAGGAGTAGAGAGACGGGTGTGTCTCCGGTTTGTCCTGGTAGCAGGGGCTACTGGTGGTAGTTCCCTCCTGTGTGGAGGAAGGGAGACTGGTTCCTCCGGTTTGCAAGCAGTAGGGGGGCTGCTTGTGGGTTCCCTCCGGGCTAGGAGGAAGAGAGGCTAGGCCTCTGGTGGGTTGCTGGTAGCAGAGTGCTACTGGCTGGTTCACTGGTAGCGGGGCTGCTACTAGTGGGGTTCCCTCTTGGTATAGAGGAAGAGAGACGTGAGTCTCTAGGTTCTAGTGACCGTGGGTTGCTAGAGGTTCCCTCCTGGTAGGAGGAAGAGGGGAGGTTGTTCCCCTGGGTAAGCTGTGTATCAGCATCTGTTGGCAAGCTGTGTTGCCCAGCTGTTAGTGAAGCCACACTCGGTTTGAGTGTGGGGTGGATGTAGGTCTTGGTGACAGAACCACCTAAAAATCTCCTGTGCAAGTGGTTGATTGCTGTGTACGTTTGCTCCATATCACCTACCACCCCTCACAGGTTGTGAATGCTTGGTTAGTTGTGCTCACTTAGAAGTATATCTTGAGCATTAATTTCTGCTAAGTGTGGTTGGTTTGTTTAGCTCTGCCTGCTGTTTCTGGTGTGATCAGGTGGCTGCATTGTTGCAGTCCAACTGTTTGATCATTTTTTGAATTATCATCTTATTTTGGAAAGCTCATTAGTTTTTATTCCGCATATCTGAGCTTTAGTTTTTTAATTTGGGCATAATTTCTAGAGGGATACATTCACCCCCCTCTGTATCCGGGCCTAGCACCCTAACAGAAGACCAGTAGGCTCTGAACACTGATGAGGGGTCGGTGTAGACTGTGGGGAAGCAGAACCGCGCACCTAGGGGAGAAAATTAAGAACTCCTGGATCCTGACGCCAAATTGAGCTCTGCCTATTGGGGATGAAAGAAGACTCGGAGTAAAAGACTTTTGATGAAGAACTCTTGCTCAAATTCCCAGTAGGATGGCCGCAGTCGTGCTTCTCATCAGCTTCAGGTGCTCTGCCGGGGTAGCTTCGCGCAGTAGAGGGAGAACAGCTCTCCCGGGCAGCACAGTGCTCAGATGATGATGAAACCACCGCCGTTGCGAAGAAGACTGGCAGACGCTTCCATGAGTATCTCTTGGGCCTTCAGATTCATCCGGAGGAAGCCGTGGTCACCTCTGCAAACTGCTACTCTTCTGCAGATCTTTAGTTGAGAGCTGTAGGTTGAAGATGACGGGGGGGAATAGGGTATATGGGAGTGGAAATGGGGGTGGATGAGTGTGGGGAAAGCCCGGGCTATGAGGGGGTCTAGGATGGGGTGTTCCAAGGTGGGGGAAGGGAAGAATGGGGTCTGGAAGGGGGTCTAACAGGTGGTGGGAGGAGGAGCTACGAATTTGGGAAGGTGGGTGAGAGGGAAAGGGTATTTGAAAATGGGTTTAAGGGTGGGATTAAATTTTGGTCTTGGGGGATGGGAAGAGGTGTGTGGGGAAGGTAAAAGGGGGCTTGGGGTAGTGTGAAGGGTGCTTGGGGAAGTGGGTGGGGTAGTTGGGGGTTCGGAGGTGGAGCTAGGATTGGTGGAAGCTCTCTTGGGACTAGGGGGTGGAGTAATGGGATGTGTGGGGAAGGGGAATGGCCTTTAATGGGGGTAGGTGGGAGAGTGGTGGTTGGGAAGGGAGGAGAGAGAAAATTTTCAAAATTGGGTGTGGAGGAGAGAGAAAGGGGAGTGAAAGAGAGAGATTAAGAGAGGGATGGGTGGGGAATCTCTCCCCTAGGGTCTCTCACCCAAATAATGGAATCTCTCCACTAGATAAGAAGTTTGAACTCTCAAAATGGCAAGTTTTTCATTCATTGATTCATTAACTCAAAATGGGGGGGAATGGGGTCCTATATATAGGCAACCCACATTTTACAAAAAGCCCTTGACTCTTGCCACAATGACAAAGAACCAAAAAGAGGAGGGGCGCCCATGGGCCTAGCCCAAAGAATTGGGCCCAATGACTTAATCAAACCAACTTAATGACACACAAACATAGGGAAATAACAAAAGACCTAGGGACATGACTCAAATAAAAAGAAGATTACATAATTATAACTCAAAGAAAATATGAAAATTACATGAACTGAATCAAGAAAATGTGACTGACATAATGGAACCATGCTGGTGAACAACCAAGAAATATGAAGGGTGAGAGATGCCCCCATCACCGCTCCTTCAGGGGACTTGAGGAGGACACCGGCGCCGCATCTGGTCGAGTTGGAGGACCTGTCGACGAACAAATCCCAAGTGGACCCGGGCGCAGGTGGAAGTTCTACTTCAATCGGGACCATACTTTCGGTGATGACGTCTGCGAGAGCCTGTCCTTTGATGGCCGAGCGGGGGCGATACGAAATGTCGTAGGCCCCAAGCATGATGGCCCATTTGACAAGGCATCCCGAGGCTTCAGGATGAAAGAGAATCTTCTTCAGAGGTTCGCCGGTCAATACGACGATGGAGTGCCCTTGAAAGTAAGGTCGGAGGCGCTTGGCTGAGGGAACCAATGCTAGCACGAGTTTCTCGGTTGCGGGGTACCTCTTTTCAGCCTCATTAAGCACCTTGCTGGTATAGTAAACCGATCTCTCGATCCCTACGTCATTCCTAACTAGGACCGAGCTCACTGTAGAAGGTCGGAGGCGCTTGGCTGAGGTAACCAATGCTAGCATGAGTTTCTCGGTTGCGCGGTACCTTCTTTCAGCCTCATTAAGCACCTTGCTGGTATAGTAAACTAATCTCTCGATCCCTACGTCATTCCTAACTAGGACCGAGCTCACTGTAGAAGGGGTCGCCAAAAGGTAAAGGTGTATAGCTTCACCCTGGACCGGCTTGGACAGCACCGGAGGTGAGGCCAAGAATTCCTTGAGTTCGACGAATGCCTTGTTACATTCCTCATCCCAGGCGAATGTAGCAGATGCCATTTTGGGTCCTCTCAACAATTTGAAGAAGGGTAGGCACCGTTCGGCCGCTCGGGACAGGAAGCGATTGAGCGCAGCATTGCGCCCCGTAAGGTGTTGAACGTCCTTGATGCAGGTGGGTGGCCGCATGTCCAGGATGGCCTGGACCTTTTCGGGGTTGACTTCGATTCCACGCTGAGTTACCGGGAAGGATAGGAACTTCCCGGATCTGACTCCAAAGGCGCATTTAGCAGGGTTGAGCTTCATGTTGCACCTTAGGAGGGTGTTGAAGGTCTCGGCTAAGTCGGCAAAGTGGTCTTTGGCCTTCGGTGTTTTGACGAGCATGTCATCAATGTACGCCTCTACATTCCGACTAAGCTGTCCTTCAAAAATGTGGTTGATCAGCCTCGAATATGTTGCTCCAGTGTTCTTCAACCCGAACGGCATTTGGGTGTAGCAGTGTACGCCGAAGTCAGTGATGAAGGTGATCTTCTCGATGTCCTCCGGGGCCATCCTGATCTAATGGTAGCCGGAGTAGGCATCCAGGAAGCTGAGCAGCTCGTTGCCAGAGGTTGAGTTGACCAGTTGATCGATGCTCGGCAGCGTGTAGCAATCCTTTGGGGTAGCCTTGTTGAGGTCAGTGAAGTCCACGCACATTTGCCATTTTCACGAACCCTTCGGTGCTAGGACGACGTTGGCGAGCCACGTAGGGTATAGGATCGGACGAAAAAGGCCAGTCTTCTGCCCCTTGGGTACTTGCTCTTTGATGACCGCTTGCTTCCCCGAGGCGTGCTTTCTCCTGTGTTGCTGGACAAGCTTCACTGTTGGGTCGAGGTTGAGCTTGTGCATCACGACGTCTCCCAAGATCCCGGGAAGGTGCTCATCAGACCATGCAAAGACTTGGATGTACTGGGCAAGGAAATCCTTATATTTTTCTTGTTCTTCAAGTGGTAGATCAGCTCCGATCTTGACTCTTAGAGTCGGGTCACAGTTGAGAAAGACCGTTAACAACTCGCCGCCAGGGTCGGATGTTGTTGGTCCCTCTTCGGGTCCCTTTATTTCTTTACTCTTCCCTTCCGGCCTCGTGGCTTCGACGGAGATTATATAGCACTGTCTAGCCAATGCCTGGTTACCCCGGACCTCCCCCACGCCATATTTGGTAGTGAACTTCATTTTTTGGTGAAAGGTAGAGGGCACCACTTTTAGTCGGCGGAGGATACCTCGACCGAAGATGGCGTTATATGCCGTAAGCCCCTTAAGCACGATGAAGTTTACCATAACCGTAACGGTTTTCGACGGGCTGCCGATAGTAACCGGCAGGCTCAGGGCTCCCTCGGGATAAGTTGCCTGGCCGTTGAACCCACACAGGGGGGTTCAGATCAGGCGGAGTTTAGATGGATTCTCTCCCATCTTTAGGAAACATTCATAGGATAATACATCAGGGGCACTACCATTGTCAACTAAAATTTTTTCTATGTTACAATGGTTTATTGTATCCGATACAACGATAGTGTCGTCATGCGGGGTGGTTAACCCTTCCAGGTCTTGATCGGAGAATACCAGGGCCTACGGTTCCATTGCCTGCGGGGCCGTAGAATGCTAAACAGAGGTTCAGCTCACCCGCTCAGCGTGACGCTTTCTTCCTCAGCTGCTATCTCTGCCTGATGTCGAGCCGCCCGCGATGACATTGATGTGGACTCAATGGGGGGCATTGTCGATGTCTTCGGGGGCGCCTCGGTCTTCCTTCCGCCCGGACACGTATCGGGATAGGTGTCCCTGGCGGATGAGGTGCTTGATTTCATCTTGAAGTTAATGGCAATCGCTGGTGTGATGCCCGTGATCGCTGTGGAACAGGCAATGCTTGCGGCGATTGCGATGCTTAGCCTTCATAGGCTCGGGCTGGTGGAGGAGACCCGAGCCTTTGATGTCTTCAAAAATCTCGTAGACGGGGGCGGTAAGGGGGGTATACTGCTCGTACTTCTGGGACTGCTCTTTATGATCTCCGCCCTAGTTCCGCCTCTTTCCTTGACCCGACCTTTGCTCGGACAGTTGCTTCTTGTCCCCCTCCCGACCCGAGCCTGTTGTGCCTCGGTAGGCGCTGAGGACTTCCTCACACTCTGCGTGGTACAGGGCCAGGGTAACTAGCTCGGAAAGGGAGGTAGGAGGATGAAGCACTAGCTCGCGCCGTAGGTTCTCATCGTGGGTACCCCCGGTTAATGCGGTGATGGCCGAGGCAACATCCAGGTGGGGGATGCGCAAGGCTTCCGATTTAAATCATTGATATAAGCCCGCAACTTCTCCCCCCTGATCCTTCTTGAGTGCCAGTAATCCCGCCACCAACCGGGGTGGACCGCTGTCGGTGAAGCTTTCTTTTAACACTCGCCCGAATTGCTTGAAGTTGTGGATACTGTCGGGGGTGAGGGCTCTGAACCATGCTTGAGCGCCCTGAACCAGATAAGTCACAAACGCTCGACACTTAATTACGTCGGATGCCCCATGCAGGGTCATTAGGGCGTCGAAGCTGTCTTAGTGGTCGGCCGGGTCTCCCTGGCCGTTGTACGACTTGAAGGTCGGGAGTGAGATCCTGGGGGAAATCTCTGCATTCAAGATGTAATCGGAGAACAGGGATCGCTCCTCATCCTCCACAGCATAGGTCTCCTGCAAGGCATGGAGGGCGCACTCCTGCTCTGTGAAACGCCTATCAAAGTCTCACAGTCGGAGGGACAGCTTCGGTTGTCAATGGCCCAAGGGGCTGGGAGGACGCATTTGCATGCTATCCCAGCGCTTCTCAGGGACTTCGGTCTCCGAAAACTATAGGTGTGGTCTGGACTTCTAGCTCCTTGGGGTTGAGGAAGCTTCCTGCTCTGGGGGAGGGGCATGTGATGGTCCTCCTGACAGGTTACGGATGAGCCGCCGCCCCCGGAGGGTAAAACGGCCTCCAGTAGTTTGCTGGGAGGCATCTCTACGTGGAGGGCTCTTCCGGGGGAGTTGCGACTTCTTCTCCGTGGCCGCTTGGGCCCTCATGAGATCCATGAGGACATCCAGTTTTGCGTTGAGGGTTTGGAGGGCGTCGGTACTCCCGCCAGGAAGCTGTTTCCCCGCCACCGACGGAGGTACTTCATTGGCATGGTTGCTCGGTCGGGAGCTCTTCGTGGGGAGAGAAGGTGCGCCTTCTTCTGTCGCTGGGGCCTTTCCCTTGTCGCCGGCAATCCACCTTCCAGAATTCCTTCGCACCATGATGGCTCTTTGTGCGTTTCCCACAGACGGCGCCAGATGAAGAGGGGCGATCTCACGTTACTCCTAAGCTGGGAAGTAGATGTCCACATGTACTTGAAGTATGAACTGCAAGAAGGGAAACACGTCAGAGGTGCCCACGGTTGCAACCCAGGGGAAGACCCTCCGATGCTTAAGTCAGCAAGTGTAGTAGAGCACTAGTGTGAAGGGAGGAATCAAGAGGAATACGGGGTCGCGAGATCCCTTTCCACCAAGAGGTGAAGTGGTTCCTGCTCAGGGTTTTTGGCGTATCTTACCTTTCTTCGGCAGGGTTCTTCCAGTTTAAATAATGGCTCATCAAGTGAATGATCCCTGTAAGCTGAGGAGATTCGGGGGGGGGGGGGGGGTTATGTCCTCCTTGTGGCCTTTTTATAGCCCGTAGACTCTTGGTTTCCCCTGTCCTCTTGAGCTCCTAGCTTTTAAAGGACACATAACGACCATATTAATAAGCTTCCATCAGTTGGCCCGAGCATGAGGCACTGACTCTAGAGGTCCCTCCCGGGCAATGAGTGCATGATTAGGGCAGAGAATACGGGGCTCCAAAGGAGCTCTCCTGATCAAACTGATGCTTGGACTTCCCAACCCGAAGGCTGCCTAGGAAGTTCTTGTTTCGAGTGAGTTATTGGGCTTATATTGAGTGGGCCCGGGGGCTACCACTTCAAGGAGTTGGGCCTCGTTCGGTCCAGTTGGACCTCTTTTGGCCTCTCCATCTGGGCGGTTAGATTTCCCCTCTCCATGATGGATCTGAAAGCATGAAGATATCTGACCACATGATGAACTCAGGTGATGGGGGCATCCCTTGCCCCTCCACATTTTCAAGGCTCAGATTGTTCATCGGCATGCGTCATTATGTTTGTCATATGTTTCTGAGTCTAGTCATGTAATTTTTTATATTTTATTTGAGTCATAAACTATGTAATTTTCTCTTTATTTGAGTCCGGTACCTAGGTTTGAGAGTCATTTATCTAAGTTAAATGTCATTAGGTTAATTAGGTTGGTTAATGGGCCCAATTCAGTGGGCTAGGCCCAGATGCGTCCTCCCTTGGACTGCTTTGGTCATTAGTTATTTAGTCATGGTCAATTTGGCCCTAGAAAAAGTATGAAGTCTATAGATAGCCCCCTCCCCTCTCTCATTTGTAACCTTTGATGATCAATATAATAGATAATTCCATTATGGAGTTTTCTTCTCTCTCTCTCTCTCTCTCTCTCTCTCTCTCTCTCTCTCTCTCTCTCTCTCTCTCTCTTATCTCTCTCTCCCAAAGGGGCTGCGCCCCCCCTCTTGCTCTCCCCTCTCCCACCTACTTTCTAACTCCCCTCCCCTCATTCAAGAGCCTCCCCAACTACCTACAACCCCTCTTAACTCTATCCCAACCCCAAGGTAGCCTCCACCAATCCCCACTCCACCCTCCAACCACCAACCACCAACCACCCGCTCACCTTCCCCAAGCACCTCTCTCATCTCCCAAGGAAGAATTCCCCACTCCCCAAGCACCCCTTCCCTTCTCCAACACAACCCTTCCCATCCCCAAGACCCCCATTAACAACCCCCATTAAGTCACATTCCAACCTTGAGAAAGATCTCTCCTTCCCTCTCTCCTTCCCAGCCCAAATTCACAGCTCCCCCTTCCTCCACCTGCTAGACCACCTTCCAGCCCCCATTCTGCCCCTCCCACACTTTGAATCACCCCCTACCAGACCCCCTCACAGCCAGGGGTCGCCCCCACACCCATCCACCCCATTTCTCATCCCATCTACCCCATTTCCCATCACCTATCACCACCCTCTTCATCCCAGTTCGCAGGTAGCAGACAAGGGTCAAGTTGCAGAGGCTGCCACGTCTTCACCACACATCTTCAGGTGGTGTACCTTGTACTGCTGGAAAGCTTGGCGAGGTTGCTTTGTAGGCAAGGTGGTCTCGTGATCGTTCGACTTCAGAGCTGCTCGGAGGAGTCATCTTCGTCAAACTGCGCATTTCCTCCCAGGCAGACAGCCAACAATGACTTTCAGAGGCTCCCACGACCAGCACCCTGGGCTTCTTGATGCGCCATTTATGCCATGAGGGCTTCTCCTGCATGTCCCATGCCATCTCCAAGAAGCAAAACAATTTTTGGAGCTCGGAGTCAAGAATTCCAGTTTTTCTCCCCGAGGTGCACAAGGTCAGCTCGCCAGAACTTGGTCCGACCTCCTTCCACTGATCCAGTCATCGCAGTCAGCTCTGACCTCCAACTATGGTCCCGTTGGTCCCAGCTCGAAGAGGACTCGTCCAGGATTGCAGCAGTTTTGGTCCCGCATTATTTGGACCCTGGGAGTGTTCATGGCACCCTCGTATTCCCGCAGCAGCAGTCTGGGAACAACCAGAACAAGAATAGATCAGTCCTGTTCCAGACCCTACCCCAGCCAGCGACGTCATCAGGAAATTCTCCAAAAATGCAGACATCCTCCTGAGTCAACTCAGAAAGTTTTGGCACCGATATCGACCTCTTCTGAGCTCGACAGTGCCCATGGCAGCACCATCATCGACCGTCTATCAAGCTGTTCCTGAAGCTGGCAGAATCGGCCTAGCTCGGCAATTCGGTTTCTAACATAGCTCCCCCACCCCGCCTGGCCGGCTTACAGCCCCTCCCTGCGTGGAGGCAGTGTTTGGTTATAATTGGTCTTCCCCACCCCTAGTCTAACCCCTCTGCGAGGGAGTAGTGCATGTACTAGCAGGTCTTTGGCCGAAGTGTCATCGGTGCGGCATGCGGGTAGCCCACGCTTCCCCGCTCGCCCTCGTCTTCGGTCGGGGTCGGCGTCTTCACGCTGACCAAGTGAGCTTCTGAACACTTCACTTTGCTGGTTTCCTTTGCTTAATTAGTGTTGCATCTTAGTGCTGTCGGTGGTGAGAGAGTGCTCGGTCCCAAATTATCATCAAATTGAGCGACCACTGAGGAGCGAGTTGTGAGAGAGACCCTACAACCCACGCCGTTGGCGTGCTGGCCGCCCATGAAATTGGGCATCATGGGCCCACATGGGTTCAGGTTCAAGATAGACAAATCCCCAAGAGCATCAAGGTCCCGCCCCGGACCCTCTCCATCATCACCGGGTTGCCCACGGGCACATGTGTGTGTTACACAGGTGAGTCCGCTTTAGTGATATCGCCGGGTACGTTGGATTGCTTACGAGTCATAGGTCCAAGGATCATTGGCTTAGTGGCTATCACCTCCATGGTGTTGTCACATCAAAGTGGTATCAGAGCAAGTTCTCAACTTGTCTCTACAAGTTGGTCCTAGGGCGTGCATATGCATTTAGAAGTCTCCCAGTGCATCGCTCTTGTCTACTAGCATGGCCGCCTCATACCGACCTTACCCATCGGCCCTCTCCATGAGTCCGAACCCCCAAGAGAAACCCACCACCAACACACATGGCCTCCACGGTTGTGTCAACTACCTAATGGAAGCCTTGACCGACGCCAATGAGCGGCTTGATAGCCTATCGGGTCGACTCGACCAACTAGGTGGCAATAGGCCCGCCCCAAGGGCGGACGATAGAAGGACATCTCCCCCACCTCCCACCTTTGATGGAACTCATCCTAATGACTTTTTATATTGGGACGCTTCAATGAACCATTACTTCGAGTGGAATCCCATGTCTGAGGATAGGAAGGTTCGATTTTCCAAAATGCAACTAACCAAAAGGGCTCAAACCCATTGGTTGAAAATTAAAGGCTTAAGGATAATTAGAAGGGAAGCTCCCCTCACCACATGGGGGGAGATGAAGGATCAACTTAGGGCTAGATATGTTTCCCCCTCCTACCCGGGTCACCATAGCCCAAGGAGCACTTCAACTCCTCCACCCCCACCCGGACAACCCAAGACCCCAATCTCCCTATCCCCACTGCCTCCCACCTCTCCTACCCCGGCCACTACATCTACATAGTACCTCCAAGTCCTCACCACAACCATAGCTCCACAAGCCCAAGTGGACTCCGTGTCCACCCCTCCACTGAGACCCATGACAGCCACCACCCCCAAACCCAAAATCCCTCACCAAACCCATACCCCACAAGCCCCCTGGGGCCCCACCACAACCCCTCCACCGCCCCCCATAAGAGGCACACCTCCCAAAACCAATCAACCCAAACCTCCTCACCCAACCCACCTTCCACTTCCAACCCCAATCCTACCACAACCTAGGCCTCCACTACTTCCACTCCCAACCCCAACCCAAGTCCGACCTCGCTCACCACCGCGGATGCGCCATGCATCGGCTATCACCAAACCACCGATCATAGACCTTCCTACCCTGTTGTCCTTGGAGGTTGTGGTCCACACACATACCCAAGTGGAGATGGACACCAATCCGGATCCACCTCCCACTATAGAGGGAACCCAAGAGCCTCAAACTCCTCCCACCCTTCATAGTCCGGACCTTCAAGAGCCAACCACCACCACTCATGGCACCCTAACCGTAAATGAGTCCATACTCCAATTGCTCAAGCGAGGCCCCATCATCCCTAGTTCACCCCCACACCTCTCACCCGTGGGACATTAATCCCAAATTGTGGCCCTCCCCTCCTTTCACACCACGATCCAATCCTACTATGAGGTAGAGGGTTGGGATGACCTCGTCAAAGGCCTACAGTGGCAACTTTAGCTAATGTGTTTGTTGACTCTAGGGGCAGACCGACCCAAGAGCCTTGACCTCATCCACCCATGCGTCGGGTCTATCACCTCGATTTGTACCATTGGTTGCTACACTAGTGACCTCCTTCTCCTTCTCCCCATGGAGGAGGAACCCATCTCGGTCCATTCCTCCCCCATCGAGATCCCAAGGACGTTGGCCAACCCAACCACTCACTACACCGGCCCAATCATCCGAATAGATGAGGATGACCCACCTTGTGAAGACCATGAGGACATAGATCACTTCCCCCTAGGGAACCCATTCCACGACCTCTTGGACCCCTTCCTTTGGGAGCTCGGGTACCCATGTGACCCACCCGCATCACCCACCGCCCACACTTTCCTACCCCCACCCACCATGTTGGGCCAAGCCCACCTCATCCATGACCCAGGTTACACCATAGGAACCATGACCTTAGGCAACACCCGCCTACAGATAGAGGAAGTGCCCCACCCCATATCCACCTTCCTAGATCTCTTCGACCCTTTCACATGGAAGTTCAAAGGTCATCCCACACCTATGCACATGGAAGTCATCTTTGGGATAAACATGCATGTGTCTAGGCTTACCACACCACTTGGCATGAATAGTATGTTGGGCCCATTCATTCACATCACACACATGTCAAGTAGGAAACATGAGTGGTCCATATTCGGATGTAATGGTCCTCCTTCATTCATCATGGGTCGTAGGCATGATAGGAGCATTCATGGTTGTCCTGGTCCCCCGGCATTTGTCACCCCCATGCATGATTGGATCACATATGATGCCTAGCCCCTCCTAAGTCCACCCAAGTCGACATGGCAGCATTGCATGATTGGTCCACTAATGGATGCCCCGGTCCTCCCAATTCTATCAAAGTCTCCTTGGCGTCAAAGCATGACTGGTCTAAATATGGTTGTCCTGGCCCCCCCTTGCATATCATACATTCTCCACTCACACAGCATCGTAGTACATGGCATGAGTATTTAAGCAAGCAACAAGCAACGAGCAGTTTGAACCACAAGAAGCGGGCAAAAAGCTCACGAGGGCGACTTGGAATTCCAAGTTGGCAACTGGGCGATGATGACTTTGGAGTGGATCTACCCTAGGGTCACCTCCAATTTGAGAGCATGAGGACTTGGACCTTGCCATGTTCCGAGTGGCTTTGGCAACCCGGCTTATGGGTTGGACTTACTAATGGGTTTTGTGATTCACCCCATTTTCCACGTGGCAGATCCGACACCCTCTATGGGCACTGCGGTGGATCCTAGTGAGTACCTCGAGCTTCTACCTACCTTTGAGAGTGACACCTTTGGAGAGCCTCCACAAATCAGCTTGAGAGCCCGACGTAAGCACACGGAGATAATACTAGGCAAGCAGGGTACCATCGTCAACAAGAGGGTGTGCCCGAGCTACCTTGAGAGGCTGGAGATTCATCCCCCGACTAGGGACGCGGAGTTGAGTTTGGAGATCGTGGCTCACCCGGAGCTGCATTTGGTGTACTACTTCCCTGGTGGACCCATACTAGACGGGGTCGAGTTTTCCCCACCCCTAGGGTATGATGGGGGCATCCTTTGCCCCTCCACATTTTCAAGGCTCGGATTGTTCATCGGCATGCATCATTATGTTTGTCATATTTTTCTGAGTCTAGTCATGTAATTTTATATTTTATTTGAGTCGTAAACTATGTAATTTTCCCTTTATTTGAGTCCGGTATCTAAGTTTGAGAGTCATTTACCTATGTTGAATGTCATTAGGTTGATTAGGTTGGTTAATGGGCCCAATTCAGTGGGCTAGGCCCAGGGGCACCCTCCCTTGGACTGCTTTGGTCAATAGTTATTTAGTCAGGGTCAATTTGGTCCTAAGAAAAGTATGGAGTCTATAAATAGCCCCCTCCCCCCTCTCATTTGTAACCTTTGATGATCAATATAATAGATAATTCCTTTGTGGAGTTCTCTGCTCTCTCTCTTGATATTTCTCTCTCTCTCTCTCTCTCTCTTATCTCCCTCTCAAAGGGGCTGCACCCCCCTCTCTCTCTCCCCTCTCCCACCTACTTTCTAACTCCCCTCCCCTCATTCAAGAGCCTCCCCAACTACCTACATAACTCTATCTCAACCCCAAGGTATCCTCCACCTATCCCCACTCCACCCTCCAACCACCAACCACCCACTCCCCTACCCCAAGCACCTCTCTCATCTCCCAAGGAAGAATTCCCCACTCCCCAAGTACCCCTTCCCTTCCCCAACACAACCCTTCCCATCCCCAAGACCCCCATTAACAACCCCCATTAAGTCACATTCCAACCTTGAGAGAGATCTCTCCTTCCCTCTCTCCTTCCCAACCATAATTCACAGCTCCCCCTTCCTCCACTTGCTAGACCACCTTCCAGCCCCCATTCTGCCCCTCCCACACCTTGGATCGCCCCCTACTAGACCCCCTCACAGCCAGGGGTTGCCCCACACCCATCCACCCCATTTCCCATCCCATCTACCTCATTTCCCATCACTTATCACCACCCTGTTCATCCCAGTTCGCAGGCAGGAGTCAAGGGTTGAGTTGCAGAGGCTGCCACGTCTTCACCACTCATCTTCAGGTAGTGTACCTTATACTACTGGAAATCTTGGCAAGGCTGCTTCGTAGGCGAGGTGGTCTCGTCGTCGTTCGACTTCGGAGCTGCTCGGAGGAGTCATCTTCGTCAGACTGCGCATTTCCTCCCAGGTAGACAGCCAACAACGACTTTTAGAGGCTCCCACGAACAGCACCTTGGGCTTCTTGAGGTGCCATTTGGCTGAGGGATTCTCCTGCAAGTCCCCTGCCATATCCAAGAAGCAGAACAATTTTTAGAGCTTGGAGTCAAGAATTCCAGTTTTTCTCCCCGAGGTGCGCAAGGTCAGCTCGCCAGAACTTGGTCCGACCTCCTTCCACTGATCCAGTCATCGCAGTCAGCTCCGACCTCCAACGATGGTCCCGTTAGTCCCAGCTCGAAGAGGACTCGTCCATGATTGCAGCGGTTTTGGTCCCGCATTATTTGGACCCTAGGAGTGTTCGTGGCACCCTCGCCTTCCCACAGCAGCAGTCTGGGAACAACAAGAACCAGAATAGACCAGTCATGTTCTAGACCCTGCCCCAGCCAGTGACGTCATAAGGAAATTCTCCAAAAATTCAGACATCCTCCTGGGTCAACTCAGAAAGTTTCGGCACTGGTCTTGACCTCTTCTGAGCTCGGCAGATCCCGTGGTGGCACCGTCATTGACTGCATGTCAAGCTATTCCTGAAGCTGGCAGAACCGGTGGAGCTCGGCAATTCGATTTCTAACTTAGCTCCCCCACCCCGCCTGGCCAGCTTACAGCCCCTCCCCGCTTGGAGGTAGTGTTTGGTTGTAATTGGACTTCCCCACCCTTAGTCCAACCCCTCTGTGAGGGAGTAGTGCATGTACTAGCAGGTCTTCGGTCAAAGTGTCATCGCCGCGGCGTTCGGGTAGCCCACGCTTCCCCGCTCGCCCTCATCTTCAGTCGGGGTCGGCGTCTTCACGCCGACCAGGTGAGATACTAAACACTTCTCTCTGCTGGTTTCCTTTGCTTGATTAGTATTACATCTTAGTGCCATCGCCGGTGATAGAGTGCCCGGTCCCAAATTGTCATCAAATTGAGCGACCACCGCGGAGCGAGTTGTGAGAGAGACCCTACAACCCACGCCCTTGGCGTGCTGGCCTCCCGTGAAATTCGGCATCCCGAGCCCTTAGGGGTTCAGCTTCAAGCTAGCCAAATCCCCTGGAGCATCAAGGTCCCGCCCCGGACCCTCTCCATCATCACCGGGTTGCCCACGGGCACATGTGTGCGTTACGCGGGTGAGTCTGCTTAAGTGATATCGCCGGGTACGTTGGATTACTTGCAAGTCATAGGTCCAAGGTGCATTGGCTTAGTGGCTATCACCCCTAAGGTGGTGTCACATCATCAAGGAAATCACATGAGTGCGATCGTGGAACTTTTAGGCGCATAAATAATGAACTCACGTGGCGGGCTTCTGGAAGAATCATATCACTATGAGAATATTCCTTTCCACGTGGACCAATAGATTATTGGCTTATCGGAATCTCGAAGTGGAAGAAAGAGGAAGATGATCCTCTGCTCTCTGCTATATGTATCAAGCCGCTCCGTTCAAGGGAGGTGCTGAAGCTGCTAGCGTGCTTGAGATAGAAATTTCAGAGAGATCTCTTCCAGAAGAAATAGAAAGAGTGAACTACCTTGGGAGGAAAAGAGATTTGAGAGCAGCCAACCTATCTCCGCAGGAGATTTCTTCATCGGAAGCCACATTGTTCTTATTAGTTTTCCATTGATCGAATTCTACATTTCTGTTGTTTTTCATTTTGTTCTTCTATTTACATTTGTTCTAGTTCCCTCTGAGTGTGTTCAGAGGAAGGGAGAGCAATCTATGGAGTCCCCTCTGAAGATTCAGAGGTCAAGAAATCTCCGATCTCTAGTTGTGTGAATTGCTGGGTGCAGTTCACGGGCTTCCTTCTGCAGTAGCAGAGGAAGGGAGGTTGATCCTCCGGGTTCCTAGAAGAAGCGAGGAAAGTGTTCCTCAGGGTGAAGCTGTGTTCATCCATTGTTGCAGACTGAGTCTGCTGGTTCTTTTACCTTGAGCAATGAAACCTCACTCTGGGAGAGTGAGGGGTGGATGTAGATTGCCATTGGCAATCGAACCACCTAAAAATTCTCTTATCCATTGTGTAATTTGTTTTTCTTAGCAACTCAGTGTGCGTTACCTTGACTAATCGGTATATTAAAACAAGTAGCTAGAAGGATAGGTCAGGCCTATCTGGAATGCTGCCCCTTGCGTGAGGAGATCCTTGGAACAAACCTCTGCCTTGTACCGATGTCAGTCGCCGTGAGCATGCTAGGCTGCTGAGTGTTAGCTGCATCTGTCGATCTCCTTGTTTGAACACATTGTGTTCACAACACTTCTCTCCGCACACATAATCACTGTTGAGTTGTCTGATCTTGTGTGTAGGTTCAAATTAGTGTTGTTTTTGTCGAGCTTCTTGATCACGCTTGATAAGTTCATTGCAACGTTCGTTGCATGCTATCTTGTTGACTGCTTGTCTGAACAGTGATTGCATTTATATCAGTGTTATTGTTAGCGTATCTACTTGCATTGCTCTTAGAGTTTTATCTGCTAATTTTTGGGAACAGATATATTCTTTCCCCCCTTCTATATCTGTTGTTCTAGTCTATCAATGTTTTCCCATGACTGTGCAGTAGCCTTTTAGGTCATGCTATCCATAACATCTTAACTAGAAAAGATAAGAAATTTGATTAAATCCATGCCTTCCTATGCTTTAGAATCATATTATCATGTTTTGGCCTAGCTTTTTATGCGTTTGGCGTCATTAATTTGCCCTAGAATAGGCCATGCGCACACTATTTATTTTATGTCTATTGTAGACAGAAGGCAGCACATCAGAGACTGCTACTGTCAAGAGGCTGTTCTCGCCAGACTGTTTTCTATTTTTTTGTTAACCCTAAACAGAATGCAGATCAGCCTTATAAATATATGCTAAGCCTAAGTAATTAGGTTCCATTTTTAGTTATGTCATTATATTCATGATTTTGGTTATATTATGCATCAATCAGGCAGATTTTATGCCCTTCATGTTTTAGAAACTTATTTTAGTCTTATGCTAATTTCATGCCAAAATCATATAGTCTTGTATTATAGATATTTTCATATGATTTATGCAACTTGTTACATTGTTGTTTGATCGTTGTTTTTACACGATTCACTCTCATCTCTAGTCTTTCTTAAGTATATATCACGTACCCCGGTGCGTGGCTATTAGTTCCACTTGCACTTGATAGGAACAATATCTTGAACTTGTGATCCTCTCCGTCAGATATTCCTTCTACCGGACAAGGTGATCATGTTTCAAGGCCTCCGTAAGTCTCTGCGAGCCTAGGATTCTCACTAGGACTCCGAGCTGGTTGTACCCTAGAAACCTATTGGTCTAGAAAGCACTTGTGTTACCTTCAGGTAGCGGTTATAGCGTGACCGCGTTATTCTAGTGATTGCACTACGTCGAGCCTTCTTTCTTCTGACGTCAAGCCTGTAAAGTAGCGGTCTTGACCTGACTGCTATCTTCAATAAATGGTCCTAGAATGACCGCATTCTATCTGCATGTTGTTCAACCCTAGGTTTGATCCAAGGGTTGGTTCTACTCTCTTCCTAGATGGTCCTCTGATTATCTGGAACCTACAACCTTGTTCAATAAGTTATTAATGAATTATGGAAGTTAATGAATGTACCGTTATGCTGCCGGATTCCTCCCATAGCATGACCTTGTCATTAATCCGTTCTTGAACTCACTTGTTCGTATTTGGTGCATTCTTACCTTGATATTTGTTATCATGAACTTGTTGTTGGAATTGGATATTATTGGCCTACATTATTATTTCTCATGGAAGTAGCTTGATTTATAACTTGAAGATGCAAGAGCGGGCACGGACGGTGTCCAAGGGCTCGATGCTAGCCCCCTCGGCGGAGGGCCAGAAACATACTGTAAATCATGGGGTATGATGAACATTGGCGTCGCATTGCACTGGGAGTACTTTTTTTATAAACGGGTGAAATCCACGAGGCTATCTTATGAAATTTACATGCTTGCTAGTACATTCTTGTTACATGACTTTCTAGTGCATGGCCTTATGGTTATGAAAAGTACATTCTCAATACATGCTAGTACATTCTCGTTCATGAAAGGCAACATTATAATCTTGCTTGATCATGCTCCCATATTCTCTCAGATCTCTATATTAGGCTTGTGATTTATGGTTACTTTGGTTTGCCCTGTGTTTTATCGCATTTTACATTCTTGCCTTTCATAGAGCTACAATGTTAATTACTTAAACTTGCCTTCATGTTGATACAAAGATACCTACTGGGCAAGTGTGATCATTGCCTACTTTTCCAATCTTTTTAGGAAACTCTAGCGGGTCCGATTTGGACTATTCAAGTGGCGAGTCCGAGAGTGAATGAAGATCCGAGTGAAGCCTAGTAGCGTCTTATTTAGAGTGATATTGTAATCTAGTACCTTCACTATAATAGGCGGTTAAGTTGATCATGTTATGTAATTTTTCTTTTCTTGAGTTAAGAGTATAGACAATTAAGTCAAGTGTCGTTGTAAACCTTGATTATTACGATTTAATAAAGTTAGATTTCTGAGTACATTACATTGTGTTCACTCTTCTTATGTGTGAATGATTAGCGCTCTGATTATCTTGCTAGCTTGAGGCATATTGCCGATTGTTCACGTTCCTGACTTAATTTTGCTGCATATCTCGGTGCGTGACATGAATACTAAACTGATAACTATTGTTGTAAGTAAACTCAATTAGGGGCAAATGCTCATGCCAACTGCCTCCAAATTCAATCATATAGGCTCTCAATATGTCTTCAATGATCTGATTTGTCCTCTCAATCTGCTCATCAGTTTGAGGATAAAAGGCTATACTAAAATTCAACCGAGTTCCCAAAGATGCCTGCAATCTTCTCCAAAAATGAGATGTGAACCTTGGGTCTCTGTCAGATATAATTGCCATAGGAATAACATGTAGCCTTACCACTTCCTTCATATATAGAGCAGTAACACATCGACAGTCCACTTAGACTTAATGGGAAAGAAGTGCGTAGACTTAGTCAGCCTATCCATGATTACCCAGATAGCATCATAACCACCACAAGTCCTTGGCAACCCTATGATAAAATCCATGCCTACGCTCTCCCATTACCATTCCAGTATCTCGAGGGATTTCAATTTCCCAGCAGGTTTAAAATGTTCGACCTTCACTTGTTGACAAACCAGACATCTGCATACAATCTTGGCCACTTCTCTCTTCATGTTTGGCCACCAAAAAGTTCTCTTAAGATCTTTGTACATCTTTAGAGATCCTGGATGAATTGTGCACACCGATCGATGGGCTTCTTCTATGATCTTTCTCTTCACTTCAGCAGAATCTGGAACACAAGTTCTCCCACGGAATAGTAATCTACCATCCTCAGCTAGTAATAAATCTGGTCGGCTGCCCAAGCTCTAATTAATCTCGACAAGCAATGCATCATTACATTGAAGCTCACTGATCTCTGAAAGCAGATATGAATTGTTGAGTTATGGTTCTGATGATTGTTGGCGTTCTGGTTTTGATGATAACTAAACTTAATGTGTGATTGAGTGATGATAACTAAACTTATGGTTGATTGCACATGTTCTTCATGACTGTGTATATTCATGTTTAAATATGATTGAGATGGCAAATGGCACAGGTACATGGTCCAGATTCTTGCTTGATTGAATTGATTTTATAAGAGGCAAGAGGTTTCATAACCTCTTCAATGTAAACAAGCATGGTATTAACTCTAACTATCTTGCTTGCAAGATCAAACTCATGGCAGTCACCTAGTGAACCAAACGTGTGGATAAGCACCCTGCTCCTCTACAATCCATAACAAGTGGTATATGTCATATAGTGTCAAGAACCATTGGTAAGGCTCTTACCCTGTTATACACTTCATGTTATTGAGTGTTCCATGAGGTTATTTCATGAATAATTTACTTGGGATGATTGAGTTTTATCTCTTGATTCTTAGCCCAGAACATGATCTTTACCTCAGAACATGTGTGTTTCAAAGTGTTCATATGCACCTAGTTCATGAGGTTTCAAGCCCTTGCAAAACTCGCCATCGTGCGCCCTCGCACGCGGATCGACCTGCACGGTCAGGTCAGGGGGTTTTCTGGGGGCGGAGCCCCTGGAACAAAATTTTGATTATAGGGGTGATATTCCTTTAATTAGTTAACTTGCCTCCATGAGAAGTTGATTTGGTTTGATGTTCAAAGGCTCCCTACGCTTTAACATGTGGATTTGTTTGTTGATGGAACTATTGACTTAATCGTGATCAATTAACTGAAAGACTCTCAAACGGTTTTCATACTCTACTCTCACTTCCTCTTAATTGTCTGCATGAAGTTCATGCACTCATCATATGGATGTTTGAGCTATAGTTCTAATCAATTATCTATGCTCTTGTAGGTTAAAACACTCAGTACAAATCCACAAGGTCAAAGTAGTTTGAATCCACGAACTGTAAATGGGTTTAAGAGGTTCGATGTTCGAAATCTGGAAAATTCTAGATTTCGGTCGACCACCAGCCTAGGGGCGGTCGATCGATTTTACCAACACCCAAAACTACAATTCATGTAAAATTCCTGTCGACTGCCCTAAGCTATAGGTCGATCGCCAGCCCCGATGCAGCCTTGTTTGACTTTGTGTTTCAAGCGCGTGGAGAGGTCTTTCTTCCCATTTGTTTAATCTCAATGACCCTAATTACACCATGATTTGTGGATCTGGTTTGGGGCTTGTCTATTGACCATTCAATGGCTATAAAACATCTCATTGGAGCCATAAACCCTAACCATCCAAGAGATCCAAGGGGAGATTGTCCAAGGAGGAAGAAGAGGGTAATGTAGCTCCGTGAACAGTACCTCGTGCAGCAATTTCATCATCTATCTCCAACCCATTCAAGGTACATCTGAAGCCAACAAGCATCTATGAAGTAAAGAAGCAAGCAACCAACAAAGAGATATCAAGGGGGAGGCTATCAAGAAGCAAGCAAGGGTTTCAAGAAGATATCAAAGGAAGATTCTCCAAGTGAAGAAGAAGGGTACCGTAGTCGTGAACAGTACTCCGTGCAGTAAGTGTTCTTCATCCATTCTCAACCCCATAGCATGCATTCAAAGGGAACCCAAATCAGGAGTTTTCTAAACTAAGCCTCATCGTCTTTATGTTTTGGATGTTGTAATTGTGGTCATCATAAACTGCAAGAACTTGTGTGTGTGTGCATCGTTGTTGGATCCGTGGCCGTGTGTGTGTGTGTCGTACATGATTCGTGTGTGTGCGTGGATATTCCTAGATTTACGTTTGTATGTGTGGGGGTCCTTTTAGATCCGTTCTGTCTCGTGTGTGTGGATTGCTACACTTGTGGCAGCGGGTGTTTGTGTTGGTGATCCGCTTGTTGGATCGTGTTGGAGACCTTGTCTCCGTGTGTGTGTGTGTGTTGGGGAGCGTCCCCGTGAGTGTGTGCAGGCATCGTCCTGCGTGTGTGGTTGGAGTGTCGTCTCCGTTTGGGGATTTATCTCTGAGTGAAGCCTCACCGGATTTGGTGAGGGGTGGACGTAGGATTACCGTCGTTGCATCCGAACCACCTTAAAATTGATGTGCATTGTGGTTTGGATATTGTGGTTTGATTCATTTCTTCTACCTCTATTCTGTGTGAACGTTAGTGTACGTTGTATTCTAACTTGTAGTTAGATAGATTTCAACTTCCTAGTTAGTGTTTTATCACATATTTTGAAAAGGCCAAAAGTTTTCTTAAAATTGGTAAACACCCAATTCACCCCCCTATTGGGTGTCATTGATCGCGAGACTTCATGAATGAATTCTAACATGAGCAATCATGACCCATTTTTCCTTCTCTTCAATATTAAGATCCAAACTTGTGAGTTGCTCCAGCATTCACCATTTTTGGAGCATTAAACTCGACAACATAGCCATCGGCTTATGACTCAGGGCATCGGCCATGACATTCCCTTTCCCTGGATGGTACTGAATGGAGAAGTCGAAATCTTTCAAATACTCAAGCCACCTTCTCTGTCTCATATTAAGCTCTTTCTGAGAAAATAGATACTTTAGACTCTCGTAATCAGAATACACAACAATAGACTCTCCATATATATAATCCCTTCAAATTTTCAAGTCAAAGACAACTGTCGCTAGTTCCAAGTCATGGACAGGGTAATTCTCTTCATGCTTCCTTAGCTTCCTAGAGGAATAGGCAATCACTTTACCCTACTATATTAGCATACAACCTAAACTAACCCCAGATGCATCCATATAAATTTCAAATCCTCCTCCTTCTGAATGTAAGGTAAGCACAGGAGTAGTGGTCAAATAATCCTTTAGGGTATGGAAACTCCTCTCATATTCCTCAGTCTATTCATAACGATTCTCCTTCCTTGTCAGTCTAGTCAATGTATAACAATTTTGGAAAAGTCCTTGATGAACCTTCTATAATAATCAACTAAACCCAAGAAACTCCTAACCTCAATTACACTAGCAGGTCTCTCCCAATTCCTTATGGCCTTAACTTTAGAAGGATCCACTGAAATTCTATTCTTAGAGATGATGTGGCCAAGAAATGAGACTTCTTGTAGCTAGAATTCACACTTACTAAACTTGGCATACAATTAATGGTCTCTCAATATCTGCACACCCTTCTTTAGATGCTCTTCATGCTCCTCCTTGCTCTTAGAATATATTAGGATGTCATCAATAGAAACTACATCCCACTGATCTAGATAGGGCCAGAACACACTATTCATTAACTACGTAAAAGTTGTAGGAGCATTCGTTAGTTCAAAAGGTATCACAACAAATTCAAAATGCCTATACCTACTCCTGAATGCTATCTTGTAGATGTCCTCATCCTTGATTCTCAATTGATGATGACCCGACCTGAGATCAATCTTCTAGAAATACTGAGTTCCTAATATCTGATCGAATAACTTATCGATCCTTAGTAGCGGGTACTTATTCTTAATAGTGAGCTGAGTCAACTGACGGTAATCTATACACAGCCTCAATGATCCATCATTCTTCTTCACAAAAAGAATAGGTTCTCGCCAAGAAGACGTACTCGTACGAATAAAGCCCGTTCACTAACAACTCTAGCAACTGCTCCCTTAACTCCTTCAGCTCAGCAGGGGACATCTGGTATGGATCCTTAGAAACTGGTGCAGCACCAAGAATCAAATAGATAGAAAAAGCAATCTCTCTCTCCTGGGGAAGACCTAGTAATTCCTCAGAAAACACATTAGAAAAATCCTTGACAATGGAAATGTCTTTCAACTCCACCTCTTTTCGCTCGGTCAAGGTGACCAAAGCCAAAAATACATGACACCCCTTCCTGATCAACCTATCATCCTGGAGTGCCGAAATAAGAGGCACGAACTTAAAATGTTTAATGCTTGAAAAAGAAATCTTTGGGTGCCCAGAAAAAGACACCAAACCCGACTTACAATGGATGCTAGCACCATGTCTAGCTAACCAATCTGCCCCTGAGATCACATCATAGCCTTCCATCTTCATACACACCAAATCAACAGGCAAATTATAGTTATTTATCCATATTTCACTAGAAAAATAAACATACTTAATCTCTGATACAGATCCAATAGGGGTAGTTATCATAAGATGAGATTCCATCAACACAGGTTTCACAAACAAAGAATCGGCAAAGTCTTGAGAAATAAATGAATGTGTAGTGCATATATCGAAAAGAACAAATGTAGACTTGGAATTAACAGTGATGGTACCTTCCACAATACCACCCTCCTCTATGGTCTCAACATCTCGGAGGGCCTGGAGCTTACCCTGACGCCTCTGGTTTCCCTGCTGCTTCTCAGGTGGAGCATGATCAGAAATAAGCAGACATTTCGGGATCGGATGGTCCCGACTCCCGCATCGCAAACATGTGCCAAGTTTCCTCCTGCACTCCTCTGCCTTATGACCCGGTCTTTCACAAAACTAGTAGACTACTGTAGATGGATTAATCTACCCCGCCCCCTAACTATGCAAATATCATATGGACATGAACAAGCATGGAGTATGAATCAAAGGGCGATGAATAGATGAGAAAGACATATCGTGATCGCCACCAAGGTTGCAACAACGCCAAGAGACAAAGAGATGAAGAGACGGCGCCGTGTAGCTTGGAAGATGACGAAGAGTTGATCGCGCTTAAGGAATGGGTGCGGGGAACATCGTGGATTACACCTCTTCTTCTTCCAGCCGGCTAGAGGAAGAAGGTCTCACGTTGTATTCATGCTCTCCTGTAAAACAAAGAAAAATCACAAGAGAAAAGACCCATTAGAATATGCATGTAGTATCAATCCCATAGTGATAAAATAGCATGAATAAAAGGGGGAGAATGCACCGGGGGAGGGTTTTTAACCCCTGTAAATAGGTGCAAAAAGTAGGTGGGTGTGTTGTGTATGCATAGGATTTTAAATCACAAAAAATGATGGAGAGAATAAAGAGAAAAGTGCTGTGTAAAATGGAGATAAATGCAGACGTGCAGCAATAGTGCAACTTGTGATGATTTGCAGAAAGTAGGAGAGGGGAACTAAGGATAGGAGTGGCAAAATTGAGCACAACGAGATGGAAACAAAAGTTAATACTTCCCTCTTCAAGATGGGGTCAAAGGTTAGAGACGATGATCGGGCATGGCTTC
Organism: Amorphophallus konjac; assembly: GCA_022559845.1. NCBI lineage: Eukaryota > Viridiplantae > Streptophyta > Magnoliopsida > Alismatales > Araceae > Amorphophallus > Amorphophallus konjac. The sequence continues at coordinate 168,943,604 of CM040120.1, read as the reverse complement.
GCCCTGATTCAAGAAAGAGCCCCCCCACGCACAGGTTGCACATGGTCCTTTATATAGAAGATGCAGAAAACCTGAACTTTCTCCCTCGATTTAAAAGGATAGAGGCCACCAAACCTTGAGATCTATGGATCAATCTTGAGATAATAGTTATGATAAGAGCTTGGAACAAATACGACTCTATTTGGTGGAAGGATCTGGAAGATATTCACGCTGGAAGGGAGAGCCCCGAAGCATAATCTTTAAGAATTTTTGTTACATAAAAATGCATAAGACTCAAAATTCCGTCCACGATTCCCACGAATATACTCCACCAAAATTTGAGTTCTATGACTTAAACCCGAGATAATAGTAAGGAGAAGACATAGAAACCAACGGGAGTCGATTTGGTGGAATACTCTAGAAGATAGATCCTTGAGAAGGTGACCCCAGCAAGCAGAAATCGACCTTAGAGTCCTGCAATGAAGAAATCGGATTTCACGATCATCTGGACTCTCTGTTATAGAGACGGTCTATCGCGAGGCCGCTACTAAGAAGAAACAATCATGCCTACATCGCAACTAGCCTTGGGATAACAAACGTGATAACCACGGGGCTTCGGAGTGGACAGGAGAGAGGCAGTCTACCACTGGGCCACCACTGAGCTTTGCGGCCGAGTGGATGGCCGCTACTCAGTGAGAGGCGGCCCTCCTCTGGCCGCTATAAGACAGAGGCGGCCCTCCTGTGGCGGCTAAGTCCAGGCAAGGGTGGCCCTACTGTGGTTGCTATAAGATAGAGGCGGCCCTCCTCTGGCCGCTAGCTCCAGGCAGGCTGTGGTCGACCGTTTGAGCTCCGAATTGATCCGAAACGGACCCGAAAGTTGGGGAATCGAAGATAAAAGCTTCCAAGGCTCAAAAGGCTTGAATAATGACCCAAAAATGGCCTCAAAATAGGTTCAAATAAGGCTCGAAAATAATGGTTAATTTAGGACATCACGGAGGTGAATAAGAGAAATAACTCAACTTGCAGGCTGAAAACAGGTGTCAACGGATGCCCCTCCTTGATGTCTGCTTTGCAAGGGAGCGAGCGAAAGCGACGCGGAGGTGAACTAGAAAGGAGATGGAGTGAAAGCGAAAGTGATGCAAAATGGAGATGAAGCGGAGAGAACTCAAAAGTGGGCATCAAGACAAAAGACACCCGTCACAATCAACAAGCGACAGGAATTCTCCCGAAAATGCCGAACTAACCACAAGGAATGGATGACAAGGATGAGACATGCCTAGAGAACTAAACTAACGAGAGGGAAAGGAAACACGACCAACCTCATTGGGGGACACAATCTACAGATAATGAGGGGATCGGAAGGAACATAACTAAAAAGCTGGAAAGGGAGAAAGTAAAACTGAGATAAAATTTGATAGGAATCACGCTGGACAACCAGACCGAGCGGGCAGATCAGTGAAGATGTTCAAATTCAGTGTGGAATGAGAATCTCTTATCTAAGAGAACTGAAGCGCAATCAACCATTGCTGAGGAGAAACCTTGAAAGAATCACGTGGCGTGAGTGCTCAAAATGACATGATGCATGATGGGCTAAAATAAATAAATCATCAAAACGAATGCAAAGAAACATAAAATAGAAAGTACTCAAGGATACTATTGCTAGACTGAGCTAAGATGGGGTCAAGACACTATCTGCAACCATGGCGTGCGAGACAAAGTCCATCGTCCCCCACCCGACTCAAACTAATGGCTTATCCAACGATTAACCGTATGCTCCTACATCATCATCATTTTTGTTAAAGGGGAACATCAGATCCCAAAACACACAGACCACCAGCCGATCCTTGAGAGGCTATAATAATGTAGATACCATATAGTAATGAACCAATGAGCAGGGATAGAGAGCCATACCTGACTTACCTGCCAAGCGAAACGATATATATTTTTTAAATTTTTCGAATTTTAGATTTTTAGATTTTTATGGGATTTTCAAATAAGATAGCCAACAAACATGAACAAAAAAGCATGAACATAACAAAATGAACAAATGAACGATAGACATCATAACATAACATAACAAAGGACGAACCAGCAACACATGCAAGACACGAACCAACAACATGCATGTATGATGAACATGGTGGGACAAGACAACAATGCAGTGGGACAACACACGGTTGGGACAAGAACACGCGGGACAACACATGGTTGGGACAAGAACACGTGGTGGGACAACACAAGACATGATAGATATGCTTTTTAATCAAGCCCAAGATTAGACGAAGTAGAATCGCCGGGTTCACAATCGTGAGGCAAAGAGCCCTCTCATAAAGATATGATCAAAAGCTGAGCAATACTAAGTAAAGCATAAGAAGGACATAAGCTTCAGAACAGATCGAGAGATAAGATTGGAGAAGGAGAACATATTAGAAGTCGTAAACAGGAGACAGAGCGAATGATAAGGAGCCAGGAAGAGCTTGAACACCTGCAACCCGCAACCTGCGCACTTAGCAAACAGATCATACATGTCCTCAAAACAAAGATATGTGAAAGACAAAGACACATATTTTTACATTTTAAAATTTTTGATTTTTTCAGGGGGGGGTTTTGTCTATCTGATTTTTTTGGAATTTTGACAATATTTAATTTTTTTAGATTTTTTTGACATACCAATTTTTTTTAGATTTTTACAATATTTGATTTTTTGAATTTTTGATAAGATCTGATTTTTTTATTTTGGAAATATTTAATTTTTTGGGATTTTAAAATAAAGCTACTTGCAGCACCCAAAGACGGGTTCAAATTATCGGCCAGGGGTCGTCATTCACCCCTCTCCCACTAAAGATTTCCCTTGAGCAGGGCGTGCATTTGAGGGTGGCTCGCCACAATCAACTGCCTCTAAAGAACGATGCCCCTACTAAGGTCATACCCAGAATACAACCCAGCCTCAGAGGGAGAAGCAGAAGAAAAAAATGGAGATAAGCTTTATATAGCGATGGAGACACCAGGATTCGACTTCCTTCTAGGGCACTACCCCTCAAAGATACAGTCTATTGCACCGGGGCTTTGTGTCTTTGATTTTGAGACCCATATTTATTAGGCACGCATGCGACCGGACTCATGACGTCTCGCGGGGAACTATACTGCCACTCTTGCCATGCCTTTATTTCATAATTTTAAATTTGATTCATTTTGATTTTGACAGCCCTTATTGGCTAGATTTAGCATGAAAGCTCATTTTCGAGGGTCAAGACTGCCCCTATTTGGGACCTCTCTTGTATTGGGGAGTGCCTAGGTTTGTCATCTCATCCATCCATCACTTGCCCCTACACTCTGTCGAGCAGAGAAAAGAAAAGACCTTCGTGCATACCCAAAGTATGGCCAAAGCAGTAATGATGCGGGACGGAACGCGAACCTGGGACTCTAGCTCGCAGATGTCCCTAAGCGAGAGAAACATGCGGATGTGCGTGGTTGAGAAACCGGCAATGAGTCTCGGGTATCATATTTTTCGCGTGCTCTGGTCGAGTCACGGGACGGGTTCCACTCACTCACTCTCGCAGCGGTGATAAAATATATATCGAGCTAATTTCCTATCACATGCAAGCAGCGGCATAAAGAAACATATACGAGTAAAGCAAATTGCTGAGAGGGGAGCGGACACGATACCTCCACGCTACCGGGCGTGGGGAAGATGTTCCCGGCCAAGATTCGTACTCCCGATACAAACAATTACAATAATTACATCAAGAGTTTTACTGCCCACTCCACGTAGGGAGGTAAATGGATACAGTGGGACCCAGGAGTATCGCACTTGGGTTGACGGGCGGCTTCTTGGGCAGCTCCGATAGTTTCGGCACGCTGCTACTCGGGCGGTAGCTTGCTGTCCCGAACTGGTTCTTCTGTTTCAACACTGCGCGACTCGGGGAGAAAATTTCCTGCGTTCAGCACAGGCATCGGATTGACGTGAAACTAGCACCATTGCGAGCTAACTTGGAGATCTACAAGCACCTGGTGTTACAGAAATTTTCCTGTCTCTATAGTTTCCTTGGTGGAATTTGTAACCGACTGACTAACAGACTCAGAAAATACTGGGTAGATTGGATTTGCCAGAAAACATGGGTTGACCGAAGGTCAAACGCTATAATTTGGACTTGAAAATTTTAAGGGAGATAAAGGGAAAAGTAAGGAGCACGAGGATAAATTATTTTAAATTTTTTGAGGTGATTTGAGAGGGGAAATGGATTTTATAACAGGGAGTGGTCGGATCTGGACTATAGAAGACAGCACTGATTCTGAATTTTGTAGTGGATTTTTGGATGGGTAAACAAATTCATAAAATCATGAAAACATTTTTGGAAGAGGGCTTTGGTGGACAGAAATCCCAGTCCAAATTTCAGATCAATCTGAAATTAGGAAGGGGGTGAAAAGGGCAAGGATATGGCTTGCGGGAACACAAATCTGTACAGGGATAGATTATGTAGACCGAGGAAGAATATAGTGGAACGGGGGGCAAACGGTGGAGAAATAACCTGGAGATTTTTTTGGAGAGAGGGGATTTCGTGGGGAACTTACCCTCAAAATTTGGGCTCGATCTAATTCCCTGATTGGGAGATAAAATTCGGCCAATAGCTTGCTGGATGGTGGAAAATAGAATTCCAGCGATGGCGGCGGCGGTGTGATGGCGGCACGAACGGAGGCGGTGGCGGAGCTTCACACCCCGAGAGGAGATACCACTTGGAATCCACCAAGTTTTCTAGGGAATCCACCCTAAGAATACAGCAATCCAGCTGCAAGGGGAGAGGAGAGATGAGTGGCACCCTTGGGCTTGCTCTTGTGCAAATGCAATTTTCATTCATTAATTCTCACAAAATGTAAAATACATGGATTATATAGAAATGTGCAAAAGACCTAAACTATCCCTAGATCTAGGGTTGTGGAGGGGCAAATAAAAGATAGCATTTTCTTCCCCCATGTGGTCAAATGGCCAAATTAAATAAAATATAACATGAATAAAATAGTATAAAGGGAGGGGCGCCGCTTGGACCAAGGGAGGTAAAATTGGATTTTTTTATTTTGTCTCCTTGGTCCAAGTCCAATCTTGGACATTGAACTAGCCCCACATGGGCCCTAGAGCCTAGGTGGACCAATGGGGAATAAGGTAGGGGCGCTTGCTAGACCTACTGGCATTTTACATAGAAACCCAAAGGCCTTTTGCAAAGAAACCCAAAGATTCGTCATGACTAACCCTTTGGCTTATAATGCCTTACAATTACAAACCCAATTAGCCAATGATATAAATGTAAACAAAAGGACACAAATGTAAAAATAAAATGTTAGTACGCTGTGTTGATTCCCATCAATTCTCCCCGGATGGGATGAACTCGACCCCATCGAGTAGGGGGTGCGGCTGCTCGTATGGCTCCTGTGGATCTGCCACCGACCAGGTAGCGCGGAGTACGCTCCACTCCAAGTAACCGTCACCTGCTCATCCCGTATATATTCGATATGCACATGCTGCTGTGGGAATGAGACTATTGGTGGACACACCGGGGTGGGGTCACTCACAAAGGAAGGAGACGGCTCAATGACTCTCTAGGAATCACCGCTGGGTCCCTTTATGTGACTAGGTTTGAGACATAGAATGGTAGAGCTGATCCCAAATTCCGGCAAGTCCACAACGTACGCATTAGACCCGACTTGCCTCACACTCGATAGGGACTAACATCGCGAGCTGTCACGTCCCGACGCGGATTATCAAGGCGCGACGAGTCGTGAACATTCATGTCGATCAGAGCATGTATGATTGGGGGTCCAATCACAAGGTAGACGATAAGAAAATGATACTTTTATTTCATTGAAATAAAGTTTTACTACAACATTAAGTCTTAAAAGGCATAATACAACTTTCACGTACATAACTATAGCAAGAGCTACACTCATAAACCTAGGTAACTAAGATGAACTTGATCCCTCGTTTCACTCTTGCCCATCCCCATATGTTTGAGGTTCATCGTCGGAACCACCTGCAATGTTAACCGAAAACGTAGGGTGAGCAGAACGCTCAGTAGGACTTTTATCTCTATACCATGCAACTTAAAGTAATTAACAATTTGGATAAAGTTATGTGCTATGCCGAGAAATGTAAATAAAATATAGAACAAGTATAGGAGAGAGAGTAAAGTAGTGCAGTAATTGGAATCACAAGTAGACAAGATATCAAGAGTAAAGTGAAAGTAGAGAATGATCATGTAGCAAGTATTTTCAAAAAATTGGCCATTTTATGGAAGTATGTACAAGTCTAGTATTTCATGTATTCAAGCAAGTCAAGTAATTCACGAACTGTGGAATGTCATAAATTAATCTAGCAAGTCAAGCACTTCGGTGCAATGCCACACTAGGTCATTCAACTCCGATGGACACAAGTACTTTCGAGTGCTCCCCCCAGGACCAGACTGGGCCCCATTAACATCAGGCATTGGGTTATGGATCATAGATCCCAAGTATATTTAGACATCCACATAATATGTATGGCCAAAGAATTTCAAGGTAGAGCTTATGAAATAAAGTACAGATCTAGCAAAATTATCATTCAATGGACGAGTAGTACAAGATTTCAAGTAGATGTAAGAGAAGTCCAAGGACGATTTTAAGGCATAATGTTTAACGACATTAAGATAATAAGAAGGCATCATGTTTAACGACATTAAGTCAGTAAAAGAATGGGATTGACGGACACGGCTTGATCGGTTCTCTCGAGAAACCTTGTTAAATAGGCTTAGATCAAGTTTTTTCACAATCGGGTGCTTAATTAAAAAATCGAGGAATCACGATCAGGTAAGAGGTGGGATAGTGGGAGGCTCCCCTCACATTCGCGAGGTCTTAATTAATAAACCACTTATCCACTTAAAGTATTTACCCGTGGACCTCTTTCCTTAGACACCATTTTCCCTTGGAAATCTAGTTATTTACACGACTTGTTGAAAATACGGTAATGTGATAACACGGAAATCATTAAAACTCGTATCGATCATGATATGCAACTAAGCCGATGTAATTTTAACAGATAATGTCTACTCCATTTAACATGTCAGAGACATAATATAGTCATGGAGATCAAAGATATCATGAAGGTAACAAGAACTAGGATGGAAATCTAAGCTTATGGAATAGAATTATTATCTTTCATAACCTTAATTTAATCGTTTGTGAATTTAAATGATATGAAACTTAACATGACATATCTAAAATGCTAGATGATATGTTGGTTCAATTAAAACCTGAAAACATCATAATCGGGGCGGAGATCGCACATCCAAAACACGGTCTTAGAAAGACACCGTGATCTGAGACGGATCTTCGATCGGTTAAAAATCTCGGTTAAAATATTATGTCCAATTGTATAGATAGCATGATTAATACTCAATAAAATTTAGGGAGAATGATATAGAATCAAAGTAACCATGCATTTACATCTAATGCATGCATCAATTTGAGTTTTACTTGAGAGAATACCTACCTAGTTGAAGATCAAAGAAGAAGAAATTTAAGAACGAAGAACATTTTCAAACTGTCACGCCCCGAGCGCGGAAGGTACCCGGAGATGCGCGACAAGTTTATATCAATCATGTCAATCAGAGTAGTAGTGTATTCGACATAAAGATAGAGTGCGCAAATATAAATATAACCCAATCCATTAATTCCTTTAATAAGAATATGTCTATTACAAACCCTTGCAAATACTAGACTCAATAAAATAAAAATACAATGCTTGACTCAAGAAAAATAGAGAAAAGACAGGACTAATTGACGCTTGAGGAGCTCTAACTCTTTCACTCTTGAGTTTCCCGATCAGATTGAATTCCCTCATCGTCGGACTTACCTGAAAAGTAGGGAAACACTGAGTGAGCGAACGCTCAGTAGGAAATTATATCTCAAGAACTAGTAATGGGTTTAAGTAATTACATTTTTCCATGAATGCACTATAGCTCTGCATGCTCGCAAAACGACAAGATAGAGAGAGTGTATAACAATAAGATAGCAAGAAGAACTAGTCATGAACTTTCAAGAACTTATCAAGCAGATAACAAGACTTTCAAGCAAGTAAACTCATCATGTCATGTTAGAATTTGGCTATTTTGTTTCAAGTCAAGCAAGTATACAATTACCCTTTCTCGGGCCACGCAAGTCATGTAATATCAAGTCAAGTACAAGATTTGTGGAACGTTCAATCAAGCTAGTCATGCACTTCGGTATAATGCCAATACCGTGATCAATCAACTCCCATGGGCACAAGTACTTTCGGGTGCTCCTCCCAGGACCAGATCGGGCCTTATATGCGCAGGCATTAATCATGTATTTTAACATCCACTTTTGTATAGCCAATATGGAATTTCAAGGATAAAGCTTGTAGACACGTATGATAGACTTTGATAGAATAGAGTCCAAAAATATGACACTTGACATAGTTAGGTAATAATAACGGTACAATCACGATTATCGATAAAACTAGGTGGAATTGATTCCCTAACTTGGGTACCATGACAAACAAGTATGGACATTCTTTATATAGAATTGAGGTCCACAAGAACATCAAGTTTAATATAGAATTGGGGTTTACAAGAACATCATAACAATGTCATGCTTTACCCCGTTCATTAAGATAATTCTCATATCATACACATGGCATGACATGAGGACCGGTATACCATGTTTCTATAGAGTGACATGGCAAAGATTGTGTAATAGGTTTTTATGGTACAACCAGCTCAGTCGGCCTTGAGGGAATCCAAGGCTCGAGGAGTCTTACGGAGGTCTCTATGACTAACTCGCTAGTCCAAAGGAACGGAGTGTCCAATGGAGAGCTTGTATGTCAATGAGAGTTAAGGGGGTAACGTTAAAACATCATGAAACATGGGACTATATTCACGGACTGGAATATAGTGCCGATACATATAGATATATATATATACATATGAAACCCTCGGTTAACAGTAATAGTGAAAAATAGTCTCACAGGAAAATAGCGCCTTAATCTAAGTCATTACTTATCAAATTAACGCCTTCTATAGGAGCGTTTATTTACAAATTTGACGACTTGTACATCAGTCGTCCCTTCAATATTTCTATTCTGCAGAAAATTAATATTCTGGAATTTTAACACAAACGCGCCCTGGACAGGGGCGTTACTTTTCAATTAGCGCCCTGGTCTGGGGCGTCAGTTCAGTAGGAGACGACCTAGACAAGGTCGTGAATTCAAGAATTTACCAATTTTCAGACAATAAAATTTCAGAAAAAAAGGTACATGATCATGACAGGAAAAATAGCAGGATTTCACAGGTATACTCATGCAATATATTAGATTCATTGTTACATAGATATTAAATTTTAAACGTGGGTATTCATTAATTACATGCAGTTGACGACTTCTGGGCAGGGCATCAAAACAATAATTAGCGCCCTAGTGTGGGTCGCTTCTTTAAAGTAGCGCCCTTGTCAAGGGCGTTTCTTTTTGAAATTACATAGAAAACATCTGAAACCACAATAAAAACTATATGCATGCACGATCGATGATATTATTAAGATCTTAAGCTAGTTTGGGCTACGATCCTGAGAAAACCTACCTGATGATCTGTGTGAAGACTCGGTTAAGATTTGTGAAGAGAAAAGGACTCTCTGTTAGCAACAGAGTCTTCTGATTACCGGAGGAAGAAGAAGAAGATGATGATGAAGAACTTCACGTCCTTCCACTATATGGTCGTTCCTTCTAGATGCAGGCAACATACAGGAGAATAAGATGAAGAACAATTAATATTCTTCATAACTAAAACCGTAGACAGGGAAAGAAGAACATTACCTGTTCTTCACGTACGCAGCAGCAGAGCTTCCTTCGGCCAACAGCTCGCTAGGGTTCGACAGAGAGGGTTATTTATAAGGTTTTGGGAATCCTAATAGAGTTAGAATTTGATTATGGGTAGTATTCCCTTGATAGAGTCCTTACTATATTCTATCCTCGACGTAGTTATCCAGAACTTGCTCTGGATAGTCTCCTGGGTCGATCGAAACTCGAACAGAATTGACGTCTTTAGTAAGAGCGTTGAATTTAAATTGACGCCTTTGACAATGTCGTTTCTTGTGAAAAACGCGCCCAGGTGGAGGGCGTTACATTTACTTCCTTTTTTTTTTATTATTTTGGCCGTTTGAGAATTGACGCCTTATTGTTTGGGCGTCCCTTTTTAATTAGCGCCTTATCTAGAGGCGTTTCTTAATGAAGTAGCGCCTTGACCAAAAGCGTTATTTCCATTCTGTCGTTTTATTTATTCTTTTTGATGTTTCTCATTCATTTATTTAATACCAAATTTGATTAATTTGGGTTTTTATTTCCTTTTATTTTTTTCCAGGGTTGCTACACCCTCCCCCACTTAAAAGAATTTGGTCTCCAAATTCAATCTCATATACATGTGGAGAGTGTAGAGCCTATTACCTTAAAATAATTCTGGGAATCGTTTCCTTATGGATTCCTCGGTCTCCCATGTGGCTTCATGATCGGAACTCTTACTCCATTATACCTTTAGCATGGGAATAACCTTATTCCTTAGGGTACGTACTTCACGATCTAGTATCTTCATGGGCTTCTGCTCATATGTGAGATCCTTTTGGATCACTAAGTCTCCATGATCAATAATATGCGATGGATCGTGCACATACCTCTTCAACATAGATATGTGGAACACATTATGCACTTCCGACAATTGAGGAGGCAATGCGATGCGATAAGCAACCTCGCCAACTCTTTCCAATATCTCAAAAGGTCCGATGAACCTTGGTGTAAGCTTGCCCTTAACACCAAATCTCCGTATGCCACGTCCCGGCGATATCTTGAGAAATACATGATCTCCGATTTGGAACTCAAGATCTCTCCTTCTCGTGTCGGCATAAGCCTTTTGCCTAGACTGAGTAACTTGCAGTCTTTCTCGAATCAATTGTATTCTTTCAGTGGTAACCCTTACCATGTCTGGACCTAGCAGTTGTTTCTCTCCAACTTCGTCCCAGCATAAGGGTGATCGGCGACTCCTTCCGTATAAAGCTTCGAAAGGTGCCATTTGTATACTTGCCTGGTAGCTATTATTGTATGCAAATTCCACCAACGGCAAGTGATCATGCCAGCTTCCATCGAAATCAATGATGCAAGCTCTGAGCATATCTTCAACCACCTGATTAGTTCTCTCGGTCTGACCATCCGTTTGAGGATGAAAAGCTGTTCTAAAGTTAAGCCTTGTTCCCAACGAATGTTGTAGTCCCTTCCAAAAATGAGAAGTAAAACGGTGATCTCTGTCAAACACGATTGAAACAGGAATACCATGTAATCTGACTATTTCCTTGATGTATAATGCAGCCAAAACATCAACTGACCATCGGCTCTTTATTGGCAAGAAATGCGCCGATTTAGTCAATCGGTCAATAATAACCCATATTCCATCATGTCCTCTTTTTAATTTAGATAAACCCATAATGAAATCCATACTAATATTGTCCCACTTCCATTTGGGAATATCTAGAGGATGTAATTTTTCAGCAGGCTTTTGGTGTTCCGCCTTGACCTGTTGGCAAGTGAGACAGCGTGATACATAGTCTGCTATTTCCCTTTTCATGTTGGGCCACCAAAAATTCCTCTTCACATCTTGGTACATTTTGGTTGATCCTGGATGAATCGTGTACCTTGATCTATGAGCTTCATCTAAGATCTTCTTCTTTAACCCGGGACAATCCGGTATGCAAGTTCTATTCCTGAACATTAATCTTCCTTCACAAGTTATTTGGAAATCAGATTGTCCTTCCAGTTTGCCTTTGATCTCTACTAATATTGGGTCATTATCTTGAAGCGCTCGTGTTTCAGATAATAGGTCTGGATGAATGCATATATGAGATAATGTGACACATTGAAAGTCTGTGTCCATGCTTATATTGAGTTCAGAGAATTGCTCCAGCAATTTCCATTCTTGAATCATACAATTGGCTAACAGTGCTCTCGGCTTTCGACTAAGGGCATCTGCTACATGGTTACCCTTTCCGGGATGATATTGTATATTGAAGTCGAAGTCCTTGAGATATTCTAGCCAACGTCTTTGCCTCATATTTAGTTCCTTTTGTGAAAAGAGATACTTGAGACTCTTGTGATCAGAGTATACAGTAAACTGTACTCCATAAAGATAATGTCTCCATATTTTGAGTGCAAATACCACCGCGGCCAATTCTAAGTCATGGACGGGGTAGTTCTCTTCATGCTTCTTCAATTGACGAGAAGAATAAGCTATAACCTTTCCTTGTTGCATTAGAACACATCCGAGGCCAATGCCAGAAGCAACAGTGTATACCTCGAATTTCTCTCCTTCCATTGGGAACGCTAAGACCGGAGCTGTAGTTAGATGATCCTTGAGATTTTGGAAGCTTCTTTCACATTCCTCACTCCATTCATAACGGATCTCCTTGCGAGTTAGCCTTGTAAGCGGCACGGCGATCTTAGAGAAATCCTTGATGAATCGCCTGTAATAGCCGGCAAGACTTAAGAAACTTCGAATCTCGCTAGCATTGGTCGGTCTTTCCCAATTCTTCACAGCTTCAACCTTTGATGGATCTACAGATAATCCATCCTTTGATATCACATGTCCGAGAAAAGTCACTTCTTCGAGCCAGAACTCACACTTACTGAGCTTTGCATATAATTGGTTTGTCCTCAATGTTTGTAATGAAATCCTTAAATGCTCCTCGTGCTCTTCCTTAGTCTTGGAATAAATTAATATATCATCGATGAAGACCACCACGAATTGATCTAAATAAGGTCTGAATATGCTATTCATCAACTGCATAAAGGCAGCAGGGGCATTTGTTAGTCCGAAAGACATAACAACAAATTCATAATGGCCATACCTGCTTCTGAATGCGGTCTTATGAATATCATCGTCCTTGATTCTTAGTTGGTGATATCTTGACCTGAGATCAATTTTGGAAAAATACTTGGATCCTGAAATTTGATCAAATAATTCATCGATTCTCGGCAGTGGATACTTGTTCTTGATAGTGAGATGATTCAACTGTCGATAGTCGATGCATAGTCTCATGGATCCATCCTTCTTCTTTACAAATAGCACAGGCGCTCCCCACGGGGAAGTACTCGGTCTAATGAATCCTTTCTTAAGAAGTTCCATTAATTGCTCCTTTAACTCCTTGAGTTCAGCAGGGGATATTCTATAAGGTGTCTTAGAAACAGGTCCAGCACCAGGGACTAAGTCGATGGTGAAGGCCACTTCTCTTTGTGGGGGTAATCCAGGCAAATCTTCCGGAAACACATCCGGAAATTCTTGCACAACTGGGATATCTTCTATCTTAGTTTCCTTAGCCTCCTTAATCGTGACAAATGCAAGGAAAGATACACATCCTTTCCTTATTAGCTTGCTAGCTCGGAGAGCCGAAATAAGAGGTGACTCGCTCCGACTCTTAGGGCTAGAATAGACTAGTTCTGGAAAGTCCTTGAAAGTAACCTTGCTATTGCGGCAATCGACTGTTGCCTGGTATTTGGATAACCAATCCGCTCCCAGTATGACATCATACTCCTTCAGATCTAAACATATGAGATCGATAGGAAGATTTCTTCCTTTTACCAAGACTTCACAGTTTTGATAATGGTGAGTAATATCGGTTTCGTTTCCGAGAGGAGTAGATAAAATTATTTTCATCCATTCCAGTTCCATAGGTAGTGGGTTAGCAAACTTCTTGGAAATAAAAGAATGTTATGCACCCGTATCAAATAAGACATGTGCATACTTGGAACAAACTTTCAGTGTACCTTCTACTAGTCCGCCTTCTTCTTCTTCGGTCTCCTTAATTGCGTGAAGACGAGTGTTCTTGGTTACCGGGCGCTTTCCGTCACCGGTTTGATCATCAAGTAATGGGCAATCGGGAATCCGATACTCACGGCTCCCGCAACGGAGACATGCTCCAAGTTTCCTCCAGCACTCTTCGGCTTTATGACCAGCCTTGTCACAATGCTTGCATATTATATTCGAAGGTGTAGTAGTGATAGAGAAGGGCTTGGTCTTCTTAAATTTTTGGTCTTGAGAAGAAGTACCTCCAGTGCTAGGCCTCTTCTTGAAGTTGGGTTTAAAGGAACCCGAACTTGTAACTTGTTCCTTCTTATCCTTCCCACGGATTCTATCTGATAGCTCCGTGGCATCTTCTAACAATTGAGCTCGGCGTACTATCTCTGAGTAGACCTGAATATCCATTGGCGCCAGCTGGGTAATATATTGGGGCCTGAGCCCATTAAGGAACCTCCTAGCTTTCATCTTCTCGGTGCTAACTAAGTGCTTAGCATACCGAGACAATCTAGAGAATTATGCCTCGTACTCCGCCATCGATAATGACCATTGCTTGAGTGCGGCAAATTCGGTAGCTTTCTTTTCTTGGACTCGGTCTGAAAAATATTTATTGTTGAAATGTTCAACAAATTCCTCCCAAGTAATTTGGTCTTGATTTATAGTAGCTTCGACTGACTCCCACCAGCATCGGGCATCCCTTTCTAGTTGGAAAGTAGCTAATAAGACTTTATCTTGATCCGTGCATTGCATAACACGGAATATACGCTCCATCTCCCTGATCCAGTGCTCTGCGTCATCCGGATCAGTAGAACCCATGAATTTGGGAGGGTTCATGTTCTTGAAGACTTGGTGGAGACTTCCGGCTCGTTGTGCACCTCCCTGTGCTACTTGTTGCAGCACTTGGGTCATGCCTTGGAGTGTACGCTGCATGTTGCGCCACTGAGCACGTTCGGCAGCCATTATCCTACAATTACAATAACTATGTTAGTATATACTCGCGTTAAGGGCTTTTAAGTTTTTATGTTAACTCAACCCTTGGTTCTACCCAATCTCACTAGTTAAAGGTTTGAACCTATCCTTGGACTTGGGTTTTCCTAGGAATTGAACACCCTAGGCTCTGATACCACAAAAACTGTCACGCACCGAGCGCGGAAGGTACCCGGAGATGCGCGACAAGTTTATATCAATCATGTCAATCAGAGTAGTAGTGTATTCGACACAAAGACAGAGTGCACAAATATAAAGATAACCCAATCCATTAATTCCTTTAATAAGAATATGTCTATTACAAACCCTTGCAAATACTAGACTCAATAAAATAAAAATACAACGCTTGACTCAAGAAAAATAGAGAAAAGACAGGACTAATTAACGCTTGAGGAGCTCTAACTCTTTCACTCTTGACTTTCCCGATCAGATTGAATTCCCTCATCGTCGGACTTACCTGAAAAGTAGGGAAACACTGAGTGAGCGAACGCTCAGTAGGAAATTATATCTCAAGAACTAGCAATGAGTTTAAGTAATTACATTTTTCCATGAATGCACTATAGCTATGCATGCTCGTAAAACGACAAGATAGAGAGAGTGGATAACAATAAGATAGCAGGAAGTACTAGTCATGAACTTTCAAGAACTTATATCAAAAGATATCAAGATATTCAAGCAAGTAAACTCATCATGTCATGTTGGAATTTGGCTATTTTGTTTCAAGTCAAGCAAGTATACAATTACCCTTTCTCGGGCCACGCAAATCATGTAATATCAAGTCAAGTACAAGATTTGTGGAATGTTCAATCAAGCTAGTCATGCACTTCGGTATAATGCCAATACCGTGATCAATCAACTCCCATGGGCACAAGTACTTTCGGGTGCTCCTTCCAGGACTAGATCGGGCCCTATATGCGCAGGCATTAATCATGTATTTTAACATCCACTTTTGTATATAGCCAATATGGAATTTCAAGGATAAAGCTTGTAGACACGTAGGATAGACTTTGATAGAATAGAGTCCAAAAATATGACACTTGACATAGTTAGGCAATAATAACGGTACAATCACGATTATCGATAAAACTAGGTGGAATTGGTTCCCTAACTTGGGTACCATGACAAACAAGTATAGACATTCTTTATATAGAATTGAGGTCCACAAGAACATCAAGTTTAATATAGAATTGGGGTCTATAAGAACATCATACCAATGTTGTTTTAGAATTGGGGTTTACAAGAACATCATAACAATGTCATGCTTTACCCCGTTCATTAAGATAATTCTCATATCATACACATGGCATGACATGAGGGCCGGTATACCATGTTTCTATAGAGTGACATGGCAAAGATTGTGTAATAGGTTTTTATGGTACAACCAGCTCAGTCGGCCTTGAGGGAATCCAAGGCTCGAGGAGTCTTACGGAGGTCTCTATGACTAACTCGCTAGCCCAAAGGAACGGAGTGTCCAATGGAGAGCTTGTATGTCAATGAGAGTTAGTGGGTAAACGATAAAACATCATGAAACATAGGACTATATTCACGGACTGGAATATAGTGCCGATACATATAGATATATATATATATACATATGAAACCCTCGGTTAACAGTAACAGTGAAAAATAGTGTCACAGGAAAATAGCGACTTAATCTAAGTCATTACTTATCAAATTAACGCCTTCTATAGGAGCGTTTATTTACAAATTTGACGACTTGTACATCAGTCGTCCCTTCAATATTTCTATTCTGCAGAAAATCAATATTCTAGAATTTTAACACAAACGCGCCCTGGACAGGGGCGTTACTTTTCAATTAGCGCCCTGGTCTGGGGCATCAG
Organism: Amorphophallus konjac; assembly: GCA_022559845.1. NCBI lineage: Eukaryota > Viridiplantae > Streptophyta > Magnoliopsida > Alismatales > Araceae > Amorphophallus > Amorphophallus konjac. Next base: position 168,926,926 of record CM040120.1, on the reverse strand, counting down.
TTCAATAGAAGACGACCTAGACAAGGTCGTGAATTCAAGAATTTACCAATTTTCAGACAATAAAATTTCAGAAAAAAAGGTACATGATCATGACAGGAAAAATAGCAAGATTTCACAGGTATACTCATGCAATATATTAGATTCATTGTTACATAGATATTAAATTTTAAACGTGGGTATTCATTAATTACATGCAGTTGACGACTTCTGGGCAGGGCGTCAAAACAATAATTAGCGCCCTAGTGTGGGTCGCTTCTTTAAAGTAGCGCCCTTGTCAAGGGCGTTTCTTTTTGAAATTACAGAGAAAACATCTGAAACCACAATAAAACTATATGCATGCACGACCGATGATATTATTAAGATCTTACGCTAGTTTTGGCTACGATCTTGAGAAAACCTACCTGATGATCTGTGTGAAGACTCGGTTAAGATTTGTGAAGAGAAAAGGACTCTCTGTTAGCAACAGAGTCTTCTGATTACCGGAGGAAGAAGAAGAAGATGATGACGAAGAACTTCACGTCCTTCCACTATATGGGCATTCCTTCTAGATGCAGGCAACCTACAGGAGAATAAGATGAAGAACAATTAATATTCTTCATAACTAAAACCGTAGACAGGGGAAGAAGAACATAACCTGTTCTTCACGTACGCAGCAGCAGAGCTTCCTTCGGCCAACAGCTCGCTAGGGTTCGACAGAGAGGGTTATTTATAAGGTTTTGGGAATCCTAATAGAGTTAGAATTTGATTAAGGGTAGTATTCCCTTGATAGAGTCCTTACTATATTCTATCCTCGACGTAGTTATCCAGAACTTGCTCTGGATAGTCTCCTGGGTTGATCGAAACTCGAACAGAATTGACGTCTTTAGTAAGGGCGTTGAATTTAAATTGACGCCTTTGACAATGTCGTTTCTTGTGAAAAACGCGCCCAGGTGGAGGGCGTTACATTTACTTCCTTTTTTTTTATTATTTTGGCCGTTTGATAATTGACGCCTTATTGTTTGGACGTCCCTTTTTAATTAGCGCCTTATCTAGAGGCGTTTCTTAATGAAGTAGCGCCTTGACCAAAGGCGTTATTTCCATTCTGTCATTTTATTTATTCTTTTTGATGTTTCTCATTCATTTATTTAATACTGTATCAAATTTGATTAATTTGGGGTTTATATTTTCTTTTATTTTTTTTCCAGGGCTGCTACACAAACACTCCTCCAACTTCGAGCTTTCTCCCTCTCTCCAACCAGCAATTCCTGCCAAGAGATTTGTGCTTTGAGTAGGGAAGAGCCCAGCCCTATTTATAGGCCAAAATCCCCCACCTAATTTCCTTATTGCACCAACCTTGTTACTATTACACCAACCTTGTTACTATTATACCAACTTTGTTACTATTACACCAACTTAATTTCAACATGTGAATGACATAATCAATGACCTCATTTATTCAATGATGTAAGAATGACCTCATCCATTAGTTAGGATTAGATTAAAGCTAATAATTCTCTCTTAAATCAGATGCTATAGTACTGCTACACTATTGATGTCTTTGCCTTCTCAGAATCATGCCGTGAATCTCGTCGTTCGTGTTAACAAGTGGGATATGGTTCATGTTTATGTATTCTATACTTTTATAGACATAACAGAAAAATATTCATAATTTATTTTATTTTCATCTTTCATTCTTTTTACATATAATTGCATATGAATTTTTTTTTGAGTTGCTACATCCTTCCCCACTTAAAAGAATTTGGTGCTCCAAATTCACATCATGTAATAGTAATTTAAAAATTCAAATGGAGAGTTCAAAATTCTAATCTGAGATCAAATCTAGATACTTCTTCTTGATTGACTCTTCTAATTCTCAAGTAGCCTCCTTGAATCCACGCTTACTCCATTGAACTTTTACCATCGGTATAGCCCTATTCCTTAGCTGGTGAAATTTCTGATCTAAGATCTTGATCGGTCTTTCTTCATAAGACAAATCCTTCTGTAGCTTCAAGTCATCCAATTGAATCACATGTGAAGGGTCATACACATGTTTCCTTAGCATGGATACATGAAATGCATCATGGACACCAGCCAATTGTGGAGGCAAAGCTGGCTTGTATGCCACTTCACCGATTTGTTCTAGAATCTCAAAAGGGCCAATATATCTTGGAGTCAGTTTTCCTTTGATACCAAACCTTTTAATTCCTCACGTGGGTGAAATTTTCAAGAAGACATGCTCCCCCACTTGAAATTCAAGGTCTCTTCTTCGATTATCGGCATAACTTTTTACCGTGATTGAGCAATTTTCAGCCTTTCACCGATCAACTGAATATTGTGAGTTGTATCTTGAATAATATCGGGATCCAATAATCCCTTCTCTCCAACCTCACTCTAGAATAGAGGTGATATACAACTCCTACCATACAGTGCTTTAAAAGGTGACATCTGAATGCTAGACTGATAACTGTTATTATATACAAATTCAATCAATGGCAAGTGTTCATGTCAACTTCCCCCAAAATCTATCATACAAGGTCTTAACATATCTTCGATAATCTAATTCATCCTCTCGATTTGTCCATCTGTCTGAGGGTGGAAAGTCGTACTAAAATTCAGCCTAGTACCCAAAGATTCTATGGATATATGAAATACATCATGGACACCAGCCAATTGTGGAGGCAAAGCTAGCTTGTATGCCACTTCACCGATTTGTTCTAGAATCTCAAAAGGGCCAATATATCTTGGACTCAGTTTTCCTTTGATACCAAACCTTTTAATTCTTCGCGTGGGTGAAATTTTTAAGAAGACATGCTTCCCCACTTGAAATTCAAGGTCTCTTCTTCGATTATCGACATAACTTTTTTGCCGTGATTGAGCAATTTTCAGCCTTTCACGGATCAACTGAATATTGTGAGTTGTATCTTGAATAATATCGGGACCCAACAATCCCTTCTCTCCAACCTCACTCTAGAATAGAGGTGATATACAACTCCTACCATACAGTGCTTTAAAAGGTGCCATCTAAATGCTAGACTGATAACTGTTATTATATACAAATTCAATCAATGGCAAGCGTTCATGTCAACTTCCCCCAAAATCTATCATACAAGCTCTTAACATATCTTCGGTAATCTAATTCATCCTCTCGATTTGTCCATCTGTCTGAGGGTGGAAAGCCGTACTAAAATTCAGCCTAGTACCCAAAGATGATTGCAAACATTTCCAGAAGTGAGAGGTGATTCTCGGATCTCTATCCGCAATAATAGAAGTTGGAATACCGTGCACCCTTACAACCTCCTTGATATATAGGGCAGCTAGAACATCCACGGTCCATTTGATTTTGATGGGCAAGAAGTGAGCGGACTTAGTTAGTCGGTCCACAATCACCCATATAGCATCAAATCTACTTCGGGTCTTTGGCAATCCAACTATAAAATCCATGCCAATACTATCCCATTTCCATTCTGATATCTCTATAGGTTTTAGCTTACCAGCCGGTTTGAGATGTTCGGCTTTAACTTGTTGGCAGACCAAACATCGGCTCACGAACTTGGCTACCTCTCTTTTCATGTTAGGCCACCAAAAGGCTCTTTTGAGATCTTGGTACATTTTTGTAGCACCAGGATGAATAGTGTACCTCGATCGATGTGTCTCCTCCATGATTTTGTCCTTGATGGTAGAATAATCGGGCACACAGGTTCTTCCTCAGAAGATCATCCTTCCATCATCTGCCAAAAGGAAATCTGGTCATTGATCTAATTTCTCTTTAATTTCAACAACCAAATGGATCATCACTTTGCAACTTTGTAATTTCTAAGAGTAGCTTGGATTAGAGACTAATATTTACAATTAAGACACCATCTTCCTTCTCCTCCATATTGAGGTCTAAGTTTGCCATTTGTTCTAACAATTGCCACTCTTTAATCATTAGGCTTGATAATAATGCCATCGGCTTCCAGCTAAGAGCATCAGCTACATCATTACCTTTTCCGAGATGATATTGTATAGAGAAATCAAAATCCTTCAAATATTCCAGCCACCGTCGTTGTCTCATATTAAGTTCTTTTTGAGAAAATAAGTACTTGAGACTCTTGTGGTCGGAATATACAATAAATGCCTCACCATAGAGATAATGCCGCCAAATCTTCAAGGCAAAGACTACAGCTACAAGCTCTAAGTCATGCACGAGACAACTCTCCTCGTGCTTTTTCAATTGCCTTGAGGAATAGGCGATTACCTTGCTATGTTTCATCAATACACAACCTAGGCCAATTCCGGATGCATCAGCATAAACTTCGAATCCTCCTCCTTCAGTAGGCAATGTGAGTATAGGGGCAGTAGTCAAACAATCTTTCAAAGTCTGGAAGCTTTTCTCACATTTCTCGGACCATATATAAGGAATCTCCTTTCTCGTCAATCTTGTCAAAGATACGGCGATTTTGAAGAAATCCTTAATAAATCTTCTATAATATCCTACCAATCCCAAGAAGCTTCGAATTTCAGTCATGCTAGTAGGTCTTTCCCAATTCTTTACTGCCTCGACCTTTGAAGGATCGACCGCAATACCCTCCTGGGAAATTATATGACCGAGAAAAGAAACTTCTTCTAGCAAAAAGTCACACTTGCTAAGCTTAGCATATAATTTGTGATCTCTTAATAACTGTAAGGCTTTCATGAGATGTTCTTCATGCTCCATCTTTGACTTGGAAGAGATCAAAATGTCATCAAAAAAGACCACAACAAATTGATCAAGGTATGACCTGAATACACTATTCATCAATTGCATAAATGCGGCAGGCACATTGGTTAGGCCAAAAGGCATAACAGTGAACTCATAGTGTCCATACCTGCTCCTGAATGCTGTTTTATGAATATCCCCTTCCTTGATCTTCAATTAATGATACCCAGATTTGAGATCAAGTTTTGAAAAATATTGAGCTCCCAAAATATGGTCAAATAGTTCATCAATCCTTGGCAATGGATATTTATTCTTGATTGTGAGTTGGTTCAATTGCCGGTAGTCAACACAGAATCTCATTGACCCATCCTTCTTTTTGACAAATAAAACAGGAGGTCTCCATGGTGAAGTACTCGATCGGATGAATCCCTTCTCCAATAACTCCATCAATTGTTCTTTTAACTCCTTCATTTCGATAGGGGACATCCGATACGGAGCCTTATAAATAGGTGTAGCTCCCGAAATCAAATCAATAGAGAAGACCACTTCTCTCTCCGGAGGAATACTAGGCAACTCGTCCGGGAATATATCAGAATAATCCTAAACAATAGGAATATCCTCCAGATTGGGTTCCTTATGCTTGGCCATAGTCCTAGAAACTAAGAAAGCCGGACAACCCTTCTTCAATAATTTATCAACTTTAAGGGCCGAAATAAGGGATAAGTGTCTAGAATACCTGACACCAGAAAATAAGAGGTTGGGGTACTCACTAAAAGTTACCGTACCCAATTTACAGTTAACACTAGCACCATATGTAGATAACCAGTCAACACCCAAAATAATATCATATCCTTCCATCTCCATGCATACTAAGTCAGCCGATAGGTTGTAACTGTTGACTAGAACTTCACTAGTAGGATAGAAATATTTAATCTTCGATCCCGCTCCAATAGGAGTAGTAATAGTAAGTTTGGGTTTTAACGAGACATGCCTCATCGGCAAAGTATATGTAAAGATCTTAGATATAAATGAATGTGTGGCTCCAGTGTCAAATAAAACAGAGGCGGGCTTTGAGCAAATAGAAAGAGTACCTTCCACAACGCCTCCTTCCTCGGTAAGTTCCGCATCGCTAAGTGTTTAAAGTCTACCTTGCTTTTTGATAGTAATTGGAAATTTTTTCGGTAGAGTTTGCTCGTTGAGGAGTGGACAATTTGGGATTCTACGATCCCGACTCCCACATTGAAGACAGGCACCAAGTCTTCTCTAGCACTCTTCCACCTTATGTCCAAGCTTTTCTCAATGCTTGCATAGTTCTTTTGATGGGGTAACAAAAGGGACAATTTGTTTATCATTCCATCTTGGCTTCTTGTCCTTTTGGGAGTTACGGCCATCATCGGGCCTCTTCTTCTCGAAGGAGAGCTTGAAGTTACCGAAGCTAGTTACTGTCTCCTTCTTGGCATCTCTTCCCCGGATGCGATCAGACATCTTCGTTGCATCTTCCAGGAGTTGGGCTCTTCTCACCATGTCGGCATACACTTGAATATCCATCGGGGCGAGTTGAGTAATATATTGGGGCCTTAAGAAATTTAAGAATCTCCTCGCCTTCATCTTTTCGGTACCCACAAGGTGTGGTGCATACCGGGATAGTCTCGCGAATTGAGCTTCATATTCCACCACCGTCAAACTCCTTTGCTTCAAGGAAGCAAATTCGGAAGTCTTTCTCTCTTGAACTCGGTCAAAGAAGTACTTGTTGTTGAAATGTTCTATGAACTCTTCCCACAACACTTGGTCGTGCCGTAGAGTTGCTTCGACCGACTCCCACCAAGTACGGGCATCCCTTTCAAGTTGAAAGGTAGCGAGTACGACCATCTCCTCATCAGCACATTGCATGACTCGAAAAATCCTCTCAATTTTCATCACCTAATGTTCTGCCTCATCTGGGTCTATGGACCCTGCGAATTTGGGAGGGTTCATACTTTTGAAGTTCCTATGTAAATTTTCCGCTCCACTGTTAGCTCCTCGTTGAGCTACTTGTTGTAGCGCTTGGGTTAGTCCTTGTACCGTCCACTGCATCTCGCGCCATTGTGCTCTCTCGGCAGCCATTTGTGAGAATTAAGTATGCAATAACAGCTATAAAATTTAAGTGTTTGTTTTATGTTCTTGATTTATCCTACTTTAAAGCTTAGTCCATGGCTCTACCCATTCTCACCGGAAAGGTTCAAGATTCTATCAAAGGTTATTGATCAACACTTAGAACCTATATTAAAGGAAACCTAGGGTTTATGAAACCTAGGCTCTGATACCACCAAGACTGTCACGTCCCGACGCGGAATATCAACGTGTGACGAGCCGTGAACATTCATGTCGATCAGAGCATGTACGATTGGGGGTCCAATCACAAGGTAGATGAGAAGAAAATGATACTTTTATTTCATTGAAATAAAGTTTTACAACAACATTAAGCCTTAAAAGGCATAATACAACTTTCACGTACATAACTCTAGCAAGAGCTACACTCATAAACCTAGGTAACTAAGATGAACTTGATCCCTCGTTTCACTCATGCCCATCCCCATGTGTTTGAGGTTCATCGTCGGAACCACCTGCAATGTTAACCGAAAACGTAGGGTGAGCAGAACGCTCAGTAGGACTTATATCTCTAAACCAGGCAACTTAAAGTAATTAATAGTTTGGATAAAGGTATGTGCTATTCCGAGAAACGTAAATAAAATATAGAACAAGCATAGGAGAGAGAGTAAAGTAGTGCAGTAATTGGAATCACAAGTAGACAAGATATCAAGAGTAAAGTGAAAGTAGAGAATGATCATGTAGCAAGTATTATCATGGAATTGGCCATTTAACGCAAGTATGTACAAGTCTAGTATTTCATATATTCAAGCAAGTCAAGTAGTTCACGAACTGTAGAATGTCATAAATTAATCTAGCAAGTCAAGCACTTCGGTGCAATGCCACACAAGGTCATTCAACTCCCATGGGCACAAGTACTTTCGGACGCTCCCCCCAGGACCAGACCGGGCCCCATTAACGTCAGGCATTGGGTTATGGATCATAGATCCTAAGTATATTTAGACATCCACATAATATGTATGGCCAAAGAATTTCAAGGTAGAGCTTATGAAATAAAGTACAGATCTAGCAAAATTATCATTCAAGGGACCAGTTGTACAAGATTTCAAGTAGTTGTAAGAGAAGTCCAAGGACGATTTTAAGACATAATGTTTAACGACATTAAGATAATAAGAAGGCATCATGTTTAACGACATTAAGTCGGTAAAAGAATGGGATTGACGGACACGGCTTGATCGGTTCTCTCGAGAAACCTTGTTAAACAGGCTTAGATAAAGTTTTTTCACAGTCGGGTGCTTAATTAGAAAACCGAGGAATCACGGCCAGGTAAGAGGTGGGACAGTGGGAGGCTCCCCTCGTATTCGTGAGGTCCTAATTAATAAGTCACTTATCCACTTAAAGCATTTGCTCGTGGACCTCTTTCCTTAGACACCATTTTCCCTTGGAAATCTAGTTATTTACATGACTTGTTGAAAATACGGTAACGTGATAACACAGAAATCGTTAAAACTCGTATCGATCATGATATGCAACTAAGCCTATGTCATTTTAATATATAATATCTACTCCATGTAACATGTCAGAGATATAAAATAGTCATGGAGATCAAAGATATCATGAAGGTAACAAGAACTAGGATGGAAATATAAGTTCATGGAATAGAATTATTATCTTTCATAACCTTAATTTAATCGTGTATAAATTTAAATGATATACAACTTAACATGACATATCTAAAATGCTAGATGATATGTTGGTTCAATTACAACCTGAAAACATCACAATCGGGGCGGAGATCGCGCATCCGAAACACGGTCTTAGAAAGACTCCGTGATCCGAGACGGATCTTCGAGCGGTTAAAAATCTCGGTTAAAATATTATGTCCAATTGTATGGATAGCATGCTTAATACTCAATAAAATTTAGGGAGAATGATATAGAATCAAAGTAACCATGCATCTACATCTAATGCATGCATCAATTTGAGTTTAGCCTGAGAGAATACCTACTTAGTTGAAGGTCAAAGAAGAATAAATTTAAGAACAAAGAACGCTTTCAAACACTCCTCCAACTTCGAGCTTTCTCCCTCTCTCCAACCAGCAATTCCTCCCTAGGGATTTGTGCTTTGAGTAGGGAAGAGCCCAGCCCTATTTATAGGCCAAAATCCCCCACCTAATTTCCTTATTCCACCAACCTTGTTACTATTACATCAACCTTGTTACTATTATACCAACTTTGTTACTATTACAGCAACTTAATTCCAACATGTGAATGACATAATCAATGACCTCATTTATTCAATGATGTAAGAATGACCTCATCCATTAGTTAGGATTAGATTAATGCTAATAATTCTCTCTTAAATCGGATGCTATAGTACTGCTACAGTACCGACGTCTTCGCCTTCTCAGAATCGTGCCATGAATCTCGTCGTTCGTGTTAACAAGTGGGATAAGGTTCATGTTTATGTATTCTATACTTTTAAAGACATAACAGAAAAATATTCATAATTTATTTTATTTTCATCTTTCATTTTTTCTTTTTGCATATAAATGCATATAAATTTTTTTTTGAGTTGCTACACGAGCTGACATGAGATCGACTATATGACTCCTAATATGCTCGACACATGCATGTACAGACTCTTGACAAACTGGACAAATAAAGAAAAACACGGACTCATACATGGCCCTAAACAAACCTACTGTTAGACCAACCCATACATATGCAATGGTGGACCAGGACATTCGAATGTGTGCCATGCATACACAAGACGCAACCAAATGTCGGTAGAATCATGGACTTCTAGACATCCAAAATGCACCATGCATGCAAGGACTTCCTATTGGAATGGAAAGGTTTGGGTGGGCCAGCAGAGTTGAATGCACATTTCTCATCTCCCCTATATGTATGTATATCTCGCTAGTGAACGGGCTTGATGGGTGTAGATGGCCAAGCCCGTGGGGAAGGGGTGTGATAGTGGACTCCCTTGAAGAATTGGAGTAGATATGGTGGGTGAAGGGGTTCACTAGGGAAGGGGTCGAAGGGATCAAAGAAACTGTGACCCCTTGAGACGGGTTCTCTCATGACACTGTCCCATGTTTGAAATTCATGAAGGTATAAATAATCACCTTAAAGCATTATGATAGGTAGGACGACGGTCGTGTGTAGAAGGTATGGTTCCTCCCTCGGGATAAGTGGAATGAAGCTAGGCTCGGTCGGCATGGGGGGGAATAAGAGAACCTCCGTGGTGACATGACCCACGGTGCACACAGAGGTAATGGACCCTAAGGCTGGATGTGTGAAGCTACGACTATTGGGTTGGTCGAAGCCTCGGGCCAACATACACGTCAACGTCAATTGCCAGTCTCATCCCTTAATGAGGTCTTCCAATGTATCAACATGGTAAGAAGACCGAAAAGTGGTGTGGAATGAGTTGACAGGCACTAGTTGTAGTGCGGGGTCCACGGATGGGTAGCAAGGCGGTCTAGGGACCAAGCCTATCTTGAGCCAACTAAGTAGTGGCTCGGTGATGAATAGCTTTCCCTTTAGAAACACGGGTGGCTCTAGCTGAGGTGGCTCCGAATAAAGATCGGAAAGTGAGGGTGGCAATTGCGCTCTAGGGGAAGGGTTCCCCGACTGGGGTAGGGAAGACCGTGGGGCAGGCTGTCCAACCGGCTCGGGACTCTGCTGATAGGTAGATGCTCACCGAAGGGCAGCATCAAACCTTGACTGAAAAGGCTCAACCTCTAGAGCGACTAGATAAGAATGCGCCAGAGTGGTCACGTCGCGGTAAAGTAATTCAAACTGGAAGTGAAGCCGCAAACCTCTCTGGAACTGAAATGCGGTCGTGCTGGTCTTCTCTCCAACTGCATATCCCAACCGGTACTCATCGAAGTCCTTAATGTACTCAAACATGGACTCGTTGCCTTGGACGGGTCTGATCAGGGTTTTCTCTTTCATTGGGACTTGGGTGTAGGGGTTGGCCATAGTAGCAAAGAGATGGGAATTCATTCCCCTAGGAGTGGACATGCATTGGAACACTTTTTCATTTTTTTTATTTTTCTTTATGCAAAACTTTTATGCAAGACTAATGCAAACACCTCAACACGACTCTAAATGGTGAAAAGGGGTAAAATGTGGAGTCAAATAGAAACCTATACTCAACCCATATCCGATACGTGGCGGAGGTTTGATCTGAAGATCGCACTCACGCAAGTGTGGTACCTTCCCGATAGGCATAACCTATCATTCCGGGAACACCTTTTGATATACCGGGTATAGGAATGTAATGCGACACCTTGGACCGACTACCCTTGGACTCAACTTATCTCTGATATCAATTTGATGCGGGATGGAACGCGAACCTGGGACTCTAGCTCGCGGACGTCCCTAAGCGAGGGAAACGTGCGGATGTGCGCGGTTGAGAATTACAGCAAGAGTTTTACTGCCCACTCCACTCAGGGAGGTAAAGGGCTATAGTGGGACCTAGGAGTATAGCACTTGGGTTGACGGGCGGCTTCTTGGGCAGCTCCGACCGTTCCGGCGGGCTACTACTCGGGGGGCAGCTTGCTGTCCCGAACTGGTTCTTCTGTTTCAGCATTGCGCGACTCGGCGAGAAAATTTCCTGCGATCAGCACGGGCATCGGATCGACGCGAAACTCACGCCGTTGCGAAGCTAACTTGGAGATCTACAACCACTTGGTGTTACAGGAATTCTCCTCTCTCTATAGTTTCCTTGGTGGAATTTTTAACCGACTAACTGACAGACTCATGAAATACTGGGTAAATTAGGCTCTGCCTAAAAACGTGGGTTGACCGAAGGATAAACGGTGGAATTTGGACTTGAAATTTTTATGGGCGATAGAGGGGAAAGTGAGGAACATGTGGATATTTTTTTGTAATTTTCTGAGGTAGTTTGAGAGGGGAAATGGATTTTATAACAGGGGGTGGTCGGATCTGGACTGTAGAAGATAGAATGGATTCCGGATTTTTCAGTTGATTTTTGGATGGGTAAACAAATTGATAAAATCATGAAAAAAATTGTGGAAGAGGGCTTTGGTGGACAGAAAGCCCAGTCCAAATTTCAGGTCAATCTGAAATTAGGAAGGGGGTGAAAAGGGCAAGGAGATGGCTTGTTGGAACATAAATCTGCACATGGACAGATTGTGTAGACTGGGGAAGAATATAGTGGAACCCACAAACGGTGGAGAATAACCTGGACAATTTTTTGGAAAGAGGGGATTTCGTGGGGAACTCACCCTCAAAATATGGGCTCGATCTAATCTCCTGATTGGGAGATAAAATTCGGCCAATAGCTTGCTGGATAGTGGAAAATAGAATTCCGGCGATGGCAGTGGCGATGTGATGGCGGCACGAACGGAGGCGGCGGTGGAGCTTCACACCCCAAGAGGAGATACCACTTGGAATCCACCAAGTTTTCTAGGGAATCCACCCTATGAACTCAGCAATCCAGCTGCAAGGGGAGAGGAGGGAGGAGGGGTGCCCTTGGGCTTGCTCTTGTGCAAATGTAGTTTTCTTTCATTAATTCTCACAAAATGGAAAATACATGGATTATATAGAAATGTGCAAAAGACCTAAACTATCCCTAGATCTAGGGTTAGGGAGGGGCAAATAAGGGATAGCATTTTCTTCCCCCTTTTAGTCAAATGACCAAATTAAATAAAATACAACATGAATAAAATAGTATAAAGGGAGGGGCGCCCCTTGGACCAAGGGAGGTAAAATTGGATTTTTTTTTTCTTTTGTCTCCTAGGTCCAAGTCCAATCCTGGACTTTGAACTAGCCCCACATGGGCCCTAGAGCCTAGGTGGATCAATGGGGAATAAGGTGGGGCCCCCTGCTGGACCTACTGGTATTTTACAAAGAAACTCAAAGGCCTTTTGCAAAGAAATCCAAAGATTCCTAATGACTGACCCTTTGGCTTATAATGCCTTACAATTGTAAACCCAATTAGTCAAGGATATAAATGTAAACAAAATGACATAAATGCAAAAATAAAATGTTAGTGCTCGGTGTTGATTCCCATCAAGTAACAATGTTTCCTCAGAGGAATCGGGTATGGCTAGTCGTGTAGTGTGTGAAAACTCATACACAAAAGGTCACCCTCAACGATCGGGGAAAGAAACTTGACTCCCAGTGCGGAGCTATCACCAGCCTAAGGGATGTTGTAGAAGTGAACTCATTTTAACCAAACCAAATAAATAAATTTTAAAAGCCACTCAAACCATGTTGAGGAAGCAGCATTATCTTAACAATGTGTAGGAATAATAGAAATAATGAAAATGAAAGTATATTCTCACACAAAATAAAGATACCTTGCAAATCCACTACGTGAAAATAGCATCTTGAAGCGATTTTAACCATCAAACTTTGAGCAGCACGAGCTTTGTATTCCTTTCTTGTCAGGAGCGAGAAGGAAAGGATAGCAAAGGCTTGAAGATCCCTCTACACAGAGGAGTGGCAGACACCAAACTGGATGAAGAAGAATAAAAAGGAAGTGAGACAAGGGCTAAAACTCTCTCGTTAAGGTGCAGAGACCCTGATAATAAGGAACCAGATACAGAATAAACCAGATCAACTAAGATCATGATGGGACATCAGAGCTAGGCCGTTAATATCGAGAGTGTTGTTCTTGTTTACCGTGTATATGGTATGTATGTGTATGTATTTTATTTTGAGTGTATTGGTGTGTATTTGTATTTTCAGCTTTAATATCGGTCAAGAATGTAATATGGGCTAAACTTCATGTAAGGGATCCAATTTCCAAAATGGGCCTCAAGACCTTTAAGAGCCCAATTGGGCCTTCCCTCTCTTGTGGGCCTCCATTCATAGAGGGCCCAATATGGTGGCCCATGGTCAAGGAGAGAATATTGACCATGGGTTGCAATATTTGACCAAGGAGGGGGGTGCCCCCTTGTTTGTCCCCATGTGGGGAAATGTTTAATTTTTTTTTCTGCCTTCCCCTTTATGCCACTTTGACTAGGAGTATTAGAGGTCTTTTATCCTAGGTCTAGAGTTTAGTATTTAATGTCTCTTGTGCCATTTGGACAAAAATTAATGAAGAAAATTTATGTGAAATTGCCAAGGGGCACACCTCTCCCTCTCTCTCTTGTTCTTACTCTTCCTCTTCCTTGCAGCAACAAGATCAGGGTGTAAAGCCCTAAATATTGGAGTGAATCCAATTTCTACCTCTTCCCTGGAGTGTGAAGCTCCGCCGCCGCCGTCGCCACTACCATCAGAGTCGCCAACGAGCCGCCACAAGCCACCCTCTACCTTGCTATCTTGAACGACAAAATCTAGAACAATAACCTAAAGATCAGGTTGGTGCTCCCAGTCCACAGCTCTGATCGAGCTGAAATTTTGATGGGTTGTTCCCTTTTGTGTTAGGTTTTCCCCAATATAAACTTTCTTCCATTCCGATCCCGTTTGCTCCTCCTCCTAGGTCGTTGTTCCTACCCCTCACAATCTGCCTGGTTTCAGATCTACAGGATAGAGTCCTGTTCTCTTATTTTTCCCGCCCCTCATAACACCTCTAAAAATTTCCAAAATAATTGTGTACGTCTCCCACTTAGTCCACTTCCACCCATAAAATCCACAAGCCCTAAATCCACCGCTAACCCCTCAGTCAAAAATCATCTTTAGATAGCTCCCCTCCTATTCTGCTGGATCTGGATTCCGAGCCAAAAAAGTGTTAGTGCCATAGTGTTTTCATTTCCAATCCTTTTACTGAATGGATATAAAATCAACATATGTCGTAGATTTTTGAGTCATCTTTCCAACGGTTCCAACCGCGTCTCGATCCGACACCAGATCTGGGCATACCGGCCATTCTCGTGGAAACGCACATTGTGGTCCGAGACAAGCCAGCAGAGAAGTTCACCGGAGAAATCCCTCGAAAAATACGCCGGGGTCGATTCAGCAACTGACACTCCTGGTGGTCGACCAAGGACCTTCCACCTTCGTCCCGGTGAACCACTGCTTTTAGAAACTCTCCAGAGGATGACATCCCTTTGGAGGCCTTCGTCCGCTGTCCTACCGGCCAGCAGATTTCAGAATAGGAGCCACCGCCCGTTATCGCTCCGGAGCCCCGCCGCCTTACTGCTCGTTAACCCCGGATCGGTACTCCCAGTGTCACTATGTATCCCTTTACCTCCCTGCGTGGAGTGGGTAACAAAATCAGCACTGTAATTAAATTTTACAATTGTACCGGGAGTACGGGTCTTGGCCAGGATCGTCTTCCCCGCGCCCGGAGCATGGAGGTATTGTGCTCGCTCCTCCATTTTATCGCATTTACTTTTCTCGTATATATTCTTGAATGCCGTTGAAAGAGAGAGTGATAAGAATCTACCTCGATATTTATTTAATCACTGCTGCGAGAGTGAGTGAAACCCGTCCCGTGATTCGATCTGAGCACGAAGAAGAGTTGGCCACCCTAGCTCATTGCTGGTTTCTCAACCGCGCACGTCCGCACGCTTCCCTCGTTTAGGGAGGACTCGCAAGTTTGCCTAGAGTCCAAGGTTTGCATATCAATTCTCATCGAGTCGCGTCCCATCACGCATCAAATTGGTATCAGAGTGGGTTAGAGTCTAGGGTAATCGGTCAAAGGTTTCATATTGCATCCTTTACCCGGTATATTAAAAGGTGCCTTCGGAACGATAGGTTACTGATGGGGACATCAACGACATCCCGCTCACATTGTGTTTGCATTTCCGTCCTTTTATATTTGTATGTATACCCTTGTGATATATGGGTACACAATAGTAGGTCTTAGTGGGTTTATTTGCAAAGGGCCATTGGGTATTTTTGCAAAAGTGCATGTAGGCCCTGCAGGGCCCCCCTCCCTCCTCCTTATTAGTCCACTTGGACTCCCGGGCCCAAGGTGGCTGGTCCATGGTCCAACCTTGGACTTGGACCTAGATTTAATTAATGAAGACAATTCCAACTTGCCTTCTTAAAGGGGGGGGGGAACCTTGTATTTTATTGGGCTTTATTGTGGTTGTTCAAACCACATCCCAGCCCTTCACTCATCAACCCTTGATCCAAGGGTCTAGAATTAGTTAGAGACTTAGCCTATATAATGTTATATTTTTCATGAGAAATTGGATGAAAAATCAAAAAATTAGTGAGTGTTCTTGGAGCTTGGTGCGCCCCCTTCCTCTCTCCCCCTGGTTTCCTCTTCCCCAACCCCAGATCTAGAGTGCATCCCCCTTCTATCATCCCCTCTCAACCTCCGGTGATCGTTGGTGCCGCCGCCGCCGCCGTTCGTGCCGCCTTCGAGCCGCCACGGGATCGTCTTTAGTTTTCTGTCCTGCTGGACAGAGGTGTAGTTCGAGAATTCCTGAAGCCAGCCACGAGTTCTGATCGATTTGAAATTTTGAGGGTTGGTTCCTATCTTCTAGCCCATTCTCCACAAACAAATTGAGGTTCAAATTCCACCGTTTCATATCCTTACCATTTCGTTCAACTCTCCATCTCAGATCTGTTCTGCCACTGTCTACAGTGACAGTAGCCCGGAGTTTCATGTCTTAGGCCCAATTTTTGATTTATTTTAGTTCGCCCAATTTGACAGGAGATTACACACATCCACCCCTTCATCCACAATTTTTCTCAATTTTTGGTTCGTCCATTTCATATTTTCTAAAAATCGTTCTCAGTCCCAGCTACAGTTCTGTCCCCCTGATCCCAGATCCGACCTTCATCCACTAAACAAATCACAGAAAATCATAGACACATCCAAACGGATCCAAACCACTTTTTCTGTCTTCCCAGATCAATTTCCCACAACGTTTCAGAAGAACATAACCCAATATTCGAACGTCTACCTCGCGGTCAAAGGCAATCCACAGTCAAGTTCTCTGTGGGCCTGAGTCTTCGGTTACTATACACCAGGAGATTGAAAATTCCATAAGTGAAGATTCGAGCAGATCCAGGCCAGATATTTGGGCCTAGGTTGAAGAGCTTCAAGCTAGCTTTCCAACGGAGCCAGTCTCGTGTCGATCCGACATCGGGGCTGATCGCAGCGCCCATTCTCGCCAGAGCCCGCGCCGAAATACAGAACCGGCAGATTTCCGATCGGGTACCGACCGGTGCCGAACGGAGCCGCCGGGCCTCCGACCGGTGAACCAGCGTGCCGCCATCCCAAGGAGCGACCCTCCGGGCATCCACCACTACAGCGGTGCCACCGGGTCCCACACGGCCCCTCCGGACAGCACGTTGACCCCACCGTCACGTGTTCGGGTGTTGCCGAATCAACGCAAGAAGCCGCCCGTCAACCCGAATTCGGTCCTCCCGGACCCCATTGTGTAGCCCTTTACCTCCCTGCGTGGAGTGGGCAGCGGCTTGCATTTCTGTAATATTGTGTAATATTGTTCCGGGAGTACGATTTTCGGCCGGGCCCGTCTTCCCCACACCGAGCACGTGGAGGTATCGTTCGCGCTCCCTACACTCGGCATTTGCTTATTTTCATATATACTTGTTTATGCCGCTGCTAGAGAGCATGCTTTAGGTCCGTTAGCTCGCTATATTATCATTCACCGCTGCTACAAGAGAGAGCGAGACCGTCCCCGTGACCCGATCCGGGCACGAGAGTGCAAATCGACCACCCTAGCTCTTGCCGGTTTCTCAACCGTGCACGTCCGACGCTTCCCTCATCAAGGGACGATCGCGAGCTTGTCATGTCTGTGGTCTTGTCCCGCATCAATTTGGTATCAGAGCGAGTTTGAGTCTAGGGTGTCACAAAAAAAAAAGTGTCATTTACGTCTAGTCATTAGTCGGTCTAAGTCGTGTTTAGAGTCAACATTGTTTTAAAACAAAAAAAAAAGTGTCTTTTGCATTTACATCCCTTTACTCGGTATATCAAAAGGTGTTGTCCGAACGTTAGGCTACGCCTATCGGGAAGACCGCACACTTGCGCGAGTGATCTTCGGATCGATTAACTCCGCCACGTGCCGAGTTTTGGTTACGTCTAGGTGCATCATATTAGTGTGTGTTTGCTTTAGTCGGCGTCATCTAGTCGGTGTGTTTGCATGCACACTCGTCGAGGTACTCAATACTCACCCCCACCACCACCAATGGTGAAATCCCGAGTCTATAGTTCCGATGAGGTGGCCACTATGTTCCGAACACTTATGGGAAAAATGGATGGGTTGAGTGAGCGCATGGATGAGTTAAGCACTTGAGTGGATAGGATGGAAGAAGCGAGTACTCGAGTGAATGGCCTAGGCACCCGCCTAGAAGAGAGGATGAAAGTTGTAGAGGATAGGGCCGCTGGGTCGAACCAGTCCGTTCAAGGATTGGTCGGGAGAGTCACCGCACTAGAGAAAGGACCAGCCGAGACACACCCGATTGTCCCAGTCCAGGCACCCGCCCCACCTACACAAGGTCAACTGGAGCCGGTTCATCAACCCGCGACTCCAAGGGTTCAAGGGGTAGCTACTAGGAGGCACGAAGTCCCCGAGGTGCATGACTACGAGTCCGATAATGAGCATCGGGGATATGGTCGTGATTATCACCATACACGGCGTACCCACGACCAAGATATGGATGAACGGGCCATTCTGACCGTTCGGGCCGACCCTCCCACCTTTGACGGGTCCTTGGACCCAAAGGTCTACCTTGATTGGGAGGCTGGTATGGACCGATATTTTGAGTGGTTCGAGATGTCGGACCAACGAAAAGTCAAGTATGCCAGGATGAAACTTTTAGGCCAAGCCCAAACCTATTGGAGAAACATGGAGAACCTATTGTTTCATCGTCAAGAACCCCCGATCGATACATGGACCGATATGAGGGAGAAGCTTAGGAAGAAGTACCTCCCTACCTCCTACCGCCAGCGCCTTATAGAGAGGTGGCAAAGTCTCACCCAAGGAGACCGGTCCGTCTCGGATTACATCGCCGAATTTGATGAGTACTACTTGCGATGCGATGCCACGGAGGAGGATTCCCTTACCGTCTCTCGGTTTCGGCGTGGTCTACGCCCACACTTACGGTATGAGCTTCTCCGCCGCAAGGTGGACAAGTTGGAGGATGCATATCAAGTTGCTCTCGAGATGGAGCAATTCGAGGGTGAGTTCGAGTCTATTCCCCGGTGGAGCCCCACTCCTCCCCGTAGTGACTCCCGTGGCTCCTTAGGTTCATACCCGAGGGGACCCATGACTCGTCCACAGGAGCCCGCCCATCAGGAGCACTTTGCTCCTAGACCTCGACCTCCCCCACCACGGGATCTACCTCCACCCCATCCACCGGCACCTGTTGCCCGTCCCCCAGCTCCTATAGCCCGTCCTCTGGCACCGGCACCCCCTCCACTATTGTCCAAGGCACCTACACCTCCCCCATTGCTGCCTACACCCCCTACCCGACAGGATGATAAGGGTAAGGCCCCTCTTTTCGGGGAGAGTAGTCGATCACGAGTGCAGTGTTTCCACTGTCATGGATTTGGCCACATTGCCAGCGAGTGTCCCGCTCGCGCCACCCTAGCCTTAGGTGTTGGAGGATCCGTACCTCCCGAGCCTGCGTGTGTTGATTACGAGGCCGATGAGGCACTAGCCGAGGAGTACTATGCCTTGGGGGGGGAAGAGTGGGAGAGCTCTCCTGCCGCCCAAGATGCGGCCACCTAGTGGGATTGATGCTACCACCTTAGTCTCGAGTCATATATGAGTCGGTGTGTTTTCCTTGTGTGGTTTGTTTTGTGTGGTGTGTTTTGAGTCGTTTGTTTGTGTGGTTTGCATACGTGTGTTAGTGCATAATGAGTTGCATGTGTCGTGTGTAAGCTCGTTGTCGTTCTCTTGTGAGTAAGAGGTGATTGGACTCACCCGATGAGTATGGGACCGGTTCTACATCTATACCCGGATCAGTCACCTATAGGGACTCAGCGGTGATTCCTAGTGAGTCTTTGAGCTGTTTCCTTCCTTTTGAGAGTGCCCCTTCGGAGTGATCACCTTTAGCCCATAGCAGTTCGCATATCGAGTATATATGGAATGAGCAGGTGCCGATCATTTGGAGTGGAGCGTACCCGCGTTACTTGGCACGGAGACGGATCCGCCGGAGTACTGGAGCAGCCATACCCTTACTCGACGGGGTCGAGTTCCTCCCACCCGGGGAGAATTGATGGGGACATCAACGACATCCCGCTCACATTGTGTTTGCATTTCCGTCCTTTTATATTTGTATGTATACCCTTGTGATATATGGGTACACAATAGTAGGTCTTAGTGGGTTTATTTGCAAAGGGCCATTGGGTATTTTTGCAAAAGTGCATGTAGGCCCTGCAGGGGCCCCCTCCCTCCTCCTTATTGGTCCACTTGGACTCCCGAGCCCAAGGTGGCTGGTCCATGGTCCAACCTTGGACTTGGACCTAGATTTAATTAATGAAGACAATTCCAACTTGCCTTCGTAAAGGGGGGGGCGAACCTTGTATTTTATTGGGCTTTATTGTGGTTGTTCAAACCACATCCCAGCCCTTCACTCATCAACCCTTGATCCAAGGGTCTAGAATTAGTTAGAGACTTAGCCTATATAATGTTGTATTTTTCATGAGAAATTGGATGAAAAATCAGAAAATTAGTGAGTGTTCTTGGAGCTTGGTGCGCCCCCTTCCTCTCTCCCCCTGGTTTTCTCTTCCCCAACCCCAGATCTAGAGTGTATCCCCCTTCTATCATCCCCTCTCAACCTCCGGTGATCGTTGGTGCCGCCGCCGCCGCCGTTCGTGCCGCTTTCGAGCCGCCACAGGATCATCTTCGGTTTTTTGTCCTGCTGGACAGAGGTGTAGTTCATGAATTCCTGAAGCCAGACACGAGTTCTGATCGATTTGAAATTTTGAGGGTTGGTTCCTATCTTCTAGCCCCTTCTCCACAAAAAAATTGAAGTTCAAATTCCACCGTTTCATATCCTTACCATTTCGTTCAACTCTCCATCTCAGATCTGTTCTGCCACTATCTACAGTGATAGTAGCCCGGAGTTTCATGTCTTAGGCCCACTTTTTGATTTATTTTAGTTCGCCCAATTTTACTGGAGATTACACCCATCCACCCCTTCATCCATAATTTTTCTCAATGTTTGGTTCGTCCATTTCATATTTTCTAAAAATCGTTCTCAGTCCCAGCTACAGTTCTGTCCCCCTGATCCCAGATCCGACCTTCATCCACTAAACAAATCACAGAAAATCATAGACACATCCAAACGGATCCAAACCACTTTTTCCATCTTCCCAGCGCAATTTTCCACAACGTTTCTGAAGAACACAACCCCAGATTCGAACGTCTACCTCACGGTCAAAGGTAATCCACAGTCAAGTTCTCTGCGGGCCTGAGTCTTCGGTTACTGTACAATAGGAGATTGAAAATTCCATAAGTCAAGATCCGAGCAGATCCAGGCCAGATCTTTGGGCCTAGGTTGAAGAGCTTCAAGCTAGCTTTCCAACGGTGCCAGTCTCGTGTCGATCCAACATCGGGGCTGATCGCAGCGCCCATTCTCGCCGGAGCGCGTGCCGAAATACAGAACCGGCAGATTTCTAATCGGGTATCGACCGGTGCCGAACGGAGCCGCCGGGCCTCCGGCCGGCGAACCAGCGTGCCGTCATCCCAAGGAGCGACCCTCCGGGCATCCACCACTACAGCGGTACCACCGGGTCCCACACGGCCCCTCCGGACAGCACGTGGACCCCACCGTCACGTGTTCGGGTGTTGCCGAATCAACGCAAGAAGCCGCCCGTCAACCCGAATTCGGTCCTCCCGGACCCCATTGTGTAGCCCTTTACCTCCCTGCGTGGAGTGGGCAGCGGCTTGCATTTCTGTAATATTGTGTAATATTGTTCTGGGAGTACGATTTTCGGCCGGGCCCGTCTTCCCCACGCCGAGCGCGTGGAGGTATCGTTCGCGCTCCCTACACTCGGCATTTGCTTATTTTCATATATACTTGTTTATGCCGCTGCTAGAGAGCATGCTTTAGGTCCGTTAGCTCGCTATATTATCATTCACCGCAGCTGCGAGAGAGAGCGAGACCGTCCCCGTGACCCGATCCGGGCACGAGAGTGCAAATCGACCACCCTAGCTCTTGCCGGTTTCGCAACCGTGCACGTCCGACGCTTCCCTCATCAAGGGACGATCGTGAGCTTGTCGTGTCTGTGGTCTTGTCCCGCATCAGTTACGTCTATTGGGAAGGTTACACACTTGCGTGAGTGTGATCTTCGGATCAAACCTCCGCCACGTACCAGATATCAGTTGACTATATTCCAAGTTTTGTGTCATTGCATGCCCACCCGGCGAGGTACCCAATACCATCGCCCCGCGCCTATGGCAAACACATAGGATACCGTCTCTTGAGACCTACACTCCTTGCATGAGGCGATTATGGCCCTTGTAGCCCGGATGGACCAATCCGAGGTGACCTTTAGGAACTTCTTGGACCGTATGGATGGCCGACTTAATGCCATGGAGTAAAGGATGGAGTCATCCGACAGTTCTATCTAAGGTCTGGTCGGACGGTTGGATAGGATGTCACACGGAGACCCTCCTAGAGTGGCCCAGTGCCCACCCACACCCACTCCAGTGGTGGCCCAAAGCCAAGTCGCTCCCATAGCCCAGGTCTAGACCGCTCCCACGGCATTGGACCCACTCGCACATGCTCCTCAGCCCGCCCCTCACCGGGCCCCCGGACCATAGTTCCATGACCTTGGTCTTGAGGACTATGGGTCCGATAACGCTTATGAGGGGTATGGCCGACACCATCGTGGCTTTCAGCAGTAGAGAGACGAGGAGGATGATAGAGTCCTTAGTACCGTGCCAGCGGACCCTCCGATTTTTGATGGGTCCTTGGACCCGAAAGTCTATTTAGATTGGGAGGCCGGCATGGATTGGTACTTCGATTGGTTCGATATGACGGACCGCCGAAGAGTCCGATTCACCACCATAAAACTAATGGGACAGGCACAGACGTATTCAAAGAACATAGAGAGCCTGTTATTTCATCGGCAAGAGCCCCAGGTTAAGACATGGGGTGAGATGAAAGTCAAACTCCGACTAAAGTAGCTTCTCGCCACATATCGTCATTGACTCATCGATAGGTGGCAGAGTCTCAGCTAGGGGATCGGTCCGTCTCCGAGTATATCGCTGAATTTGATGAGTATTTTTTGCGATGTGGTGTATCGGAGGAGAGCACCATGCCCATTTCTCACTTCTGTAGTGGTCTGCGGCCCCACTATCAGTATGAGCTTTTTCACCGCAATGTGACCAAGTTGGAAGATGCGTATCAGGTTGCTCTTGAGTTGGAGTAGTTTGAGGGAGAGTTCGAGTCTACCCAACAGTTGGGCACCATCCCTCTTCGTAGTGCCGAGCCCCGTAGCTCTTTAGGCCCATATCAGAGGGCCCCAATGGCTCGACCTCAGAAGCTCGCCCGTCAGGAGCTATTCACTCCAAGGCCTCGCCCTCCCCCGCCAAGGGATCTACCTCCACCCCAACCACCGACACCCATTGCCCGCCCCCCAGGACCTATTGCCCATCCTTCCGCACCCACACCTCCTCCCCTGTTGCCTACACCCCCTATCCGTCGGGAGGATAAGGCTAAGGGACCACTTATCGGAGAGACAAGTAGGTCACGACTACAGTGTTATCACTGTCAGGGGTTTGGCCACTTTGCCACCCAATGTCCCACTCGTACATCACTAGCCCTAGGTGACAAAAGGGTTGGAGAAGCCTCACCTTCTGGGTTTGTGTCTGTCAACTATGAGGCAGAGTCGGAACTAGCTGACGAATTCCATGAAGAAGATCCGAAAGAACCTATCGACACCTAAGATGCAGCACTCGGATGATGACCACCTAGGGGTAATGTCACTGCATTAAGTATAGGGTCATGCATGAGTCAATTTTTCTTTCTTTGTGTGGTTAGTTAGGAGTATATGCATGCATTTGTCAAGTGCATGGTGAGTCTCCATATGTCGAGTCGAGTCGGTCTTATGCAAGCTTGCAGATGTGAGTCCCTTACGAGTGTGAGACAAGTCGAATCTAATGCGTACGTCGTAGACTTGCCGGAATATGAGATCAGCTCTATAGTAATGTCTCATATCTATTCACCCATGCGGACCCAGTGGTGATTCCTAGTGAGTCTTCGAGCCACCTCCTCCCCTTTGAGAGTGACCCCACCCCGGAGTGTCCACCACTAGCCTCATTCCCACAGCAGCATGTACATAAAGAACATATACGTGATGAGCAGGTGATGAATACAAGGAGTGGAGCGTACCCGCAGTACCTGGTACGGTGATGGATCTGCAGGAGCCACGTGAGCAGTCCCACCCATTACTCGACGGGGTCGAGTTTCTCCCACTCGGGGAGAATTGATGGGACATCGGAGCTAGGCCGTTAATATCGGGAGTGTTGTTCTTGTTTACCGTGTATGTGGTATGTATGTGTATTGACTTTATTTTGAGTGTATTGGTGTGTATTTGTATTTTCAGCTTTAATATGGGTCAAGAATGTAATATGGGCTAAACTTCATGTAAGGGGTCCAATTTTCAAAATGGGTCTCAAGACCTTTAAGAGCCCAATTGGGCCTTCCCTCTCTTGTGGGCCTCCATTCATCGAGGTCCCAATATGGTGGCCCATGGTCAAGGATAGAATATTGACCATGGGTTGTAATATTTGACCAAGGAGGTGGGCGCCGCCCTTGTTTGTCCCCATGTGGGGAAATGTTTAGTATTTTTTTATTCTGCCTTCCCCTTTATGCCCCTTTGAGCAAGGGTATTAGAGATCATTTGTCCTAGGTCTAGGGTTTAGTATTTAATGTCTCTTGTGTCATTTGGACAAAAATTAATGAAGAAATTTTTTGTGAAATTGCCAAGGGGCGCACCTCTCCCACTCTCTCTTGTTCTTGCTCTTGCTCTTCCTCTTCCTTGCAGCTGCACGATCTGGGTGTGAAGCCCTAAATATTGGAGTGAATCCAATTTCTATCCCTTTCCTGGAGTGTGAAGCTCCGCCACCGCCGCCGCCGCCACCATCGGAGCCCCCAATGAGCCGCCACAAGCCACCCTCCACCTTGCTGTCCTGAACCATAAAATCTAGAACATAAATCTAAAGATCAAGTTGGTGCTCCTAGTCCATAGCTCTGATCGAGCTAAAATTTTGATGGGTTGTTCCCTTTCATTTTAGCTTTCCCCCAATATAAATTTTGTTCCATTCCGATCCCGTTTTCTCCTCCTCCCAAGTCATTCTTCCTACCCCTCACAATCT
The DNA here is from genome assembly GCA_022559845.1 of Amorphophallus konjac. Taxonomy (NCBI): domain Eukaryota; kingdom Viridiplantae; phylum Streptophyta; class Magnoliopsida; order Alismatales; family Araceae; genus Amorphophallus; species Amorphophallus konjac. The sequence goes on along the minus strand of CM040120.1, from coordinate 168,901,943 downwards.
GCCTAGTTGCAGATTTGCAGGATAGAGTCATGTTCTATTATTTTTCCCGCCTCTCAAAACAACTCTAAAAATTCCCAAAATAATTGTGTACGTTCCCCACTTAGTCCTTTTCCAACCATAAAATCCACATGCCCTAAATCCACCGCCAAGCCCAAATCAAAAATCATATTTAGAAAGCTCCCCTCCTGTTCCGCTGGATCTAGATTCTAAGCCAGAAAAGTGTCAGTGCCACAGTAGTTTTTATTTCCAATCCTTTTACTGGATGGATCTGAAATCAATATATGTCATAGATTTTTGAGTCCTCTTTCCAACGGTGCCAACCGCGTCTCGATCAGACACCGGATCAAGGCGTACTGGCCATTCTCGTTGAAGCGCACATTCCGGTCCAAGACATGCCAGCAAAGAAGTTCGTCGAAGAAATCCCTCAGAAAATACGCCGGGGTCGATTCAGCAACCGACACTCCTGGTGGTCGACCAGGGACTTTCCACCTTCGTCCCGGTGAACCACCGCCTTCAGAAACTCTCCGGAGGTTGACGTCCCTTTGGAGGCCTTTGTCCGCTGTCTTGCCGGCCAACAGATTTTAGAATCAGAGCCGCCGCCCGTTACCTCTCCGGAGCCCCGCCGCCTTGCTACCCGTCAACCCCGGATCGGTACTCCCGGCATCACTATGTAGCCCTTTACCACCCTGCGTGGAGTGGGCAACAAAATCAGTGCTGTAATTAAATTTTACAATTGTACCGAGAGTACGAGTCTTGACCGGGATCATCTTCCCCACGCCTGGATCGTGGAGGTATCATGCTCGCTCCTCCATTTTATCGCATTTTCTTTTCTCGTATATATTCTTGAATGCCACAGCAAGAGAAAGTGATAAGAATCTAGCTCGATATTTATTTAATCACCGCTGCGAGAGTGAGTGAAACCCGTCCCGTGATCCGATCCGGGCACGAAAGAGAGTTGGCCACCCTAACTCATTGTCGGTTTCTCAACCGCGCACGTCCGCACACTTCCCATGTTTAGGGATGAGTCACGAGTTTGCCTAGAGTCCAAGTGATGAGGGCATCTCACAACGATCTCTTTGGCTCGGATCGCCTGCATCACTTTGAGGAAGCCCGGCTATGTGTTCACATGTTATTTTCCTTTTCTTTGAGTCATATCTTATGTACTTTCCTTTATTGAGTCATGTTGTTTTAGTTCATCTCCCTTATTATGCTTAATTGGGCCTTAGTACCTTTGTAATGGGCCCGTAGGATTGAGTCTAGGATATGCTTGGTCTTTGTCTAATTGTCAAGGGTATTTTGGTCATGTAAAGAGTGGATGCCTATATATAGGCCCCATCTCTCCCCATGTACTCAACTTTTGATGAATCAATTTGAATAGAAGAAAATCCCAATTCTTTCTCTCCTCCACAAAATTTCTCTTTCCTCTCTCTCTCATTATCTCTCTCTCTCTCTTCAAGGAAAGGGGTGAACCCCTCTCTCTCTCCTCCTTCTCCCACCTACCACCTAACTCCCCCTCCCTCATTCAAGGACCTCCCCAACTACCCACCATCCCAATAACTCCACCCCAGCCCCAAGATAGCTTCCACCAATCCAAACCCCACCACCCAACCACCAACTACCCCATCAACTTCCCTAAGCACCTCCCCACCTTCCCAAGGCTGAAGAAGTTTCTCCCAAGGTCAAATTTGAATCTCCCTCCCATCTCACAACCCCCCTACCAAGCTTTGGTCGCCCAAAACAGTCCCCATACCCAGCCCAAGTTCAGCCTCCCCCATCCTCTCCATTGCTTACCTAGTGCAGCCCTCCCCCTTCCCCTACCAACTCCAGCCAGCTCCAACCCCCTCCACCCACCACCCCTTGACTCTCCAGCCTCCCAATAGCCCTCCATCGACCCCCTCCCCTTCCCACAGCCTTCAGCCACCCCCATCCCCTACTAGACCTTCACCACCCCTTCACCCAAATCTCCTTTCATTTTCAGATATAGTCCAGGGTTCCAGACAGCATAGCAGTAGCAGGTTGCAGCGAGCACCACGTCGCCATCGTGAGGTTTCTAGATGCATACCATACATCGTAGGAAACGTCATCGAATTAGCTTTCCAACGGTGGTGGTCCCGCGACCATCCAAGCTTGGAGCTTATCGGAGGAGCCGATCTCGCCGGGCTGCGCTTCCCGACTCCAGCTAGTGACCTGAGGCTGAGAGCAGAGGCTACCACGACCAGCTCGGGAAAGATCTGGGCGCCATCTTCAAAGGGAAGGAACTTCAACCAGTCCCCTTTCAGTACAAAGAAGGAGGAAGCCAATCCCCCCACCCGAGCCCCCGGTTCCAATTATTCTCGTCAAAGTGCGCAGGCTGCTCCCTGCTGTTCCAGGTAGGACCACCTCCCAGTCATCTGATCAGAACTTTCTTCTCCGACCTCCTGTTGGGGTCCCGTCAGTTTCTGCTCGAAGCTGTTTCGGCCACAGTCACATCAACACCAATTTTGTTTCAATCGGAGATCGGTAGAGTTCATGGCATCTTATGCAACAGACCTCATCGGTTCTGCACCAGACAGAGGCAGAACGGACCAGTCCTGTTCCAGACTCTGCCCCGGCCAGCAACGACATCAAGAAATTCACCAAAAATTTGGGAGTCATCCTGGGTCAATTTAGAAAGTTTTGGCATTGGTTTCGACTAATTCTGAGCTTGGCTCAGCCCGTGGCGGCACCATCATCAACAACCTGTCAAGCTGTTTTTGAAGTTGGCAGAACCGGTGAAGCTCGGCAACTTGGTTTCTATCATAGTTTCCCCACCCCGCCTGGCCGGCTTACAGCCCCTCCCTGCGTGGAGGTAATTTTTGGCTGTAACACATTAACCCCAACCCCTTGTCCCACCCTCTTGCGCGAGGAGTAGTGTTGTACTTTATATATTCTCAGGTCAAGCGGCATCGATACGGCGTGCGGGTGCATACCCACGCCTCCCCGCTTGCCCTCGTCTTTTGTCCGGGATCGGTGTCTTCACACCGATCAGGTGAGTGACTGGTCCCTACTTTGCTGGTCCATACCTCGCTAGTTTAGTATTATCTCTTATGCCCGTCGGTCGGTGAGTGAGTGTTCGGACCAGTATTTGTTCATTAGTGCGTCCACCGCGGATTGTGAGTGAGAGCCACCCAACCCCACGCCCCGGCGTGCCGGCTGCCCATGAAGTTGGAACTCCCAGACCCTTAGAGGTCAGCCTAAGCCAATCTAGTCCTTTGAATATTTGGGTCCCACCTCAGACCCTCGCCATCATCCCCCGGTACCATCGGGAGATCGTATGAGCCGTGCGAGTTAGCCGCTATCGTGAGTCCGTTGAAAGTGCTTGTATGCTTGCGGATCTAAAGCCTAGGTTCAACAATTTATCCATTTGCATTTTTGTGCCGTGCCACATCAAATGGTATCAGAGCAAGCTTTAGACTTGTCTCTACGAGTCTAGTCCTAGGGCATTTGCATTTGGAGTCCCCTTTGCATGGTGCTTTTCATCGCCCCTTTGCATGTCCACCCGTAGGGGAACCATCTACCAGCAAGATCCTTCATCCTCAACCCCTCTCATGGATCCAAATCCCCGAGAGGATCATGAAACCCCTATGCGGGAACCCCAACAACACGTTGATCCCACACTAGCCACCATTCTTGGTCAGCTAGAGACCATCACCACCCGACATGTCCGGTTAGAAGCTAATGACCCAACTCGGAACCTAGGTCCAAGGGCACGACCTCCCCGGGAAGAACTTGATAGGGAAGCAAATGAGTCCCCACTGAGGAACTACGGCCCTAGAGCTCGGCCACCACAAGATGAATTTGAGAGGGAAGTCAATGAACCACCACCCAGAAACCATGGCCTTAGAGTCCGGCCTCCACGGGATGAGTTTGATAGGAAAGGGTCGGACTTTGATCTTTATTATGACTATGAGAGACCCCGACATTACGGGCGCGAGGGAAGGCACCCCCGGGAAGACCCGAATAGCCACCTTTTAAGAATGATCAAGGTTGAGGCACCAATCTTTGATGGATCCCACAACCCAAGTGTTTACCAAGATTGGGAAACTGCCATGGACCAATATTTTGATTGGTACCCCATGAGTGAGGAAAGGCGGGTAAGGTTGCCCAAGATGCAACTCACTTAGCTAGCCAAAACATATTGGCTAAACGTAGAAAGTTTGAGGGTGGCCCGACGCCAAGAACCCATTGACACCTGGAAAAGCATGAAGGATCATCTTAGAATCAAGTACCTTCCCCTTTCCTACACTCAAACCCTCTTAGATGAATGGCATAGCCTCACCCAGGAAGGTAGGACCGTGAGCGAGTATATTGAGAAATTTGACTACTATGTCCTGAAGTGTGGAGTCCGAGAGGAGCACGCGGTTACCCTATCTAGATTTAGAAATGGGCTACAAAATCACATCAAAAAGGAACTCTTCATGAGGGATGTTGAAACCCTTCCCCAAGCCTACCAAATAGCCTGGGATGTTGAGCGGTTCTCTAGACCTTCTAGATTCACTCCACGACCAACCGACCCTAAGGACATGGGACTCCTCCCCAACCCGGCCCCTCTCTTAAATGCCCACATGCAAAGTCCAAGTGGAAGTACCCCACCTCGGCCCCCGTTTCGGCCCTCTGATCTCCCTCCCACCCTTCCTCCGATGAGAGTCACCCCTAGTCAACCCATGCCCCGGCGAGAGGAGAATTCCAAGGGATAAAGTGTGGGTAGTACCACTCCGGGAAATAGACAACAATGCTTTAAGTGTAAAGGCTTTGGACACTTCATCAGTCAATGCCCTTCACGAGACATGTCCAACTTAATGATTGAAGAGATAGTTACCCCTACCAAAGGAAAACTTGAGGAGGTGATTGAAGTCCATGAGGCTGCCCTAGTTTGGGAAGAGGAATATGAAGCCCAATGCCAAGAGTTGAATCAAGAAAATTCATCCCTACCCCATGGGACCCCGTTGAACTTAACTAGGTGCATCCTCCTCCGAGTTTTACAAGATGACCAGCCACATCCCTCCATCCGGCCTTCCATGAGCATTGTGATACTTGGGGAACCCCTCATTGAGTGGCTAAAGCAAAACCTCCTCCTCCACGACATGCGCCCCTCCATGGATAACCATAACCCAATCGTGCCCACCCCACCATTCCACCCAACCTACCAATCATTCTACTTTGTAGGGACCTTGAGGGACTTGATTAAGGGTATACTAAGGCAATTAGAGGTGACAAACTTGCTGGCCTTAGGAGCAAGCGACACGGGGTACCTTAGTTTCTCACACCCTTCTATCGGGTCCATCACCTCCATCTACACCAAGGGTCCTTGCATGAGTAAGCTCATATTGTTTCTACTCGAGCCCGACAAGTTTTGCCAAGGCCAGCCCTATGACCCCCACCCACCTCAAGGAAAGAGTACTACAGCTAGGGAGTCAACCTTGGTGCTGCCCCCACTAGGAGTTAGATGCCTAGATCACACTAGGAGGTGTATGCTTTGGAGTGCTCAAGGTCTAGGATGGGAAGAGACCTCATTCCCCACAACCCAAGTCCTCCTAGATCCGCATGATCCCTTTCCACTGACCCCTCATTACCAACCCACCCCCTTGTCCTCCTATATCTTTCCCTACCCCTCATCCCTTTGCAAGGAACATTGCGCTAGGCCCCACCGGGCTCTTGATTTCCACCTCCCCACGTGCACTAGGGACCCCGGTACCATCTCTTGGATACAGGCCCACCTCCACCACCCCTCAACCTATCTGGATCCTTTTGACCCCACATTCTGGGAGCCCATCGGCCCACAAACCTCAGCCCCAACCCTTAGAAACAACAAAGGTCTTGCCCAAGTCAACCACCCTAAGGTTTCCCAAAGGTGGTATCCTGCTTTCTTACATATAGAATCACTGAGGGTCATAGCATTTGGGTACATGGATCCTCTCTTATCCCTCCAAGAGAGTCGGGTCTCAACATGCATTGCAACCACACTTGGACACCCAACTTCCCCAACCTTTGTTAGAGGTTCTATGTATGTTGGTCCCACCTTGAATAGGAGAGTCATGCTTGCTAGAGCTTCATTCAGGTGCCCTGGCCCCCCACTCTCCGAGGTCCATGAAATAAAATCAAAGCATGCTAGGGTCACTTTTGGTTGTCCGGGCCCTCCCTTCATCTCTAGAGAATCATAATTCATGAAACTACATGGCAACCTTCGCAAGCATATAGGGAAGAGCAACGAGGCTTACAAAAGACAAGTAGATGCTCGATGGCGCCACTGTGAGTTCCAAGTGGGAGACTCGGTGATGGTGAGGATGGAGCGGCTCCTTCCGGGGCCTGCCTCCAAGTTGAGGGCATGAGGGTCGGGACCCTTTCGAAATCTGAGACAACTAGGCAGTAACGCTTATGAGCTGGACCTACCTGAGGGTTTTGGGGTACACCCTACCTTCAACGTGGCGGACCTGGTACCCTACAAGGGCCCTGCGGTGGGACCTAGTGAGGAGCTTGAGCCTTTACCCTCCCTTGAGAGAGACACCCACGGTGTGACTCTACCTCCTAGCTTGAGAGGCCGACATGAGCAGGTGGAGGTAATACTGGATGAGCAAAGTACCATTACCAGGAACAGGGTATACCAGCATTACCTAGTGAGGTGGAAGGGCCGTCCCCCGACTGAGGATACTTGGGTGAGCCGGGAGGACCTGCTGCACCTTGACCCGGACACTTTGGAGCACTACCACAGTCAGGCGGACCCATACTCTACAGGGTCGAGTTCTCCCCACCCTGGGGGATTTGATGAGGGCATCTCACAGCGCACTCTTTGGTTCGGATCGCCTGCATCACTTTGAGGAAGCCCGGCTATGTGTTCACATGTTATTTTCCTTTTCTTTGAGTCATATCTTATGTACTTTCCTTTATTGAGTCATGTTGTTTTAGTTCATCTCCCTTATTATGCTTAATTGGGCCTTCGTACCTTTGTAATGGGCCCGTAGGATTGATGAGTCTAGGATATGCTTGATCTTTGTCTAATTGTCAAGGGTATTTTAGTCATGTAAAGAGTGGATGCCTATATATAGGCCCCATCTCTCCCCATGTACTCAACTTTTGATGAATCAATTTGAATAGAAGAAAATCCCAAATCTTTCTCTCCTCCACAAAATTTCTCTTTCCTCTCTCTCTCTCATTATCTCTCTATCTCTGTTCAAGGAAAGGGGCGAACCCCTCCGTCTCTCCTCCTTCTCCCACTTACCACCTAACTCCCCCCCCCCTCATTCAAGGACCTCCCCAACTACCCACCACCCCAATAACTCCACCCCAGCCCCAAGATAGCTTCCACCAATCCAAACTCCACCACCCAACCACCAACTACCCCATCCACTTCCCTAAGCACCTCCCCACCTCCCCAAGGCTGAACGAGTTTCTCCGAAGGTCAAATTTGAATCTCCCTCCCATCTCACAACCCCCCTACCAGGCTTTGGTCACCCAAACCAGTCCCCATACCCAGCGCAAGTTCGCCCTCCCCCATCCTCTCCATTGCTTACCTAGTGCAGCCCTCCCCCTTCCCCTACCCACTCCAGCTAGCTCCAGCCCCCTCCACCCACAACCCCTTGACTCTCCAGTGATGTGACACCACTCCTTGGACCTAGATTTGCAAGCAACCGGACCGAACGGCGATATCTCACAAGCGGTTCTCCCGCGAGGCGCGCACCCGGGCCCGTAGGCGGACCGGCGATGATGGTGAGGGTCCGAAGTTGGACCTTGGGGTTCCAAGGATATGGCTGGCTGGGCATGGACCCCAATGGGATAGGGATGCCCAACTTCATGGGCGGCTGGCACGCCGAGGGCGTGGGATGTAGTGTCTCCCTCACAACTCACCCGCGGTGGCACTCGAATTGATGGAAAATTGGAACGAGCTCTCTCTCACTGCCGACGGTGCAACTAGAGATAATACTAAACTAAGCAAAGGTAAGAAACAAGCAGAGAAGAGTGGTCCGAAGCTCACCTGATCGGTGTGAAGACACCGATCCCGGCCGGAGACGAGGGCGAGCGGGGAAGTGTGGGTTCCCCGCACACTGCGTCGGTGTAGCTTCCCATGTTTTTGTTATACAAGCACTACTCCCCACGCAGGGGGGGTGGACTAGGGTAGGGGGAGATTGAGTTACAAACCAAACACTACCTACGCACAGGGAGGGGCGCTAAGCCGGCCAGGCGGGGAGAGGAGATTTACTTGATTTGAGACGATGGAGCACCCTGCCGAATCTGCCCGGGTCTGGAACAGCAGGATAGGGAGTCGGTGTAGTCGCCGCTGTGCACTCCTCCGAACTCAGAATTCTACGAGACTGGCGCCGAAACGTCGCTGACGGTCCCAGGCACGTCTGTGAATTTTTGTGGGCGGTCCTGAAGTCGTCCCGGGCTGGGGAGGGCTCTGGAACAGGACCCCTGCGCTCAGACTCGGACTGGTCCCAGGGTGCAGCAGCAGTTGGAAGTAGTCACCACGCCCGTTCCCGATGTCGAAACGCAGCGGGACCAGGACGCGCACGACCGTGGACGAGTCTTCTTTGAGCAGCAACAAGGGGGGCCACCAGACCATGTCAGGGCAGAGAGGGAGAGCCCGTTGAGTGAAGAGGGGTCTGGACAGGTCCTGAGCGGCCTGTCCCGCGCACCTGGGGCATAAAATTCGGAACGGGCAACCCCGGACTCCGAACGAGGTCCCGCTTTCTGTGTTGGACAGAGGACTGGTGGATCTTCGACCCGACCAAGCGGCGCGCCTTGGAATGGAAGGGTGAGACCGTGGTAGCTTCTGCACTGCAGCTCTGGTCCAGGTTCAGGTCCCGGTTGCGCAGTCGGACGGGAATGAACCCTCCGGACAGTAGGGATGTCGGATGCCGGCGAGACAACCTCGGCTGTGAAGCTATCTCGACGATATTTCTGGCGATGTATGGTACGTCTTCAGGTCATTCCGTATGACTCCGAGTCACGTTCGGCAAGTCGGGTCCCAATCTGCTACCTACGAACTGGGCAGTGTTAAAAGAAGGGGGGGTTGTTGGTGGAGATGGGAAGGTAAGGGATGGAGGGGTAGCAAAGAGGAGTGGAAGATTGCTGGTTGTGGATGTGGGAGGGAGGTTTGGGGGTGTGATAGGGGAGAGGGGGGGTTGGCAGGGGGCGGACCTGGTGTGGGGAATGGGATGGGAGGTGGTGGAGGAGGAGGGGTTCTCTTGGAGGGGTGGATGGTGGGGGCGCAAATGGCCTAGGGGAATGGGGGTTGTCTCTTGGGTGTGGGTGGTGGATTAATGGAAGGGTTAATGGGGGGGCCTAGCGGATGGGAAGGGTTGCTTTGGGGAGGGGAAGGGATGCTTGGGGTAAGGGATTCTCCCTTGGGAAGGTGGAAGGTTGTATGGGGAAGGGGAAAGGTTGCTTGGGAAGTGGAGACACTGAAGGGGATTAATGGGTCTTGGGGAGGTGAAAGGGTGGGAGGCTGAGGTGGAGGGTGATGTGGCAAGGGAGGGAGGTGAAGGGGCAAGGTAGCCCAAGGGAGAGAGAGAGAGGAGAAGAGAGAGAGAGAGGGGGCCGCCCCCTTTAGAGAGAGAGAGAGAGAGAGAGAGAGAGAGAGAGGAATCCACCCCTTAGAGAGAGAGAGAGAGGCACAAATTCTTGTGGCAATTTTTATCAATACTTCATTAGCTTCCAAATGAGGGATTGGGGTCCTATTTATAGGAGTCTCACATTTTCACATAAGTCCCTGACTTTTGGACTACTAACACTTAACCAAGGGGAAGGGGGCGCCCCTGGGCCTAGCCCATATAATTGGGCCCATTAACCATCATAATGACTCTAGACTTAGGTAAATAGCTACCTAACCTAGGTATTGGACTCAAATAAAAGGAAAAGTACATGATAAGAAAATGAAAATTACATCATATGACTCGAAATATAGTGGCGAACAAGATGTAGCATAGTTGGCGAGCATCGGGATCCTCGAACAAAGGGGATAGCTGGTGATGTCCTCATCATACCTCCGGGGTGCGAAGAACTCGACTCCGTCAAGTATGGGCCCACTGGGGGAGTGGTCCTCTAAAGCAGCTCAGGGCGAACCTCAACCTCCAAACTCAACCCGCATCTGCGACCAGGGGACGGTCCTTCATCCTCTCAAGGTGGCTTGGGCACACCCTCTTGCTGGCGATGGAACCCTGCTTGCCTAGTATTGCCCCTGTGTGCACACGTTGGGCTCTTAAGGCTATTTTGTGGGAGCTCTCCGGGGTGTCCCTCTTAAAGGAAGGTATAGGCTCAAAGCACTCACTAGGATCCACCGCGGTGCCCATATAGGGTGCCGGGTCTTCCACGTGAGAAGTGGGGTATATCCCATAACCCATTGGTAAATTCAATCCATAAGCTGTGTTTGCCAAAGCCACTAGGAACAGGGAAAGGTCCAAGTCCTCGTGCCCTCGAATGGGAGGTGACCCTAAAGTAGAGCCACTCTGATGCCATCATCACCAAATCGCCTACTTGAAATTCCAAGTGGCGCTCGCGAGCTCTTATCCGCTCTTTATGAACCTCACCGCTCATTGCAAATTGCTTGCGTGTATGCGTATGCCATGCACTATGATGTGGTGTGGGTGTAAAAAGCTTGGTGTGTAAAGGTGGACCGGGGCAACCGTAAATTGACCTATCATGCTGTGATGTCATGTGGGCCTTGATGAACTTAGGTGGACCGGGGCAGCCACAAGTGGCCCTATCATGCATGGGCTTTATAACAATGGTTGGAGGGCCATGGTATCTGTAGGGGAACCTTTCACACAAAGTGGTGATGAATGCCGGGGGATCCGGACACCCGTAGATGCTCCTAACATGCATATGATCAATGATGAATGAGGGAGGACCAGCACATCCAAATGTGAGCCAGTCATGCATTGGGCCTAAAGTGTGTGTGACATGTATGAGATGACTGGGCTTACTAGCCCTACCAAATGATGCAAAATGTAGTGGCACATGCATTCCCATCCAAATGGTTTCTCCTATGTATATGGCTTGGTGTGAGAGTTTCCACTCATAGGGGTCAAAGGGGTCTAGGAAAATGGAGTGGGCTTGGTCCCATAAGGTCAGTTGGGGTAGGAAAAGGTTGGTGGTGAGTAAGGTGGGGGGGCATAGGAAGGGATCAAAGGGGTCATGGTAAGGGTCACCTAAGGAGAGGAACTCTAGGTCCTCATGGTCCTCACAACCATTTGATGGTGGACTCTCCTCCTCTAGTAAAATGATCGGGCCAAAGTTTTTGGTGGGATGGTCGGCCATGAATGGAGGGCTGGATGTTCTACCCGAGACAAGCAACTCTAGTTTGTGGATAACATCGGGCTCGTCGGGTGTAGGGAGGAGTAAAAGAAGGTCGCTAGTGTAGCAACCCACAGTGTAAATGGAGGAGATGGATCCGACACATAGGTGTAGGAGGTCAAGGCTCCTAGGTAGGTCGGCTACTGTAGTCAACATGCCAGTTAGCTCTATTTGCCAAGCTATACCCTTAAGAAGATTCCCTAATGTTTCCACTTGATAGGATGATTGAATTGTGGTGTAATAGGTGGATAAGGGTACTATGGGGAGGTGTTGGTCCATGGAAGGGTAGGTATGGGGCAGGATAGGGTGAGCCCGGTTTTCCACAAGCCATCTAAACAAGGGTCCACTTATGATAAGTTCACTCTCAATTGGCGGGGGTGGCATGAAAGGTGAAATTTCTTCCTCGTTTTGGCCATGAATTCCCTCCAAGATGGGGAGTAGTTCTGGGGTGTTCCCTACTAGGGGGTCGGGTGTGGAGATCATGGTTTCTTCTACCAAGGAGGTGAGTAGGTCCTTTGTGGGTGGGGTGATGATGACTGGCATGTGGTGCTCTTTGGGTGGTGGGTAATGGGGGACTTGGGATAGAATGGGGAGGGGTGGTAGTGGAGGCCTAGGTTGGGAATCTTGTAACTCATAGGGGAGGGTGCACCCAATTTGGCTCAGTGGGTTTTCTTTGGGAAGGAATGAGTTCTCTTGACCCAATTGGGCTTCATATTCTTCTTCCCAATCTAGGGGAGCCTCATAGACTTCGGTCACCTCCTTAAGTTCCTTTTGGAAAGGGGTGGGAGGAGGATTTATGGGCCGAATTTGGGTACTTCCATTAGGACATGGCATGGGTGTCTTCGGGAGAGGGTCGAGGTTGGGACGGGATCCCATGTCATTGGAATCATCTGGTCGTGGAGTGAACCTAGAAGACCTAGAGAATTGCATCGTTCTTGAGGATTGGTTGTCTAGGTTATCCCAGGGGCGTCTCTCCTCACGCCCATAGTGTTGGGACCTCTCATAGTAAGGATCATAGCCTAACCCTTTCCTATCAAACTCATCCCGGGGAGGCAAGACTCTAAGGTCATTGCTCCTAAGTGGGGGTTCATTGGCTCCAAATCCATCCCGAGGTGACCAAGCTCTAGGGCCGTGGTTCCCTTTTGCTTCAAGCCAATCAAGCCGGGAGGTGAGAGTATCTATACAGTTATGACATTTGTTGATGAAAGCGTCAAATTGGTCCATGGATAGTTGGGGTGTCTCCCTAGGGTGGTCATGCAAGGGAGTGATGGAAAACATGATGCAAGGGAGACTCAAATGCCAATGCCCTATGACTAGACTCGTAGAGACAAGTCTAAAACTTGCTCTGATACCATTTGATGTGACACCACTCCTTGGACCTAGATTTGCAAGCAATCGGACCGAACGGCGATATCTCACAAGCGGTTCTCCCGCGAGGTGCGCACCCGGGCCCGTAGGCGGACCGGCGATGATGGTGAGGGTCCGAAGTTGGACCTTGGGGTTCCAAGGATATGGATGGCTGGGGATGGACCCCAATGGGATAGGGGTGCCCAACTTCAAGGGCGGCCGGCACGCCGAGGGCGTGGGATGTAGTGTCTTCCTCACAACTCATCTGCGGTGGCACTTGAATTGATGGAAAATTGGAATGAGCTCTCTCTCACTACCGAAGGCGCAACTAGAGATAATACTAAACTAAGCAAAGGTAAGAAACCATCAGAGGAGAGTGGTCCGAAGCTCACCTGATCGGTGTGAAGACACCGATCCCGGCCGGAGACGAGGGCGAGCGGGGGAGTGTGGGTTCCCCGCACACTACGTCGGTGTAGCTTCCCCTGTTTATGTTATACAAGCACTACTCCCCACGTAGGGGGGGTGGACTAGGGGAGGGGGAGATTGAGTTACAAACCAAACACTATCTCCGCACAGGGAGGGGCGCTAAGCCGGCCAGGCGGGGAGGGGAGATTTACTTGATTCGCGCCGATGGAGCACCCTGCCGAATCTGCCCGGGTCTGGAACAGCAGGATAGGGAGTCGGTGTAGTCGCCGCTGTGCACTCCTCCGAACTCAGAATTCTACGAGACTAGCGCCGAAACGTCGCTGACGGTCCCAGGCACATCTGTGAATTTTTGTGGGCGGTCCTGAAGTCGTCCCGGGCTGGGGAGGGCTCTGGAACAGGACCCCTGCGCTCAGACTCGGACTGGTCCCAGGGTGCAGCAGCAGTTGGAAGTAGTCACCACGCCCGTTACCGATGTCGAAACGCAGCGGGACCAGGACGCGCACGACCGTGGACGAGTCTTCTTCGAGCAGCAACTAGGGGGGCCACCAGACAATGTCGGGGCAGAGAGGGAGAGACCGTTGAGTGAAGAGGGGTCTGGACAGGTCCTGAGCGGCCTGTCCAGCGCACCTGGGGAAGAAAATTCGGAACGGGCAGCCCCGGACTCCGAACGAGGTCCCGCTTGCTGTGTTGTACAGAGGACTGGTGGATCTTCGACCCGGATAAGAGATGGGCCATGGAACGTAAGGGTGAGACCGTGGTAGCTTCTGCACTGTAGCTCTGGTCCAGGTTCAGGTCCCTGTTGCGCAGTCGGACGAGAATGAACCCTCCGGGCAGTAGGGATGTCGGATGCCGGCGAGACCACCTCAGCGACGATCTTTCCGGCGATGTATGGTACGTCTTCAGGTGATTCTGTATGACTCCGGGGCAGGTTCTGCAAGTCGCGTCCCAATCTGCTACCTGCGAATTGGGCAGTGTTAAAAGAAGGGGGGGTTGTTGGTGGAGATGGGAAGGTAAGGGATGGAGGGGTAGCAAAGAGGGGTGGAAGATTGCTGGTTGTGGATGTGGGAGGGAGGTTTGGGGGTGTGAGAGGGGAGAGGGGGGGGTTGGCAGGGGGCGGACCTGGTGTGGGGAATGGGATGGGAGGTGGTGGAGGAGGAGGGGTTCTCTTGGAGGGGTGGATGGTGGGGGTGCAAATGGCCTAGGGGAATGGGGGTTGTCTCTTGGGTGTGGGTGGTGGATTAATGGAAGGGTTAATGGGGGGGCCTAGCGGATGGGAAGGGTTGCTTTGGGGAGGGGAAGGGATGCTTGGGGGAAGGGATTCTCCCTTGGGAAGGTGGAAGGTTGTATGGGGAAGGGGAAAGGTTGCTTGGGAAGTGGAGACACTAAAGGGGAGTAATGGGTCTTGGGGAGGTGAAAGGGTGGGAGGCTGAGGTGGAGGGTGATGTGGCAAGGGAGGGAGGTGAAGGGGCAAGGTCGCCCAAGGGAGAGAGAGAGAGAGAGGAGGAGAGAGAGAGGGGGCCGCCCCTTTAGAGAGAGAGAGAGAGAGGCACAAATTCTTGTGGCAATTTTTATCAATACTTCATTAGCTTCCAAATGAGGGATTGGGGTCCTATTTATAGGAGTCCCACATTTTCACATAAGTCCCTAACTTTTGGACTACTAACACATAACCAAGGGGAAGGGGGCGCCCCTCGGCCTAGCCCATATAATTGGGCCCATTAACCATCATAATGACTCTAGACTTAGGTAAATAGCTACCTAACCTAGGTATTGGACTCAAATAAAAGGAAAAGTACATGATAAGAAAATGAAAATTACATCATATGACTCGAAATATAGTGGCGAACAAGATGTAGCATAGTTGGCGAGCATCGGGACCCTCGAACAAAAGGGATAGCTGGTGATGTCCTCATCATCCAGCCTCCCAACAGCCCTCCATCGACCCCCTCCTCTTCCCACAGCCTTCAGCCTCCCCCATCCCCTGCTAGACCTTCACCACCCCTTCACCCAAATCTCCTTTCATTTTCAGATACAGTCCAAGGTTCCAGATAGCAGAGCAGTAGCAAGTTGCAGCGACCACCACGTCTCCTTCGTGAGGTTTCTGGAGGCATACCATACATCGTATGAAACGTCATCGAGTTAGCTTTCCAACGCGGGACCATCCAAGCCCGGAGCTGATCGGAGGAGCCGATCTTGCCAGTCTGCGCTTCCCGACTCCGGCTAGTGACCTCAGGCTGAGAGCAGAGGCTACCACGACCAGCTCGAGAAAGCTTTGGGTGCCATCTTCGGAGGGAAGGAACTTCAACCAGTCCCCTTTCAGTACAAAGAAAGAGGAAGCCAATCCCCCACCCGAGCCCCGGGTTCCAATTATTCTCGTCAAAGTGCGCAGGCTACTCCCTGCTGTTCTAGGTTGGACCACCTCCCAGTCATCTAATTAGAACTTTCTTCTCTGACCTGATGTTGGGGTCCCATTGGTTTCTGCTCGACGTTGTTTCAGCCGTGGTCGCGTCAACATCAATTTCATCTGAATCGAAGTTTGGTAGAGTTCGTGGCATCTTCTGCAACAGACCTCATCGGTTCTGCACCAGACAGAGGCAGAACGGACCAATCCTGTTCCAGACTCTGCCCCGGCCAGCAACGACATCACGAAACTCACCAAAAATTCAGGTGTCATCCTGGGTCAGTGTAGAAAGTTTTGGCACTGGTTTTGACTAATTCTGAGCTCGGCTGAGCCCGTGGCGGCGCCATCATCAACAGCCTGTCAAGCTATTCCTGAAGTTGGCAGAACCGGCAAAGCTCGGCAACTTGGTTTCTATCATAGTTTCCCCACCCCGCCTGGCCGGCTTGCAGCCCCTCCCAGCGTGGAGGTACTGTTTGGCTGTAACACATTAACCCCAACCCCTTGTCCCACCCTCCTGCACGAGGAGTAGTGTTGTACTTTATATATTCTCAGGTCAAGCGGCATCGACGCAGCGTGCGGGTGCGTACCCACGCCTCCCCTCTCGCCCTCGTCTTTCGGCCGAGATCGGTGTCTTCACACCGATCAGGTGAGTGACTGGTCCCTACCTTTCTGATCCATACTTTGCTAGTTTAATATTATCTCTTATGCCCGTCGATCGGTGAGGGAGTGTTCGGACCCGTATTTGTTCGTTAGTGCGCCCACCGCGGATTGTGAGTGAGAGCCACCCAACCCCACGCCCCGGTGTGTCGGCTGCCCACGAAGTTGGGAATCCCAAACCCTTAGAGGTCAGCCTAAGCCAACCTAGTCCTTTGAATATTCGGGTCCCACCTCGGACCCTCGCCATCATCCCCCGGTACCACCTGGAGATCGTATGAGCCGTACGAGTGAGCCGCTAACGTGAGTCCGTTGAAAGTGCTTGTATGCTTGCGGATCTAAGTCCTAGGTTCAACAATTTAGCATTTGCATCTTTGTGACGTGCCACATCACCAAGGTTTGCATATCAATTGGCGTCGAGTGACGTCTCGTCCCGCATTAGATCAAGGCGGACTAAAGCCTCGAAAATAGCATGAAAAAGGGTGACGACCCTGAAAGGGTGAGGAAGAATGAATAGGAAGATGAGAAGGACAATCATCTGACGTGGTCAGAGAAAAGGAATGAGAATCATTCTACAGGGTCAGAGAAGGAGAATGAGAGTCAACCGACAGGGTCAGGGAAAGAGAATGAGAATCACCCGACATGGTTGGGGAAAAAAAGTAGGAGACATCCGACATGGTAGGGGAAGAAGAAGGAGAATCACCCGACAGAGTAAAGAAAAAAAGAATCGTGGACACCCGATAGGGTCGGGGAAGAAGAAGGAGAATCACCCGACAGAGTCGGGAAAAAAGAATGAAAGTCACCCGACAGAGCCGCAGAAGTGAAGGAAAATCACCCAACGGAGTCGGGGAAGGAGAATTAGAGACGGAACCCGGAGATACCAGAGGAGAAGGATCAGAAGAAGAAATCCCTAGATTGGGACGAACGGATGACATGGGCCGAGGCCTAAGATAGCAAGAATAAGGAGAATCCGGAGAACCCGGATGAGAAGAGTGGGGGTTCACGGACCCGAGAAGAGAGGAGAAAATGATGGAAACAGGATCAAAAGGAGGAAGATACACCACCCAAGGGTGGGAACTAAGCAAAAGAAAGGATGATTAAAAAGACAGGGAAGAGGAAGTTGACCCCTGAGTGCACAATTGACGGCCCTTGAACCGGCGTCGCCTCTTCTTGGCAGAAATTTCCTTGAAATGAACTCACCCGGCGCGGACTCGGGCCTTCGGGCTTCTTGATCTGCAATGTCTTCTCAAATAACGGGCCCATCTGATAGACGGCCTGGCTCGATCATGAACAAGCAGCTTCATCGGGGCAATTGCCCCTAGACACCCGGTGCTAACAATAGTTGGACATCCTCGAATAGGTAACTCCTCAGAATGATGAGCATCATGCAACCATGGAGTTTTATCACTAGGCACAAGAATCATAAGGTTCGACAACTCCACTCGATAGTCAGGCTTGAAGCATAACTCCCTTGACAGATGCGAATGAAGTTGAGGGAGAGTAATACACGGTGTTGACGTGGCCGACTTGATAAACTGAGAGAGGTTGCATAGAATGTGCAGAATGTTTTTGGAGAATGCTGAAGCTATGGCAAACTTCCCCTTGAATATGGAATTCACCAATCCTTTGGCAGCCGTATGAGTTAGCACAATACGGGTAGAGAATCCCTTTTGGCCAGTGGACTAAACAGCAATGGAGCAAGAAGTAATAACAGCATTAATAATCAAACCTCTGGTAAGCAATGAGATTGCCACCGGCCTCGCTCGAGAAGAAACTGGCACTAGTACAAGAGCACTCTTCTTGGCAGCCGTCCTCAATGGAAGTGCAGGCTCGTCATCCCCAAAATAGCCAGGGACCAGGACGCGGATCGGCATCCGACAGATGAAATCTTGAATCTTGAAATGCACAGCCGAAACCTATCTTGGCTCATCATCTCCCCGGGAACAGACCCGACGGGCACCGGAGGTAGCGCACACCCGCTCCGTGGGGTGGAAATGGATGGAGAAGGAATGGAGGTAATAGGAGTCGTGGGCGTAACAGGCAATGGGGGTATGGTAGCAATGAGAGGCATAGATGAAAGTGGAGGCGTGGTGGCACTGACAGGTTTAGGTGTGGGTGAAGGTGAAGGTGGAGCTAGCTCAGGCTCGGTCAATGAGGGTAGCGGTGGAGAGGATGATAGTGGTGGAGAAGGTGGTAACAATGGAAATGGTGGAGATGATGAAGATGGAGAGGGTGAAGAGGAGGGTCATGGCGCCCACCTTCGACGTATCGACACGACGCGTCGAGTAGTGTTGGGAGTAGAAGTGGTGGTAGAAGAAGTGGAGACGTTGTGCTGAGCAGAGGCTTGGGTTTGTGGAGGTTGTTTAGATGGAGCAAGAATAGGTGAGGATGATGGGGTAGGTGGAGATGAAGATGGGGTAGGCGACGGAACAGGTGATGGAGATGTAGGTAACGGAGCAGGTGTAACACTGGCTAAAGAATCACAGGGGTGCCCCTGGTCTTGTAATGACGGAGATGACTGCCTGGGCGGCGCCTGCTGCTGCTGCTGCTGCTGCTTGCTGCGGAGATAAAAAATAGCCTTGTGAATTACAGGCCAATCAATCCTCTTCTGATCTTCCAAATCATAAACATACTCCCGGAACTCGGTGCAATCCTCAACCAAATGCCCCTACTGGCAATGATAATCACAGAACTGAAGTAAATTCTCGACCGCGGGTCGAAAAGGCACAATCGGAGGGAGCGGCAACGAGTGAGTGGCCATCAAAGCCTTGAAGATGTCGATAAAACACTCCGACAACGGAGGATGAGGAGCCCGCTTCGGGCAAGGTGGATGCCGAGGGATATGGGAAGGTAATGAAGATGGTTGTGGGGGTTGCATAGGCAATGGCACATGGCAGCTAATGGAGGGACTCAGTGAAGGTGCATGATGAGCGGAGTGGGGAGGTACATAGACGGCATCCACTTGCTTGGGATGTGACGTTCCCTTGATTAGGGGGGAGACGTAGGCAAAGACACATGGGGGTGCGAGGAAGTGGAAGGCTGACTTGTGGAAGATTGATATGCGCGGGTGTATAGGTATGTAGGAGCGGAAGGCTGACTCATGGAAGGATATGTGGTGGAGGGCTGACTCGTGGAGGGCTGACTCATGGGAGATGATAGATAGGAAGTGTATGTGGGCGTAGAAGGTGAAGGAGACTCAGGGTCAAGGGAACCTTGGAGTTGTTGGCAGATGAAGCGGGCTCGACTATAGAGTTGTTGCCAAGAGGTAATTTTGTTCAAAGCTAAGATGAACCGATACTCGGGTGTTGCGTTGAAAATGACCATTTTGATCTACTCTCCCTCCGGAATATGCCCCGGGACTTGCGCGGCGAGGCGACGCTAGCGGTCGGCAAAGGTGGAGAATTCCTTTTCGGGCTTCATCTTCTCATGAGCCAGATCTACAATAGAATACATGGGCCCAACCTTGTCCTGATAGTGCCGAATGAATCTGTCCTGTACAGCTTGAAAACTCACGATCTGCTCTTGCGGAAGAGAAAAGAACCAATCCCGAGCTGGGACCTCCAATGACAGACCAAATAGATAGGCCATCAAGCGTTGGTCAGGTCAAAACTAGGCTGACTCATAGAGGAACTCCTTCAAGTGCACATACGGGTCATTGACCCCACCATAACGGCGATATGTGGGAATTTGAGAGGGAGGTGGAAGCCAAAGATTTTGAAATACGAGCGGGACACTCAAGGAAGATCTGGGATCGATCCGACGTTGAAGTTCATCAAGCTGGCATTGGGCTTGAGCAATCATCTCCTAGGTAGGGAGAGATCGAGAAGAATGTGGGCCAACTTGAGCAAGAGAATGTGAATTTGGACCAAGACCATGGTATTGGGCCGGATAAGGGGATCCGGGCTGAGAAGAAGAAGGAAAGCCCATTCCAGGAGTAGAAGGATGCATGGACCTAGAAGGATCATGAACATGGGGACCCATTGGGCTAGCAGCAACATGGGTAGTGGAAGTGGGCCCATTAAGAAAAGTAGGCCCACTAAGAGAATGAGTGGGGCCATTAAAGGAGGAAGGTCCATTAAAGGATATAGGCCCATTGGAGGAAGATGTCAGCCCATTAAAGGATGAGGGCCCACTAGGAATAGAAGGACCATGAAGGGAATGAGGCCCACTAAGAGAAGGGGACCCATTGAAGGAAGATTGGCCACTCAAGGAAGATGGCCTATTATAGGAATGAGGCCTATTAGATGAATGAGGCCCATTAAAATGATTAGCAATGAATTTTTGGGCCTGGGCCGGGTCCATTTTACGAACAAGGGATGATAAGTGGGCCATGAGATTGGCTTGTTCATCCGACGGGTCAGAGAGGTCACGAGGAGATGGGCCCGCATGAGAAGAGGAATCCACGCGGGAATAGGAAGATGAAGGAGGATACAAGGGGTTAAGGCGGATCTCCATGAGGGCAAATGGAGAATTAATACAATAAAAAACAAGGAAATATAATGAGGGAAGTAAGGGCTCGAAGATCAAGGAGGAGGACTAATGCAATAATGCAAATGGACAAAAAGGACTTAGGACAATGAGACTAGAGAATGGACACACAAAATGAGACTAACAACAAAACCTATATGGATGATGGGGGATGCAACACAAAACACCACAAATGGGCTTAGACAAGCCCAAACAACACAAATAATATGAAGGATTTCACCCAACTCAAACGGGTTAATATGATGGGAAATATTTTATTGTCAAAGTTTTGGTGGGACTTTTAGTGTTTTAAATTAAGATTAATTGCCTCAATATAGGTATCTTATAGGGAATAAGGTCCAAACTTTGGGTTGACTAAGGTTAACTCCCTCACAACGTATGTAAAATGCAAGCCTAAGGGGTGGAAAGGTACAACCGGCCCGGCGTCCGTGTGGGAATCCACGGCTCGCGGGGACTTACAGAGATCCCGGATAAGATTACCTAGTCGAGCCCAAGGAATATGGGAGCGAGAGGATCACTTACCAAGGGGGAATACAACTACAATATGCATATATGCATGATCTTATGTGCACTGGAGTGCATGCAATTTCTAGCCTAAAACTAACAAATCAAGACAATAATAAAATTATGCAAACATAACAAAATGCATGAAAAATGCAAGATAATATGAATAACACTAATGCAAGACCAGAAACAGGGACCACTAGGTGCTAGAAGATAAGAAAAATCACATATGAACGGCGTACCTTTGTGTTTGCTCCCGGACCTACAAGTGGACTTTATGCATAAAATGCAAAAATGAAGGCAAATTTTAACTATGCAAATGGAGTCCAATGCATGCAAATAATATATAGACACGAAGATAATACAAAAGACTATGCAATGGAATCAAAAAAATGCCTAAACAAACCCTAGAAGGCAATATAAATCAGCAAAGAAAATAGGCATGTGAATCTATCCCGGGTCTGCCAGCAAACTTGATGCACAAAATGCAGAAATGAAGATAGGTTTTAAATATGCAAACGACGTCCAAATGATGCAAACTTTATATGGATGTAAAGACAATACAAAGAAGAACACAACAAAATAAAAATCAGCCCAATCCGATGTCAGGAGACAAAGTTATGCATGAATGAATAGGCCCTCCTTGAGTAGTGCGCCTGTCCTGCCAAAACCAAGTAGAGGTCACTGTATGACCATTTCTAACAAAGTAGTGGTCTACTGGAAGACCGCCAAGGTGCTGGGTGGCCCTGGCAAGGCCGCTATCATTCCAGAGGGGTGGGGCGGTCCTGGGGTGGCCGCTAACAGTGTTTGGCGGCCCTATGGAGGACCGTTACCCTTTGATAGAACCGAAACTGGCCAGAATAGTGGAAAAAGGGAAGGGATGCCACCCAAACATGCATGAACGCCACTCACAGAAGAGCATTAACAACGCGATAGGCACTAGGCGTCCCACCGTGATCACAAAAAAATAGAGATGTAGATGGATTAATCTACCCCGCCCCCTAACTATGCAAATATCATATGGACATGAACAAGTAAGGAGTAAGAATCAAAGGGCGATGAATAGATGAGAAAGACATACCGTGATCGCCACCAAGGTTGCAACAATGCCAAGAGACAAAGAGATGAAGAGACGGCGTCGTGTACATTGGAAGATGAGGAAGAGTTGATGGCGCTTAAGGAACGGGTGTGGGGAACGTCGTGGATTACACCTCTTCTTCTTCCAGCCGGCTAGAGGAAGAAGGCCTCACGTTGTATTCATGCTCTCCTACAAAACAAAGTAAAACCACTAGAGAAAAGACCCATTAGAATATTCATGTAGTATCAATCCCACAGTGATAAAATACCATGAATAAAAGGAGGAGAACGCATTGGGGGAGGGTTTTTAACCCCTGTAAACGGGTGCAAATAGTAGGTGGGTGTGTTGTGCATGCATAGGATTTGAAATCATGAAAGATGATGGAGAGAATAAAGAGAAAAGTATTGTGCAAAATAGAGAAAAATCCAGACGTGCAGCAACAGTGCAACTTGTGACGATTTGTAGAAAGTAGGAGAGGATAACTAAGGATAGGAGCGACGAAATTGAGACCAAAGAGATGGAAACAAAAGTTAATACTTCCCTCTTCAAGATGGGGTTGAAGTTGAGAGACGACGATCCGGCATGGCTTTACCCCGATTCGAGAAAGAACCTCCCCCCGCGCAGGTTGCACAGGGTCCTTTATATAGAAGATGTAGAAAACTCAAACTTTCTCCCTCGATTTCAATGGATAGAGACCACCAAACCTCAAAATCTATGGATCAATCTCAATATAATAGTTAGGATAAGATCTAGGAATAAATAGGACTCTATTTGGTGGAAGGATCTGAAAGATATTCGCGCTGGAAAGGAGCCCTGGAGCCTAATCTTGAAGAATTTGTGTTACACGAAAATGCATAAAACCCAAAATTCCGTCCACGATTCCCACGAATATACTTTACCAAAATTCAAGTTCTATGACTTAAACTCAAGATAATAATGGGAAGAAGAGATAGAAACAAACGAGAGTCGATTTGGTGGAATATTCTAGAAGATAGAGCCGTGAGAAGGTGACCCCGACAAGCAGAAATTGACCTTAGAGTCCTGCGGCGAAGAAATCGGAGTTCAGGATCATATGGACTCTCTATTATAGAGACGATCTATCGCAAGGCCGCTACTAAGAAGAAACGGCCATGCTTAGACCGCAACTTGCCTTGGGATAACAAATGTTGATGACCACGGGGCTTCGGAGTGGACAGGAGAGAGGCGGTCTACCACTGGGCCGCCACTGAGCTTGGCGGCCCAGTGGATGGCTGCTACTCAGTGAGAGGCGGCCCTCCTATGGCCGCTGTAAGACTGAGGCGGACCTCCTATGGCCGCTAGCTCCAGGCAGGCTGCAGTCGACCATTTGAGCTCTGAATTGATCCGAAATGGACCCGAAAGTTGGGGAATCGAAGATAAAAGCTTCCAAGGCTCAATGGGATTGAAAAATGACCCCAAAAATGGGCTCGAAATAGGTTCATAGAAGGCTCCAAAATAATGGTTAATTCAGGGCATCACGAAGGTGAATAAGAGAAATAACTCAACTTGCAGGCTGAAAACGGGTGTCAACAACTACATTGGACGGGGTAGTTGGTGCAGCCTTCTTATCACTCTCTCTTGGTTTCTTATCTTTGGAAACCTTTTCCCGCCATTGGGCCTCTTCTTGCCGAGAGTTGGCTTAAAATTTTTGGAGCTAGTGGATTGCTCCCTACTCTTGTCCTTCCTTTTGATCCTCTCAGTCATCTCTATTGTGTCTTCCTAACAATCTTAGAATAGACATGAATTTCTAATGGTGCCAATTGATTGATATATTGCAGCCATAACCCTCAGAAAATGATTGGCTTTCATCTTCTCAGAATAGATGGTGAGGACACCCGAGCTAGAGATCGGCGTGATGCAGCAGAGCGACATTACAGATCGCGTAGCACTGTTCGGGACTCGCAGGCTTCGCTATGGCTTGGAGATGACATGGAGAGCTAGTTTGGAGCTCATAGTCTTTTACTTCTTTTATCATGGACCATTGTAGGCCATTTTGAGGCCAATTGGACTGCATTAGGGTCTTATTATGTGTATTAGGCTGAATTGAGAGGTTAATGGGCCAAATTTACTCAAGCCCAAGGAGGACAGGGCTGGCCGCCCCCACTAGTGGCCCCTACCATGGGATGTGTGCCCCACCATTCCCAGGCCCATTAGGGCTAGGGTTTGGGCGCACCCCACCCTTCCTCTCCTCTTGGAGAAGGCAGCCGCTGTAGCGACCCAGATCCCGGATACCAGGTACACCCGGTAGGACTACCGAATACATGTGATACCACTTGGAACCCGCGAGGCCTCCCAAGAGCGGGAAAGCTCTGATGGGATAAAGGCATGTGTATAGTACATTGAAGCCACAGAGAAATAACAGAAGTAATTAAATTTTATTAGATCGGTTTGCTAAAGTAGCAGAAATAAATTTACTTTTTAATTAACAGTTCAATTAAACAATTATACACCAGAGTCAAGTCCAAAGCTAAAGACAGCAAGTCTAGCACAGTACATCCGATAGAAAGGAAAGACGTACCGAGAAGTCGGGGGAAGCCCGACGCAGGTACCAGCTGGCCACAACGACACGTGCTATGAGCAAGCGCACCAGGAACCACGCGAAAGCAGAACGAACGACGTCACCCCACCTGAAAAGCAGGGGTGAGCCTCGTGTCACTGGCTCAGTAGGGGTCACACGGATCCCCACTGAAAAACACGCAGTAACACGGAACACAAAACAACTGGAAGAACAGCAGGTGTAGCAAAGCGGGAAAACTACACTACAAAGCTGTAAAGCTACTCTAGAAGCAATAGAGAATAGACGGGGAGTAGGAGTAGGGAACAAGTAAGAAAGGGGAAGAACCCGTGCCAGACAAGCGGCGACGAACTAACCTTGGCACCCCAATGATGCGGGACGGGACCACGGACACGATAAGCTCGCGATTGTCCCTTAACAAGGGAAACGTCGGACGTGCACGGTTGAGAAACTGGCAAGAGCTAGGGTGGTCAATTCACACTTTCGTGCCCGGATCGGGTCACGGGACGGTCTCGCTCACTCTCTCGCAGCAGCGGTGATATGAAATTATAGCGAGCTAGGTCCCAAAACATGCTCTCTAGTAGTGGCATAAACAAGCATATATGGAAATAAGTGAAATGCCAAGCAAGGAGCGAATACGATACCTCCACGCGCTCGGCGTGGGTACGACGGACCCGGCCGAAGTCGTACTCCCGGGACAGTTAATACATAAAGATTACAGCAATGAGTTACAGCCCACGCCACATAGGGAGGTAAAGGGTGACACAATGGGGTCCGGGAGGACCGATTTCGGGTTGACGGGCGGCTTCTCGCGTAGCTTCGGCCGCACACGTTGATGCGGGACGGACACGGGAGACGACACGATTAGGTGCCACCCTCGGAATCTAGATGAAGACGCGACCAGCAGCACACACCAGGGAGACACTAAGCCCGACACTACGAGCTCCGAGTGGCAAAACGTCGCTAACAGAAGTGGAAGCTCACTCGTCGTCCCAAGCGAGGGAAAGCGCGGACCGTGCGCGGTTAAGGAATCGGCGGAGGTCAAGGGTAGTCCGACTCAACTTCCGGACTCGAATCGAGTCACGGGATGGGTCACACTTACTCTCACAGTGGTGACATGGACACACGGGCTAGTACCTACACTCTCGGCTGCGGCAAAAGACCGTATACTATCTAAGCAAATGAATGCCAAGAGGTTCGGACCATTACCTCCACGCACCCGGCGTGGCGAAGACAACCCCGGCCGAATTACGGATCCCCGGTTAAACAATTTTACAACAGTACAATGATTTGACCCACTCCACGCAGGAGGTAAAAGGTCACATGTGGGGTCCGGGAATCACGCAAATCGGGTTGACGGGCAGCATCTTGATGTCGCCCGACGGTGCCGAACTCCGCGTTTTCGTGCTTTCCGAACGGCGGGTTCTGCGGGCCCGCGGGGCCCACGGATGGCACTGTCCTTCGGATCTGCGGGGGTGGGACCCACTATGATGGGGACCCCTGGTGGCGCGCCTCCACGGACGGCGGTCGGCCGGGAACACCGATCGGGGGTTGATCGGCCCCGATTCCCAATTGTTGAACTAGCTGCCCACGGATTTTGATTTCTATTTTCCGGCGCGCGCTCCGGCGAAAACGGCCGCTGCGACCAATCCCGACGTCGGATCGGGACGCATGAGCTATCGTTGGAAAGCTCTCTTCAAATGCTTCAATCTAGACCCAGAGAGATCTGCTGGATCTGGTCGGATCAGAACTTTAATGAATTTACAAGTCCCTGTTGTACAGTAACCGAAACCTCAGATTTACAGGGTACTTGTCTGAGAACCACCGTTGACCACCTAGTAAACCTCCGATTAAGCTCTTGAGATAGTCTTAAACGTTGTAGGGGATCAAACCACGGAACTGGGACTATTTTTGGAATTTGATTTGGAGGTGGTGGTGATTTACTATGATTTTTGGGATGACTGGTGGTCGGATCTGGAAACAGGTGGACAGAACTGTAGATGGGACTGAGAATGATTTTTAGAAAATATGACATGGGCGAACCAAAAATTTAGAAAAATTATGGATGAAGGGGTGGATGATGGAATCCCAAATAAAATTGGGCGAACCAACATAAATCAAAAAGTGGACCTAAGACTTGAAACTCAGGGCGGATGGGAACCTGGACAGAACTTTGGGAGAACCGAAGTGGAAGAGTGGACGAAAATATAAAATTATGAAACGGGATCTGAATGACAAACCAAAATTTGTGGATAGTTCTTGACACCTCTGGAACATCCAGTAAAATTCCCAGATCGATCTGAGCTCATGGCTGAGACACAAATTTTGTGGAAGTTGCTGTGATACTGCGCGGGCAGAACTCCGATGAAGACGATGGCGGTGCGGTGGCGGCTCGTGGCGGCGGCGGCGGCGACCGGAACTGATAGGGTGGAGTCTCACCACCAGAAGGAAGCCTTCACAGCTTCAAGGGGAGAGGGAGGGGCGCACCAAGCTGGAGCTCCAAGGTATTTTCTTCCAAATGAATGCATTAATTCTACTAAAATAGAAAATACAAGCTTAAATAGGTTACATCTCACATCCATCCACAACCATTGGATCTAGGGGATGGGAATGGAGGGTTGGGATGGAGTGTGACACACACACACAAAATAATATAAAAAAAAGGGGGGGGGGGCGGCCCTTGGACCAAGGAGAGAGGGTGGACTAGTTGGTGGGGGTAGGTGGCCTCCCATGTGGACTTCTAGTCCATTGTCCCCCATGTGTCCAATTCCCATTCAAACTTCTAGATGCTCCCATGTGGCATGTTGACTGACCCCACGTGGGACCCTAGGCTGAGGTGGCCCAATGGGGTGGGGCCTGGGGGGCCCACGGGGCCCACGGGGTCCGAATTGCACATAAGCCCCTATTACAATCAAAATGTCAAACCGAATGCAACGAAATAAACACAAATTAAACACACATAAAGTCTAACTAAATATAATAAGTGGGGAGGCTCAAGGTGGAGTCTCCAGGCTGTCTCCGAGCCAGATGGACCCTGAGGTGGCTCGTGTCATGCTCCGTGTGCGGTACGGGTGGCTCGGCGTATCGTGCCGATCAACTGCTCGGGTGTCCGCACCAATTCTCCCCGGGTGGGAGAAACTCGACCCTGTCGAGTAAGGGTCTGCATCGCTCCTGTATCGCTCCAAAAGGTCTGGATCAATCCGCTGCAACTCGCCATGTGTGATCCATGTGTCCTCAGTAGCGGGTCGTCCTCTCCATCGCACTAGGTAGCGCGGGTAAGATCCACTCCTGGTAACTGTCACTTGCTCATCCAGTATACGATCTATATGCTCACGCTGCCGTGAAAAAGGGGCTAGAGGTGGAAGTGGACACTCAGGTATGGGATCACTCTCAAGGGCAGGTGATGGCTCAAAAGGCTCACTAGGGATCACCGCTGGGTCCCTATATGCAACAAGATCCGATACATTGAAGGTAGAGCTTATACCATATTCCTCGGGCAGGTCCACAACATACGTATTGGATCCAACGCGTTTCAACACTCTAAAGGGACCGGCTCCGCGAGCTTGCAACTTCTTAACAGTTCCAGAGGGAAACCGTTCAGGTCTTACCCTGATCATGACATATTCACCCTCTTGGAACTCTCGGTGGTGTCGATGGACATCGGCTAACTCCTTGTACCGTGCATTGCTGGCCTCAACTGTGACGACGGACATCGTCATGCAGACTCCTAACATGTTTAGCAAAAGAAAAGAAACACAGGATGCACACACGACCTAACATGCTTACCAAAAGAAAAGAAACACACGGATGCACACACGACCCTAAACAACCCTACAGTTAGTAAAACCCAATCATATGCAAGGTGGTCCAAGACATCCGAATGTGTGCCATGCATGCATTTGACATAACCGGAGTTTAATGTCATGGTGGACTCCTAGACATCCTACGATGCACCAACCATGGACATGGGGTTTGGATGTGGGAAGTCCGGGAGGTTTGGGTGGTTGAGGTGGCCCAGGGAAACCAAAGTCCTCATTACCCCCAAATGACGGTTCGGACCTATTGCCATGTAAAGGTTGCCAGGCCCGAGTAGGAGGGGTGTGATAGTGGACTTCCTTAAAGAGGTGGAATGGAGGTTGTGGGCCAAAGGGCCCATGAAGAAAGGGATCGAAGGGATCAAAGAATGTGTGACCCCTCGATATGGATTCTCTCATTTCAAGGTCCCATGTGTGGAATTCTAGAAGGTGTTGATGGTCACCTTCATCCGTGAAGGGAGATGAGACGGTGGGGGTATGATGGTGGACTCTCTCGAAAAGGTGGTGTAAATATGGTGGGTCACGGAGTCCATAAGAGAATGGGTCGAAGGGATCAAAGAAGGTATGACCCCTCGGACTAGGCTTCCACAAATCACTGTCCCACATTTGGAAATCTTGGAGGTCTAAATGATCACCTTCATTCATTGCGAGAGATGGGACGACAGTCATAGGTAGAAAGTAAGATTCCTCCATTGGGCAAAAGGGAATGAAGTTGGACTCGGCCGGCAAAGGGAGGAGTAGAAGAACCTCCGTGGTAACATGACCCACAGTGTACACGGAGGTGATGGACCCTAGGGATGGATGTGTGAAGCTACGACCTGTAGGTCGGTCGAAGCGTGGGGCCAACAAGTGCGTAAATGTCAACTGCCGGTCTAATCCTTTAAGAAGATCATCTAATGTATCCACATGGTGACTAGACCGGAAGGTGGTATGGAATGAGTTGACCGGCACTAATGGTAGGGTAGGGTCCATGGATGGGAGGAGAGATGGGGCCAAGCCGTTCTTGAGCCATCTAAGAAGTGGTTCGGCTATGAAAAGTGTACCCGTTAGAAACACGGGTGGCTCGGGCTTTGGCGGCTCCAAATGAGAGGGCTCCGAAATAAGATCGGAAGGTGAGGTTTCTCCAACCCCTTTATCCCCTAGGGCTAGAGATGTCCGAGTGGGACACTGTCCGGCAAAGTGGCCAAACCCCTGGCAGCGATAACACTGTTGTCGTGATCCTCTACGCTCCTTGATAAGTGGGTCCCTACCCTTATCCTCCTGACGGACAGGGGGTGTAGGCAATGGGGCTCTCGTGGGTGGGGGAAGAGGATCCACCAAGATGGGGAGAGGACCTCGGGATGGCACTCTAGATGACACTGGATTGGGACTACCGGTTGCTACCTCCTTAGGGTCATGCTTGGTTCTATCTCGGCTAGGAGGTAGGCAAGGGGGAAGCAGGGACTCAATATAATCACACTTCCTATCCACCTTATCCAAAATGATTTGGAAGAGTTCGGCAATGGTGGGGTTTGGAGTAGGAGCGATGTGATGGACTCCCCCATATGAAGTCGGCCTAGTCGTGGACCTAGGCTCTTCTACATGCGCGGCGCGTTGCCTCCGATTATGGCCCACTTGGGTGGATGTGATTGGGTGGGGTCGGTTGGAGATGACCGGGCCGGGTAGGTAGACCTTCCTAAGTTCGTCCTTCATCTCATGCCATGACTCGATGGGCCTTTGCCTCCTAACCTCTCTCATGCGCTCAATGCTCTCCCATTTCCAGGCGGCTTTGTGGACAAGCCTCTCTCGGGCAAAACTAACTTGCATGGCATCGGACATAGTATAACAATCAAAGTATGTGTCCATGGCGGCTTCCCACTTGAGGTAGTCACCTGGGTCATTGGAGCCATAAAAGTCCGAGGCTTCGGGCCTACGGAAGTGGAGGGGATGGTTGCCAAGCCCATGGGTGGACCAACGGCCATATTGCCCGGGTGATTGGGAATCCATGGGAAATTGGGGGGGGACTATATGTTGGACATGCCGACACTTGGACACTACACTAGACCGTCTATGCAAGGTTGGAATGCACTAACTAATGCAAACACCGACTAATGCTCCTAGACCTAAACCAATATCCGGTACATGGCGGAGTTAATCGATCCGAAGATCACTCGCGCAAGTGTGCGGTCTTCCCGATAGGCGTAGCCTAACGTTCGGACAACACCTTTTAAGATACCGAATTATCGGGATGAAATGCAATTTTAAAACACTCTTTTTTTGTTTTTTTGAAAATGATGATCCTAGACTTGACTTAGACCATGATGCATGCAAGACTTATGCAATGACTACCCTAGACTCGATCTGCTCTGATACCAAACTGATGCGGGACGGACACGGGAGACGACACGATTAGGTCCCACCCTCGGACTCTAGATGAAGACGCGACCAGCAGCACACACCAGGGAGACACTAAGTCCGACACTACGAGCTCCGAGTGGTAAAACGTCGCTAATAGAAGTGGAAGCTCACTCGTCGTCCCAAGTGAGGGAAAGCGCGGACCGTGCGCGGTTAAGGAACCGGCGGAGGTCAAGGGTAGTCCGACTCAACTTCCAGACTCGGATCGAGTCACGGGACGGGTCACACTTACTCTCACAGCGGTGACATGGACACACGGGCTAGTACCTACACTCTCGGCAGCGGCAAAATACCGTATACTATCTAAGCAAATGAATGCCAAGAGGTTCGGACCATTACCTCCACGCACCCGGCGTGGCGAAGACAACCCCGGCCGAATTACGGATCCCCAGTTAAACAATTTTACAACAGTACAATGATTTGACCCACTCCACGCAGGGAGGTAAAATGTCACATGTGGGGTCCGGGAATCACCCAAATCGGGTTGACGGGCAGCATCTTGATGTCGCCCGGCGGTGCCGAACTCCGCGTTTTCGTGCTTTCCGAACGGTGGGTTCTGCGGGCCCGCGGGGCCCACGGATGGCGCTGTCCTACGGATCTGCGGGGGTGGGACCCACTATGATGGGGACCCCTGGTGGCGCGCCTCCACGGACGGCGGTCGGCCGGGAACACCGATCGGGGGTCGATCGGCCCCGATTCCCAATTGTTGAACTAGCTGCCCACGGATTTTGATTTCTGTTTTCCGGCGCGCACTCCGGCGAAAACGGCCGCTGCGACCAATCCCGACGTCGGATCGGGACGCATGAGCTATTGTTGGAAAGCTCTCTTCAAATGCTTCAATCTAGACCCAGAGAGATCTACTGGATCTGGTCGGATCAGAACTTTAATGAATTTACAAGTCCCTGTTGTACAGTAACCGAAACCTCAGATTTGTAGGGTACTTGTCTGAGAACCACCGTTGACCGCCTAGTAAACCTCCGATTCAGCTCTTGAGATCTTCTTAAAAGTTGTAGGGGATCAAACTACAGAATGGGGACTATTTGTGGAATTTGATTTGGAGGTGGTGGTGATTTACTATGATTTTTGGGGTGACTGGTGGTCGGATCTGGAAACAGGTGGACAGAACTGTAGATGGGACTGAGAATGATTTTTAGAAAATATGACATGGGCGAACCAAAAATTTAGAAAAATTGTGGATGAAGGGGTGGATGATGGAATCCCAAATAAAATTGGGCGAACCAACATAAATCAAAAAGTGGACCTAAGACTTGAAACTCAGGGCGGATGGGAACCTGGACAGAACTTTGGGAGAACCGAAGTGGAAGAGTGGACGAAAATATAAAATTATGAAACGGGATCTGAATGACAAACCAAAATTTGTGGATAGTTCTTGACACCTCTGGAACATCCAGTAAAATTCCCAGATCGATCTGAGCTCGTGTCTGAGACACAAATTTTGTGGAAGTTGTTGTGATACTGCGCGGGCAGAACTCCGATGAAGACGATGGCGGTGCGGTGGCGGCTCGTGGCGGCGGCGGCGGTGACCGGAACTGATAGGGTGGAGTCTCACCACCAGAAGGAAGCCTTCACAGCTTCAAGGGGAGAGGGAGGGGCGCACCAAGCTGGAGCTCCAAGGTATTTTCTTCCAAATGAATGCATTAATTCTACTAAAATGGAAAATACAAGCTTAAATAGGTTACATCTCACATCCATCCACAACCATTGGATCTAGGGGATGGGAATGGAGGGTTGGGATGGAGTGTGACACACACACACAAAATAATATAAAAAAAACAAAGTGGGGGGGGGGGGCGGCCCTTGGACCAAGGAGAGAGGGTGGACTAGTTGGTGGGGGTAGGTGGCCTCCCATGTGGACTTTTCTAGTCCATTGTCCCCCATGTGTCCAATTCCCATTCAAACTTCTAGATGCTCCCATGTGGTATGTTGACTGACCCCACGTGGGACCCTAGGCTGAGGTGGCCCAATGGGGTGGGGCTTGGGGGGCCCGTGGGGCCCACGGGGTCCGAATTGCACATAAGCCCCTATTACAATCAAAATGTCAAACCGAATGCAACGAAATAAACACAAATTAAACACACATAAAGTCTAACTAAATAAAATAAGTGGGGAGGCTCAAGGCGGAGTCTCCAGGCTGTCTCCGAGCCAGATGGACGCTGAGGTGGCTCGTGTCATGCTCCGTGTGCGGTACCGGTGGCTCGGCGTATCGTGCCGGTCAACTGCTCAGGTGTCCGCACCACACGTACTCGCGCCTGTGGGGCCCACTTGCTGTCCGGAGGGGCCGTGTGGGACCCGGTGGCACCGTTGTGGTGGTGGATGCCTAGATGAGCGCTCCCTGGAGTGGAGGTGTGCAGGTTCACCGGCCGGAGGCCGGGCGGCTCCGATCGGCACCGGTCGGAACAACCGGCCACGGATCTGCAACTTCTGGTTTTCAGCGCGCGTCCCGGCGAGAACGGACCCTGCGATCAGCCCCGATGTCGGATCGACACGAAACTGGCGCCGTTGGAAAGCTAACTTCAAATACTTCAATCTAAGCTTGAAGATCTTGCCTGGGTCTATACGAATCTGGGCTTTAATGAATTGTTGAGTTGCTATTGTACAGTGTCTGAACTCTCAGACTAGCAGGGAACTTTTCTGAGAGTTACCTTTGACCGATATGTGAACGTCTGAATCTGAAGTTATGGTCTTCAGAAAAGTTGTAGGAAATCATGCTAGAAAATCGGGACTATTTTTTATAAAGGGTTTGGATGTGGCTGTGATTTGTTCTGATTTTTGAACTGGAAGGTGGTCGGATCTGGGAATTAGCTGAAAACACTGTAGCAGAGATAGAACACGAATTTTTAAAAATGGATAGAGGGCGGATCAAACGTCAAGAAAAATGGTGGATGTAGGGGATGATGGACAGAACGCCCAGTAAAATTCGGAGTCCCAACAAAAATAAAAAAGAAGGTCGGAGATGGGAAACTCAGAGCTGCTGTCACTGTAGACAGAGACAGGACAGATCTGGGAGTGATTGAAGACCGAAATTTCAAAAATATTAAACGAAGGATTTCGACCTGAATTTTTTTGGGATGATGGGATGGAAGATAGGAACACACCATAAAAATTACAAACCACGAAGATGCCATGGATGGTATCAGGAATTTCGGGAAGACACCTCTGTCCAGCAGGACAAAAAACCGAAGACGGCTTCGTGGTGGCACGAACGGCGGCGACGGCGGCACCGATGAAGATCAGAGGTTGAGAGGGGGAGATAGAAGATTGATACACTCTAGAACTGGAGGTTTTAGGAGAGGAAACCAGGGGGAGAGGAAGGGGGCGCACCAAGCTTCAAGCTTTCCAACAAACTTTCTGATTTTTCATTGATTTATAAATGAAAATACAAGGTTATATATGACTCCAATCAAATCAATTGTTCACCCTTAGATCTAGGGATGGGGATTGAAGGGCTGAGATGAAGTGTGAACAACACACCAAATAAATTTTTTTTTAATCTAACTTGACCATTTCTATTCAAACTTAGACTAATTCTATTCCAACTCCACCTACCTAGCCTAATAAAGCCAAAGAAGGGGGTGCCCCCTTCATGGGCCTCCCTTGGGCCATGTATGGTCAAAGGCCATGTAACAAGCCCACTAACCATGCTAGACTCTTCCACCCTTGGTGGCCCATGAGAGGGAGAAGCCTATTTGGGCCTAAGTTGTTATTAAGGTCCATAATGATGGCCTTAAGACCCAATATGGAATAAGCTCCTAATGGACTCTACTAATGGCAACCTAGCCATGGACTCTACATTACAAATGGCCCATTGGCTTGATATAAGCCTTACATGGGGCCCAAATGAAAGAAATTACACAATTACAATCTCATACAAGCCATAACACACAAATACACTCCACCCGTATAAGGAAATCACCTTTGATGCCCCATCACCCAAGCTACTCCAAACAGTGACAGAAGGGGGAGTCTGATCTAGCAAAGTCAGAAGTTGTCGATCTGCCAACACGGCACTAGGCCTAAGACGAAGACCTTCAAGGACCGACAAAACGTCTAGAAAAGACCCACGCAGACAATCGACAGACTCGACAACACACCCACGACTAGAAAGTCGTGCACACCACGCTGACCTCGAGTAGGGCCCCGAGAGGGCTAACTCGGAAAGGTCACGACGTGCAAGAAACGCAAAGAGCAGTGGAGAGCCACGCGTCACAGACGGACGCACCTCCCCACCAGAGCAATGGCCAGCTGCGTCCACAGACGTCTTATGCTGCGCCATGAGCGTCTCACTTACAATACCACTGAAGCCACGGTAGAGTCGCAGACCCCCGCACTGAACCAAACAGAAACAACAGCTTCAAGTAACCAGTCAGGGTCACGCCCGTCGACGTAAGTCCAAAGCCCCTGACCACGTGTGCACACACTGGCTCTAGCCTAAACCAGGTACTCCAGCTAGTTTTCTCCATCGGTAGGACGCTACCGTTGGCTGGGAGCCCACGGAACTAGCTTACAAACCGTGTCTCAGGAACACCCCTCCGCCATCCAAGGCGGGTCGGCAACTCAAAGGCCTTAGGGCAACAACAATCGGAGGCGCACAAAACATAAGACTTCAAAACAAGGGCTGTAGTACAAACAGGCAAGG
Source organism: Amorphophallus konjac (assembly GCA_022559845.1). NCBI lineage: Eukaryota > Viridiplantae > Streptophyta > Magnoliopsida > Alismatales > Araceae > Amorphophallus > Amorphophallus konjac. The sequence continues at coordinate 168,866,339 of CM040120.1, read as the reverse complement.
AAGCACTATCGCACGTACAACGAAGCACCAAGGCAGCAAGACAACTGCCAACAGACTCAGGACTAGGCAACTAGACCTACCATGTAACGATCCTTGAGTCAGACGACTCAAAGGCAAGATCTCACAAACGGCGGAACAAGCCGCCAATCGATCTAATCCTAAGCCACGGGAAGCAACGCTCCGCAGAAAACGACTCACGGAGACCTGAGGGAACCCCAGAGACCCTCAGACACGCCTGGATACGCAAGCCAAGGTAAAATGATACCTCGAGGCATCCAGAACCAATGTCTCGGACTGGACAGAACCACCAAGACACCCACACAAGGTCGCCTGTCAACCACTGGGTCACCCCGGGTTGACCGGAACCATCAACGACGACTCAACAGAAGGAAAGATAATCCTACCACAAGCAAGAAGACTCCTGGCCACCTCACAACATAGTCTTTGCCCTCATAGGATGTCAAGAGACATCCACGGGAAAACGGGCAGACCACAAGGGTAAGCCAAGACAGTCAGAAACCAAGACGACGAAAATCGGAGCAGAAGGACTGTAACGCACCACCTTTAGACCGTTACACTCCAACTGTGGTGGTCTATCACAGACGCGCTACAGAAACGTGACGGTCACCGGGGGAGCCATCACACACACCGCCCTAACCAACTTCTAAAACACACAAGGCACGTAATGGCCTACACCATGCGCGTTACACCGCTCTGACGCGCCCGACCCGGGCCGTCAGGGCCAACAGACCTCAAACTTAAAACGACAACTCGAACCACGTAACGCGCTAGACCAGGCGCGTTACACAGCCTAACGCAGCGAAGCAGGCGCGTCAGGGCCAACTGGCTCAAGTCAAGAAAACACTGGCCGAAAGGCATGTAACGGTCCATCATGGACGCGATACACAAGACTAACGCACGAGGGCATGGCCGTTAGAGCCAATCGTACAACCACCCAACTCGGCCAAAACAACACATAACGGCCTAGGGCAGGCGCGTTAAAACGTTGTGACTCACGGGGCACCACCGTTACACAAATCGCCTCAACGGTCAAACACCAAGTCAAACGCAACGTAACGGCCTACACCAGGCGCGTTACATACACCTGACGCACTAGGGCAGGCGCGTCAGGGGAACCGACTTAACCAAACTACTAAACGACAAAATAAGCGTAACGCATCACACCGGACGCGTCAGGAGACTCTGACGCGCCACCCCTGGGTCGTCACACTCCCAAAACCACAAAAAGCTTAAAAATGCCCAGACACTGTGACGGTCTGTCGTAGGGCCGTCAGGGACCTCTGACGGTCACTGAAACGACCGCTACACCGGTCACGGCGGGAAAATAGTGGATTGGCCAAATCGAGCCATTCCACGCCCCATTCACGCCGAAGCGCAGGGGAAACAAGACTAGACGATGAAAAATAACACTAGGAAGCTAAAAAGCCCACATGCACGCATTAAAACGCTATATCGGGGCGATTTAGACAAATCGACCCTAAACGAGCCACCGAGGTTCCTAGACTCCTACCGGCCTCGAATGACCACCGATCAACACGAAACTAGCATGGCTGGGATCCAGACATCCTAGCGGTCAGCTCAACACTAACCACATCCCAAATGGTTGCCGTTTTCCGGCGAACCCTGAAAACCCCAAAAACCATAATTTTCACAAAACCGGCCCGATCTCCCCCGATCGAGCACCAAATCATGAACGGAAACAGAGGAAATGTGCATAACAAGGTGGCGGTCCGTCTCCCTACCTCCACCGAAGAAACCGTGCCTCGAAGGGACTAAACCGCGCCGAAATCCACGCCGCGAGCTCAAACATCGACATTGAATCCACCGTTCGGGATCGTGTCAGAACCACTCCATCCTCGCCCTATCGCGCACCCAGTCAGCTCCACAGCATCCCCAACACGTGCCCCTAGGTCCTCCGTCTGCAGTCGGAGCCGAGGAAGCTCGAGAGGAGAGAAAACGGGAGAGAGAGACGGCGGCGGTGAAATGAGAAGGGAGGAGAGAGGAAGGAAAAGAAAAAGGGAAAGAAATTAGGAATTTTTCTAATTTCTGAAAAATTCGATTTTCTGGCCCTATCACCGAAAAATACGCAAAAATAGTCCAAACGACCGGCTTGAAGAGTACATCGTCGCTGCAGCATTCACGAGTCGAGGAACTGACAACCAAACTCACCGTAGGGTTCCGTAACTAGTACAAGAGAAAAACTCACACGGATCATAAAGCTCAACTCGGAAGCCACAAAAGCGAACCGAAACTCACCGAAACAGATCCGCAAGATCCAATAAAGATCTAACGAGACCAACAAAGGATCCAGCGGAGATCCAGGGTATTACATCCTCCCATCCTTTAAGAAATTTCGCCCTCGAAATTTAAGGACTAACAAAGGAGAAGCAGGGAAGAACAACCCAACAACACAACCATGGAAACAACACCAATCTCGAGAAGCACAGCTCAGAGGAATATTGTCAGACCACAATCACGAGCACATGCTCTGGATCGAGCACGACACAAGTGGACACAAGTCCGACACCTCCGAAACAAGGCAATGTCAGTCACGTCTCGCATGGAAAGAGACATGACTGCCACAACCACAATTATCGAAGAAACGAAACAACAGACACATCGAGTATCATCTCCAACAAGGAGACACAATCCTCACAGCTGATAGCTCGACCACATCATCGGCTCCAGCGCCAAAGGCAATAGGGAACACCTAGCACACATGACACCAATGACAACACTGGACCACAGTCGCAACCAAGTCAGTCCTCACTCAGATATTACATCTGATCGAGTCGCAAGCTAACTCTAGGGAAAAAGAGTACAGCAAAGCTAACCGACAAGACTTGGTCCACATAGAGACACAAAATCATAGAGAAACAGCGCCAAAATGACAACAACCTCGGGGAACGCTACTCAAGGACCACGAACACGCCTCGAGAGCACAACACCCAAGAAAAAAAAATGCAGAGTAGAGGGTACTCAATCAGCAGGAATGCCGGCAAATTCCCCAATACTCGCAAATGCCAATGCCAACAACAGAAAATCACCAACACAGCACGGCAACAACAACGTCAAGGCACAGGAAGCCAAAATGAAGTCACATCGAGAAAGAACAAATCTCTCGACCCGTGGGTAACCAACCCACATGCTTCAGCTGCGCACTCAACAACGCACACAGGCATCAGAACAACCTCGGTAGTCACATCTCAGCACACACCAGACGCCATCGCAACAAATGAAGATCGCAAATAACATGCCACGGGTACCGATCTCGCGAGCAACCGATCACCAAGAGCCCAAGTGCAACAAGAGAAGAGTACCAGCTTCAGCACAAAGCACATGAAAAAGCATTAATCTCAGCTTACCTTCACGTCCTGAAAATGGTAAATGAGCCTTCACAACACATCGGCCACTGGACACGGCACGATAAATACGGTGCACAATAGCTCTTAACACCATGATGGAGTCAAAAGCCAAGCAACTGTATAGCAAAGAGCAGATCAGGCTCAGAATAAAGCTGTCCACACTTAAGCAGACACAAGACAAAGGCATCACTAAGACAGCAATTCCAAGGCAAACCTCGAAAAGATTCCACGAGAAGGGATGAGAAGCAAGAAGCTCAACCACGAAAGCTCACTAGGAAGGGAAATCCTAGCTCGCCTGAGCAACTTCTCAAACACGGAACCTAATCGAGCACTTCAACAGAAGCAAGACACATCAGGAGCTGAACAGACTCAAGCCGAGACGACCAAGACAACGTGAGAACGTGTACGGTCATCAGACCAAGGCTAAAGGTCAACAGCAACCGGAACAACACACGGAGAAAACCTCGCAACGTACTGCAGATTCAAGCCTTCCGGCGAACACTGCCAAGTACAACATGATCAAGACAAACACAACGACAAAAAAGAAACACCTCGTCACAACCTGATGAGAGCAGGACCATCTTGTACAGTGCTAGAGCAGCACGCACAAGACAACATACGAAGAAAACAACACGATAAATCATCACAACACCCAAGCCAGCTGAAGACTGTACTGGACTCTCACGACTCTGGATACTATATATCTCAGATTCCCATGTACTTCACACAACAATGCTCCGATAGCCCATAAAAGAACTCAGAACATCTCAGAACACTGCTCTGATACCATTCTGTAGCGACCCGGATCCCGGATACCAGGTACACCCGGTAGGACTACCGAATACACGTGATACCACTTGGAACCCGCGAGGCCTCCCAAGAGCGAGAAAGCTCCGAAGGGATAAAGGCATGTGTGGAGTACATTGAAGCCACAGAGATATAATAGAAGTAATTAAATTTCATTAGATCGGTTTGCTAAAGTAGCAGAAATAAAATTACTTTTTAATTAACAGTTCAATTAAACAATTATACACCAAAGTCAAGTCCAAAGCTAAAGACAGTAAGTCTAGCACAGTACAGTCGACAGAAAGGAAAGACGTACCGAGAAGTCGGGGGAAGCCCGACGCAGGTACCAGCTGGCCACAACGACACGCGCTACGAGCAAGCGCACCAGGAACCATGCGGAAGCAGAACGAACAACGTCACCCCACCTGAAAAGCAGGGGTGAGCCTCGTGTCACTGGCTCAGTAGGGGTCATGCGGATCCCCACTGAAAAACACGCAGTAACACGGAACACAAAACAACAGGAAGAACAGCAGGTGTAGCAAAGCGGGAAAACTACACTACAAAGCTGTAAAGCTACTCTAGAAGCAGTAGAGAACAGACGGGGAGTAGGAGTAGGGAACAAGTAAGAAAGGGGAAGAACTCGCGCCAGACAAGTGGCGGCCGAACTAACCTCGGCACCCCAAGCTACTCCAAACAGTGACATAAGGGCGACTCTGATCTAGCAAAGTCAGAAGTTACCGATCTGCCAACACGGCACCAGGCATAAGACAAAGACCTGCAAGGACCGACTAAAGGTCTAGAAAAGACCCACGCAGACGACCGATAGACTCGACGACACACCCACGACTAGAGAGTCGTGCACACCACACTGACCTCAAGTAGGGCCACGAGAGGGCTAACTCGGAAAGGTCACGACGCGCAAGAAACACAAAGAGTAGTGGAGAGCCACGCGTCACAGATGGATGCACCTCTCCACCAGAGCAACGGCCAGCTGCATCCACAGATGTCTTATGCTGCGCCACGAGCGTCTCGCCTACAATACCGCTGAAGCCACGGTAGAGTCGCAGACCCCCGCACTGAACCAAACAGGAACAACAGCATCAAGTAACCAATCAGGGTCACACTCGTCGATGTAAGTCCAAAGCCCCTGACCACGTGTGCACACACTGGCTCTAGCCTAAGCCAGGTACTCCAGCTAGTTTTCTCCCTCGGTAGGACGCTACCGTTGGCTGGGAGCCCACGGAACTTGCTTACAAACCGTGTCTCGGGAACACCCCTCCGCCATCCAAGGCGGGTCGGCAACTCAAAGGCCTTGGGGCAACAACAATCGGAGGCGCACAAAACACAAGACTACAATACAAGGGCTGTAGTACAAACAGGCAATGAAGCACTGTCGCACGTACTACGAAGCACCAAGGCAGCAAGACAACTGCCAACAGACTCAGGACTAGGCAACTAGACCTACCACGTAATGATCCTTGAGTCGGATGACTCAAAGGCAAGATCATCACAAACGGCGGAACAAGCCGCCAATCGGTCTAATCCTAAGCCACGGGAAGCAACGCTCCGTAGAAAATGACTCACGGAGACCTGAGGGAACACCAAAGACCCTCAGACATGCCTGGATACGCAAGCCAAGGTAAAATGATACTTTGAGGCATCCAGAACCAATGTCTCGGACTGGACAGAACCGCCAAGACACCGACACAAGGTCGCTTGTCAACCACTGGGTCACCCCGGGTTGACCGGAACCAACAACGACTACTCAACAGTAGGAAAGAGAATCCTACCACAAGGAAGAAGACTCCTGGCCACCTCACAACGTAGTCTTTGCCCTCGTAGGATGTCAAGAGACATCCACAGGAAAACGGGCAGACCATAAGGATAAGCCAAGACAGTCAGAAACCAAGACGACGGAAATCGGAGCAGAAGGACTGTAACGCACCACCTTTAGACCGTTACACTCCAACTGTGGCGGTCTATCACAGACGCACTACAGAAACGCGACGGTCGCCGGGGGAGCCGTCACACACACCGCCCTAACAAACTTCTACAACACACAAGGCACGTAACGGCCTACACCAGGCGCGTTACACCGCTCTGACACGCCTGACCCGGGCCGTCAGGGCCAACAGACCTCAAACTTAAAACGACAACTCGAACCATGTAACGCGCTAGACCAGGCGCGTTACACAGCCTAACGTAGCAAAGCAAGCGCTTCAGGGCCAACTGGCTCAAGTCAAGAAAACACTGGCCGAAAGGCACGTAACGGTCCATCACGGATGCGTTACACAAGCCTAACGCATGAGGGCATGGCCATTAGAGCCAACGGCACAACCACCCAACTCGGCCAAAACAGCACGTAACGGCCTGGGGCAGGCGCGTTACAACGCTGTGATGCACGGGGACACCACTGTTACACAAATCGCCTCAACGGTCAAACACCAAATCAAACGCAACGTAACGGCCTACACCAGGCACGTTACACACACCTGACGCACTAGGGCAGGCTCGTCAGGGGAACCGACGTAACCAAACTACTAAACGACAAAATAAGTGTAACACATCACACCGGACGCATCAGGAGACTGTGACGCGCCTACCCTGGGCCGTCACACTCCCAAAACCACAAAAAGCTTAAAAACGCCCAGACGCTGTGACGGTCTGTCGTATGGCCGTCAGGGACCTCTGACGGTCACTGAAACGACTGCTACACCGGTCACGGTGGGAAAATAGTGGATTGGCCAAATCGAGCCGTTCCACGCCCCAGTCACGCCGAAGCAGAGGGGAAACAAGACTAGACGATGAAAAACAACACTAGGAGGCTAAAAAGCCCACATGCACGCATTAAAACGCTAGATCGGGGCGATTTAGAGAAATCGACCCTAAACGAGCCACCGAGGTTCCCGGACTCCTACCGGCCTCGAATGACCACCGATCAACACGAAACTAGCATGGATGGGATCCAAACATCCCAGTGGTCAGTTCAACACTAACCACACCCCAAATGGTTGCCATTTTTCGGCGAACCCTGAAAACCCCAAAAATCACGATTTTCACAAAACCGGCCCGATCCCCCCCGATCGAGTACCAAATCATGCACGGAAATAGAGAAAACGTGCAGAACAAGGTGGCGGTCCGTCTCCCTACCTCCACTGAAGAAACTGGGCCCCGAAGGGACTAAATCACGCCGAAAACCACGCCGCGAGCTCAAACACCGGCTTTGAATCCACCGTTCGGGATCGCGCCAGAACCACTCCATCCTCGCCCTATCGCGCACCCAGTCAGCTCCACAGCATCCCCAACACGTGCCCCTAGGTCCTCCGTCTGCAGCCAGAGCCGAGGAAGCTCGAGAGGAGAGAAAACGGGAGAGAGAGACGGCGGTAGCAAAATGAGAAGGGAGGAGTGAGGAAGGAAAAGAAAAAGGGAAAGAAATTAGGAATTTTCCTAATTTCTGAAAAATCTGATTTTCTAGCCCTATCTCCGAAAAATACGCAAAAATAGTTGAAACGACCGACTCGAAGAGTACATCGTCACTGCAGCATTCACGAGTCTAGGAACTGATAACCAAACTCACCGTAGGGTTCCGTAACTGGTACGAGAGAATAACCCACACGGATCGCAAAGCTCAACTCGGAAGCCACAAAAGCGAACCGAAACTCACCGAAACATATCCACAAGATCCAATAAAGATCTAACGAGACCAACAAAGGATCCAACAAAGATCCAGGGCATTACAGCCGCCCCCCTCTCCTATCTTTTAGCAATAGAAATAGCTCCCTTCCCTATTAAGTAGGCCACATCAAATTAAATTGGATTCTCTTTGTATTTCTTTTAGGAAATTAATTAGGTTTACCCCTCCCCCTTATATATACCCTTGTATTATTATGGGAGAAGTTAATCAATGAATGAAGAATTAAATTGAGAAAAGAATTGTTGGCCGCGGCCCCCTCTCTCCTTGTCTCTTGGAGGGTGTGACTCCCTCCACCCTTTCTCCATCTCCCTCTCCTCTCTCCCTCTTCCTCTTGGGTGCGACTCCCAAGATTTCTTACAGGTTCTTGGCTTCATCATCTGCTGGAGGTGACCTCCCCATCATCTTCCCATGCCAGGAGCCATGGATCAAAGGTTGGCTGCAAGCATGGTGGAGATGGCCCTTGCTACCCTGCGCCCATCTCTGGTTGTCTATCTGCAGATCTGAGCCGCGAAGATTAGGTCGGCACGCCCATCTCCCGTCCTCTGATCCCACCCATCTGTTATGTAATATTCTTCCTATACATTTCCCCCACACCTCTTGAAAATCCCACACCTGAACTCGCCTGGTAGCAAAGGTTGTCTTCAGAGGCCTTTTCTCTGCGCAGGTTGCCTTTGTGCAGAACTGCCGAGACCAGAACCCTGAAGATCAGGTTGGTAAGCCATCTCCCCATCATCGGAGCCCCTCCACCTCTTCTTCACTTTTCTTCCTCTACATGTCCCCCATATCGCTTCAAAATCTCACGCCCAAATTCGTTCTGTGCACAAAGTTTCCCTCATAGCTCTTTTGGCCGCGCAGATTGTCCCTATGCAGTCCTGCCGAGACAGTGCCCAAACCCCTCCAAAGGGACGTCCCCCAAGATGTCCCCAAATGACCTGAAATTATGAGCACTGTCTAACCACGTCCAAAACCTTTTCCCAGAGTTTTCTAACAATTTTCTGAGCCCATTTTCTCTCCTTTCCCAGCCCATACTTCCCACCCTCAGTTCTGACTACACTAAACTGCAGAACTAAGCCCAGTCTATTTTCACTTCCCACGCCCAAAACCTCCACTGCACGCCACCCTGCCACTGCTACCCAATCACCCCACAACCCTCACTTGTCTACCAGAGAAAACCCCGCCCCATTTGCCACCTGGAAGCCCTGGTTCCAGCCCGATCTTCTACCCACGGTCCTGCTGCCAGAAGACAGACCAGAACGCGTAGGGTCTGTTATAAAATTTGCAACGACGTCCTCGGTACTCAGTTGCAGTCACCACTTCATCGACGTCCCTGGGACATCCCCAACAGCATCCACGCTAATTTTCGTGACCAGCAGATGAGCAGAAGGTGGCATACCAACTCGTCTACCTACTGCTTCCCAGCACCATGTAGTTTGGCCAGTAGTCTACCCGCCCGTTCGAGGTCACGCCGGAGCTTCCCTCCCGCGCTAACGGTGTCCAACGTCTTCCCGAGCGATCTTCGTCCCTTGCTGCTCGCCTCTAGGGACCGTTGCTCCTTCTTAGGTGCCGAGGCTCGCCTTCCTCGCTGCTAGACTCAACCTGGTTCATGGGCCCAGTTCGCTTTAATTGCGGCCGTACGTGGACGACGAGCTTCACTGACCCGGTACTCGTCGCCCCACTTCGCACGACCCCTGGATATCATTGTGTAGCCTTTTACCTCCATGCAAGGAGATGGCTTTGTTTGGGTTGTACCTCTGTTTAGCTCTTGTACTGGGTGGTCGTGTGACTTGGCCGGGCTTCTTCCCCACGCCCCGAGCGTGGAGGCATGCGTCTGCTCCTCCCTTGCACTACTTGCTTATTTAGTATAATCTCTGGATGCCGCTGCTTGTGAGTTCTTAGGTTCCTAGCTCTTATATTTGTTATATCCCTATCACGGTGAGATAGTGTGACCGTCCCGTGACTCGTTCGAGTCACGAGTGTGGAGTCATCCAACCTAGACCCTGCTGGTTTCTCAATCGTGCGGATCGACGCGCTTCCCTCTCTTGGGACGCCTATGAGCTAGAGTTTCATGTTGAGTGGCATAGTTTCCTTCTAGGGAACCTTAGTTGTTGAGTCCACACCGTTCAATCTATTGCAAAGTTGCTGGTCTTAGTTATTCATCTAGGCCAGTCGTCGCATAGAGTCTTAGCTTGCATAGTGTCCTGCATCAATTTTGGTATCAGAGCAAGTTCTCAACTTGTTTCTACACGTTGTTCCTAGGGCATGCATGTGTAATTAGAGTCTTCCGTTACATCATCATGGCTATCCCTCTTTGGTCAACCCCATACAACTCGGCCCTCCACAAGGGTCCAATCGACCCACTATTCTTGGACATCATTCTAGATGAGGACCTTTGCTTTGATGGATCGAGCCCTAGTGCCTATCTAAAGTGGGAGGCCACCATGGAAAAATACTTTGAGAAGAATTGGGTATATGGACCCAAGAGAGTCAACATTGTCAAGGGATGACTTTCGCCTCAAGCCAAGGAAGCGTGGAACCACATAGTGCGTCTTAGGGAGGTTTGGAGGCAAGAGCCCATAGACTCATGGGTGGAGATGAAGGTAGAACTTAGGAAGATCTACGCTCCCCAATGTCCCCCCTTCTACTTGGAGAGCCATAACCCGAGGAGCACTACCACTCCTCCTTTCTCTCCCGGCCAGTCGAAGGTCACCATAATGGCTTAACCTCCACAACGCCCATCACCACCTACCCCGACTAGCACCTCTACACTTCGCCACCAAACCCTCCCCACTAAAACCCAAATGATCCCAGCCTCCGCCTCTCCATCTAACCCCATGAGGGCTGCCACCCCCAACCCAAACTCCCTCACCCAACACGCATCACCCAAACCCAATTGGCCTTCGCCTCGCCATCTAGTCCCATGAGGACCACCATCTCCCAACCCAAACTCCCTCACCCGATCAACAACTCAAAGTCCATTGGCCCACACCTCCGTCCCACCATCCTCCCCCATAAAGGACACACCTCCCAAGGCCAACCACCCGAAACCTCCTCACCCAACCCATCTCCCACTCCCTACCCTAACCCTACCATGCCCTAGGCCTCCACTACTTTCTCTCTCTATCCTAACCCAAGTCTTCCCTTACCCACCACCCCGGGCGCACCATGCGCCGACCATCATCACCCTACCCACAAAGGGCCTTCTCACCTCCATGGTAGAGGAACCCATGACCCCCGCACCCGACCACATAGGGATGAACACCACAAGCCCTATCCCCAACATGGAAGCAATCGATACCCAATTCAAGGAAGAAGCCTCGCACTTTGATCTTCACTTTATGCCCTCTCCTCTAGTGGGGAGCGAAATCATCATAAGTGGGTCCCTGGCTAGATAGCTAAAGGAGGGACCAATTCACCCTACCATGTCCCATGTCTACCCTCCCATGTATATACACCTCCCTATAGTGCCCTTCAACTCCTATCGTACCACCATCCAATCATACTACCAAGTGGAGACTTTGAAGGATCTTCTTAAGGGCCTAGCAGGACAAATTAAGCTGACTGGTATGTTGACCCCAGGGACCGACCGACCTCATGGCCTAGACCTCCTCCACCTTTGTGTTGGGTCTATCACCTCAGTTTGCACCGTTTGTTGCTACACTAGTGACCTCCTTCTATTTCTCCCCACACCCAATGAGCCCGACTCCATCCACGAATTGGAGCTACTTGTCTCAGGCAGAAAGCCAAGCCATCCCCTCGAGACCGACACCCTATCTCCCGTCACCCTTAGGGATGACCCACCATCGTGGCCGTCCGATCACCGCGCCCGCGAAGAGGAGAAAGGGGGAGAGAGGTCATCATTTGCGGTGGCCCACCTTCGCAGGCCCGCTGGCGTGCTCGCTGGAGCTCACCGTCATGGCCGGGGTCGCCGTGCGCCGAGATGCCGACCGGGGAAGGGGGGAATTGGGAAAGTAAGAGAGAGGGGCAGAGATCGACTGTGGGTTTAAAAAAAGGTTTAAATATTTTTTTTTTATTTTAACCTTATTTTGTATTCTAAACCCCCCAACAAGGCATAATTATGCATATGCCCATTAATTTACATAAAGGCTTTAATCTAATTAGATTAAATACTAGAAAAATGTTGAGTCCCAAATGTGGCAATCAAGAGGGGAGGGGTGAATTGATTGGCTAATAAAATTTTGCTCCTCTTAAGAAAATAATGCTGATTAAACAAACAACCACTAATACTCGCATGAACAGGATCACACTCGTGAATGCGTGCGGAATGTGTTTGAATAGCTGGTGTGGTGATCTCTCAACTCACTGTGAAGCCCACTCGACAAGAATCGGAAAAATCACAGCACATGAGACACACGGATTTTTTAGGTGGTTCGGTTACACATCCGTGTCCCCTACGTCCACCCCTCACAATTGAGGATTAAAGCTTCACTAACGAGTGAATCACACACACACGCTGTTTAGAACAGCAAACACACACACACACACACACGGCTTCCGATCTGCTAGCCAAACGTGCACAAGCGCACATACACACACACGTTCGTGTTTCCGAACATGAACACCACACACAAATATCTGATATGATGATTACAAACGTATGCTCAAGTTTAAACTAAATGATTCAAAATGGAAAGAGTGAAGAAATATTGATTTATCCTGATTGGAGCTCCCCCTTTCTCTTCTGCGAATTTTATCAAGCACTTGTGCAGCACGACGACCGTTCTTGACGATCTTGGCTCGGATGGTGGCTGAATCTTGATTTCGCTCACAGCTAGCAGTAGAAGTTTGATTGGAACTTTGATTCCTCCTTCTTCCCTTCACATTCACGGACACACCAAGGTGGAACAAGGGCTGGAGGTGGCTGCTGCGACCTGCACACACAAGTGTTAGAAAGAAACCCAAAAATTAGGAGATACGAATTCTTCTTAGGGTTTTCATCCCAATAGGATTATATATATGCTAAGGGCGGTCAAGGGATGTCTAGGAGACAAGATCCGCACATCAAGGAGTGGTTTAGGGACAGCCACACAAGTGTGGTTGGACCATTTGGTCGAAACCGCAAAAGTCTTCATTCACGGCGCCGCCCAGACCAGAAAGGATCGACCCTCGTGAGGGGCCAGATGCCCCTGGCAGCATGGGTCGACCCTTTCAGGAACCGTTGCTGTCTTCAAAAAAATGGCCTTCTGGAGTTTACAGGGGTCGACCCTTAGGGTCGACCCTTTCTGGAGCCTAAACAATTTGAGGGAAAAGGGTCGACCCTTGGGGTCGACCCATGATGAAACCAGTTCGGGAATTTAATTCCACAAGCAAGGGTCGACCCTTGGGGTCGACCCATTCAAATGGGAATCTGCCTGGCAGCAATGGGTCAACCCTTGGGGTCGACCCTTTTTCCTGCACTATCTAAAAAAAGAAGATAAAACAACGCTAAGTGCAGGGGGTTCAAGTTGGGGTTTTAAAACAAAAATGCTCCACATCTAGACATAAGTTCTAACAGTGTAATAGAGGAGATTAGGATCGATCTCACCAATCGTCCTTCAGTTGTTTAAGAGCTTTGGCCTGTCAAGAACAAAGTTTGAATTAGTTCCACATGTGGCACATTGAAACCAAAATACTTACAATGAGTTGTTGTGCTTGAGCCTTCTCAAGTATCATGTCTTCAATTGATGTGTGCATTTCCAGAACGTAGTTATGCTCATTTTCAGATCATACAAAACATTTGATCATCATCAAAAATCATAAGTCATATACATGAGGAGGGGGTTCAACAATCTCCCCCTTTTTGATGATGACAAAATAATAGAAATCACATTGTTAAGCATCCACCATTCCATAACATGAATCAATCCAACAGTTTAAGGACATGGTCAACCAGAAATCCAAATATAAGATTGATCATAATGTGGCATATTTCCAAAGTTTTCTTGCCGACAATTAGTGGAAAAGGAACAAGGTTTGAAATGCAAATGACAAGATGCAATGCAGGAGAACTCAAAGGAAATGCAACAGAACTAATGAACTAGAAACATGATAAAAGCACACATTCATGCAAGCACACATCACACACTAACATATAATAGCCGGGGCACATATAGGCCAAGAGTTCTCCCCCTTTGACATCATCAAAAAGGAGGGGGTGAAATAAGGAGGCTAAGTAAAAGGAGCAACATAGCCTAATCAGCACGATCATCCGGAGTGGAGGGACCTGGTTGACGCCTAATATATGCCGAAATTTCGTCCAACATGTGGGTTTGGTGGGCCAAAGCGTCAGTGACGTAGCGAGAGTGCTCCTGATGAGAGAGTTTCAGATCTGATAGTTCAAGTTGCATAGCTGCCATGGTCTCCCCATACTCGATCATCAATAGAATCCAAACGGTCCATGATTAGTTGTGCCTCCTCAGAAGGCATTCATGCTGCAGGAACATGAGCATCTTCAGCCTACTCTTCATTGTCATTCTCAGTATCTTCTGAACTGTCTGGTGGTACTGCCCTTTTTATTTGACGAAATAACACGCCATCTTGCTTTTCAAACCCCATGTGGTGACAAATAGATTGATAGGTGTAGATGTCTGCGTCACGGATAGTTTGAGATGCTTCTCTTGACAAATTTATATCCATATAAGTAAAGATGGCTGTTAAGGCCGCAACATATGGTAAAGTACGGTGCTTGTTCATCATGCTTGAACATATGTGATCAAGAATAAGCTGTGGAAATTTAATGGGAATTCCACCGAATAAGCATGAAAACAAGAACATGTATTTCTCCGTAACCTTGTCATGTCCTCCTCCACGTGGCAATAAAATAGTTGTAATCATTCGGTGCAGTATACGTTGCAAAGGAGGGAATTGGTTGGCATTTAATCCGGCGACCGAACGGTCACCCATTTCTTCAGAAGTCATATAGAGGTAAACAGTGGCATCCGAAATTTCTACATCTCCAAATGCATACCCTTCATTTGGCAAGTCAAAGGCAAGACCCAACAAGTGTGGTGATAAAATAATTTCCTGTCCATTAACCGTTGTAACTGGAACATCACTCGAAAACCACAAGTTGCTATAAAATTGGTGTACCAGATTGGGGTAAATGCGGCGATGTGCAGACATGAAAATGTGCAAGTTTGGCTGGCTGCATATTAGATCAACTAATCCACGTAGATGGCGACTAAGATTTTCAAAGTTTACCGCCCGTGGACGTAGAACGGTCCGATCCAAGATTTTGCTTGCGGGCTGTGATGCGGCGGTATGAGATCGACGCCCTTGCCTGGAGCTCGATGCCTCACCTCTGCGAGAAGCACGCTTCTTCGGGGCCATCTAAAACACAAACCGAAGAACCCACCGATGTGGTATAGATCTTGATGATTCAACCAAAGAGAAATGCGAGAAGTGTGAATCTATGATCCTCCACAGACATCAGAAGCTTACCTCAAGGGAATGAAGATCAAAGGATGACGCTTTAAGCCACAAGGAGAAGTGTTCGCGCGGATGCCACCCGGAGAACCGCGGCTATGGCTTGAGATCTTGGATGCCAAGGAAAGGTTGTTTTAGGGCTTGCAAAGAGTGGTGGAAAAGCTAAGAGGGGGGCAAGAGAGGTTTTATATCCATAGGAGGGTTCCAACTTAGGGTTGGAACCCTTGTTGGATCGGTTTGGTGGCGGGTGAGCCACCCCGCCGGTTTGGGTCGACCCAATGGGTCGACCCGTTGGGTCCCTTACCCCCTGGCCGAACCGGGTGCGCGAGGGTCGACCCTTGGGGTCGACCCATTTTCTGGGTTTGCAAGGGGTCGACCCTATGGGTCGACCCTTTTACTGGTTTTCAGCAATATGAAGGAGTAATCCGATGAAAAATTCAAGGAATGTTTGGCTCGAGTCCCCAATTGTAAAACTGTATGAAATCAAGGAAATTTTGGATAAAATGGGATGTATGCAATTGGGGTGTTGGTAGTCAAAATTTGGAAATATATGAGACGTGTAATGTCCTTTTTATCCGGACTTCTGACTTTGAACAAATGAGCTCCTTTGTGGGCATAAAATTGTATCCAAGGTGATTTTGGCCATAGAAGTAACAATGAATATGGGTGAATACAATATACATAGTAGAAACGCAGAAGCACACCAAAATGATTTTTCACACAATTTGATTTTTCTTTTGTTTTTCACACAACATGATGCATATGAATGACAATAGAATTACTATATGCATGAAACGAATGCAATTACATGTAATGAAGTGACATGTATATACATGATGCACATGGTTATGAATCACTCTTCTATCCTACAAACCCCTAGTTCTCTTCTAAATGTAGTGAACTTGTCTTCACTTAGAGGTTTGGTGAAAATGTCGGCAATTTGACGATCGGTCTCAATGAAACTGATTTCTACATGACCCTTACTCACATGATCTCTAATGAAATGATGTCGAATTTCAATATGCTTGGTTCTAGAGTGATGAACAGGGTTTTTGGACAAGTTTATGGCATAGGTGTTGTCACAAAGAATTGAGGTGTTTTTAAAAGATATGCCATATTCAATCAATTGTTGTTGGATCCATAACACCTGGGCTACACAACTACCGATAGCCACATATTCGGCTTCGACAGTAGACAATGCCACTGAATTTTATTTCTTGGAGGCCCATGAAACCACGCAGCCCCCAAGAAACTGGCAATACCCACTAGTGCTTTTCCGATCCACTTTGCAACCCGCATAATCGACGTCAGAATAAGCAATTAAATCAAGACTCGAATTGCGTGGAAACCATAGTCTGAAATTAACTGAACCAGCAACATATCTAAAAATTCGTTTAACGGCCGACATGTGTGATTCTTTTGGGTTTGACTAAAATCTAGCACACATGCAAACAGCAAACTGTATGTTGGGCCTGCTGGCAGTTAAATACAATAGAGAACCTATCATGCTTCTAAAGAGTTTTTGGTCCACTGATTTACCTGTCTCATCTTGATCAATTTTTATTGAGGTAGACATAGGAGTTGGTTGTGGTTTTGTTGATGTCAAATTGAACTTTTTCAGCAACTCCATTGTATACTTCTTTTGATGTATGAACATCCCATCAACAGTCTGGTTTACCTGCAATCACAAGAAGAAAGTCAGCTCTCCCATAAGACTCATTTCAAACTCACTTTGCATCAATTTGGCGAAGTCTTTGCTGAGACCATCTTTAGTGGAGCCAAAAATAATGTCATCAGCGTAAACTTGAACAATTAAGATATCCTTGCCATTCAACTTTGTAAAGAGGGTTTGATCAACATTATCTCGTTTGAATTCAAGTTGAATGAGGAATTCACTTAACCTTTCATACCATGCACGGGGTGCTTGTTTCAGACCGTAAAGTGCCTTGTCCAGCTTGTACACATGGTCTATATGCTTTGTGTCTTCAAACCCCGGTGGTTGCTCCACATACACGTCCTCCTGGACATAGCTATTCAAAAATGCACTCTTAACATCCATTTGAAATAATTTGATATTATGACAACATGCAAATGCTAAGAGAACCATCACTGCCTCAAGTCTTGCTACTGGAGCAAAAGACTCATCAAAGTCAACTCCTAATTCTTTGCTATAGCCCTTGGCTACTAGCCTGGCCTTGTTCCTAATTACCACTTCTTGATCGTTTGTTTTATTTAAAAACACCCATTTGGTTCCGATCACGGAGTGATTCTTAGGAAATGGTACGAGAAACCACACTTTGTTCCTTTGGAACTGGTGTAGTTCTTCTTGCATGGCCATGATCCATGACTCATCTTTCAAGGCCTCTTCAATGGAGTGAGGTTCAGATTGAGAGAGCAAGGCTAATAAATCATGAGTTTCAACTTCCCTGAAGGAGGCTCGTGTCCTTATCCCTTCTTATACATTGCCCAATACATTCTCCAGCGGATAGTCCTTTGTAAATGTCCATTGTATTGGTAGCTCTTGTTCAAGTTGAGTTTTCTGATTTTCATCCTCTTCTTTTGGTTCTTCCTCTTCTTATTTTTCTGAATTTTCTTCCTTCTTTTTGATATTGTCATCTATCAACTCATCATCCTGCAAGATAGATTTTTCATCAGTTCTAGATGGAGATGATTCATCAATAATAACATGTGGGCTTTCTTCAACTATGAGAGTTCTCAAGTTATACACTCGATATGCTCTCGAATTGAGAGAGTACCCAAGCACTATGCCTTTGTCACTTTTGGGATCAAATTTAGCCAAGTCCTTCTTACCATTGTTATGAATGTAGCATATTGAGCCAAACGGTCTCAAGTATGAAATGTTTGGCTTCTTACCTCGGTATAGCTCATACGGAGTTTTCTTTAACAATGGTCTTACCATGGCTCGATTTATGATGTAGCAGGCCGTGTTCACTGCTTCAGCCCAAAAGTACCTCGGTATTTTATTCTCGTTCAGCATGGTTCTTGCCATCTCAACTAGCGTTCTGTTCTTCCTTTCCACAACTCCATTTTGTTCCGGAGTTCTTGGTGCGGAGAAGTCATGCATATAGCCTTGAGCCCTACAAAAATTGCTGAACTCATGGTTATCAAATTCTCGGCCGTGATCACTCCGCACAGCTTTGATGCAATACCCTTTATCATTTTGAATAAATCTGCAAAATGCTTCAAATTCTGTCAGGGCATCATTTTTATGAGAAAGGAAATACACCCAACAGAATCTTGAATAATCATCCACAATCATAAATCCATATAGTTTACCACCCAAGCTGTGAGTTCTACTTGGTCCGAAGAGATCAATGTGGATGAGTTCAAGAGGCCTTGATGTGGTCACATCTTGTTTGGACTTGAATGATGTCCTTGTTTGTTTGTCCATTCTGCAAGCTCCACAAACTCCATCATCGACGGCCTTCAGCTTGGACAATCCAATTACCAAATCATTTCTTGATAATTTCAGCAATATATTGAAACTAGCATGCCCAAGCTGGCGATGCCAGAGCCAAGCATCATCATTGTTCCTTGCAATTAAACATAAATTATCATGAGAGGAATCATTCAAGTCTATCATATAAACATTGTTATACCTGAAACCAATGAACTTTATCTCATGAGTATTCCTATTCAAAACAGTGCAGTGGTTAGAATCAAAAATCACATTGCATCCCTTATCACAAAGTTGGCTTATGCTTAAGAGATTATGTTGCAAACCCTTCACAAGCAATATATTTTCAATGGTATGATTTTGATTCTTACCTATCTTTCCTTCTCCGATGATTTTACCTTTGTCCTTACCACCGAATGCTACCATCCCACCATCCTTTTCATGCAGGTCCACAAACCATTCCTTGTTTCCCGTCATATGTCGAGAGCAGCCACTGTCCAAATACCATTTGTTCCTTTGAGCTCTCGAGTAGACCTGCAATTCAACCAAAGTTCTTATGGAGATTTTGGTACCCAAGCTAGCTTGGGTCCATGATGGTTAGAGGCATGATGCATATATGATCTATTTATGAATCCAACAGAATTTTCTTCATCATATTTCAGAATTCTACAATCATACATATCATGACCCATTTTTCCACAATAGAAACAAGTGATGGCTCTATCTCTTTTTCTCCTTCTACCAACATTTGAAAAGGAGTTATGCATATGTTTCTTTGATTTGAAGGATGCTGAACTTATGGGTGCCCATTGGGTTGTCTGAGCTTTTGATTTTTCAAGGATGGCAAGGGCATCCTTTAGCTCTTTTATTTGAGCCATTTGAGATTGGCTTTGTTCTTCAGCCTTTATTTTGGTTTTATTGCAAGCAATGCTTTCAAGCTTTTCTTGTTCTATATCATTTTTCAATTCTTCATGTATGTTTAGAAACGTAGATTGTTCTTCTCTCATGCATGAAATCTCTTCTTCAAACAGTTCAACTTTGGATGCTAGAATTTCATTTTCATGCTTCATGTTTTCATTTTCTGATTTTAAAGCATGGCACTCTTCACATGATTTTTTAGCATGCACAAAATGATCAAATTTCTTTTTCAAATTTCTATTTTCAGATTTGAATCTTTTACATTTTTCATATAAAGATTCATATGCAATTTGCCATTGTTCACAAGTGAGAGTTTCTGGTTCAGAATCTACCTTATCTCCTTCATCATCATTTGCCATGAGACATAGATTCTGGACTAGCTCATCTAGTCCATCTTCATTTCTGGATTCCTCCTGATCTTCGTCGCTCCATGTGACCACCATGGCCTTGGGCTTTCTGAACTTGCCTTTCTTCATCTTCTTGATGAGATCGGGGCACTCACCCCGCATATGGCCGGGTTTCTTGCATTCATAGAAAATCACTTCTTCTTTCCTGCTACTTTCTCCTCTGTTTGGTCCTTGCCTTCTTGGTCCCTTTTTGAACTGACCACCAAAGTTTCTTGTTCTTCTGACGAACCTTCTTGCTCTTTGTGTGATCATGGCAACTAATTCCTCATCTTCAGTGTTGCCAATTGAATCATTTTCACTGCCCTCTGAATCGTGTGGATTCACCTTTAGGGCCATTGTGGTGACAGCTTTCTTTTTCTTGTGATCCTCCTCGCTCCTTTTGATGTTTATCTCATAAGTCATCAATGAGCCAATTAACTCGTCCAGAGTTAAAGTGCTTAGATCCTTGGAGTCTTCAATTACAGTGGCCTTTGTGTGCCACTGTGGAGAAAGGGATCTTAGGACTTTTCGGACGAGTTCCTTGTTGGAATATTCCTTGCCAAGTCCCTTTAGTCCATTGGTAATTTCTGTTAGCCTAGCAAACATATCAGAAATTGATTCTTCTGGCTCCATTACGAACAGCTCGTAGTCCCGAACTAAGAGGTTGGCCTTTGTTTCCTTGACTTCCGATGTTCCTTCATATATAAGCCGCAGCTTATTCCATATCTCCTGCACAGAGGAACACATAGATATTCATGAGTATTCGTTAGGATAAACAGCACATTGAATTATATTCATAGCCTTAAAATTCGTTGAACGCTTCTCTATATCTTCTTCATCCCACTCATTTTCATTTTCAGATAAAACATATGGACCCTTACTTATGACACGCCAAACATGGTAGTCCTGGGCACGTAGGAAAACATACATTCCGTTTTTCCTATAGGGGTAGTTTGATCCATCAAAGAACGGAGGTCTTTGAATGGAATGCCCTTCGGGCATCATCACTTTGTTTGCCATATGAACGGGATCAAACTCTGCGACCGTGTGGTTGAGACTAAACAGAGACCAGCGCTCTGATACCAATTGTTGAGTCCCAAATGTGGCAATCAAGAGGGGAGGGGTGAATTGATTGGCTAATAAAATTTTGCTCCTCCTAAGAAAATAATGTTGATTAAACAAACAACCACTAATACTCGCACGAACAGGATCACACTCGTGAATGCGTGCGAAATATGTTTGAATAGCTGGTGTGGTGATCTCTCAACTCACCGTGAAGCCCACTCGACAAGAATTGGAAAAATCACAGCACATGAGACACACAGATTTTTTAGGTGGTTCGGTTACACATACGTGTCCCCTATGTCCACCCCTCACACTTGAGGATTAAAGCTTCACTAACTAGTGAATCACACACACACGCTGTTTAGAACAGCAAACACACACACACACACACACACACACGGCTTCCGATCTGGTAGCCAAACGCGCACAAGCGCACATACACACACACGTTCGTGTTTCTGAACATGAACACCACACACAAATATCTGATATGATGATTACAAATGTATGCTCAAGTTTAAACTAAATGATTCAGAATGGAAAGAGTGAAGAAATATTGATTTATCCTGATTGGAGCTCCCCCTTTCTCTTCTGCGAATTTTATCAAGCACTTGTGCAGCACGACAACCGTTCTTGACGATCTTGGCTCGGATGGTGGCTGAATCTTGATTTCGCTCACAGCTAGCAGTAGAAGTTTGATTGGAACCTTGATTCCTCCTTCTTCCCTTCACATTCACGGACACACCAAGGTGGAACAAGGGCTAGAGGTGGCTGCTGCGACCTGCACACACAAGTGTTAGAAAGAACCCAAAAATTAGGAGATACGATTTATTCTTAGGGTTTTCATCCCAATAGGATTATATATATGCTAAGGGCAGTCAAGAGATGTCTAGGAGACAAGATCCGCACATCAAGGAGTGGTTTAGGGACAGCCACACAAGTGTGGTTGGATCATTTGGTCGAAACCGCAAAAGTCTTCATTCACAGCGCCGCCTAGACCAGAAAGGGTCGACCCTCGTGAGGGGCCAGATGCCCCTAGCGGCATGGGTCGACCCTTAGGGTCGACCCTTTCAGGAACCGTTGTTGTCTTCAATAAAATGGCCTTCTGGAGTTTACAGGGGTCGACCCTTGGGGTCGACCCTTTCTGGAGCCTAAACAATTTGAGGGAAAAGGGTCGACCCTTGGGGTCGACCCATGATGAAACCAGTTCTGGAATTTAATTCCACAAGCAGGGGTCGACCCTTGGGGTCGACCCATTCAAATGGGAATCTGCCTGGCAGCAATGGGTCGACCCTTGGGGTCGACCCTTTTTCCTGCACTATCTAAAAAAAGAAGATAAAACAACACTAAGTGCAGGGGGTTCATGTAGGGGTTTTAAAATAAAAATGCTCCACATCTAGACATAAAAACTAACAGTGTAATAGAGGAGATTAGGATCGATCTCACCAATCGTCCTTCAGTTGTTTAAGAGCTTTGGCCTGTCAAGAACAAAGTTTGAATTAGTTCCACATGTGGCACATTGAAACCAAAATACTTACAATGAGTTGTTGTGCTTGAGCCTTCTCAAGTATCATGTCTTCAATTGATGTGTGCATTTACAGAACGTAGTTATGCTCATTTTCAGATCATACAAAACATTTGATCATCATGAAAAACCATAAGTCATATACATGAGGAGGGGGTTCAACAAAAAAGCCTATAAATTTCATAAACTTAGCCAAAATTCATGGATTAAATTCCATTATATTGCCGGTAAAGATCCATTAATGAACGGGTCTCACAGTCCCTCCCTCCTAATAGAAATTGTATCCTTGAAATTTAAAAAGAAGAACAAGGAGAGAAATGAAAGAAATCATAGT
The DNA here is from genome assembly GCA_022559845.1 of Amorphophallus konjac. Classification (NCBI taxonomy): domain Eukaryota; kingdom Viridiplantae; phylum Streptophyta; class Magnoliopsida; order Alismatales; family Araceae; genus Amorphophallus; species Amorphophallus konjac. Next base: position 168,843,405 of record CM040120.1, on the reverse strand, counting down.
CTTCAGAGAGAAATGAATGAGAAACACCTGAATCAAATAAAACACGAGCTGCATGGCCATAAATCATAATCGTACCTTCCACAAGATGAGATGCCACAGCTGCTTCAAGACAAGTTATGTGGTGGTGGAGGAGGTCTGAACTGAGACGGCTGTGGTTGAGAGAATTGCACCAGTTTCGGCCTTAGAGGACAATCTCGAACCACATGTCTAGGTTGATCACATCGGAAACAAACCACCGGCATTGAACATGGCTCGCCTGGGTGGCTCCCACACCATCTTGCACACTGCCTTGGCTGACTCGCCACTAAACCCTGGCACTGGTGGAAAGAAGGTGTCGATTGTTGCTGTATGGTACCCGAAGATGCGTGACCACCATATCGCTTCTTAAACTTCTTGAATTTCTTAAACTTGGGTTTAGAAACAGGAATGCCACTGGCAGCAGGAACAGCAGATGGAACTCCTGCCACAGATGGCTGACTGAACTGTTGATGCTGCACATTCGGCTGAATGGGGTCAACTTGGGTACGCCCCCGGGATCTTGCCATATCCAATTCTAGAGCCACAGCTACCTGATAAGCTACGTCCATCTCTACTACTCGATTTGCAATCAGAGGCTGCCTTAAGTCCGCTTTCAACCCACGTAGAAATTGCTCGGTCTTTAAGCTTGCATCAGCAAGAATGTGGGGCGCATACCGACCCAATTCCATGAACTTGTTTCGATATTACAGTACAGTCATATTGCCTTGAGCTAGTTCCATAAATTGATGCATCTTATCCATTATGAGGTAAGTTGGACTGAAAGTGCGCTCAAAGGTCGTAACAAACTACCGCCATGTGATCTGACGAAGAGGACGAGATCTGAAAGCAACCTCCCACTCCGTGGTCCACCACGAGAGTGCTGCTCCCTGAAGTTGAAAAGTAGCCAGCATAACTTTTTCATCCTCCGTGCACTCCATAGAACGGAATACACGCTCAGTTACATCTAGCCACAGTCTGGCTGCATCGAGATCTGCCTGTCCCTCATAAGTCGGTGGGTGGAACAACAAAAATTCTTTCAAGGCTCTGCCACGGCCACCAGGAGACAAATCAGCTTGAAGAGCAGGATTAGCTTGAACTTGAGCTGGCACATTAGCCGGAGAAGAAGTACCACTTCCTTCTGATGTGACACACCCTTGGACTTTAACAAGCAAGTACAATTCGCAATAGTAACGGACCGAAATTTAGCGGCCACTCACCCGACACTCACCCAAAACTCGGGGTAACTTGGCGATGCCAAGTGGAGGATGTGAGGGCTGGGTCCTTGCTGGTAGAGGGTCAACAAGGCCAAGGTTATTTTCAGGGGTATGGAAGCCCAATTCAATGGAGCCGACGTCGTGTCGAGGGCACGGGTCACACACTTTCTCCCACGATGATCTCTTGAAGCAAAGGAGCTTGCGGATCGAGCACTCACTCTCACGGGCCAGCAGAACTATGAGCTAATATGGGAAGAACAAGCACTAAAGAGAGCAAGGGTTGGAGCACTTACTCGACCGATTTGAAGAAACCGGTCCCGCTCGGAGACGTGGGTGTCACGCCCCGATGCGGAATCTCGGGACGTACGGTTAGGGGCAAGCGAGCAATAATTCCGAACCATTGCAAACCATTGCACAAAAGGTTGGAAAAGATAATAATCAGAGTTTTATTGATAATAAAGTTGAGTACACTGGGTAGAACAACTACATCCAAATAATAAGTAAAATACTAGAACAATCTCTCACTAATACTAAGGGTACAAACTGACTCAATAAACTAAAACTATCTCTCGATATCACTCCAGTCCATTCCCGACAAGTTCATCACCTGGAAAGAGGGGAAAAGTAGGAGTGAGCTAAACGCGCTCAGTAAATAACCACAAACAGATTTACGTAATTAACCATTGATTTCCAATTTATATGAAATGCAGTAAATAAAGAATGACGATACAATAAAAGAAACAATGTAAAAGATATCTTGCAAGGTCAAGAAATATAACAATTTACCAAGTAATGAACAAGTAAAGTAATAGTAGATAATTTGGCCAGCAAGTATGTTACACATGTAACCAAGTAAATACGCACGAGTCAAGTAACAAGAGTTTGTCATAGACGTAACATGTCAAGTCAAGTATTCGGGTGCAATGCCTCACCCTGTCATAAACATCCCAATGGGCTCAATATCTTTTCGGGCGCTCTCCCCAGGACCAGACCGGGCCCTTATGATGCGTTGGCATTTCATTTCAATTGGATCACCGATCCCCCGTCTAGACATAGTTAATTATGGCCAATATAATCAGATGAATTTCTGTCGGGTACAAGATGTAAAGGACGACACTCGCCTCCTTTGATTCAAGAGTATAACCACGATGAAAAATCCAAAACAAGGTAGTTGTACGGCAAACACCGGGCCGTACTCACATGAGTAACGAGTCACGGGGCCAAGAATGAACGGTTGACAGTAAGCCGTTCGAGAGAGAGAAGTAAGTTCCGAAGAATGAATATACGAACCATTCGGGTCGTATTTTAAGAAATACGGTTCAAGAGAATCCGTATTAAGCATAACGATAATATCTAATTATAAGATAATTTATGCAAAATAGTCACCGGGTTGCCAATAACAATTAAACCAACCAATTTCAGTTTAATGTCCATTGATCAATTCCGGGCTCAAATATGACCGAAGATTATCCAAGGGTAATCGGTCAATTAATCAAGTTAAAACAATAGTCATGATGTAACCGTAATTTACCACGGTAAAAATGTTCTACGGTAAAAATGTAAAAAATGTAAAGTTTACCGGATGGAGTGTCCGGCTAATTGGTCAAAGACTTGCCATAAGTCGGCCAGTAATTTTCTGGTTTACAGTAATTTACAGAAATTACATATGGTAAAGTTTAGCTATTTACCATACTTATTCAATTTATCCAAAGTTACAAGTGAATTTCAATGATTTTCACTTTAAACAATTTATCAAAATAGATATTGTAAATAACAGAAATTTACTCATGTCATTATCTGTTATTTATGTGGGTTGTCAATTTTTACTAATTAACATTGTTAAATGGGTCAAATAGCAAAAAAAATCAGTTTTCTGGAAGTTAAACGGATGACAGTGGGCCGTTAAACCTACTGGCTGTAAAACGGTTATCATTGGGCCGTTTTATACAAGGCGGGCGGTTCTAATTGGGCCGTTTGTATAAGTCAGGCGGGCAGTTCTGAGCCGTCTAAGAGATAAAGCGGTCCGATTGGAACCGTTAATCCCTGTAACACGGGAACAGCGAAACAGAAGCATAAATCCGGCGTTTAAGGCTTCAATTCATGCATTTGAGTACGTAAATAAATGGAAAAGCATGGTTTCTACAAGCTAACATGATGCCCTTTCGTTCCATTTATCAAATTCAAGGTTTGTGCCATGGTTACGTACCTTAACCGATGAAATAAGGAAAGATGAATGGGGAAGAAGATGAACAGTAGACTTGCAGCTTCTTCACAACAGCAAGAACCCTTTTGTGTTTAAGAAATGTTTAAGGGGGCTTCCTCTACTTATAGATTTGGAAGAGGAGTGTTTAATCCTCACACACGGTTTGATCAGAGCCGCAAAATCCTTTGCATTGTTGACAACGTGTTTCTGCCAATCAAAACACGGTTTCACGTGTTTCTCAAGGTAAGGTTAGCCTAATCTAAGCCTAATCCAAAAGATTAAGGAATGGTTAACTAAAACCTCAATTTAATATTACTAAATGCTTTTTAATGAATTGGACCCAAAAGACAAAATTACTAATCAAGACATGCTCTTTCATAATATGATTTTTATGGAATTTTATCACGAGATTTATTGTTAATCTCCCAATCTTAAGATTAAAATAATAATTTAACCCAATGTTCAACGGTTTAGTCGATAGAGAGTTTCTGATTTTTACCGATGAAACTTTAGAAGACAAAGTTGCTAAGAAAAATACCCTCTATCAGATGTGATTTTTACAGATTTTTCTAAGGTAGTTGTATTTTCGTATGAATAGTGTTTTCCGCATTTTTAAGTCAGGCTTAAATCACTGATTAAGCCATGTAAATGATTTTATTAGGGTCAAGTACAGAAGACCAGAGTGTTTACCATGGTCTTTACTAATTAACTACCATTTTTCGGAATTTTTATATGATAGTCAAAATTTTTACTATTTACTATTTACCACAGTCACTATTCAACATTTACTATTTACGAAATTTAATATTTGTACAGAAACTCGGGGTCTTACACCCTCCCCCACTTAAAGAATTTGGTCCTCCAAATTCACTGGACCAAAATATAATAGCTTACCTAGAATAGATCGGGATAACACTTCCGTATGGCGTCCTCGGATTCCCATGTAGCTTCCTCTATTCCACGCCGACTCCATTGGATTTTAACCATCGGTATGGAACGATTTCGAAGTTGTTGCTCTTTCCGATCCAGAACCTTCACTGGTCTTTCTTCATAAGATAGATCCTTCTTAAATTCAAAGTCCACATGTTGAATGATGTGACTAGGGTCGTACACATATTTCCGAAGCATAGATACATGGAATACGTTATGTACACCAGATAATTGAGGAGGTAAGGCCAATCTATAGGCGACTTCACCCACTCGATCAAGGATCTCAAATGGACCAATATACCTTGGGCTTAACTTGCCATGAATACCGAATCGACGAATACCTCTTGAAGGAGAGACTTTTAAGAACACATGCTCGCCAATTTGAAATTCCAAATCTCTTCTTCTATTATCAGCATAGCTCTTTTGCCTCGATTGAGCCACAAGTAACCGGTCTCGGATAATACGAATATTTTGTGATGACTCCGAGATAAGATCCGGTCCAAGCCATTGCTTCTCGCCAACCTCATCCCAACATAATGGAGAACGACAGCTCCTTCCATACAAAGCCTCGAAAGGTGTCATCTGTATGCTGGATTGATAACTATTGTTGTAGGCGAATTCTATCAATACTAAATGATCGCTCCAACTTCCACCGAAGTCGATCATACAAGCTCTCAACATATCTTCCACTATTTGATTAGTTCTCTCGGTCTGTCCATCTGTTTGCGGATGAAATGCAGTGCTAAAATTCAGACGGGTACCAAGAGATTCTTGCAATCCTTTCCAAAAATGAGAAGTAAATCTCGGATCTCTATCGGATATAATGTTGACTGGGATACCATGAAGCCTAACCACTTCCTTTAAATATAATGCTGCCAGCACATCGACTGTCCACTTGGACTTAATAGATAAGAAATGTGCGGATTTAGTCAGTCGATCCACAATTACCCATATAGCATCATAACCACCTCGAGTCTTAGGAAGACCCATAATGAAATCCATGCCAATACTCTCCCACTTCCATTGGGGTATATCAAGTGGTTTCAATTTACCTGCCGGTCTGAAATGCTCGGCCTTTACTTGTTGACAAACAAGACATGTACTCACGAAATTTGCAATTTCCCTTTTCATGTTCGGCCACCAAAATGACCTTTTCAAATCCTTGAACATCTTAGTGCCTCCCGGATGGATAGTATATTTGGATCTATGGGCTTCTTCAAGAATCCGATTCTTTATATTAGCCTCATTCGGTACACAAGTTCTACCTTGAAATAATAATCTTCCATCATCGGCTATCGAGAAATCAGGTCTGCTACTCAAGCTTTCCTTAATCTCGACTAGCTCGGGATCAATATCTTGCAATAACTTGATTTCTACCAACAATTCGGGCTTCAGTTGCAACTGGGAAATCAATATCCGGTCATTATCAATATTGATATCCAGACTAGCCATTTGCTCCAGTAATTTCCATTCTTGTAATATAAGACTAGATATCTTAGCCACAGGCTTCCGACTTAAAGCATCAGCAACCACATTGCCTTTGCCCGGGTGATACTTAATAGAAAAGTCAAAATCCTTTATATACTCCAACCATCTTCTTTGTCTCATGTTCAATTCCTTTTGAGAAAATAAGTATTTCAGACTTTTGTGATCCGAAAATACCGTAAATGATTCACCATATAAGTAGTGCCTCCAAATCTTCAAAGCAAATACTACGGCTGCCAATTCCAAATCATGAACTGGATAATTAACTTCATGCTTTCTTAACTGCCTAGAAGAATAGGCAATCACCTTGCCGTGCTGCATAAGCACACAGCCTAAGCCAATACCAGAAGCATCAGTGTAAACCACGAAACCACCCTCACCAGAAGGTAAGGTTAAAATAGGGGCAGTAGTCAGACAATCCTTCAGAGTCTGAAAACTCCGTTGGCATTCAATTGACCACTCAAACTTAATCTCTTTGCGGGTTAACTTCGTCAGAGGTATCGCAATCTTAGAGAAATCTTGAATAAACCTTCGATAGTAACCAGCCAGGCCAAGAAAACTCCTCACTTCAGTAACACTGGTAGGTTGTTCCCAATTCTTTACTGCTTCCACCTTCGCTGGATCTACAGAAATACCATCCTTGGTAATAATATGTCCTAGAAAAGACACCTCTTGTAACCAGAAATCACACTTGCTCAACTTAGCATATAATTGGTGATCTCTCAATAATTGCAAAGCCATCCTCAGATGCTCGGCATGTTCTCTTTCACTCTTGGAATATATCAAAATATCATCTATGAATACCACAACCCATTGATCAAGGTAGGGTCGGAACACACTGTTCATTAACTGCATGAAAGCTGCCGGTGCATTCGTTAACCCAAAAGGCATAACGACAAACTCATAATGGCCATACCGGCTACGGAAAGCTGATTTATAAATATCCTCTTCTTTAATCCGTAACTGGTGATATCCAGATCGAAGATCGATCTTAGAAAAATAAGAAGCTCCAGTAATCTGGTCAAATAACTCATCAATCCTTGGCAAAGGATACTTGTTCTTGACAGTCAACTGGTTAAGTTGCCGATAATCGATGCATAATCTCATCGAACCATCTTTCTTCCGAACAAACAATACAGGAGCTCCCCAAGGGGAAACACTCGGGCGAATAAAACCCTTCTCGAGTAATTCCAACAATTACTGCTTCAATTCCCGTAATTCCGCAGGAGACATGCGATAAGGGGCTTTAGAAACAGGAGACGATCCAGGAATAAGATCAATAGAGAATGTAACTTCACGCAGAGGCGGAAGTCCTGGTAACTCCTCTGGAAATATGTCCGGAAATTCTCGGACAATAGAAATGTCCTTAATCTCCATCTGCTGTTCAGGGGACGCAAGAACAAAAGCCAGAAAAGCTTCGCATCCATGCCTCAATAACTTATCAGCACGAAGAGTCGAGATAAGAGAGATAGAACTAGGGTGTTTCACTCCCTTGAAGGATAATCCGGGGTGTCTAGAAAAAGACACGGAACAAGAACTACAATGAACATTGGCCTCATACCGAGCCAACCAATCAGCTCCTAGGATTACATCGTAATCCTTCATGTCCATACAAATCAAATCAGCTGGAAAATTCTGATCGTTTACCATAACCTTACTAGAAGGATAGTAATGCTGAATTGCTGATTTAGAACCAATAGGGGTTGATATTTCTAACGGAGAACTCAACAAAACAGGTGCCATAGCTAAAGATTTAGCAAATCTCCGTGAAATAAAAGAATGTGTTGCACCAGTATCAATTAGAACAAAAGCTGGCAAGTCGAATATAACAAGAGTACCTTCGACGAGTCCACCCTCCTCGGCGATATCTTTTTCCTTTACATGGAGAGCCTGGAGCCTGCCTTGAGGCTTCTTGAAATTCAGAGGTTTTGCCAGGATAGCTTGTTCCGATAATAAAGGACAGTTGGGTATACGGTGTTCTTTGCTTCCACACCGCAGACATGCACCTAGCTTGCGCCAACAATCTTCCATCTTGTGACCAGGACGATCACAATATCGGCATACGCCCTTGAATGGAATCATAGAATCAGGTTTCTTGTCTTCTTGTCGCGGCATTTTGCCTTTCCACGAACCAGAACCAGAACTTGAACCAGAACTAGTAAAGGGTCTTTTCTTGCTCGGGTCAGTGCCAAATCCAGGTTTAACATTCTTGAGTGCCTTCGGTTGCTCTTTCTTGTTACCTTGACCACGAATCCTTTCAGTCATTTCCAAAGTATCTTCTAATATTTGTGCCTTTCTTACCATCTCAGAATATGTAGAAATTTCCAGTGGTGCAAGTTGATTGATATAATGAAGTCGAAAACCATTGAGGAAACGCTTCGCCTTCATTCTCTCAGTCGAAATAAGATGTCTTGCATAACGAGAGAGTCGTGAAAACTGAGCCTCATATTCTGATACCGATAAACTTCGCTGCTTCAAAGTTGCGAATTCTGCTCCCTTCTTTTCTTGCACGCGGTCAGAAAAATATTTATCATTGAAATATTCCTCGAATTCCTCCCACGAGACTTGTTGATCTCCGAGAGTCGGCTTAACAGACTCCCACCAAGCACGTGCATCACGTTACAGTTGGAAAACGGATAAAAGAACACGTTCTTGGTCAGTGCATTGCATGACCTCAAAAATTCTTGCCATCTCGTCGAGCCAATTCTCGGCTTCATCGGGATCAGTTGAACCAGCGAATCTAGGCGGGTTCATTCCTCGGAAATTCCGATATAAATCACCAGTGCCATGAGCTGCGCCATGAGGTGCCGCTCCAGCTCCAGCTCCTGCCTGAGCCAGTGCATTCAAGGCTTGCGTAAGTCCTTGAACTGTACGCTGTAAATTCCTCATCTCAGCACGATTGGCTGCCATTTCTAGTTAAGTGCCTATAAAATAGTTACTCAGATTATTTATGAGAGAAGAACTTCTTAGATGAGAAGAGAAGAACTAGATAAGAAGAACATGATTATGGTTAAATAACTTAACCCAAATTTCTACCCAATTCTCACAAGGTTGTTTTCTTAAGCCTATAACCAATAAACCTATAACATTAAAGTGAAATACCTAGGACAAATTGACCTAGGCTCTGATACCAACTAAACTGTCACGCCCCGATGCGGAATCTCGGGACGTACGGTTAGGGGCAAGCGAGCAATAATTCCGAACCATTGCACAAAAGGTTGGAAAAGATAATAATCAGAGTTTTATTGATAATAAAGTTGAGTACACTGGGTAGAACAACTACATCCAAATAATAAGCAAAATACTAGAACAATCTCTCACTAATACTAAGGCTACAAACTGACTCAATAAACTAAAACTATCTCTCGATATCACTCCAGTCCATTCCCGACAAGTTCATCACCTGGAAAGAGGGGAAAAGTAGGAGTGAGCTAAACGCGCTCAGTAGATAACCACAAACAGATTTACGTAATTAACCATTGATTTCCAATTTATATGAAATGCAGTAAATAAAGAATGACGATACAATAAAAGAAACAATGTAAAAGATATCTTGCAAGGTCAAGAAATATAACAATTTACCAAGTAACGAACAAGTAAAGTAACAGTAGATAATTTGGCCAGCAAGTATGTTACACATGTAACCAAGTAAATACGCACGAGTCAAGTAACAAGAGTTTGTCATAGACGTAACATGTCAAGTCAAGTATTCGGGTGCAATGCCTCACCCTGTCATAAACATCCCAATGGGCTCAATATCTTTTCGGGCGCTCTCCCCAGGACCAGACCGGGACCTTATGATGCGTTGGCATTTCATTTCAATTGGATCACCGATCCCCCGTCTAGACATAGTCAATTATGGCCAATATAATCAGATGAATTTCTGTCGGGTACAAGATGTAAAGGACGACACTCGCCTCCTTTGATTCAAGAGTATAACCACGATGAAAAACCCAAAACAAGGTAGTCGTACGGCAAACACCGGGCCGTACTCACATGAGTAACGAGTCACGGGGCCAGGAATGAACGGTTGACAGTAAGCCGTTCGAGAGAGAGAAGTAAGTTCCGAAGAACGAATATACGAACCATTCGGGTCGTATTTTAAGAAATACGGTTCAAGAGAATCCGTATTAAGCATAACGATAATATCTAATTATAAGATAATTTATGCAAAATAGTCACCGGGTTGCCAATAACAATTAAACCAACCAATTTCAGTTTAATGTCCATTGATCAATTCCGGGCTCAAATATGACCGAAGATTATCCAAGGGTAATCGGTCAATTAATCAAGTTAAAACAATAGTCATGATGTAACCGTAATTTACCACGGTAAAAATGTTCTACGGTAAAAATGTAAAAAATGTAAAGTTTACCGGATGGAGTGTCCAGCTAATTGGTCAAAGACTTGCCATAAGTCGGCCAGTAATTTTCTGGTTTACAGTAATTTACAGAAATTACCTATGGTAAAGTTTAGCTATTTACCATACTTATTCAATTTATCCAAAGTTACAAGTGAATTTCAATGATTTTCACTTTAAACAATTTATCAAAATAGATATTGCAAATAACAGAAATTTACTCATGTCATTATCTGTTATTTATGTGGATTGTCAATTTTTACTAATTAACATTGTTAAATGGGTCAAATAGCAAAAAAAAATCAGTTTTCTGGAAGTTAAACGGATGACAGTGGGCCGTTAAACCTACTGGCTGTAAAACGGTTATCATTGGGCCGTTTTATACAAGGCGGGCGGTTCTAATTGGGCCGTTTGTATAAGTCGGGCGGGCAGTTCTGAGCCGTCTAAGAGATAAAGCGGTCCGATTGGAACCGTTAATCCCTGTAACACGGGAACAGCGAAACAGAAGCATAAATCCGGTGTTTAAGGCTTCAATTCATGCATTTGAGTACGTAAATAAATGGAAAAGCATGGTTTCTACAAGCTAACATGATGCCCTTTCATTCCATTTATCAAATTCAAGGTTTGTGCCATGGTTACCTACCTTAACCGATGAAATAAGGAAAGATGAATGGGGAAGAAGATGAACAGTAGACTTGCAGCTTCTTCACAGCAGCAAGAACCCTTTTGTGTTTAAGAAATGTTTAAGGGGACTTCCTCTACTTATAGGTTTGGAAGAGGAGTGTTTAATCCTCACACACGGTTTGGTCAGAGCCGCAAAATCCTTTGCATTGTTGACAACGTGTTTCTGCCAACCAAAACACGGTTTCACGTGTTTCTCAAGGTAAGGTTAGCCTAATCTAAGCCTAATCCAAAAGATTAAGGAATGGTTAACTAAAACCTCAATTTAATATTACTAAATGATTTTTAATGAATTGGACCCAAAAGACAAAATTACTAATCAAGACATGCTCTTTCATAATATGATTTTTATGGAATTTTATCACGAGGTTTATTGTTAATCTCCCAATCTTAAGATTAAAATAATAATTTAACCCAATGTTCAACGGTTTAGTCGATAGAGAGAGTTTCTGATTTTTACCGATGAAACTTTAGAAGACAAAGTTGTTAAGAAAAATACCCTCTATCAGATGTGATTTTTACAGATTTTTCTAAGGTAGTTGTATTTTCGTATGAATAGTGTTTTCCGCGTTTTTAAGTCAGGCTTAAATCAATGATTAAGCCATGTAAATGATTTTATTAGGGTCAAGTACAGAAGACCAAAGTGTTTACCATGGTCTTTACTAATTAACTACCATTTTTTGGAATTTTTATATGATAGTCAAAATTTTCACTATTTACTATTTACCACAGTCACTATTCAACATTTACTATTTACGAAATTTAATATTTGTACAGAAACTCGGGGTCTTACAGTGGGCAAGCGAGGAAGCGTGGGTTCCCCACACGCCGGGTCGATGTAGCTTGAACCTATTTAAGAATTTACACAACTACTCGCCATGCAAGGGGTTTGAACAAGGGGAGGGGAAGCCAGAATTACATCCAAACACTACCTCCCACAGGGAGGGGCTGTAAGCCGGCCGGGCGGGGTGGGGAGAGTGAAGCTAGGAACTAATTGAAAGGATGATGACTATTCTGTCCACTCTCTAGAACAGAGGATAGACAATCGATGTCGGCACTGCTACGGACTCCTCCGAGCTCCGTTGGCGACAAAACTTGTGACAAAATCTTCATAGTTGACTCAGGAAGACATCCAATTTTTAGGGAAATTTTTGAATGACGGCAATGGTCGGGGCAGGGTCGAGAACAGTGCCTCTGCTTCTAGTTCTGACAGCTAGGGTACAACTGCAGCAGGAAGACGATGTCACCACGGGCGCTCCAAATCTCTGATTCAGGCGGGGCCGGAGTCGTTGGATTCATTGTCGAGCCCTCTTCGAACCGAGACCAGTGGTGGTGCCATAGGAGGTCAGAGTAGATAGATAGATCCCAAACAGTGACTAGGTGTCTGTTCAATCCTAGAGGGAATAGAACGGCAAACCCGAGGGTGAAAAATGATAACTCTTAGCTCTGGATGCCGAACGGGGTTCCGCTTCTTGTTCCTGGAAGTAGACTCATCGCAGAAGGTCCCAGCCAAGTCCCACCTCCAGATCCTCAAGAGGGTGGCTATGGCAGTCGCTGCAAGTGGCTTCAGGATGACTGTTAGGAGGAAGAAGCATAGTCCGGCGAAGATGGCTCCTCGAGGCAGCTACGAACTCGGACAGGGACGAGACCACGCTGGTTGTGTGTAGAGGACTTGGAGACGCTTCCAATGGTACCACTTGTGCTTCCAGGAATGCCAGGAAGAAGTCGGGGCCGGCTCTGCAAGACACTGGATCTCTGTGGGTCCTCAGCTGCGAATAGGACCTTCGATGTAGCTCCAAATGACCATGAAATGTGGAGAAGAGTGGTTGATTAGTGAAGGGGAATGGATGAGTGGTAGAAGGGCAATGTGGGGGAGGTGTGGAAGGTTGCTAGGGCAGAGATGGAGGGGTAGGAAGAGGGGGGGATGCAGAAGAGTGGTTGCTGGCCTCTGCTCAAGGTGGAGAAGGAGGGGAGGTGGGGGATGATCTTGGGTGAGAGGAGGAGAGGTATGGGGCGACCAGCTCAGGGGGAGCCCTATTTACGGCGACCTAGGGCATGGGGGGAAAGGAGAGGGTGGAGGGAAATTCAAACTTGGCCTTGGGAGAAGTGGAGGCTTGCTTGGGAAGGGGAAGTGGTGGTTGGGAGTTGGATGGTGGAGCTAGGATTGGGTGGGGGTCTCTTGGGGTTGGGGTGGAGTAAAGAGGGGATGTGGGGAGTTGGAGTGGCTTTAATGGAAGGGGAAGGAGAGAGAAAGTAGGTGGGAGGGTGAGGAGAAAGAGAAGGGGGCGAACCACCCTTGATGAGAGAGAGGGAGTGAGAGAGAGAGAGAGAGAATGGAAGGGTTTCTCACCCAGGGTTTCACACCCTCTCACATGGAATCACTCCACTAATATTTGAAAATTGAACTCACAAAATGGCAATCTTCATTAACTTCAAGTGGGGGAAATAGGATCCTATATATAAGCAACCCACATTTTACAAAAAGTCCCTGACTCTTGCTACAATGACAAATAACCAAGGGGGTAGGGGGTGCCCCTTGGCCTAGCCCACAGAATTGGGCCCAAAAGCTAATCTAATCAACCTAATGACACTCAAACTTAGGGGAATAAACAAAAAACCTAGGGACATGAATTAAATAAAAGTGAAAATACATGAGATTACTCAAATAGAAAGCTCAAAATGGATAATTCGGCCCAGATGGAGTGATGCCCGAGCTCAAACAACTCTGGAGTGTGAAGATGACCCGAGCCAGAGAGAGTCATGGGTGATGCCTCCATCAAATCCCCTGGGCTGCGAAGAGCTTGACTCCGTCGAGTAGGGGTCCATCATGTTGTGATACTGCTCGAGAAGGTCGAGATCCAGCTACTGGAGGTCTTCCCGACTCACCCACGAATCCTCCGAAGGAGGCCGATCCTTCCACCTGACGAGATAGCGCTCGTATACCTTGCTCCTAGTGGTAGTGACATGTTCATCCAATATTCGCTGAACTCGCTCACGCAGGGCTCTCTTGGCTGGTGGACTCTTCTCACGGGTGGGTGCTCTCTCAATGGGATTAATGGGCTCAATATCCTCACTGAGTACCACCGTGGGACCCTTATATGGCACTAGGTCGGCCACGTTGAATGTGGGGCTCACTCTATACTCCTCGGGGAGATCTAACTCATAGGCATTAGTGCCAATGCGCCTCAGAACCTGGAAGGGACCAGCCCCACGAGGCCTCAATTTTGGGATGGCTCCTAGGGAGAGCCTCTCCGTTCTCACCATCACAAAGTCACCCACGTGTAATTCTTGGTGACGTCGATGAGAGTCGGCCTGCCTTTTATAAGTCTCATTCTTCTTGCTAATGTGCTTGTGGATTTCTTCATGCAATTCTCTAATGTGTTGGGCAAATGACTCAGCTGAAATAGACACTCTTCCATGTTGGGGAAGGGGAATGAGATCTGAATGTTTCATTGGCTTGTACCCATGCACAGCTTCAAACGGACTCATCCCTATGAACTTATTGATAGAGTTGTTATATGCAAATTCAGCCTGAGGTAAAATGAGATCCCAATTCCCTAGTCGATCCTCAACAAGACACCTAAGAACGTTCCCTACACTCTGATTGACAACTTTGGTTTGGCCATCAGTTTGAGGGTGGTAGGCTGTGGAGAATTTGAGGAGGGTACCCATCAGGTGCCAAAGGGTCTTCCAAAAGTAGCTGGTGAACTTGACATCTCTATCAGAGACTATGGTTTTGGGTAACCCGTGCAGGCGAACAACCTCATCAAAGAACAACCTGGCCACTCGGGATGCATCTGAGGTCTTGGAGCATGGGATGAAATGGCCCATCTTAGAAAATTTGTCAACTACCACATAGATCGAGTCATGTTTCCTTTGAGTCCTGGGTAGGCCTAACACAAAGTCCATGCTTAAGTCTTGCCATGGACGGTCAGGGATGGGGAGAGGGGTATAAAGGTCGGTGTTTTGCTTCACCTGTTTGGCGGAAGCACATGTGCGGCATTGACTCACAATCTTGGCTACGTCTCTCTTGAGACTTGGCCAATTGAATTGACCGTCAACTAGAGCAATGGTTTTGTGAACCCCAAAATGACCAGCTAGTCCCCCTACATGTAATTCCCAGATCAAGAAATCACGGAGTGAGGTCCATGGTATGCAAAGCTTTGGACCCTTGAAGAGGAACCCATCCTCTAAGATAAAACCCTCATGTTCCCAGCTAGACGGTGTGGTCAAGGTGGTATAAATGTGGCCAAAGTCGGGGCAGCCAGGGTACTCATCCTTGAGTCTCTCAAACCCGATAACCTCCACATGGATAGTGGATAACAAAGAGATCCTCCTACTGAGTGCATCCACTGCGCGGTTCTCACTTCCAGCCTTGTGTTTGATTACAAAGGTATAGGATTGGATGTACTCAACCCAACGAGCATGTCAGGCATTCAACTTTTGCTGGGAGTTGAGGTATTTTAGGGCCTCATGGTCGGAAAAGATGACAAATTCTTTGGGTAACAAGTAGTGCCTCCAATGTCGGAGGGACTAAACCACGGCATAGAACTCCTTGTCATAAGTGGAGTATCTTGTCCTAGCATCACATAGCTTCTCACTGAAGAAGGCCACGGGGTGCCCTTCTTGACTAAGGATCCCGCCTATTCCTATCCTGGATGCATCACATGTGACTTCGAAGACTTTGGAGAAATCGGGTAGGCATAGGACCGAGGCTTGGTTCATCTTCTCCTTAAGCTCTTGGAAGGCTTTGGAGGCTGGTTTGGTCCACACAAAGGTCCCCTTTTTGAGACAATCAGTGATGGGGGCAGTGATGGTGCTAAATCCCCGGATAAACCTCCTATAGAATGTGGCCAACCCATGGAAGCTTCGGACCTCATGGAGGGTATGGGGTTCCGGCCAATCAAGGATAGCTTGGACCTTCTCGGGGTCCATGAAGACGCCCTTGGTAGAGACTACAAATCCTAAGAATGTAATGGACTTCGTCATGAAATGACACTTCCCGAGGTTGGCAAATAGACTCTCAAGCCGAAGGATGGTGCAAACTTCCCTAAGATGGTCAAGGTGGGCCTCTTGGGACTGACTATAGATGAGGATGTCATCAAAATACACCACTAGAAAGACCCCAATGTAAGACCTAAGGACCTCCGTCATAAGACGCATGAAAGTACTTGGGACATTTGAGAGCCCAAAAGGCATGACTAACCACTCATAGAGGCCATCTTTGGTTTTGAAGGCCGTTTTCCACTCATCTCCGGGCCTTATTCTAACTTGGTGATAGCCACTCTTAAGGTCGATTTTAGAGAAAATAGTGGCTCCGGCAAGCATGTCAAGCATATCATCAAGCCTAGGGATGGAGAACATATACTTGACGGTGATTTTATTAATGGCCCGACTATCCACACACATCCGCCATGATCCATCCTTCTTGGGGGCGAGAAGGGCTGGGACGGCACATGGACTTTTGCTAATGCGGATGAAGCCCTTCCTAATGAGTTCCTTTATTTGCCTTCGAAGTTCGGCATGTTCCGTGCGATTGAGGCGATAATGAGGAAGGTTTGGAAGGGTGGCTCCTGGAACTAGATCAATCGCATGTTGAACATCACGATGGGAGGGAGTTGATCCGGGAGTTCCTCTGGGAACACATCATGAAACTCCTCTAGGAGATGCCGGACTTCTATGGGATGGGGGTTGGAGGGGGTGGGCTCTCCTAGACAAATGACTACCGCCCATAGAGGTGCCCCTTGAGCTATCTCCTCCTCAAGCTCTCTTTTGGTGATGAGGTGAAGACCCTTGGTCATTCCCAAAGTCTTATCTTGGTTGGGGTTTTGGGAGAGAGGTTGGGTTGGTGGGGTGGAGTTCCCCATGACTTGAGATGTGGTGGAGTGTTGACTTTGAGGGGGTGGGCTTTTCTTAGGCAAAGGACGTGGTGGGGAGGGATTAAGACGGATGCTCTTTCCCTCATGCTCAAAGGTGCATGTGTTGGTCTTACCCAACATAGTGGCATCCACATCATAAAGTCATGGCCTCCCTAGTATGATGCTACTTACTTCCATGGGGATAACATCACACCATATTTGGCCATGGTAGGAAGAGAAGGTGAGGGGCACAAGGCAACGAGTGTTGACCGGGATGGAATTGTTGTTGATCCAAGAGACCCGGTATGGGCTAGGGTGGGGGGTAATGGTAAGCCCAAGGAGCTTAACGGTGTCGGGAGACACGACATTGACACAACTCCCATTATCTAAGATCACTTTTCTTACATGGCCCCCTATCTTAACAAAGGTGTGGAAGATTGAAGTTCGTCGCCAGTCCTCCTCTTGGGGTTTGGTGAGGGTGCATCTAATCACTCCTAGATGGGAGTCGGTAGATGGAATGGTGTCGTCTAGACTCAACTCATGGTATTGGGCCTCATACTCTTCTTCCAAATCTAGTGAGGCTTCATGGACCTCAACCATACTCTCAAGTTCCCCTTGGGGTGGGGGAGCTTCTTCCTCAATATGTAAGCTAGACAATCATTTGGATGGGCATTGCCCCGCAAAGTGGCCAAACCCTTGGCACCTATAGCATTGTTGACGGCCACTACCCGGGGTGGTCCCTCCTACACTTGGACCCTTGGAATTCTCTTCCCTTCGTGGAAGAAGATGGCAAGGGGTGGTCTTGGTTGGAGTGATGGTGGGAGGGGGATTGTAGGGACGCATTGGGGCATTTCCACTTGGACTAGGGGCCTTCATGGGGGGGCGGGTTGGTTCGGGGTCCCATGGCTTTGGGATCGACCGGTCAGAGAGGAGCAAATCTAGGGATCCTAGAGAATCTTTCAATATACCGAACTACTTAGTAGGCTTGTTCAAGGTTGGCAACATCTCTCATGAAAAGCTCTCTCTTGATGTGATTTTGGAGCCCATTCCTAAAGCGGGACAAGGTGACGGCCGTAGCTTCGTGCACTCCACACATTAAAAGATAGGAGTCAAATTTCTCAATGTATTCAACCACGGTCTTCCCCTCTTGGGTGAGACTTTGCCACTCATCTAAGAGCATTTGGTGGTAAGATGTGGGTAGGTACTTATTTCTAAGTTGATCCTTCATGCCTTGCCAAGTGTCAATGGGCTCTTCCTGCCTAATCCTCGTTATTCTCTCTTGATTTAGCCAATAAGACTTGGCTAGTTTGGTGAGGTGCATTTTTGGCCAATCTCACTTTCTGTTGGTCGGACATAGGGTACCAATCAAAGTATTGGTCCATGGCGGTCTCCCATTCTAAGTAGACACTTGGTTCATGGGAACCGTCAAAGTTCGGGGCTTCTACCTTGATCATCCTTAAGAGAGGGTCATCCGGGTCTTCCCGTGGACGCCTTTCATTATATTGGTGGTGGCGAGGCCTCTCATAGTCATAGTAGGGGTCAGCATTCAAATCCTCCCTATCAATTTCAGCATGGGGACGGCAGACTCTTCGTCAATTGTTCCTTAGGTGGAACTCATCCCTATTAATTTCAGCATGTGGCGGGTGGGCTCTTGGTCCATTGTTCCTTGGGTGGAACTCATGCTCTTCTAGCCGAGCAAGCCGAGTGGAAAGGGACTCTAGTTGGGCAAGGATAGTTGCAAGGGTAGCATCCACCCGGTCCATTTGGCCTTGGGGTTCCTCCCTATGGGCATCTTGATTGAGTTGGGGATTGGGATCCATGGGGGGAATCGAAGAAGATGGATCGGGTCGGTATATGGCTCCACTATGGGTGGACATGCAAGGGAGGGGAATGACTTGAAGGATGGACAACACAATGCAATGGTCCTACGACTTAAACTTAGTAGAGACAAGTCTAAACTTGCTCTGATACAAATTGATGAGACACACCCTTGGACTTTAACAAGCAAGCACAATTCGTAATAGTAACAGATCGAAATTTAGCGGCCACTCACCCGACACTCACCCAAAACTCGGGGTAACTTGGCGATGCCAAGTGGAGGATGTGAGGGTTGCGTCCTTGCTGGTAGAGGGCCAGCAAGGCCAAGGTTATTCCCAAGGGTATGGAAGCCCAATTCAATGGAGCCAACGTCGTGCCGAGGGCACGGGTCACACACTTTCTCCCACGGCGATCTCTTGAAGCAAAGGAGCTTGCGGATCGAGCACTCACTCTCACGGGCCAGCGGAACTATGAGTTAATATGGGAAGAACAAGCAATAAAGAGAGCAAGGGTTGGAGCACTTACTCGACCGGTTTGAAGAAACTGGTCCCGCTCGGAGACGTGGGCGAGTGGGGAAGCGTGGGTTCCCCACACGCCGCGTCGGTGTAGCTTGAACCTGTTTATGAATTACATAACTACTCCCCATGCAAGGGGGTTGAACAAGGGGAGGGGAAGCCAGAATTACATCCAAACACTACCTCCCACAGGGAGGGGCTGTAAGCCGGTCAGGCGGGGAGGGGAGAGTGAAGCTAGGAACTAATTGAAAGGATGATGACTTTTTTGTCCACTCTCTAGAACAGAGGATAGACAATCGGTGTCGGCACTGCTACTGACTCCTCCGAGCTCCATTGGCGACGAAACTAGTGACAAAATCTTCATAGTTGACTCAGGAAGACATCCAATTTTTAGGGAAATTTATGAATGATGGCAATGGTCGGGGCAGGGTCGAGAATAGTGCCTCTGCTTCTGGTTCTGACAGCTACGGTACAACTGTAGCAGGAAGACGAGGTCACCACAGGCGCTCCAGATCTCTGATTCAGGCGGGGCCAGAGTCGTTGGATTCATTGTCGAGCCCTCTTTGAACGGAGACCTGTGGTGGGGCTAGAGGAGGTCAGAGTAGATAGACAAATCGTAAACAGTGACTAGGTGTCTATTCAGTCCCAGAGGGAACAGAACGGCGAACCCGGGGGAGAAAAATGATAACTCTTAGCTCTGGATGCCGAACGGGGTTCCGCTTCTTGTTCCTGAAAGTAGACTCATCGTAGAAGGTCCCAGCCAAGTCCCTCCTCCAGATCCTCAAGAGGGTGGCCGTGGAAGTCTCTGCAAGTGGCTTCAGGATGATTGTCAAGAGGAACAAGCGCTGTCCGGCGAAGATGGCTCCTCCGGGCAGATACGAACTCGGACAGGGACGAGACCACCACGGTTGCGTTGAGGACTTGGAGACGCTTCCAATGGTACCACTTGTGCTTCCAGGAATGCCAGGAAGAAGTCGGGGCGGGCTCTGCAAGACGCTGGATCTCTGCGGGTCCTCAGCTACGAATAGGACCTTTGGTGTAGCTCCAAATGACCATGAAATGGGGAGAAGGGCAGTTGATTGGTGAAGGGGAATGGATGAGTGGTAGGAGGGGAATGTGGGGGACGTGTGGAAGGTTTCTAGGGCAGAGATTGTGGGGTGGGAAGAGGGGGGGATGCAGAAGAGTGGTTGCTGGCCTCCGCTCAAGGTGGAGAAGGAGGGGAGGTGGGGGATGATCTTGGGTGAGAGGAGGAGAGGTATGGGGTGACCAGCTCAAGGGGAGCCCTATTTGAGGCCACCTAAGGCATGGGGGGGAAAGGAGAGGGTGAAGGGAAATTCAAACTTGGCCTTGGGAGAAGTGGAGGCTTGCTTGGGAAGGGGAAGTGGTGGTTGGGAGTTGGATGGTGGAGCTAAGATTGGGTGGGGGTCTCTTGGGGTTGGGGTGGAGTAAAGAGGGGATGTGGGGAGTTGGAGTGGACTTAATGAAAGGGGAAAGAGAGAGAAAGTAGGTGAGAGGGTGAGGAGAGAGAGAAGGGGGCGAACCACCCTTGATGAGAGAGAGGGAGTGAGAGAGAGAGAGAGAATGGAAGGGTTTCTCACCCAAGGTTTCACACCCTCTCACATGGAATCACTCCACTAATATTTGAAATTTGAACGGCAATCTTCATTAACTTCAAATGGGGGAAATGGGGTCCTATATATAGGCAACCCACATTTTACAAAAAGTCCTTGACTCTTGCTACAATGACAAATAACCAAGGGGGTAGTGGGGTGCCCCTGGGCCTAGCCCACAGAATTGGGCCCAAAAGCTAATCTAATCAACCTAATGACACTCAAACTTAGGGGAATAAATAAAAGGCCTAGGGACTTGACTCAAATAAAAGGGAAAATACATCAGATGACTCAAATAGAAAGCTTAAAATGGATAATTGGGCCCACATGGAGTGATGCCCGAGCTCAAACAACTCTGGAGTGTGAAGATGACCCGAGTGAGAGGGAGTCGTGGGTGATGCCTCCATCACCTTCCCTCGGGACGCATGCCCTTCTAGGCGGCATTTTGATCTAAACGGAAACACGTATTAACCAAAAATCTATCAATAATCACGAAAAATGTCCTAAGCCAACAGTAGACTCACATGGACTTTGTCTGGACTAATGCAATTCTAATTCCTTATCCAAATCCTCAACACTGCTCTGATACCAACTGTGACGACCTAGGAGATCCGGATACCGATAACCCGATATCATCGAATTACCGATACCAAGTGCTCGGGGAAGCCACCCAAGTGGCTGATGAGGCCCCGTAAGGGTTAGTGAGTGTTTATTGAGGGGATGTATAACGAATAGAAATTACACGCATAATATTAATTAAAGCATTCATTTTAACTTTAAATGGAAGCAAATATATATATCAGAGTGGTAAATTTATACAAGTAGTCCAGATTCATATATCACAAGTCCCACACTATACAATGGTCAAAAGAAATAACTACACGGGACATACCCCGGCCAAAAGAAGAAAAAGGACAGACTGACCACTAACCGACCACTGACAGACCACTGCTGGTTCTAAGACTTTTCGCCAAAAGCACGTGAGAATCTTGCAGTCGGTTGCTCCGCCTCACCTGTAAAAGGAAGGGGTGAGTCTCACAACAGAGACTCAGTAGGGTTCGCAAGGATCCCTAACTCACAACTAACTGAAGGAAAGCAGTAAAGCATGTATTGGCATAAATAAATGACAGTCTAGTAAAGCTGTAAAACTAACTAAACAGTTTATAATCAGCTAACTAATATGCCAATTGTAATCTAAATAATTTAAACAGATGAGAGTACTCGAAGTCTTCCAATAGATAATAACTCAATCATTCCCAAGTGACAAGAGAGAGAAGGAGAAGAGATCCACCAGAAGAAGAAACTAGATGCGTCCACTGATGGCTTACACTGCGTCTCAAGCATGTACGCAAGCCTGATCATAGCAAGCGAGACGCGTAATAGTACCAGAAACAAGTAACTAGTCAGAGCAACACTCGTCAGTGTCAGTCCAAGTCTCTGACCACGTGTGCACACACCGGCTCGTGCCTAGATCCAGGCCTCTAGTTAGTATTCCCCTCCGTAGGACGCTACGGTTGGACCGGGGCCCACGGAACTAGCTTAAAAACCGTATCATGGGACTACCCCGCCACCTCTCCCGGGTGGGATCAACACTAAAAGTCGTCGGGGTACGACTGGTGGTTCCATCACTAGGAAAGAGAATATAATTCTATTGGGATCTAAAAATATGCTAGAATTTATGATAATAATTAAACATGACAAATATTCATTAATTACATGCGTACATAACTGATTATGCTAAAATGGCAAGTATGCAACTATTAAATGCATAGTTAATTGAATATGCTAAGATGACCATTATTCAATAATTCAATGCGTAAATAATTGAATATGCTAAAACAATTATTCCATAACTAAATGCATAAATAATTGACTATGCTAACATGGCAATTATGCAGTGCAGAACGCATAATTAATTGAACATGATTGAATTAAAATGTTTCAAAAATTGTGGATGAATGAAAACCGCCCCAATTTATAAAATAACCTACACATGGCGACGATGCGATATTAAATGCACAATTAAACAAACATGCATAAATCACAGAACAAGCGGTTAAATTAAAGCCGTTATAGCCTTAGGAGGTCGAACGACGAACCGCCACGTGCTGCTAAACGGACTAGCTGTGAGATTTCTACCGCCATTCAAATTTAAATTTATTTACGTGCTCTAATCGTCAGCCGCTCGGGTCAACAAACGGTTTATGGCGGACCGTTATAAAATCTAGAATAATTGAAATATAGTACTTACCGGAGAACCGGATCCACCGGAATCATAATCAGATCCCTTCCCGATCGACTCAAATCGACGGGAATTATAATATTTGACCTGTTCCCTGCTAATCCATCATCTCAATATAACAAGTTATCATCTATGAACTCAGCGACGATGGGCATGCTGTAGTTAATCTATGAACTCAGCGACAATGGGCATGCGATAGTTAATCTATGAACTCAGCGATGATGGGCATGCTATAGTTAATCTATGAACTCAGCGACGATGGGCATGCTATAGTTAATCTATGAACTCAGCAACGATGGACATGCTGTTAAAACATAAGGACAATGGGCATGCTGTTGTTAATCTATGAACTCAGCAATGATGGGCATGCTGTTAAAACATAAGGACAATGGGCATGCTGTTGTTAATCTATGAACTCAGCAACGATGGGCATGCATTAGGAACAATTTAACGGGCTAGGGTAACGATCCCCCTACCTTAACCGCGATTGAAATGTCCGATCCGGCCTCGAACAAGCCGAGGATTGTCGCGGGTCGCCTTTACCCGGTCCTAGCACGAGAGGAAAGCCACCCCACCACCGTATTTGAGCCGAGGGTGCCGATTCACCGCGAGAATGCCGTGAGAGAGGATCACCTGATGCCGCATGGAACCGCACCTCTGCCCCGGGGTTTGGCTTCGTCGAGGGTGTCGCCACAGTCTCCACCTCCGTAGCTCACCGACGAGGCCGCCAGAACTCCGCCGTGGCCGTCCGATCACCACGCTCGCAAAAGGGACAACGAGGGCGAGAGGTCGTCGTTCGCGGTGGCCCACCTCCGCAGGCCCGCCGACGTGGTTGCCAGAGCTCGCCGCCGTGGCTGGGGTCACCACGCACCGAGATGCCGACCTGGGAAGGGGGGTGTGGCCGCCGTCCGCGGTGGTCGCACCGTCCACCCGCGGGTGCCCTGTGTGCCTGCGGGTTCCTACGTTTCGGGTGAAAAAGAAAAGGGGGGGGGGAATTGGGAAAGTGAGAGAGAGGGGGAGAGATCGACCGTGGTTTAAAAAAATGTTAAAATATTATTATTTTTTGGTTTTTAACCTTATTTTGTATTCTAAACCCCCAACAAGGCATAATTATCCATATGCCCATTAATTTACATAAAGGCTTTAATCTAATTAGATTAAATACTAGAAAAAGCCTATAAATTTCATAAAATTAGCTGAAATTCATGGATTAAATTCCATTATATTATCGATAAAGATCTGTTAAAGAACGGGTCTCACAGACCGTGTTTGAGTGCCAGTATATCGAGTGGTGTTCCATACTGTTTCAGAGTCATTATTCGTGTCTGGTCAACCCGGTGTGATCCAGTGGTTGACATAAGACCTTGTGGTTGTCTCGATGGTCTTGGATGGATCGAGAGATAACGTTGGATGCCTTGAGGTGATGTCGTACCTCGGTTTGCATGTCCATGTGCTTTGAGGGTCTTAGTAACCCCTTGGGTCTCCGTGATCCATGTTATACGGAGGTGTGGATCGGGTGATCCTATGCCGTTTCCTTTGTCGGTGTTTTCTCATAATATGGCTTAGGGACTAGGTTGATTGGCGGCTTGTCACCGCTTCGTGCGACGATCTTGACCCCAAGCCGTGAGACTCAAGGATCGTTGTGTCAGCAGGTCTAGTTGTCTGTCCTGAGTCGGGTGGCAGTCTGGTATGCTACCTTGTGTTTTATGCTCGTGCTTCATAGTACGTGCGACAGTGCGTGTGTTGCCTGTCCGTACTCCAGCACTAATGTTTTGGAGTCGTTGTGTCTAGTGAACCTCCACTATTCGTAGCCTGACGACATGTTCCAGTGTGTTGGCCCAACGAGGAGTGGTGGCGGGGCATGTTCCCGATATACGGTTTGTAAGCTAGTTTCCGTGGGCCCCTTTGCCTTGCGGTAGCGTCCTACTGGGGGGGGAAGCTAGCTAGAGGCCTGGCTCAAGGCATTGAGCTTGTGTGTGCACACGTGGTCAGGGGCATTTGGACGAGCATCGACGGGCGTGACCTTGACTAGTCACTCGTTACTATGGTACCTTGTTCCTAGTTTTATGGTACCGTTGCTCCTTGTACTTGGTACGGTAGTTCCTCGTACTTGGTTTTATGAGTATCTCAGTTACCACCATTCCCAGTGTGTGGGAGATACTTGTGGCGCAGTGTAAGTCGTCAGTGGACGCATCTGGCTATTCTTCTAGTGAGGATGTGCTCCTGTCACTTGACGCACAATCTCGTGACTTGTGTTCCGTCATTGGTTTCCGAGTAGCCCTTGTGTGGCTCTACTCGAGGTCCAGTCTTGTGTAGTGTACACGACAATCTAGTTGTGTATGTTCGTGCCTTTGACTGTGTAGGTCTTTTATAGGGATTTTGCCTATTTGATAGGCTTTAACTTTGGAGCTTGTGCTCGGTTGACGGATCGGTACACCCGACTTGGTGAGATCGGGGTTCGCCTTTCTGTTGCCGTTTGGAGTAGCTTAGAGAGCCGTGGTTTGGTCGGCGGCCGTGTTTCTGTTTAGTGCAGCTTTTACTCTTTCCTTTAGTTCTTCTTACTCCTACTTTTATAGCTTTACTGTTGTAGTTTAGTACTGTTGTTACTCTTGCTCTTCCTGCTTTACTGTTTAGCGCTGTTTAGCGTGTTACTGCGTTGTTTTTAGTGGAGATCTGCGTGACCCCTACTGAGCTAGTGACACGAGGCTCACCCCTACTTTTCAGGTGTGGTCGTTCTTCTTCTTGGTGGTTCGTGACGTGGTGTGTCAGTTATGGTTGCCAGCCTTGCCAGCGTTCTCTGCGTCGGGCTTCCCCCGACTTCAGTGTACGTCTTCCTTTCTGTTAGACTATACTTGCCTTTATTTGGACTGGACTCTGTTAATTTAAATTATTAATTGAAAAAGTAATTTTATTTCTGCTACTTTAACAAACCTGATTAATGAAATATTATTTGCTTACTGCTTTATCTAGGACTTCAATGTACTACACACACTCCTTTTATCCCTTCAGAGCTTTACCGCTCTTGGGAGGCCTCGCAAGATCCAAGTGTTATTGGGTTTACTCGGTATCCGGACCCTGGGTCGTCACACTCCAACTCTCGTCACTGCGAAGAGGCTAGATGGTTAGTCAAGCATGAAAGAAACAATCATTCAAATTATTCAACTTGACTCACCTGCTCGCGGATCTGATGCCTCAAATCCACATTCTTATGATCAAGGGTCACGATCTGGTCTTTAAGGATGTGAGTAGCCTCTATCTCTGGCATCTGCGTTTAACTCCCATCCAAGATTAGATGTAGGAAACATAATTGATACAAGCATTTATGCAGAAAATAAAGGCTCACCGTGCGGATGTCGAGACGAAGCCGTCCGGCATATCGACACCTGTAGTCCGTCAAGTAGGCCTCGATGTCCCTCATTCCCGGAGTTGTTATCAAAGAAGCACCCTCCTATAGCGCCTCTACTTTTGTCCTATACAGCAAGGCCCAGGCCTGGTCACTCGTTGATGTCCTGCATTGCCCTCTGTCAAACACGTGCCCCTCAGGTATTGCTACTAGTGGTTGATTCCACCTGAGGATCCGCTTGACTAGTCGGAGGTAGAGTGGCTCTCGCAGGTTCACGTAGAAGAGCACAGTGTCTCTATGGAACCATGGTCGCCCACTCACTACCAACGATTGGGTAGTGCCATTTTCTCTAGCATATGGTGTCCACACAACCTGC
Source organism: Amorphophallus konjac (assembly GCA_022559845.1). NCBI lineage: Eukaryota > Viridiplantae > Streptophyta > Magnoliopsida > Alismatales > Araceae > Amorphophallus > Amorphophallus konjac. The sequence goes on along the minus strand of CM040120.1, from coordinate 168,816,752 downwards.
AAAATTCAATCTAAAATCTGATAATAATCATACATGGATCAAATAATGACATGAAAGCTAAAGTAAAATAGAACACTTACTCGGTAGTGTAGAAACTCATCCAACGCTGTCCAAATATGGGCAATCCGGGCGGTCACCAAGCGCCAATCTGGCAGGACATCCCACCTTGCCATCAATGGGACCGTCAAGGCTCGCCCACATGTAATCGTGCCGCGGCCTAGAGAAAGCGAATGTAACCCCAAATCTAACAACAACAGAGGTAAAAGCTCCTCTATATTAAAAATATAAGAATACATTGGGTTCTCAGGGCAGTCTCTTACTAGTAGGAATGGGTTGAAACCACCCAGGTTCCTGGAACCCGGCCTGAATGGATCTATGTAGGCGAAGAGGTGCGCCCACATCGCCCTTCCCCATGCATATCGAGGTTGTTGGCCAAGAGAGATGGCGGACAAGTAGGGGGGTTGAATTGTCCCCCTACCGAGATGGCGGATTTTAACAACTTTCTAAACTAAATACAATGGAATTAAAACAAACTGAGTCGATTAGCCTAAACTAACATGAGATCTGAAAACTTCTCTCGATCTTTTCGATCTCACTCGTAAGACCAATCCAACAAGCGATGAACGATTACTAATAACGGATAGCAGAGCTAGCAAAGTGTAGTGGTGTAGTGAAATAAAAATCAATAAGATAACCTGTGAAGGGAGATAGGATAAATGGACAGTCACACAGGCAATCACCATAAACACAGGGATTTTTAAGGTGGTTCGGGACCACGACGGGCTCCCTACGTCCACCCCTCACCAAACCCGGTGAGGCTTCACTAACACGCTACCGAAGTAGCAACACAGGGATGAACCCCACACCACACACGCTGCCTCTGCAGCAAAACACACACAGGGCCTGGCCCCAACACGCTGCCACTGCAGCACACACACACACACGTTCGGGGAACGTACCCCGGACACGACAACCACACGGAGACACAGCTCCGCACACACATAGATATTTGAGTTTGAGAAAATCAAAGGATATATAATATATGCCCAACAGTATGTGAATAATGATCAACTATGAACCACACAATGAGATAAGCATAAATAGAATGTAGAAATATCTCCTTGGTTCTCCAATAGAGATAAGCAGATCTTTCTTGAAACTTAGGTTGGAGAAGCTCTTATCCGCAGCTGGTTGGAGTAGTAGTTCATCCTCCTTGAGGATCCAAGTTTGTTCGTTCAAGTCCTAGCTCCAATCAAGCCTGCTCACATCAAGAAAAGATGAAACATTATGCTCAACATCTTGTATTTGTTAACAGGGACATGACAAACAAATAAAGGAAGATTTATATGCATTCCCATTTGAATGTCCCACAACTCCCTTCAATCAGTAGGTAGGGTGCGCTGGAAGTTGATCCTTGGAGTGGAAGCAGCTGGACATGAAGTTCCAAATGCCCAAAACCTTGAACGGGGAGAGCAGCAACTGCAGCTCCTAGAACTGGACACATGCTCGCGGACGGTGACTTCTGCAGCTTCGTCTTCCTTCTCCTTGATGAAGCAACCCCCTCCTTCACGTTCTTCGTCTCCTTCAACAGACCACACACGTTCCTCTCCTTCTTCCTGCAAGATAAACACGTTAGAGCTCAAGAGGGTTCTGTTCGATCGGAAGATAGAGGTGGCTATTTATCCAAGGGAATTGAACCCCCAAGGGACTTAAAAGCCCTTTCCAAACCCCCTTCACAACACATACAAGAAGCAAAGGTCACCCTAAGGTCATTAGGGTCAAACGAAGTAAAGGCAGAGAAGATGCATTGACGTGTGTAGCTCAAAATGCAAAAGCACAGACCTATGTATGCAAAATACAGAGATTTGTGTAGTGGCAGTGTATGCAGCAGAACATGTAGACTTGAATGCATGGTTGCGAATGTATGGACTTTGAATGCATGATAACGAGTGTATAGACTTTGTATGTGAGGTTGCACAAATGCAGATAGGGAAGTCTACACATTGAATCAAGGATGCTCGGACATGCAGTCAACCACTGTACATACTTTGTCTTGAAGGATGCATATGCATATAGGAATGTATGGACTTTGAATATGAATGCTTGGACATGACTTCAACGAGTGTGCAGACTCTAGGTGTACTGTGCAAACGATGCATAGATATGCTCTGAACACGGGCTGTACAGACTTTGAATGATGCATGCACAAGATGATGTACAGACTTGATCTTGCGAACACAGGCATGCACAAGATGATGTACAGACTTGATCTTGCGAACACAGGCTGTACAGACTTTGAATGATGCATGCACAAGTCGATGTATAGACTTGATCTGATGCAGTCTAGGCAAAACTCTGTACAGACTTTATGTGGTCAGTGACCACCAATGCACCGATGTAATCCTTACAACGAACTCTGCACTGACTACATGACTTGCATCGAGATTGAACAACGTGTGCACTGACTATGTGATTGCACTGACTATGAAGCTCGTGTGCACAAGATTTGCACCGAGTATATGAATGCATAAAACTAAATCTGCACCGATTGGAGTGTGTATGCATATGACGAAATGAGCATTGAGGTTGTTATGAACAAGCTATTAGAAAATGAATTACCTTGGAATAAGATTGCACCGAGGTTGTTACGCCTATAGACTAAGTCGACGCATCCACTTTAGTGCGTCGACGCACTCTATATACCAGAACCCATATGACATATATGTGCACTGATACAAATGAGTGCAAGATTAACTAAAACAATGATAGCACTTACCAAATGATCAAATGAGTCTTCCAAGACATGAGAAAGCTATTTTCAATTAACACATGGATCACAGTTGCAATCCAAGGAAAACTGAACTTGCACAGTCTAATGCAAGCTAACACAACAAAACTAAAGCTTACATAATATGATTCAACCAAGCTGCACAGAGAATTCCATCTCAGATCAAAACAATCAAGATATGTCCTATTAAGTCAAGCACAATCAAAACCAATTTGAACTTAACTTATCCACACCCAGTATGAGTAGACACAAGTTCATATGATATGTTAAAGCAGTGAAGCTGGCCATCCAAATGCAAGTATATACATGGAGAACTGTTAAGGCCAATCAACCCAAGAGCATCCTAACCTGTAAAGCAGAGTATCAACATGTGAGCTGGTTTATCATGAAAATGCCATTAAGCATAAAACATACAATACATTGGAATCATCAAAACTATTGTCAAGGACAACGAGGGGGCGTACAGAACTCAATAATCTCCCCCTTTTTGATGATGACAATATATTGTGACAATTCAAAGTTCTCTCCCCCTTGGCATTATCAAAAAACGGGGGACTGAAAAGCAACTGGGAACCTTCCGAAAATGAATTAGACATGAACGCACGAACCCAGCAATGAACCTTCTACTAGAGCAAGGTGTACAAACTAAATTCCAAGCAAGAAAATGGGACTCTATGTACATTTTGCAAGATGATGAAATTATGTCCAAACGAGCAGATTTTGAACTGTAAGTGAAGAGTATGAATGAACTATGCACAAGTGTATGATCTAACTATCCTATATGCAAAATCTGAAAACTAAATATGCACAGAGTGCATAGTGCTCAAGAGCACGTTATTCTCCCCAATTGTCAAGAACAAAAACCAACTGACAATGGGTTATTTAACCTGTTAAATACAAGTATAACCTATAGATGCAGATTATGGTCTTAATTATGATATGATCAAACGAATTGAGCAGTCAAGCACTCAAGCATGCATAAATAACTATAGACTCATGCAAGTCCCTTCGGGATGGGTGTAAGGATAATGCAATTGATTGTTGAACATGATGTGCATAAACAATACTAAGAAGGTCGTGCTTACATAAATAAGTACTGCATAAACCATGATAAGCGACAGATTCATAAGGAACATTCAAACAATCAAACCTAAGGTGTAAATGTGATGATTGAGCAATGAATTTCAAGGTAATATGGAAAATCAGATTTTCTAAAGAACACTACAAAGTACTTATCATCCATAAACTTTCAACACAATGCTCGACCATTGGTAGCTACGTATGATCCCAAATTTTTTCTTTAAAGAACTATAAATAGTGTGACTAACCTTTTGACACGAGTCATGTCCTTTGTTTCAGGGGTAATTCTCGGTTACTCAGTTTCGTCACTTTTTATGATGTGGATGAGACACTTTTCGACGCGAGTTGTATCCTTTGTCTCAGGGACACTTCCCGGCTACTCGGTGGAAAATCACACTTATTTTCATATGGATTAGTTTCACCTTTCGACGCGAGTTTCCTCCTTTATTTCAGGGGGGATTCCCGACTACTCTGATCCACGTTCCACTATAAGACTTTTTTGTGGGGTATATAGCTTTTTCCTCACGATATATAAGATTTCCATATATAGAATCAATAGCCCTTTAAAGTGTAGAGTAGAAAATAGTAATCCTTATTAAATTGAATCATTATCTCAAAAAAAAGGTGCATTTTATGTGGGTGGTTATTTTGAATGTAAGATATGAATTAGTTTCATCATAGTGATGTCTCCCCCTAAATGTATGCATGGTTATAAAAAAATCTCCCCCTTAATATATGACATATAACAAACATGTCTAAATCAATGCAATTTCGTTTAGCAAAGGATGAGTCATAGAAGGAGTCAAAAAGTGGTTGTATAGAGTATATACAGGCAATCAACCAGGGATCTTTCAAAATTTTCAAGCAAATGATTATCCGTACTTGGCAGAGTACATTGGTCCGAAGACCACCATCACGCATGAGGAAAGCTTCCGATTGGACATAATCCAACCTTCCACTATCGCCATTTGATATATCAAATAACCATGACATTCAAGCACACGTGTATGAAGTATATGCATTTATATGCATGAACTGAAAGGATAATGAAAATTATTCCTATACACAAATAAGCCAGCATTTATGCAAGTGTATATGAAATTCTCATATGAGTGCAAACTCATGTATGTAACTGTATAGAACAAACACAAATGTATGCAAGGATGTGTATGATATGTGCGACATGTTTCATGCAACTAAGTATGTGCTCTATGTATGCATAAGTGAGTTGTTATTTGCAAGAAGTAAGAGTATGACAGACTCTATTCACAGACCGAGGCATTCAAACCTGAATTGTTATTTGCAACAACAGTGGAAATTGTGTATAAAGACTGACCATGTTTATCCAAAGTGAAGCATTCAAAAACCAAACTTATTTACAAGATGTGAAAACAAAAGCATTCACGTCAAATACTCATCAAAATTGGAAGATCTCAACATTTCAAAAGTTGACAAGACTCAGTGAAACAGAAATGTAACTTTTTAATTACAACCTTTTTCTTTAAATGAAAATTTTACCTTTTTAGATTTGTAAGGAAAACCTAGGTGAAACAAACTTCAAAATAAACCATTTTGTTTCTCACCTTGAGAGTCATTTATTTATTGATGTTCCTTGACCTCAAGGCGCCCCTCCAAGATAAATTCTCATTTTGGCAATTTGGGTACCCAAGCCATCTTGGGTCCCGAGGGGTTAGTTCTTACATAAACAAAAGTTTTCTTTTTGTTTCTCCTCTCATACCATTCATCATCGGCCCTCATCATGGAACAATTATCCATTGAGTGTCCATTCAGGCCACAATAAAAACAATGAGAAGTTTTTCTTTTCATGGTCCAATTTTCATCATTTTTCATTAAAGAACAGTTATGCATGATATGTCCAAGTTCACCACAATAATAACATGAAAAATTCTTTTTGAGACACCATTCATCATCATTTTTCTTAACAAAGCAATTTTCAAAAATATGACCATTTAACCCACAATAGTAACAATGAGTGTTGAGGTTTTTCATTGTGAGTTTCTCATGATCTTTGGAACAAGTATCACTTTCCATTCTTGTTTTCAAGGCCACATCATCATTAGACTTCATTAAAAAGTAATCATACATAGCATGACCAAATATTCCGCAGTAATAACATGAAACATTTTTTCTTCTTCTTGATGCATGAGTATGTTTAACAGTTGAGGGTTTTTCATGCATACAAGGGCATTCAACAACATCTTTTTATTTTTCAATTTCTTTATTACACAAGGACAAAGATTCATTCACGCTCTTAATTTCATTTTCCAGTTTCATGATTTGCAAATGAGAGTTAGCAATCTCTTGTTCACATGAAACAATTTTCTCATTCAACAAGCCATTAACTCTTTTGTGACTTTCAATTTCTTGTCCAAGAATATGCAGTTTGTCACAATCATCATCAATCACACATTTTCCTTTTTCAAAATTTTTAAGACTTTTCAATTCTCCTTCAAGCAGTGAAATTTGAATCAACAGAGCACTGTTTTCATTTTGGAGCTTTTCAAATGAATTTTTATTCATGGAAGTGTGTTCAAGTTCTTTCATTTGAAAACTCACGTTATCATTAACAATTTCATTCATTGCTCCATTGGATTCAAATTCTTAAGACTTTCAATTTCTTTTCTTAATTCCTTCAGTTTTTCAGACTTATTAGTAGATATGCATGTCTCTTTTTCAAGCAAAAGTAATTTTTCAGACATGGCAGAATTCAGCATTTTCAGATTCTCATTATCTTTCTCATTTTTTTGAAGTTCTGAAATTTTAGCCAATAAAGATTTATTTTCAATTTTTAAACATGAAGTGGTTTCTTTGTGCATATCGACTTCAAGCAACAAGCTTTCAGCCAACTTCCTAAGCTCAAAACATTCAGTACATGATAAATTAACATCACGAGCATTTTCAATTTCAAAGCACTTTGCACATGAAGAGTTAACATGTGGAACATCATCAAGTTTCCTTTTCATTTTTCTATTTTCAGATTTTAGTGCTTTGTATCTTTCAACCAGTTCATCGTAAGCATTCAGCAATTCATCATAACTTAATTCATCATCATCATCAGAATTGGAGTTAGAGTTTACCTTCGAACTCTCCTCGCATTGACGCTCAATTTCATTATTTGCAACGAGGCAGTCACCGTCGTTGCAACTTTCTTTTTGGGCTTCGATCAGCTCGTCCCAAATTTCCTTGGCAGATCTGCAGTTGGGAACAAATGAAAATTTGTTAACATTTACTGCTGCCTTAAGAACATTCAAAATATAAACATTTTCAGAATTCATTCTTTTATGCTCGTCGGTCCATTTTAGTTCATTTTTGGGCAGACTGTGAGGACCATGAGTGATTAGATTCATAAGCTTCGGATCAGTATTAGTAATCCACACACAAAGTTTTTCAAGCCATAAAGAATAATCAAAACCATCAAAGATGGGAAGCACATTTACACTAGCCATCATGAAACGATCTTTTCTCTATGACCGCAAGGTCGACTAAAAAATCAGAGACGAGGATCTGATATCAATTGTTGGCCCAGAGAGATGACGGACAAGAAGGGGGGTTGAATTGTCCCCTTGCCGAGATGGCAGATTTTAACAACTTTCTAAACTAAATACAATGGAATTAAAACAAACTGAGTTGATTAGCCTAAACTAACATGAGATCTGAAAAGTTCTCTCGATCTTTCCGATCTCACTCGTAAGACCAATCCAACAAGCGATGAAGGATTACTAATAACGGATAGCAGAGCTAGGAAAGTGTAGTGGTGTAGTGAAATAAAAATCAATAAGATAACTTGTGAAGGGAGACAGGAGAAATGGACAGTCACACAGGTAATCACAATGAACACATGGATTTTTAAGGTGGTTCGGGACCACGACAGGCTCCTTACGTCCACCCCTCACCAAACTCGATGAGGCTTCACTAACACGCTACCGAAGTAGCAACACGGGGATGAACCCCACACCACACACGTTGCCTCTGCAGCAAAACACACACAGGGCCTGGCCCCAACACGCTGCCACTGCAGCACACACACACACATTCGGAGAACGTACCCCGGACACGACAACCAAACGGAGACAGAGCTCCGCACACACACACAGATATTTGAGTTTGAGAAAATCAAAGGATATACAATATACGCCCAGCAGTATGTGAATAATGATCAACTATGAACCACATAATGAGATAAGCATAAATAGATTGTAGAAATATCTCCTTGGTTCTCCAATAGAGATAAGCAGATCTTTCTTGAAACTTAGGTTGGACAAGCTCTTATCCGCAGCTGGTTGGAGTAGTAGTTCGTCCTCCTTGAGGATCCAAGTTTGTTTGTTCAAGTCCTAGCTCTAATCAAGCCTGCTCACATCAAGAAAAGATGAAACATTATGCTCAACATCTTGTATTTGTTAACATGGACATGACAAACAAATAAAGGAAGATTTATATGCATTCCCTTTTGAATGTCCCACAACTCCCTTCAATCAATAGGTACGGTGCGCTGGAAGTTGATCCTTGGAGTGGAAGCAGCTGGACATGAAGTTCCAAACGCCCAAAACCTTAAACGGGGGAGAGCAGCAACTGCAGCTCCTAGAACTGGACACAGGCTCGCGGATGGTGACTTCTGCAGCTTCTTCTTCCTTCTCCTTGATGAAGCAACGCCCTCCTTCACATTCTTCTTCTCCTCCTTCCCTTCTCCTTCAACAGACCACACACGTTCCTCTCCTTCTTCCTGCAAGATAAACACGTTAGAGCTCAAGAGGGTTCTGTTCGATCGAAAGATAGAGGTGGCTATTTATCCAAGGGGATTGAACCCCCAAGGGACTTAAAAGCCCTTTCCAAACCCCCTTCACAACACATACAAGAAGCAAAGGTTGCCCTAAGGTCATTAGGGTCAAACGAAGTAAAGGCAGAGAAGATGCATTGACGTGTGTAGCTCAAAATGCAAAAGCATAGACCTATGTATGCAAAATACATAGATTTGTGTAGTGGCAGTGTATGCAGCAGAAGATGTAGACTTGAATGCATGGTTGCGAATGTATGGACTTTGAATGCATGACAACGAGTGTATAGACTTTGTATGTGAGGTTGCACAAATGCAGATAGGGAAGTCTACACATTGAATCAAGGATGCTCGGACATGCAGTCAACCACTGTACAGACTTTATCTTGAAGGATGCATATGCATATAGGAATGTATGGACTTTGAATATGAATGCTTGGACATGCCTTCAACGAGTGTGCAGACTCTGGGTGTACTGTGCAAACGATGCACAGATATGCTTTGAACATGGGCTGTACAAACTTTGAATGATGCATGCACAAGACGATGTACAGACTTGATCTTGCGAACACAGGTTGTACAGACTTTGAATGATGCATGCACAAGACGATGTACAGACTTGATCTCGCGAACACAGGCTGTACAGACTTTGAATGATGCATGCACAAGATGATGTACAGACTTGATCTGATGCAGTCTAGGCAAAACTCTGTACAGACTTTATGTGGTCAGTGACGACCAATGCACCGATGCAATCCTTACAACAAACTTTGCATTGACTACATGACTTGCATCGAGATTGAACAACGTGTGCACTGACTATGTGATTGCACTGACTATGAAGCTCGTGTGCACAAAATTTGCACCGAGTATATGAATGCATAAAACTAAATCTGCACCGATTGGAGTGTGTATGCATATGACGAAATGAGCACTGAGGTTGTTATGAACAAGCTACAGGAAAATGAATTACCTTGGAATAAGATTGCACCGAGGTTGTTATGACTATAGACTGAGTCGACGCATCCACTTCAGTGCGTCGACGCACTCTATATACCAGAACCCATATGACATATATGTGCACTGATACAAATGAGTGCAAGATTAACTAAAACAACGATAGCACTTACCAAATGATCAAATGAGTCTTCCAAGGTATGAGAAAGCTATTTTCAATTAACACATGGATCATAGTTGCAATCCAAGGAAAACTGAACTTCCATAGTCTAATGCAAGCTAACACAACAAAACTAAAGCTTACATAATATGATTCAACCAAGCTGCACAGAGAATTCCATCTCAGATCAAAACAATCAAGATATGTCCTATTAAGTCAAGCACAATCAAAACCAATTTGAACTTAACTTATCCACACCCAGTATGAGTAGACACAAGTTCATATGATATGTTAAAGCAGTGAAGCTGGCCATCCAAATGCAAGTATATACATGGAGAACTGTTAAGGCCAATCAACCCAAGAGCATCCTAACCTGTAAAGAAGAGTATCAACATGTGAGCTGGTTTATCATGAAAATGCCATTAAGCATAAAACACACAATACATTGGAATCATCAAAACCATTGTCAAGGACAACGAGGGGGCGCACAGAACCCAACAGAGGTCCCCGCTCGAGGTCCCTAAGCAGTAGTATGTACTTCAATTTAACATCGTTCGAGGCCATCGCAAACAACAATCACCCGAAGAAGTAGAGAAGGAAGAGTCAGATCTCGTGGTCCTCTGCCCTCTCTCTCAGTCGGATCCTCTGTCGGACCCTCTACAAATATGCCCCCAGATCCTCCAATGCTCCCCGGGTCACACCCGCTAGGCCCACCATCACACTGATGTGTCCGAGCAGGATTGTAGTCATCGACCCCTTCGCGTGGATAATGTCACAATTGTCGAGCCAATCAATCGGTCCACCACTCGCTGGTAGTCCCTCAACTCCTGGCCTAGTATAGGCACTTCATTCAAAGGTATGCCACATCCTCAATTGTAGGGATCATGTGTCCCCATGGCATCACAAATGCCCAGCAACCGTCCACCCACCGCTCTTGGAGGGGTGTTAGAAATGTAGCGTCCGGTGGGAGGGGCGAAATCCTGATGAAGGGTGCAAACCCCAGCCGAGCAACCCGCCATCACTACTCGTGCGAGAGACAATGGTACCTTGCCCACACTAAGTCCCATGAAACCAGGCACGGATTCAGCATCGGCCTTGCAAAACACCAAAAATAACAATATTTAATTAAAAAAAATAACACTTCATTCAAACCCAACCCTGGTGCCTGGGCGGCCAAACCCTTGGCCGCCTAGTCCCCTGGGCGGCCAAGCCTTTGGCTACCTTGCACCAGTTGATGGCCAGCCCCCTAGCCACCTCCAGCTTCATTCCAAAAAGTGCCTCCATTTGATCCTCCAGCCCAATCCTCACTAAAAATGGAAAATAACTTGCTTAAAATTAAGAAAAACTCACTTGTGGGCATGGGACCCTCTCATTTGCTTTTTCGCTTTCCACCGATGGCAAATCCTGATCTTCGCTCTGGGATCCATCACGATCTTCCCCCTCTGGGCTTGACATGTTTCCTTCTGAGCTTGCCATCTCACCATCATCTTCACCACTGAAGGACTCTTCCACCCCATGGGATGGTGGAGTGGCCGAAGGGCTTTGAGGAACCTCGGCGGAGTCAGTGCTGCTTGATCTCTCCTCCATGTCCTCACGGTCGAGCATGGCCCTCTGGGGCCCCATAGCTTTAGGGAAGGTGAAGGGAAGGCGTGGAACGTAGGTTGGGAGGAAGAGGAGCTCAGTTGGGGCTGTTCTGGAGAAAAGTTTAATTGCTTGAGGTGTGGCTGTTTGGTTCAAACGCCCTCCCTATTTATAATCCTATGAAGGGAGGCGGCCATGGTCTTCCCCGCCCTCCTGAGTCGAAGGCAGCCAGGACCCTGGCCGCCTTCCTCCCTGTGCAGTCCTTTTCCCATTCAACCCCTGTTCAAAAAACATAACTTCAAAAAAATATAAAAGATGAAAACCAACCAAAAATATGTTTGTCCATTCATCCATCCAAAAAACAAATGAGCAAAAACAAAAATCCAACAAAATGTCTTATTTACTCAATTTAACATTTTATTAAAAGTTCCTGAATGAGTACAAAATATTCACGCCATTAAATCTGGCATCTTATGAAAAATTCATTAACAATTGGCTAGATGCATTTTAAATAGCTTACATAATCTTTCAATTCTTATGTCATCTCCTACATCTGTCTGTGTTATCGATGAAGTGGCATGGCACCTCCATGCCCGATTAGTCTTCCAGAGCTGCCTCTTATCAATTTTGGTTCCCAAGAGACGTCTTACAATCAGAGCCTCACTCAAGGCGACCCTTGGAATCTATGTAGGAAGCCCACCTAGCAGTGACAACGATGAGCCTGGTACAGTACCACGCCCTAAGCCTCAACTAGCCACACTCTCGATCTTGTGAATCGCGGACTCAAAATTCCAAATGCCGGTGCATCATCAGGACAAAAATGAACTGTTCCTTAGGTAGGAAGTTCAGGTAGTCAGACCAGTCATCTCTAGTCTTCAAATGCACTATCCTGTACCTGATTTGATCTTCAAGACCAAAGATGGCCCTAGCTAGATATAGAGCGCTCTACTCGAAGATACGGGAAGTGGTAGTCACCGTGTCATCAAAATCAAAAAATTTGTGTACCTTCATTCACACTTGCAGCAAGTAAAGGCTTCCCATCCCCCTCACATACTCATTTGTGTCAATCCATAGTACAGATGAGCTAGCACGGCCTGGGAGAGGGAACGTCCTTCCCACAGGTGAGTCAGCGGCCCGATGTTCTCTTGTGTCAATACATCCCCTGACGTCTTGAAGAGTAGCGCTCCGCAGAGACACAACCTCAATCCTTGCATCAACATCTCTGCATCAGCTGATCTATCCTTGATCTGGCCCAAAATCCATCTGGCAATGCGATTGATCAAGACCCCTCCTTGTTTTGTCATCCGCTGAACCTCCCATTTGTCACGAACTATCTCAGCTAGGATCTCCTGCCACAGAGGGAGGTCTAGTAGATCTCTCGTGTCCAGGTCAACCCGTTGAAAGAGAAAGTCAACTTCCTCTAGCAGCACAAAGGTCTCGAACTCAGGAAACACGAAAGTGTGGGTCCCCGTATGCCACAACTCCAAGAGCGCGCCAAGTGCCTCCCAGTTCCACTTCAAGCTATTGAGCCATTTTTCCATGACGACCTGGCATGTTAGATGCCACTGCTGCATATAGACCCTCATGTTAGGAGTGATCGCTGCCATCAGGTCATAGAGCTACCCAAACCCTCGAGCATGCCAAGCCCCCGGGAAAATCGGGATGGGCTGAAAAAGAGAGAAAAGGAAAATAAGTATCTTCAACAAGAAGAAACTCCCTGCACTGAAATACACACATAACCACCCCAAACGTACCTTGTTAATCTTGATAAGCTGGCTCAAAGTGCCCCTTCATGTCGGAGAGCATGCCATGGTCGCGAGCAGCGTTCTTTCAGGGCTAGGAAGAAGCAGAAGCCATCTTAGGGTTTGTTATCCTAAGATGGTGATCACCTCTTTTGTTGCCTTCAACCTTCTAATAAGGCACAGCGCCCTCTACCCACAAATAAGGTGCATAGTCCTACTCCATCTGGGCTCCTATTCTACGGAGACCTGAATTGGTAGGCAGCGAGATCGCTGGCCGCCCTGGGCTTGGTAGGTGGCCAATACCCTGGCCCCCCACCACTGGAGACAGTAGCTCCACTGGCTGCCTCTCTCATCCACAGTGGAATATGTTTTATTATGATGTAAAGCTAAAAATTCATGACTATTTTGTTGAGCTTTAGTGTCAACTTACAACTTACTATTTGGTTTATTCCTGAGAGAACCTCGCTAATGTGTGTTGATGCAACTACAGCTAAAAGTACAAGAAAGGGAGTTGCACAACGTCATCATCGACTTTAGTTATATCTATATATAAATATCTATAAGTATTTAACCCTAGAGGCTAATAACTTTGGGTGCATAAACTCTGAGTTCCACTCTAATAAAAATAATGAAGAGTTTATTTTCCTTAAGTTATACGACAGCCGTTTGGTGTCCTCGGAACATGAAATGATGGACTTCCCAAACTCTCGACCCCGCTCAGTGGCAGGTGTGGGACGATGGATATCCATAAGATTCCTAATCACATTTGTCACTAACATGGGATGACAGACTTTTTGAACTCTTGACCAAACTGTCCTAGAGCCAGACAAATAAATCCTTGGATTGTGCATTAGATATGTTTTTTACCTTTAAACTCAGTATGCATCATATAGGTCTTTTAGTCAAAAAGAATAACAAAAACAAAACATGCATGCATGATATATGGATATAACACAACGAAGCTAGGGAGGCAGTGTGGGTTGATCGTTGGCTTCCCCATGGTTTCTTTCCCCTACGTCAATCATCCATGTTCCTCGATTCTGCTAATCTTACATGAGTGTGTCTACGTTATTCCACTCTGATTCAACAAGTTGAGAGTGTCTTTTGTGTATGATCACCATGAGTATACTGAGTTTACAAGGTCATTTCCCTTATCCTAACTTTAGTTACCTAATCCTATTTTGGGTGTCTTGTATCTCCTTGGGCCGAATTGAGAGGCATCCCAGAGTGTGCCCAAGTCTCACGTGTGATTGCCTGGGGGTCCCTTGGACTACTGATACAAGCCCTTTATACTATCTTTTCCCCCTCCTGCCCCTTTGATGACCTCTCTTTTCATATTATGTTTGTTTATTCTTATACGAAGCTTGCCCTCTGCGTAGGAATCTCATTGAGCGGGTTGTCCTAATTAGGTTTGTTTCTTAATTGAAACACCAATTTATTAGTTCACCAGGCCCCCTTGCAAAATGGGCATTCCAGAGGGACATTTGTTGTCACGTCCCGACGCGGAATATCGAGGGCGCGAACTAGTCGTAAACAATCATGTCAAATCAGAGCAAGTACAAATTTATTTCTAAAGTTAGAAATGAATGGGAAAATAATACTTTTATTCCATCAAAATGAAGTTTACAAAACTAATTGATAAGTCATAAAGGAAAATTACAACTTCCAAATCCAAAATACATCACTCTAGTAAAAACACTAATGATCTACATAAACCTAGGTAAAAAAGAAAATCACTCTCTCACTCTTGTCCATTCCCTTGTTCATTTTCATTTCCTGCAACAATTTATCAAAATGTAGGGTGGGCTAAAAAGCTCAGTAGGATTTTCTATCTCTAAGAACCAGGCAATCTTTAAGCATTAACAATTTAAGCAATTTTCTAATTTATATCTGGAAGTGCATAAACATGAATGGAATTTCCAAGTAATTGAGATAATATGATATCAACATGAATTTCTATGTAATGACTTTGAACAAGTAAAGAATTTCATGTAATTGGGTATTTTCACGCAAGTCAAGTAATTCATGTAATTTTCAAGTAAACAAGTAATAAGTACGAATAGTGGAATGCCGTAAAAATTTAACAAGTCATGCACTTCGGTGCAATGCCACACCGTGGTCAATCAACTCCCATGGGCACAAGTACTTTCGGCCGCTCCTCCCAGGATCAGACCGGGCCCCATTAATGCCAGGCATTGGGTCAGTGGATCATAAGATCCCAAGTACGTTTAGACATCCACTTAACACTATGGCCAGTGAATTTCAAGAATAAGCTCATTTATAAAAAGTACAGATTTGGCAAAAATCTCAGAAGTAGCAAGATGAGTGAATAATAATTTTAAGGCATCATGTTTAACAACATTAAGTCATGAAATTCAAGAAAGAACGGTAACTAGGAAGAAAATTCAAGTAATTAGAGTTTAATAGAATTAATTTAATTCCATGGTTTAAACTTGTGTGCATTTGATTTACAAGTGTTTAAACATGTTTACAGGAAGTTTTTTGTACATTAGAAATACATTAGTTTAGCCAAAACGGTGATTTATTATAAAAATCAGAATTTGGTTATGAAAATAGGTTTTTATGTCAAAAATAATTCTAACTTGCTGAAAATAATATTAACATGCTGGAAAAAATATCATACGTTATTTTACTGATAAGATGATAAAAAAATAAATGTTCATACTGGATTTAATTTTTACATGCTGAAAATTAATTTTTAACATGCTAAAATTAATACTTACCATGCTAAAATAAGTCTCACACATTAACTTACTGATAAGATGATAAAGATAAGTTTACCATGCTGATTACAGAAATTATCTGATAACAACATAAATTTTATCATGCTAAAAATCATTTTTATATATTTATTTATTAATTATTTGATAGCAAAATAGAATTATCATGCGAAAAAATAGTTTTAATATACTGAAAATAATTCTATCATGCTAAAAATAATACTAACATGCTAGAAATAATTTTATCATGCTGGAAGAAATTTTATCATGCTGGAAGTAATTTTCATGCATTAATTTACTAATTATTTAATAGGAAATTAGGTTTAGCATGCACAAGAAAGAGTTTTAAATAGATTTAACATGTTGAAAATTGTTTTTATATCTCAGTATGTATAAAATAATTTTATCATGTTGGAAGTCAGTTTTAACATGCTAGAAATATTTTTCATGCATTAATTTACTAATATGGTTAAAATTAGATTTTTACATGTAAAAATAATTTCATTCTACAAAAATAATTTTTTTAACATGCTGTAAGAATTAAAACAATCTAATATTACATTTTCTTACTTTTGGTGACTAAATACTTATAATTATTGGAGATTCCAAATGCTATAATTCATATTGTGTAGTGACTTCATATTGTGTAGTGACTAATCTTTAGTCACACATTGGAAGTTTAGAAAACTTGTATGACTTTATATGTTGGAGAGCTCACTCTTGGGTGAGGACCCAAGGGGCATAGGATATGGGCTCGAGTTGTGTGTGAATACAAAACTATACTATTTATTTATTTATTTGAGCCGAGCCGAGCCGAGGTTCTATTTAGAAGAAAATTCCTTGCCTAACAATGCCTAACTTTCCAACTCCGAATTAGAAGAAAATTCTAATTTTTCTTCTTAACCTAGCCTCCATTTTGTGTGAAACCAATGTAAAAATAGCTGGTCCAAGGTGGGTTGTTAAATAAGAGTCGATTTTTGTGTCAACCTTCTAGAAATTAGATTATGATAATCCCTTAAATTACATATTAAACACATGTTACGAATTTAGGTTAATTTAACCTTTAATAAATCCTTTAATCTATTAATCCAGCCCATTTTGGATTATCCAATGGGCCAATTGTGATCCTATTCCATTACATGGACTTTTATTGGGCTTTCTATGATTTATCTAAGGTTTAAAGCATTTATTTTTCTATTTACTTCACGTAAATTCAAGTAAATTCAATAAACTAGTTTATTTCATATAGTAAAAATGTAATTCAATTATTTCATGAAAATTTTAATTACATAATGAAATTGAAAATTTTATTTCTCATTTTTAATTATCAGGTTTCTACATCCTCCCCCACTTAAAAGAATTTGGTCCTCCAAATTCATACTATACAACCAAAATTCAAAAATTCGAGTAGAAAGGTCGAATTTCTAACCTAAGATGAAATCCATGTATTTCTTCTTGATGGATTCTTCCAATTCACAGGTTGCTTCCTAGAATCCACGCTTGCTCCATTAGACTTTCACCATTGGTATGGCTCGATTGCTCAGTTGGTGTAATTTCTGATCTAATATTTTGATCGGTCTTTCTTCATATGATAGGTCCTTTTGGAGTTTCAATTCTTCAAATTGAATCACATGTCAAGGATCATAGATGTATTTCCTTAGCATGGATAAATGGAATACGTCGTGTACATCGGCCAGTTGAGGAGGTAAAGTCAGCTCGTATGCTACCTCGCCGATTCTCTCTAGAATCTCGAAAGGGCCGATAAATCTCAAACTTAGCTTTCCTTTGATGCCGAATCTTCTAATTCCTCGAGTGGGTGAGATCTTTAAGAAGACATGCTCCCCCACTTGGAATTCAAGGTCTCTCCTCCGGTTGTCGGCGTAGCTCTTTTACCATGATTGAGCGACCTTTAGCCTTTCTTGTATGAACTGGATTTTGTCAGTTGTGTCATGTACAATGTCAGGACCAATCAATCCTTTGTCACCAACCTCGCTCCAGTATAGAGGCAATCTGCAACTTTGGCCATATAATGCTTCGAATGGTGCCATTTGAATACTCGACTGATAGCTATTATTATAAGCGAACTCAGTCAGCGGTAAGTGTTCATGCCAACTACCACCGAAGTCTATCATGTAGGCTCTCAACATATCTTCAATAATTTGATTCGTCCTCTCGGTTTGTCCATCCGTATGAGGGTGAAAAGCAGTACTAAACCTTAGTCTAGTACCCATAAACGATTGTAAACTCTTCCAGAAATGAGAGGTGAATCTCGGATCTCGATCCGAAACAATAGAGCTTGGAATACTGAGCAGCCTTACGATCTCCTTGATATATAAAGCGGCTAGAACATCCACGGTCCATCTAGTCTTGATAGGTAAAATGTGAGCGGACTTTGTTAGTCGATCCACAATTACCCATATAGCATCAAAACCACTTCGGGTCTTCGATAATCCAACTATGAAGTCCATACCGATACTATCCCATTTCCATTCCGATATTTCGAGAGGCTTGAGCTTGCCAGCCGGTTTGAGGTGTTCGGCCTTGACTTGTTGACAAACCAAACATCGGCTTACGAACTCGGCTACCTCTCTCTTCATATTCGGCCACCAGAATGTTCTCTTGAGGCATTGGTACATTTTTGTAGCACCGGGGTGAATAGTGTACCTTGACTGATGTGCTTCCTCTAGGATTTTACCCTTGATGGTAGAACAGTCTGGTACACAAGTTCTTCCTTTGAATAATAGCCTTCCATCATCAGCCAGACGGAAATCCGATCGTTGATCTAATTTCTCTTTGATTTCAACGATCAATGGATCATCAACTTGTCGTTCCTTAATTTCTGAGAGTAACTCGGGTTGGAGTCGAATATTAGCAATAAAGACTCCGCCTTCCTTCTCCTCCATATTGAGGTTTAAGTTGGCCATTTACTCAAGTAGATGCCATTTTTTAACCATCATGCTCGATAATAAAGCCATCGACTTTCGGCTAAGTGCATCAGCTACGACATTACCTTTTTCGGGGTGATATTGTATAGAGAAGTTGAAATCCTTTAAATATTCTAACCAGCGTCTTTGTCTCATGTTGAGCTCCTTTTGAGAGAATAAAATTTTGAGACTCTTGTGATCAGAATACACCGTAAAGGCTTCGCCATAGAGGTAATGTCGCCAGATCTTCAAAGCAAAGACCACAGCTGCCAGTTCTAAGTCATGTGCGGGATAATTTTTCTCGTGCTTCTTCAATTGCCGTGAGGAATAAGCTATGACCTTACCATGTTGCATTAATACGCAACCTAGGCCAATTCTAGATGCATAAACATACACTTCGAATCCTCCTCCTTCCGTAGGTAATGTTAGAATAAGAGTAGTCGTCTGACAATCTTTTAAAGTTTGAAAGCTTTTCTCGCATTCCTTGGACCATATAAAAGGATTCTCCTTCCTTGTCAATCTTGTTAAAGATACTGCGATCTTTGAGAAATCCTTGATAAATCTTCGGTAATATCCAGTCAATCCCAAGAAGCTTCAAATTTCCGTCACACTCGTAGGTCTTTCCCAGTTCTTTACGGCCTCGACCTTTGAAGGATCGATGGCTATACCGTTCTGGGAAATTATGTGACCGAGAAAAGAAACTTCCTCCAACCAGAAATCACATTTGCTTAATTTGGCATAAAGCTTGTGATCTCTTAATAATTGAATGGCCTTCTTAAGATGTTCCTTATGTTCTTCCTTTGACTTGGAGTAGATCAAAATGTCGTCGATGAATACAACCACAAATTGATTGAGGTATGGCCTGAATACGCTGTTCATTAATTGCATGAATGCGACAGGCGCATTTGTTAAGCCGAAAGGCATAACGGTGAACTCGTAATGTCCATACCTACTCCGAAATGCCGTCTTGTGAATATCAGTTTCCTTGATTTTCAACTGATGATAACCAGATCGAAGATCGATCTTTGAAAAATATCGAGCTCCAGAAATCTGGTCGAATAATTCATTAATCCTCAGTAATGGATATTTATTCTTGATGGTGAGTTGATTTAATTGCCGATAATCAACACATAACCTCATCGAACCATCCTTCTTTTTAACAAATAGGATCGGGGATCCCCAAGGTGAAGTACTTGGTCGGATAAACCCCTTCTCCAATAACTCCAGTAGTTGTTCCTTTAACTCCTTCATTTCAACAGCATACATCAGATACGGAGCTTTATAAACTGGTGCAGCTCCCGGAATTAAATCAATAGAGAAAACCACTTCTCTCTTGGGAGAAATACGAGGCAACTCGTCTGGAAATAAATTAGAATAATCCCGAACGATAGGAATGTCCTTTAGAACGGGTTCCGTGTGCTCGGTCATAGTGATAGAAACTAAGAAACCGGCACAACCCTTCCTTAATAACTTCTCGGCTTTGAGGGCCGAAATAAGAGATATATGCTTGGAATGCCTGGTGCCAGAAAATAGAAGGTCGGGGTAACCCATAAAAGTTACCGTACCCAACTTGTAATTGACACTAGCTCCATGTGCAGATAGCCAATCGGCACCCAAAATAACATCATATCCTTCCATCTCCATGCATACCAAATTAGCGGGTAAGTTATAACTGCCAATTAGAATTTCACTATCAGGATAGAAATGTTTAATCTCTGTTCCCGTTCCAATAGGGGTAGTAATAGTGAGTGTAGAATCTAATGGAACATGCTTCATAGGTAAAAGACCAGCAAATCTTCTAGATATAAATGAATGCGTAGCTCCGGTGTCAAATAAGACAGAGGCAGGCTTGGAGTATACGAAAAGAGTACCTTCCACGATGCCTCCTTCCTCGGTAGGTTCCGCATCCATAAGAGCTTGAAGTCTTCCTTACTTTTTGACAATAATAGGAAGTTTTGCCGGTGGTGGAGCTTGCTCGTTGAGAAGAGGACAGTTCGGGATCCTATGCTCTCGACTCCCTCATCGAAGACATGCACCGAACTTTCTCCAGCATTCCTCGACTTTGTGTCCGGGTTTCTAGTAGAATTTGTATAATTCTTTTGATGACGTAGAGAAAGGAACAATTTACTTGTCAAAGGTTCTTGGCTTCTTGTCCCCTTGAAAGTTACGTCCACCCTTGTTGAAAATATGCCCATCCTTATTGAAGTTATGCCCGTCATTGGGTCTTTTCTTCACGAAGGAAGGTTTGAAGCTTCCGGCTCCCGTAACTTGCTCTCTCTTGGCTTCTCTTCCCCGGATGCGATTTGATAACTCCGTTGCATCTTCTAGGAGTTGTGCCCTTCGTACCACATCAGAATAAATTTGGATATCCATCGGGGCGAGTTGAGTAATATATTGAGGCTTAAGGCCGTTAAGAAATCTCTGTGCCTTCATTTGGTCGGTACCCACGAGATGTGGAGCGTACCGAGATAACCTCAAAAATTGTGCTTCATATTCCACCACCGATAAACCCCTTTGCTTCAAAGCGGCAAACTCGGCGGCCTTCCTTTCTTGTACTCGGTCAGAGAAGTATTTACTATTGAAGTGTTCCACGAATTATTCCCATAGAATTTGGTTGCGCGGTAAAGTAGCTTCGACCGATTCCCACCAGGCACGGGCATCACTTTCCAGTTGGAAAGTAGTGAGTAGGACCTTTTCCTCGTCGGCACATTGTATGACTCAAAAAATCATCTCGATTTCCTTAATCCAGTGTTCGGCTTCATCCGGATCCGTAGATCCAACGAACTTGGGAGGGTTCATGCTTCAGAAATTCCTATGCAAATCACCAGCTCCTCGGTTTGCTCCTCCCTGAGCAACCTGTTGGAGGGCTTGGGTTAAGCCTTGAACCGTCTGCTGCATCTCGCGCCATTGAGCTCTCTTGACAGCCATTTGCGAGAATTAGCCTGAAACCATAATTCCAAGGTTTATTATTTTTATTTTGGTATTTATTTCTTGGTAATTCTCTTTTTCTTAAAACTAAACCCGTGTTTCTACCCAATCTTACCGGGAAGGTTTTAAGACCTATCCAATTTCTAGATATTGATCTTAAACCTAACCTAAGTTTATAAATGAACCTATACTTGTGAAACCTAGGATTTTAAGTAACCTAGACTCTGATACCACAAAGACTGTCACGTCCCGACGCGGAATATCGACGGCACGAACTAGTCGTAAACAATCGTGTCGAATCAGAGCAAGTACAAATTTATTCTAAAGTCTGAAATGAATGAGAAAATAATACTTTTATTCCATCAAAATGAAGTTTACAACACTAATTGATAAGCCATAAAAGAAAATTACAACTTCCAAATCTAAAATACATCACCCTAGTAAAAACACTAATGATCTGCATAAACCTAGGTAAAAAGAAAAATCACTCTCTCACTCTTGTCCATTCCCTTGTTTATTTTCATTTCCTGCAACAATTTATCAAAACGTAGGGTGATCTAAAAAGTTCAGTAGGATTTTATATCTCTAAGAACCAGGCAATCTTTAAGTATTAACAATTTAAGTAATTTTCTAATTTGTATCGGGAAGTTTATAAACATGAATGGAATTTCCAAGTAAATGAGATAATATGATATCAAGATGAATTTCCAAGTAATGACTTTGAACAAGTAAATAATTTCATATAATTTGCCATTTTCACTCAAATCAAGTAATTCATGTAATTTTCAAGTAAACAAGTAAAAAGTATGAATAGTGGAATGCCGTAAAAATCTAGCAAGTCATACACTTCGGTGTAATGTCACACCGTGGTCAATCAACTCCCATGGGCATAAGTACTTTCGGGCGCTCCTCCCAGGACCAGACCGGGCCCCATTAATGCCAGGCATTGAGTCAGTGGATCATAAGATCCCAAGTACGTTTAGAAAACCACTTAATACCATGGCCAATGAATTTCAAGAATAAGCTCATTTGTAAAAAGTACAGATCTGGCAAAAATCTCAGAAGTAGCAAGATGAGTGAATAATAATTGTATGGCATCATGTTTAACGACATTAAGTCATCAAATTCCATAAAGAACGGTAACTAGGAAGAAAATTCAAGTAATTAGAGTTTAATAGAATTAATTTAATTCCATGGTTTAATCATGTGTGCATTTGATTTACAAGTGTTTAGATATGTTTACATGAAGTTTTTTGTACATTAGAAATGCATTAGTTTAGCCAAAATGGTGATTTATTATAAAAATCAGAATTTGGTTATGAAAATAGGTTTTTATGCCGAAAATAATTCTAACTTGCTGAAAATAATATTAACATGCTGAAAATAATTTTCATACGTTATTTTACTAATAAGATGATAAAAAATAAATTTCCATGCTAGATTTAATTTTTACATGCTGAAAATTAATTTTTAACATGCTAAAATTAATACTTACCATGCTAAAATAATTCTCACACATTAATTTACTGATAAGATGATAAAGATAAGTTTACCATGCTGATTACAGAAATTCTCTGATAACAACATAAATTTTATCATGCTGAAAATCATTTTTCTATATTTATTTACTAATTATTTGATAAGAAAATAGAATTATCAGGCTGAAAAATAGTTTTAATATACTAAAAATAATCCTATCATTCTAAAAATAATTCTAACATGCTAGAAAGAATTTTATCATGTTGGAAGTAATTTTCATGCATTAATTTACTAATTATTTAATAGGAAATTAGGTTTAGCATGCACAAAAAAAGTTTTAAATAGATTTAAAATGCTGAAAATAGTTTTTATATCTCAGTATGTATAAAATAATTTTATCATGTTGGAAGTCATTTTTAACATGCTAGAAATATTTTTCATGCATTAATTTACTAATATGGTTAAAATTAAATTTTTACATTTAAAAATAATTTTATTCTACGAAAAATAATTTTTTTAACATGCTGTAAGAATTAAAACATGCTAATATTACCTTTTCTTACTTTTGGTGACTAAATACTTATAATTATTGGAGATTCCAAATGTTATAATTCATATTGTGTAGTGACTTCATATTGTGTAATGACTAATAGTTAGTCCCACATTGGAAGTTTAGAAAACATGCATGGCTTTATATGTTGGAGAGCTCACCCTTGGGTCAGGACCCAAGGGGCATGGGATGTGGGCTCGAGTTGTGTGTGAATACAAAACTATACTATTAATATATTTATTTATTTATTAACGCGCTATGTAC
The DNA here is from genome assembly GCA_022559845.1 of Amorphophallus konjac. NCBI lineage: Eukaryota > Viridiplantae > Streptophyta > Magnoliopsida > Alismatales > Araceae > Amorphophallus > Amorphophallus konjac. The sequence goes on along the minus strand of CM040120.1, from coordinate 168,792,766 downwards.
ATATTGCCAAAACATGGCCAAATTTGTCAAGATTCTTTTGCTAACAATGCCAAACTTTCCAACTCCGAATTAGAAGAAAATTCTAATTTTTCTTCTTAACCTAGCCTCCATTTGGTATGAAACCAATATAAAAACGGCTGATCCATGGTGGGCTGTTAGGTAAGAGTCGATTTTTGTGTCAACCTTCTAGAAATTAGATTATTATAATCCCTTAAATTGCATATTAAACACATGTTACGAATTTAGGTTAATTTAACCTTTAATAAATCCTTTAATCTATTAATCCAGCCCATTTTGGATTATCCAATGGGTCAATTGTGATCCTAGTCCATTACATGGACTTTTATTAGGCTTTCTATGATTTATCTAAGGTTTAAAGCATTTAATTTTCTATTTACTTCAAGTAAATTCAATAAACTAGTTTATTTCATATACTAAAAATGTACTTTAATTATTTCATGAAAATTTTAATTACATAATGAAATTAAAAAATTTATTTCTTATTTTTAATTATCGGGTTTCTACATTTGTAGACGCCTAATTTTGGACATCTCGCAGACCTTTGATTTGACCGTCATATATGTGACGCTATTATTTTTCGGATTGATTGATTTTTCATGTTTAAAGTCCATCCCAGTTGACCTATTGGGCCCAAGATCGAAGCAAGCAGGAGAAAGGGGCCCATGGGCTAGGCGGCCAGGTCGATGGCCGCCTGGGTTAGCTGGGCGATCAGACCTTTGGCCACCCAGGTTTGGCAGATGGCTAGACCCTTGGCTGCCTTCTCACTGAGAATGGATAGAGACATAGCCACCTCCTGGCAACTTCCAGTCAACCCCATATGCCACGATTTCTCTCCTACATTGAAAATGCCCTATTCGGAGCTCATCTCCCACCTCATTGTCCACATTCTGGAGGCACGATCGTGGAAGGTACTAGAGTCAAGAAAGGGGAGAGATCGGAGAAGAGAACATCAGGGAAGATAAGGAGAGTATCGAGAAGAGCAGCAAGGAATTCGAGAGAAGAGTCCCCCGAGTGAAGGTGAGGCCCCCTATGTTAGAGAGGACCCCCAATACTCAGGAGAGGATCGGGAAGAGCAACGAGGAATTCGAGAGAAGAGTCCCCCGAGTGAAGGAGAGGCCCCCTATGTGAGAGAGGACCCCCAATACTCAGGAGAGACTGAACAGAGTGAAAGAAGGAGTCAGGAGGGAGCCATGTGGCAGAGAGCTCCCCTCTCTTGGCTATTCCTGGAAACTCAAAGTTTTTCCTTCCCTACAGTCTACAGTGGGAGGGCATGGATCAACTTGGCCGTTCATAGCACTAGGCCGCCAGTCACCTGGCCTCTTGGTTTCGCTGTTGTACATTTCCATATTCTATTTATTGCATTACTGCATACTATAAATCCATGTTAGAATCCCCATCCATAGAGGTTTTCAAATTAAATAAAAGGGAAGGCGTGTGGTCGAAAGTCTTGGCCATCCTCTCTTCCCAACAACCCTGCAGGTAAAGTCACCACCATTTTTCTCTATTTTGTAGTTTATTTTGAGCATTTATTGCATAGCTTAGTTCTAATTAGTGTTTTCTTAGTCCTTTCGAGTTCTCATTTCTGCTTTCAGGACTTCAGTACAGCGAACTACAAGGTTCTCCGTCCTTGGCCGACTGAGAATGGAGAAGTCGGGACCCCGCAAGCTCTCACCCTGAGGCACATCGTGCAATCATACTCTTGCGGGAATCAAGTAAAACTTCCCTGGCGATCACACATTAATTTTGTATTCTATTGCACTGCACTGTGGTGTAAGGGTCGGGCCCTGCCTTATCCTCACGAGGAACTGAGGCCAGTGGACGGGTTCCCTCGCGGACACGCCCCACTCTTCCCGCCACCTACAACGCTATGTCACATTAATCTTAATTCTGATTCTAATTTTAATGTTTAGAGTACATTAGGAGAGCTCCACCTCCAAGAGAAGGAAACACAAGAAGTAAGCTTTATTAAAGATCTAGAGGTAAGTTCTCTCTCACAAGCTGATGCATTCAACATTAACAACATGCACATACATTTTGTAGAAAACATGTTTAAAAATGGATGCGGTTTGTGCTTCAATGCATATGCATTACATACTTACATATGTAGTAGGCCATGCTCTGCTTCCTTTAGAATTAATGCATACCAACTGTGACGGCCCAGAGCTCCGGATACTGATATACCGATAACATCGATACACCGATACCAAGAACTGGGGAAGCCATCGAAGAGGCTGATGAGGTCCCTGAACGGTTAGAGGAGTTTGTCGAGGGGATGTACAACGAATTGCAATCACAAGCGCGCATATTTGAATTAAGCAATAAAATTTAACAGAAGTGCGGAAGCAATTTTAAAATAACCAGAGTGCTAAAATATATATACTAGTCCAGAGGGCACAAGAGTGCGAGTCCACAAGGTACAACTACATGGGGCATAGCCCGGCAAAAGTACGAAAGAAGGCCAAAAAGGTGACCCGTCTACTGCTGGCGGCTAAGGACGGTCTCCAAGCACACGGGAAACACCAGGAGACGACGGGCGCGGCTCACCTGAAAGGAGAAGGGTGAGTCACAGCCAGACTCAGTAGGGGTCACGCGGATCCCTACCTCGTGCTAAATAAGCATACATGCAAAAATAAAAGCAATTAGAGCATGCATTTAAATAAATGAACATGCAATGGCATGATTAAAACTGAAGACTGAAAGCTGTAAATCTAACTGAACAGGTATAACAGCTAAGCATGCCAATAATAAATAAACCCAAGCCATAGAAACTAAATCTACCAACAGAATGTGCCTCAGCTAACCAAGTGACCGGAAGAAGGAAGACCACCAGAAAGGAGAAACCAGATGCGTCCACTGACGGCTTACACTGCGTCTCAAGCACTCGCAAGTCTGGATCGCGACAAGCAGAGCGCGTAAAAAGTACCAAACCAAGTAACTAGTCAGAGTGACACTCGTCAGTGTCAGTCCAAGCCTCTGACCACGTGTGCACACACTGTCTCTCGCCTGAGCCAGGCCCTCTAGCTAGTTTTCTCCCTCGGTAGGACGCTACCATTGGCTGGGAGCCCACGGAACTAGCTTAAAAACCCTGTGACGGGAACACCCCTCCACCTCTCCTAGGTGAGTCGACTCTCAAGGTCACTGGGCTACGACTAGTGGCTCCATCACAAGGAAAGAAAAAGGCTATTCTATTGGGATCTAAAATATGCCATCATTTGGAAAATAATTTAACCACGGCGATATTTATGAAAAATCGCACCATAAGTTAAAAAATAACCGCTGCTAGAGATGGACGGTTAGGACAAGGCCGCATAAGGGTTGAACGGTTCAAGGCTGGCCGCTCAACTGGACACACACGGTTCCACTCGGACCGCGCCAAGGAGTTGGACGGTTGGGCCTGGGCCGCACCATTATATCAGCTAATGGAATTGTGGAGATATGCGGTTTGAAACCGGCCGCACAAATACATACGGTCCCCAAGGGGCCGCACAACATACGATGGACGGATGGGTCAAAACTGCATCCACGAACTGCCATTGAAGGTCAACGGCTCAAACGGTCTTACGATAGACCGCACAACAAGAATGGATGGTTTGGGTCTATCCGCACCACATGGATGGGCGGTTTTATTTGGGCCGTTCTAGTGTACCTCCCTATGGTCCCAAGGATGAACGGCTAAAGTATAGCCGCACCAGGACTTAAACGGTCCTATCATAGGCCGCACAAGGGGGGTTATACGGTTAGGTCGTGACCGCTCATATGATGAACGGTCCACGGGCGACCGCATAAACGGCGTCACGGCGGGACATACCCTCACCGGGTCGGAAATTTGCCCGGAGGGCTACAACTAGCTAGAAAAACTGAAAAACAAAAGCTGCCATGCCAGACGGCCATTCCACAAGCACACATGCCATCAAAATTGAAAATGAAGCCTATAACAATTGATTTGAACAATTTAAACGGAAATAGGCTAACATGGGGAAATGCACAGAAATCTAGGAAAATGACCTCGGATCATGATGCATGAGGTACTGAAATGATCCTAGCGACGCAGGGATTCCATCCCCCTACCTCGATCACGATGAAAACGGCGTCCGGCGAGCGCACGAGCCGCGAACCACCACGCCTTCAATCGCCCGATCCCGTCACCTCGCTCCGCGGTTCGAGACAAAATTAGTGTCACCGCGTTCCACTCATCGCCAGCTCCGCAACGGTACCCCTCTTGTCGCCTGTAGTGGCCCGGATCAACCCAGAGCCCAAGGAGGGAGAGAGAGTGCCGTGAGGAGAGAGAGTGAGAGAGAAAAAGTGAGGGGAGAGAGAGGATCGAGTGATATTTTATAAAAATATTTTTTTTGAAAATTTAACTCAAATTGCATTTTAACCCTCAATTAAGCAAAATTGTATATATGCCCTTTTTATAATTACGTATATGCATTAATTCCGGATTAAATTCTAAACATTTCCCATTAATTCTCGAAAAATGCCAGAAAAATTCTTAAAATCCTGGAAAATAGCCAGAAATTGCAGAATGGATTCTAGGTCCGAACCACTAGGGATAGATTAAGGCACGGGCCTTACATTCCCTCCCTCCTAATAAAAATTTCGACCTCGAAATTTAAAAATAACGGATAAGGAGGAAACTGAGAAAAGGAATTATACCTTACTGGAATAAGAAAGGAAAAAGCTGCCGCATTTCATCCCCACGTTCCCAAGTCGCTTCACTGCCTGAGTGACACTGCCAGACAACTTTTACCAGAGGAATTACCTTGTTTCTTAACCGCTGCTCACGACGGTCTTCAATCCTGACAGGAAACTCTGGAGTAGACAAATCAGCAGTCACTTCTGGCCAAACTGAATCATCCAGAACGTGGGATGAATCCGGCACATACTTCCTCAACTGAGAGACGTGGAACACATCATGAATTGCTTGCATAGCCGCTGGTAGTTGAAGATGATAAGCTACCTGGCCCACAGATTCTAAAATAGGAAATGGACCAACATAACGTGGACTAAGCTTTCCACGTTTCCCAAATCTGGAAACACCTTTCATTGGAGATACATTGACAAAAACCATGTCTCCTGGTTCAAACTGTAGTGGACGTCTGCACTGATCTGCATAGCTTTTCTGTCGACTCTGAGCTGTCAACAACCTTTGCTTTATCAGACGAACCACATCAGAACATTGCTGCACCATATCAAGCCCTGTCAAAGGACGATCACCTGCCTCAAACCAATTCAGAAGAGTACGACAAGGACGACCGTACAGCGCTTCATATGGGGCCATGCCAATACTGGAATGAAAACTATTATTATAAGTAAATTCAACAAGTGGCAAATGTTGACTCCACGAACCTTGCCAATCTAGGAAACAAGATCTCAGCATATCTTCTAAAGTCTGGATAGTTCTCTCTGACTGTCCATCAGACTGAGGATGATACGTTGAACTGAAAGCTAACTCCGTGCCTAGTGCTTTCTGAAAACTGCGCCAGAAGCCGGAGGTAAACCATGGATCACGATCTGACACAAGTGAAATAAGAATTCCATGCAGTGGCATAATCTTTTGAACATAAAGCTCAGCCAACTTCTGCACATTCTAGGATACTTTTATCGGCAATAATCTAGCTATTTTTGTCAATCTGTCAACTAACATCCAGATACCATCAAATCCTTGAGAAGTGCGGGGTAACCCCACAATGAAATCGGTAGTGACATGATCCCACTTCCACATCGGAATTTCTAATGGCTGTAACAATCCACCTGGCTTCTGATGTTCTACTTTTATCTGCTGACAGGTCAAGCATCTAGAAACAAAAGTCGCAACATCCTTTTTCATGCCTGGCCACCAGAACTGCTTTCTCAAATTCTGATACATCTTGGTGGTACCGGGGTGAATCGGAAAGCAGGAACCATGCGCTTCTTTCAGAATTGCTTGCCTTAAAACATCATCTGCTGGAACATATAATCTGCCACGGAAACTGACGACTAGCTCATCATCAAACTCAACATCGTGCATCATTATCACTCGAGATAATTCCGAATCTGCCTGCTGAGCTTCTTTAATCTACTGATATAGAGCTGAAGTCATAGACAGACTAGCACAAACTGCTATTGTCGGATCGGCAGGGATATCTACACTGAATGCCTCACTCGGAAGTTGTTCCCACAATTTCCACTCATGGAGCAACAGATGACTGACTTGTACTTTCCTGCTCAGAGCATCAGCCACAACATTCATTTTACCAGGCTGATAGGAGAGTGTAAAGTCATAATCTTTCATGTATTCCATCCAGCGACACTGCCTGAGATTCAGGTCTTTCTGGGAGAATATATACTGTAAACTCTGATGATCAGTAAAGATTTGAAACTTCTCACCATACAGATAATGTCTCCAGATCTTTAAAGCAAAAATAACTGTAGCTAGCTCCAGATCATGCGTGGGATAATTTTCTTCATGCTATTTTAATTGCCGAGATGCATATGTAATAACTTTTCCATGTTGCATCAGCACTGCACCCAGACCTACTCGAGAAGCATCTGTGCCAACCACAAATCCACCCGAGACAGACAGCAAAGTCAACACTGGAGAAGAAGTCAAAAGCCTTTTTAATTCAATAAAGCTATCCTCACACTGATCTGACCAGACGAAAGGTACATCTTTACGAGTCAGTCTAGTCATTGGTGCTGCAATCTTTGTAAAATCTTGGATGAACCATCGATAATACCCAGCCAAACCTAAGAAGCTTCTGATCTCTATCACAGTTCTCGGTCTCTGCCAATTTAGAACAGCTTCAATCTTTGCAGGGTCTACTGCTACTCCGTCACCAGAAATCACGTGGCCAAGAAAATGAATTTCTCGAAGCCAAAATTCACATTTACTGAACTTTGCATAAAGCTCGTGATCTCTCAGAGTATGCAAAACGATCCTCAAATGCTGCACATGATCTTCCTCAGAAGCAGAGTAAATCAGAATATCATCGACAAAGATTACCACGAACTGATCCAGATATGGGCGGAAAACACGCTGCATTAGGTCCATGAAAGCTGCTGGAGCATTTGTTGAGCCAAACGGCATTACCAGAAATTCATAGTGACCGTAACGAGTGCTAAAAGTTATCTTCTCCACATCTGATTCTCGGATCCACAATTGAAAATAGCCCGACCGAAGGTCAATCCGAGAAAAGACAGTAGTAGACAATAACTGGTCAAACAGGTCATCAATTCTAGGAAGCAGATATTTATTCTTGATAGTCACCTGATTCAGTTGTCTGTAATCAATACAAAGCCTCAGGCTTCCTTCTTTCTTTTTCACAAATAAGACTGGAGCACTCCATAGAGAAAAACTGGGGCGAATATAGCCTTTTTCCAATAATTCAAGCAACTGTGCTCGCTGTTCTTCTAGTTCAACTGGAGCCATTCGGTACGGTGTCTTTGCCAAAGGAGCTGTACCTAGAATTAGTTCAATCACCATTTCTATTTCTCGCTCTGGAGGCAAGCCTGGTAACTCGTCAGGAAACACATCAGGGAACTCACAGACAATAGGAATATCACTGACATCCTGTCGTGGTTTCTCAACAGCAACCACAGAAGCTAAGAATCCCTGACAACCTGCACTAAGCAATCTACAGACTCTAATAGCAGAAATAATCAAGTGAGAAGAGCGGGATCGAATACCTTGGAAGTAAAATGTTGGTTTTCCCCGTGGCTGAAAATAGACTTTCTTCGATCTGCAGTCAACCACAGCTCCATACTGCTCCAACCAATCCATACCCAGAATGATGTCATAATCTGCCAGCTGTAACGCATATAATCTCACCGGCAACTGATGATTATTAATCATAATAAGAGATTCTTCTAAACACAGAGGCATGATCATAAAATCTCCAGAAGGCAATTCAACAAACAGTTCACAGGTCATTTCTGATGTCGGCTCCTCGATGCATGCAATGAAATCCTCAGAAATAAAAGAGTGAGAAGCACCAGAATCAAATAAGACATGTGCAGAATTACCATAAAGCATAATTGTACCTTCAACCAGATGGGATGCAATTGCTTCGGCTCAAGAAATATGCGAAACCTTGCCCTTCTGCTTCTTGGATCCGGCTGAAGACTGCTGGGAAGATGCTAAAGCTTGAGAATAAAATTGCTGCTGAGGTTACGGCAAAGGAGGAGGTCTGAATTGCTACGGCTGAGGCTGAGAAAACTGAGGAGTCTGCACTGGTTTCGGCCTCAACGGGCAATCCCGAACCACATGACCTGGCTGGTCACAACGGAAACAGACTATTGGAAGAGAACACGGCTGTCCTCTGTGGCTTCCACCACACCTCGGACACAACTTAGGCTGACTGACAGAAGAACCTTGATGAGTTTGGGAAGAAGGTGCTGACTGCTGTTGAACAGTACCAGTACTAGACGATGCCTGCTGAAAGAACTTCATCTTCTTCTTGAACTTCTTGAACTTAGGCTTGGAAGAGACAGAAACACCGCTAGCATCTGGTGCAACAGAGGGAACTCCTGACACTGGCGGTCGGTAAGACTGTTGCTGAAACTACATAGCCGACTGAACCAACCCAGCTTGCGGATACCCTCCTGGTCTCGCCATCTCTAGCTCAAGTGCCATAGCTACCTGGCACGCACCATCAAGATCAGCTACTTGACTCGCAATCAACGACAACTTCAACTCTGGCCTCAATCCCCGCAAGAACTGCTGAGTCTTCAAAGCCTCATTAGCAAGCACATGGGGCGCGTATTGACCCAGTTCCATAAACTTGTTCCAATATTGAAGCACAGTCATGTCGCCCTGAATCAACTCCATGAACTGGTACATCTTTGCCATTTGCAAGCAAGCAGGAGTATAGGCACGCTTGAAGGCTGCAACAAACTTTGCCCAAGCGATCTGCCGAAGAGGTCTGGAACGAAATGCAATCTGCCACTCGGCCTTCCACCATGTAATGGCTGCACCTTGAAGCTGAAATGATGCTAACATCACTTTTTCATCCTCCGCACACTCCATAGACAAGAACACGCGCTCGATCGCATCCAGCCACTGCCTCGCTACCTCTGGGTCTACCTGACTGTCAAAAGCTGGCGGATTAAACAGGAGGAATTCTTTAAGAGCCTTGCCTCGACTACCAGGCACTTCAACTTGAGGAGCAACAACTGGTGCTGGCGCTGGAGCAGGAACTGCAGGAGGCTGAGCGGAACCACTCTCTTCTCTAGGCGCATTTCTTGGAACTCGAGGAGGTCTTGCTCGACGAGGCGGCATATTTACAACTGGCGAATACATAAAACAACAGAAAATCCATCAATCTCACAGAAAACATCCTAAGCCAGCAATAGACGACACAATAGGACTAGCTCTGGACAAGCGTAATTCCAATTCCTTATACAATTCCTCAACATCGCTCTAATACCAACTTTGACGGCCCAGAGCTCCGGATACCGATATACCGATAACATCGATACACCGATACCAAGAACTGGGGAAGCCACCGAAGAGGCTGATGAGGCCCCTGAAGGGTTAGTGGAGTTTGTCGAAGGGATGTACAACGAATTGCAATCACAAGCGCGCATATTTGAATTAAGCAATAAAATTTAACAGAAGTGCGGAAGCAATTTTAAAATAACCAGAGTGCTAAAATATATATACTAGTCCAAAGGGCACAAGAGTGTGAGTCCACAAGGTACAACTACACGGGGCATACCCCGGCAAAAGTACGAAAGAAGGCCAAAAAGGTGACCCGTCTACTGCTGGCGGCTAAGGACGGTCTCCAAGCACACGGGAAACACCGGGAGACGGTGGGCGCGGCTCACCTGAAAGGAGAAGGGTGAGTCACAGCCAGACTCAGTAGGGGTCACACGGATCCCTATCTCATACTAAACAAGCATACATGCAAAAATAAAAGTAATTAGAGCATGCATTTAAATAAATGAACAGGCAATGGCCTGATTAAAAATGAAGACTGAAAGCTGTAAATCTAACTGAACATGTATAACAGCTAAGCATGCCAATAATAAATAAACCCAAGCGACAGAAACTAAATCTACCAACAGAATGTGCCTCAGCTAACCAAGTGACCGGAAGAAGGAAGACCACCAGAAAGGAGAAACCAGATGCGTCCACTGACGGCTTACACTGTGTCTCAAGCACTCGCAAGTCTGGATCGCGACAAGCAGAGCACGTAAAAAGTACCAAACCAAGTAACTAGTCAGAGTGACACTCGTTAGTGTCAGTCCTTGCCTCTGACCACGTGTGCACACACTGGCTCTCGCCTGAGCCAGGCCCTCTAGCTAGTTTTCTCCCTCGGTAGGACGCTACCGTTGGCTGGGAGCCCACGGAACTAGCTTAAAAACCCTGTGACAGGAACACCCCTCCACCTCTCCCAGGTGAGTCGACTCTTGAGGTCGCTGGGCTACGACTAGTGGCTCCATCACAAGGAATGAAAACGGCTATTCTATTGGGATCTAAAATATGCCATCATTTGGAAAATAATTTAACCACGGCGATATTTACGAAAAATCGCACCATAAGTTGAAAAATAACCGCTGCTAGAGATGGACGGTTAGGACAAGGCCGCACAAGGGTTGAACGGTTCAAGGTTGGCTGCTCAACTGGACACACACGGTTCCACCCGGACCGCGCCAAGGAGTTGGACGGTTGGGCCTGGGTCGCGCCATTATATCAGCTAATGGAATTGTGGAGATATGCAGTTTGAAACCGGCCGCATTAATACATACGGTCCCCAAGGGGCCGCACAACATACGATGGACGGATGGGTCAAAACCGCATCCACGAACCGCCATTGAAGGTCAACGGCTCAAACGGTCTTACGATAGACCACACAACAAGAATGGACGGTTTGGGTCTAGCCGCACCACATGGATGGGCGGTTTTATTTGGGCCATTCTAGTGTACCTCCCTATGGTCCCAAGGATGAACGGCTAAAGTATAGCTGCACCAGGGCTTAAACGGTCCTATCATAGGCCGCACAAGGGGGGTTATACGGTTATGTTGTGACCGCTCATATGATGAACGGTCCACGGGCGACCGCCTAAACGGCGTCACGGTGGGACATACCCTCACCGGGTCGGAAATCCACCCAGAGGGCTACAACTAGCTGGAAAAACTGAAAAACAAAAGCTGCCATGCCACACGGCCATTCCACAACCACACATGCCATCAAAACTGAAAATGAAGCCTATAACAATTGATTTGAACAATTTAAACGAAAATAGGCTAACATGGGGAAATGCATGGAAATCTAGGAAAATGACCTCGGATCATGATGCATGAGGTACTGAAATGATCCTAGCGACGCAGGGATTCCATCCCCCTACCTCGATCGCGACGAAAACGGCGTCTGGCGCGCGCACGAGCCGCGAACCACCGCGCCTTCAATCGCCCGATCCCGTCACCTCGCTCCGCAGTTCGAGACAAAATTAGTGTCACCACGTTCCACTCGTCGCCAGCTCTGTAACGGTACCCCTCTTGTCGCCTGCAGTGGCCCGGATCAACCTGGAGCCTAGGGAGGGAGAGAGAGTGCCGTGAGGAGAGAGAGAGAGAGCGAACGAGAGAGAGAGAGAAAAGTGAGGGGAGAGAGAGGATCGAGTTATATTTTATAAAAATATTTTTTTGAAAATTTAACTCAAATTGCATTTTAACCCTCAATTAAGCAAAATTGTATATATGCCCTTTTTATAATTACGTATATGCATCAATTCAGGATTAAATTCTGAACATTTCCCATTAATTCTCAAAAAATGCCAGAAAAATTCTTAAAATTCCAGGAAAATAGTCAGAAATTACAGAATGGATTCTAGGTCCGAACCACTAAGGATAGATTAAGGCACGGGCCTTACACCATTCATAAGGAAATTAGGCCTAAAGTAAATACAAATCAGGAAAAGGTATGTATGCAACTCTAATTTGTTTACATTCAGATGCAAGTATTAAAAGAAAAATTATCTTCTTGCATTTGAATGGAGAATGTTTAAAGAAACCCAAATAGATCAAGTCTGTTTGGGTTCTTAACATTTTCTAAGTCTTGCAGGGATTCTTGAGCACTAGCACTGAAAGATGATATCCAATAATGGTCACTATAGGAAAATTGGGTTTTACCTATGGTAAATGTGGTAGGTAAAGGTCAAAAAAACCGTAGGTAAAACCTTTACCTACGACACTCCCTACGGCGCTATGTTGATGGTAAAAACTACACAGGTAAACCTTTACCTACGCGACAAAAATACCATAGGTATAGTGTGGTCAATACCTACGACAATGTAGCGTAGGTATAGGGTTTTCATTACCTACGAAATTATACCGTGTAGTTAAAGGTTTACCTATACATTTTTTACTGACGACGCATGTCGTTGGTAATTACCTACGAGTTTTATCGAGTAGGTAATTACCTACGGCGTATATGGCATGCCTACGTGGTTTTTACCTACGACACTTGTAGTAGGTAAAACCCTACGATTATGTCGCGTAGCTACTTTCCTACAGTTTTATTACGTATGTGGTTATTGGTAGTTACCTACGATTTTGTTGCGTAGGTGGTTGTTGGTAGTTACCTATGATTTATGTCTCGTAGGCATTTTCCTACGATTATCGTCGCATAGGTGGCAGTAGGTATTTACCTACGATTTATGTCGCGTAGATATTCTCCTACAATTTTTTATCGCGTAGGTGTCTACACAGTTTTCACTAACAATAATTATAGTAGGTAATTTGCCTACGACTTTTATCAAATAGGTAGTTTCCTACGATTTTTCGACCTGTTAATAAAATGTAGGTAATGTGAACGAACCGTAGGTGAATGTTTCTTTTGATCTTAATCCTAAATAATTTATATTAATAGTAGATAATCTATTTGCACCATAGATAACATGAACTAATTATGTACATAATAAATTCATCTATAATGCCTATATGAACCGTAAGTAACCTGCAACTTGTACACATTCACAAATTTTACACATTCAAAACTTACACATTCACATATCATATATCAAGAAATCTACACATTCACATTCACATTCAAACTATAACTTGTACACATTCACAAATTTTACACATTCAAAACTTGCACATTCACATCATTCACATATCATATATCAAGAAATCTGTACATTCACATTCAAACCACAACTTGTACACATTCACAAATTTTACACATTCAAAACTTGCACATTCACATCATTCACATATCATATATCAAGAAATCTGCACATTCGATCACATTCAAAAGATCAAGAAATCTGCACATTCACATTGAAATCATAACTTGATATTATATATGCAAAATACCATGATCAAGTATGATTGTGGCAATGTATCAACGTTGCAATCACAAAAATTATAGCAACGTTTCATGAACAACAAACAAGCGCATGTATGTCAAAATATATACACAAACAAAATTAGTGTAAACATTATATTACAATGAGTATATATATAAAAAATGAGGGTGGCGATCTGTTGGGTTCTGTGCGTCCCCTCGTTGTCTTTGACAATGGTTTTGATGATTCCAATATATCGTGTGTTTTGTGTTTACTTCAAAGTGAAAATCTTGATTGTTTATGTTTTATGGCATCCTGATGATAAAACAAGCTAACACTATGATATCTTCTTTTGCAGGTTGAATCTCACCTTTCAGTGGATAGTAAAATGGTGTGGCCATTCTAAATTGTCACGAGTCCTGTGTCTTGTTTTAGATGAGTCAAGCAAATACAAATTCTTATGGGTATGAAATTGGTTGCATGGCTTTGTGCAAATGCATAGCCATTTAATTTCAATCTCATGTTGAAAAGATCATCACATTCCTTGGATTGCAACCTCTAGCATGATGTTGTTTCAAGCATTCTGATATCAAGGAACTCATGTTGTTCGATGGCATTTCAAGCATTTTAAGTGATAGAAAGGATTCAAATCCAATCTGTTGCATAAATCCCAAAGGTACAAGTTCAAGTTTGGATGTTAGTTGGTTGAAGAAAATCTGGAATTCTGTGTATTCTCATCCATGTTTCTTTTATATGGCTTGAGGTAGTACCTTGCTCACTTTGTTTCCCATTCTCTTTGTTGAAACCAAGAATAAATGATGGTTGTTTTATAATCTTGATTGAATGGGTTCCATATCTTCACATGGCTTCTTATAGCAGGTTGAATGAACATAAACAACCATTTATGAATTTCACTTGGATTGATTGAGTATTGGGATGAATGGTTGTGGGTACAAAGTGGAGGTTCATTAAGGTTGAAATGCATTGAAGAGATAGTTGTGTGTAAGTTCAGGTTGGTATGGACTGTATCTTGGAAATTATGACAGGTTTGAACAGTGTTTTCAATACCATCAAATGCATGTCATTTCTATTGGGATATCATGCTTTTTATTAGGTTGAAAATGTGTTTTTGAGCTATATTGGATTATCACTCATGAAACTGGGTTACTTGATAGTGCAGGTTTTGATCTGCCCACATATCTTGAAAATCAAGGTAAGAATCTTCTTATGATAGATTTCCATGTGGGGAGATTAGGCTCAATTTATACTTCATGGCTTAGGGGTTCATTGGCTTCTAAATTGTCATTTGATAATTATAGCTCATATTGCATCATGCTCATTGTGATTCCTATTCTTTCATGCAAGATCTAATTGGATTTGGTAATTTTATCCAAGTGCTTTATGTATGTTCTTGAGGAGGCTCTTGAGTTGAAAATATGTGCAAAACATTTATGTTACTCTTGCTAATGCTTTCATAATCATATTACATGTCTTTTGGGTCTTGGACTCAAAACTAGTTCCATATGTTGATGCATGATCCAAATATTTCAATTCATGATTTGGTTCAATGGATTGCATGTTTAGGTCAATGGGAATCCTTTAAATATCAGTTTTTAATGTTTCAAGGTCAATGGGTCGACCCCCCATGCTCAATGGGTCGTCCCCTAGGTAAAACAGGGAGTTTTCAGCTTCTGGACAGAAAGTGTGTCGACCCCCCCATGAGATGGGTCGACCCCCCTGTAACCAATCCTGCCAGACAGCATTCTGTCTGGCAGATGGGTCGACCTCCCCTCCTACATGGGTCGACCCCCCTGTTTTCGCAACTCTGCACGAGAAAATCGTGGGCCACCGTAGCCCAACCAAATGACTTCCAAATGGGCTGAAAATTTACCCTCATGCCCTTGGCTTAGTAATGAACATGTTAGGGTGGTTTTGCTAGGGTTTTGCAAGGGCAATATGGTCTTTTCATCATTCTATCATGGGGCTATACATATGATGCGATTTTGGGGATTTTAGAAGGAGAAGAGGCTAACGTTCGTGTTCTTTCTGCAGGTGAGAGAGGAAGGAGTTGGAGAGGACCTCCATGCCATATCTGATCTACCTCTGTTGAGATTTGGAGCTCGGTGAAGAAGAAGATAGCAAGCGGAATGATGCAATGAATCTGAAGATGTCAAAATCGCGAGCATCCGTCGACATCGTCTTGGAGATTTGAGGAGTTTGCAAAAGGGAAAAATCTCTACATCTATTTCTAGTTTATTTGAGATGTTTGCCATGTTCTATCTCTAGATTGGATGTTGTTGAGGTTTTATCTTGGTCATTTGAACATCCTATAATTGGAATATATATATACTGCGGTTTTCATTCTTTGGTATGAAAGGAGGATGAGCTAATGAGTTTTATTTCTTGCAGGGAAAGAAGGAAAGGGCGGCTATAAGATGGAGAGGAGAAAGACTTGCTAGATTTATTAGTTATTGATTTATGGAGGTGTGATTAGATCGTGAATCTGAAGGAAGACATCCTGCGGCTTTGACTCCCTCCGACCAACGCTTCAAAGAAGATCTTCATTGGCCATTGAATGTCAAAGGGGAAACGTTCTATATCACTTATCCATTTATCTATGATGCCCTTCTTGATTGATACATAGTCTTGAGCATATCTTGTATAATTTTTGGTTTCTTCTGAACATCGGATAACCGTGTGTGAGCGGAGCTACGTCTCCGTGTGTTGGGTTTATTGGGGGAAAGTTTCCCCGTTGTTGGTTATGTGTTGACGGAGCTGTGACTCCGTGTGGTTTGAGTGTCCGGGGCGTGTTCCCGATTCTGTGTGTGGGTGTGTGTGCTGCGGTGGCAGCTTGTTGGGGATTTTCCCCGTGTGTGGATATTGCTGCGGAAGCAGCGTGTGTGTGTGGTTGGGGTTCGTCCCCGTGTTGCTACGAAAGTAGCGTGTAGTGAAGCCTCACCCGGTTGGGTGAGGGGTGGACGTAGGGAGCCCGTCGTGGTCCCGAACCACCTAAAAAGCCTTGTGTCTCGTGTGAATGCCTGTGTGTTTGTCCCTTTCTTCTATCTCCCTTCACAGGTTAATTTAATAGATTTTTACTCACTACACCACTGCACACTGCTACTTCTGTTATCCGTGTTTGGCATATTTTTATCTAAGGGTTGCATAGTTATTACGAGTGAGATCGGAAAGATCGAGAGAATCTTTTAAATCTCGTGTTTGTTTAGTTAATCAACACAGTTTATTTTAATTCCATCGTGATCAGTTTAGAGAATTTTTAAAATCCGCCATCTAGGTCAAGGGGACAATTCAACCCCCCTTCTTGTCCGCCATCTAGTCTGGGCCAACAATTGGTATCAGAGCCCAGTCTCTGATTTTTATTCAGCGGACCTCACGGTCTAGGAGAAAAGATCGTTTTCTTGATGGCTAGCTTAGATTCTATTCCTATTTTCAATGGTTTTGACTATGCTTCATGGTTAGGAAAATTTTGTGTTTGGATTACTGACTTTGATCCGAAACTCATGAAATTAATCTCTCATGGTCCACATGCCTTACCCAAAAATGAACTAAAGTGGACTGATGAACATAGGAAAATGAATTCTGAAAATCTTTTTGTTTTGAATGCTCTTAAAGCTGCAATTGACTCTAACAAATTTCCATTTATTCTTGATTGTAGCTCGGCCAAAGAAATGATGGATCAACTGATCAAGGTTCATGAAAGAGGGTTAGAGGATGCGTGCATGATGGCTGATAGCAGGGATGATCACTCAAGCTTAGAGTCCAAGGAGGTATCTTCTGACTCAAATTCTGATGATGAATTAAGTTTTGAAGAATTAATGGATGCCTATGATGAGTTGCTTGAAAGATACAAAATAATCAAATCTGAAAATCGAAAACTCAAAAAGAAAATAGAAAACTCGCATGTTGATAATTCTACATGTGAAAAATGTATTGACCATGAAAAATCAATTGACTCTCACATGCTTGTTGAAGAAGAACTCAAAGAATCGATTGCAGATCTGAAATCTGAAAACAAATCTTTACATGATAAAATTTCAGAATTTCAACTCATTGAGAAAGATAATGAGAAGCTGAAAATATTGAACAACTCTCTGTCTGAAAAAGTCCTTCTTTTGAAAAACGGAAAAGTAAATCTGAATGTTGACAAGACAAATGAACTAGAGGAACTTAGGAAGGAAATAGAAAGCTTCAGGATTTTGAATGACAAATTTGAAAACAATGAAACAATGGGTAGAATGGTTGGTCAAAATGCGAGTCTTCAAATGAATGAACTTGAACACACTTCTATGAACAAAAATTCATTTGAAAAACTCCAAAATGAAAATAGTGCTTTGTTGATTCAAATTTCATTGCTTGAGAGTAGATTGAAAAATCTTAAAAAAATTTGAAAAAAGAAAATGTGTGATTGATGATGATTGTGACAAACTGCATATTCTTGAACAAGAAATTGAAAGTCACAAAACAGTTAATTACTTGTTGAATGAGAAAATTGTTTCATGTGAACAAGAGATAGCTAACTCTCATTTGCAAATCATGAAACTAAAAAATGAAATTAAGACCGTGAATGAATCTTTGTCCTTGTATGATAAAGAAAATGAAAAACAAAAAGATGTTGTTGAATGCTCTTATGTGCATGAAAAGACTTCAATCGTTAAACATGTTCATGCACCAAGAAAAAGAAGGAATGTCTTTTGTGACTATTGTGGCAAATTTGGCCACGAAATGTATGATTACTTTTTAATGAAGTTTGATGATGATGTGGCTTTGAAATCTAGAGTGGAAAATGATAATGGTTCCAAAGATCATGAGAAATCCACAATGAAAAACCTCAACACTCATTGTTACTATTGTGGGTTACTTGGTCATGTTTTTGAAAATTGCTTCATTAAGAAAAATGATGATGAATGGTCTCTCAGAAAGAATTTTTCCTGTCATTACTGTGGTCAAAATGGACATATGATGAATGATTGTCATGTAATGAAAAATGATGACAATTGTTTTTTAAAGGAAAATCTTCTAATTACTATTATTGTGGTGAGAATGGTCATTCAATGGATGATTGTTCCACCATGAGAAATGATGATGATTGGTTTGCTAGGAGATACAAGAATCCATCTGTTCATGTTAACACTAACCCCTCGAGACCCAAGATGGCTTGGGTACCCAAAACTCCAAAATGAGAATCTGTCTTGTAGGGGTGGCTTGAGGAGGAAGAACTAGATGACAAATAAAAACCCTTCAAGGCAAGAGAAATAATGAGCTCTTCTGATAATGAATTTGGTACATTTGCTATTTTTTGAATTATTCAACTCAGGTAAGAGGTTGAATTTTGTGAAATACATCGTGCTTCTAATTGCAACTTCACCTTAAGAATGACAGTTCATGCTTGCTAATTTCCATATTTTTGAATGGAAGTCAAATCCTTGGTTTTGATATTAATCTTGCTAAGGTCTTTTTGAAAAAACTCTGAAAAAGTGAAATGTGAGTTTGAAGAAAAATCTTGAAATTAAAAAGATGCATTTCTGCGTCATTGATTTTCTCAACTTCTGAAATCATGAGATCTTGTGAGCTTCATGCCTAGATGAGTTGAACACTCTTTTCTACATATTTTTCAAATAACAATTTAGTTTTGAACGCTTTACACTGTGCATAGAGTCCTTCATACTCTTACTTACTTTTTGCAAATAACAACTCACATGTGCATACATAGAACACATACTAAGCTTCATAATACTCATTGCACATATCATACACATCTTTGCACACTTGTGAATAGGAATAATTTTTTCAATCATCCTTTCAAGTTATATGCATACACATGCATATCATTGCATATTTCTGTGCTTGAATGCCATGATTATTTGGTATATAAAAGGGTGTTAGTGGAAGGTTGGATTATGTTCAGCCGGAAGCTTTCACTACGCGTGAGGTGGTCTTCGGACCTACGTTATCCGCCAAGTGCCGATAATCAATCTGCTTGAAGTCATTGGAATATCCTTGGTTGAATGCATGTATATACTTTATACAGCCATTTTTTTGACTTCTTCTATGACTCATCCTTTGCTAAATGAAATTGCATTGATTTAGACATGTTTGTTACATGACATATATTAAGGGGGAGATTTTTTATAATCGTGCATACATTTAGGGGGAGACATTACTATGATGAAACTAATTCATATCTTACATTCAAAATAACCACTCACACACAAATGCACCTTTTTGAGATAATGATTCAATTTAATAAGGATTACTATTTTCTACTCTACACTTTAGAGGGCTATTGAGTCTATACATGGAAATCACATATCTCGTGAGGAAAAAGCTGTTTACCCCCACCAAAAAGTCGTATAAGTGGAACGTGGATCCGAGTAGTCGGGAATCCCCCCTGAAACAAAGGAGAAAACTCGCATCGAAAGGAGAAACTAATCCATATCAAAATAAGTGTGATTTGCTACCGAGTAGCCGGGAAGTGTCCCTGAGATAAAGGATACAACTCGCGTTGAAAAGTGTCTCATCCACATCATAAAAAGTGACGAAACTGAGTAACCGGGAATTACCCCTGAAACAAAGGGCATGACTCGTGTCAAAGGTTAGTCACACCATTTATAGTACTTTAAAGAAAAAATTTGGGGTCATACGTAGCTACCAATAGTCAAGCACTGTGTTGAAAGTGTATGGATGATAAGTACTTTGTAGTGTTCTTTAGAAAATCTGATTTTCCATATTGACTTGAACTTCATTGCTCAATCTTCACATTTGCACCTTGGGTTTGATTGTTTGAATGTTCCTTATGAATCTGTCGCTTATCATGGTGTATGCAGTACTTATTTATGTAAGCATGACCTTCTTAGTATTGTACATGCACATCATGTTCTATAATCGATTGCATTATCCTTACACCCGTCCCGAAGGGACTTGCATGAGTCTAAACTTAACTATGCATGCTTGAGTGCCTGAATGCTTGATCTGTCTGTTCATAACATGGTTCATTTCATTTACATGCATCTTTAGGCTATATTTGTATATAATAGGTTCAATAACCCATTGTCGGTTGATTTTTGCTCTTGACAATTGGGGGAGAATAATGTGCTTTTCTAGCACAATACACTCTGTGCATAACTCAATTTTCAGATTTTGCATATAGTTACCTTATGCCACTTGTGCATATTTTGTTAAACATATAACAAAAATTTACAAAAATTAAGCCTTTGCAATTATTTCACACATCTCCTGATTGCACATCAAATTCCAAACTTTTGATTGCTTCTTAGTTTACACACCTTCCTCTCATGGTAGGTGTATTGCTGGGTTCGTGCTCTACTTTTTGAATCTTCATATCTATTCCCCAAGTCCCCCATTTTTTTTGCTAATGACAAAGGGGGAGAGAACTTTAAATTGTCACAATATATTGTCATCATCAAAAAGGGGGAGATTGTTGGGTTCTGTGCGTCCCCTCGTTGTCTTTGACAATGGTTTTGATGATTCCAATATATCGTGTGTTTTGTGTTTACTTCAAAGTGAAAATCTTGACTGTTTATGTTTTATGGCATCCTGATGATAAAACAAGCTAACACTATGATATCTTATTTTGCAGGTTGAATCTCACCTTTCAGTGGATAGTAAAATGGTGTGGCCATTCTAAATTGTCACGAGTCCTGTGTCCTGTTTTAGATGAGTCAAGCAAATACAAATTCTTATGGGTATGAAATTGGTTGCATGGCTTTGTGCAAATGCATAGCCATTTAATTTCAATCTCATGTTGAAAAGATCATCACATTCCTTGGATTGCAACCTCTAGCATGATGTTGTTTCAAGCATTCTGATATCAAGGAACTCATGTTGTTCGATGGCATTTCAAGCATTTTAAGTGATAGAAAGGATTCAAATCCAATCTGTTGCATAAATCCCAAAGGTACGAGTTCAAGTTTGGATGTTAGTTGGTTGATGAAAATCTGGAATTATGTGTATTCTCATCCATGTTTCTTTTATATGGCTTGAGGTAGTACCTTGCTCACTTTGTTTCCCATTCTCTTTGTTGAAACCAAGAATAAATGATGGTTGTTTTATAATCTTGATTGAATGGGTTCCATATCTTCACATGGCTTCTTATAGCAGGTTGAATGAACATAAACAACCATTTATGAATTTCACTTGGATTGATTGAGTATTGGGATGAATGGTTGTGGGTACAAAGTGGAGGTTCATTAAGGTTGAAATGCATTGAAGAGATAGTTGTGTGTAAGTTCAGGTTGGTATGGACTGTATCTTGGAAATTATGACAGGTTTGAACAGTGTTTTCAATACCATCAAATGCATGTCATTTCTATTGGGATATCATGCTTTTTATTAGGTTGAAAATGTGTTTTTGAGCTATATTGGATTATCACTCATGAAACTGGGTTACTTGATAGTGCAGGTTTTGATCTTCCCACATATCTTGAAAATCAAGGTAAGAATCTTCTTATGATAGATTTCCATGTGGGGAGATTAGGCTCAATTTATACTTCATGGCTTAGGGGTTCATTGGCTTCTAAATTGTCATTTGATAATTATAGCTCATATTGCATCATGCTCATTGTGATTCCTATTCTTTCATGCAAGATCTAATTGGATTTGGTAATTTTATCCAAGTGCTTTATGTATGTTCTTGAGGAGGCTCTTGAGTTGAAAATATGTGCAAAACATTTATGTTACTCTTGCTAATGCTTTCATAATCATATTACATGTCTTTTGGGTCTTGGACTCAAAACTAGTTCCATATGTTGATGCATGATCCAAATATTTTAATTCATGATTTGGTTCAATGGATTGCATGTTTAGGTCAATGGGAATCCTTTAAATATCAGTTTTTAATGTTTCAAGGTCAATGGGTCGACCCCCCATGCTCAATGGGTCGTCCCCTGGGCAAAACAGGGAGTTTTCAGCTTCTGGACTGACAGTGGGTCGACCCCCCCATGAGATGGGTCGACCCCCCTGTAACCAATCCTGCCAGACAGCATTCTGTCTGGCAGATGGGTCGACCCCCCCTCCTAGATGGGTCGACCCCCCTGTTTTCGCAACTCTGCACGAGAAAATCGTGGGCCACCGTAGCCCAACCAAATGACTTCCAAATGGGTTGAAAATTTACCCTCATGCCCTTGGCTTAGTAATGAACATGTTAGGGTGGTTTTGCTAGGGTTTTGCAAGGGCAATATGGTCTTTTCATCATTCTATCATGGGGCTATACGTATGATGCGATTTTGGGGATTTTAGAAGGAGAAGAGGCTAACGTTCGTGTTCTTTCTGCAGGTGAGAGAGGAAGGAGTTGGAGAGGACCTCCATGCCATATCTGATCTACCTCTGTTGAGATTTGGAGCTCGGTGAAGAAGAAGATAGCAAGCGGAATGATGCAATTAATCTAAAGATGTCAAAATCGCGAGCATCCGTCGACATCGTCTTGGAGATTTGAGGAGTTTGCAAAAGGGAAAAATCTCTACATCTATTTCTAGTTTATTTGAGATGTTTGCCATGTTCTATCTCTAGATTGGATGTTGTTGAGGTTTTATCTTGGTCATTTGAACATCCTATAATGGGAATATATATATACTGCGGTTTTCATTCTTTGGTATGAAAGGAGGATGAGCTAATGAGTTTTATTTCTTGCAGGGAAAGAAGGAAAGGGCGGCTATAAGTTGGAGAGGAGAAAGACTTGCTACATTTATTAGTTGTTGATTTCTCGAGGTGTGATTAGATTGTGAATCTGAAGGAAGACATCCTGCGGCTTTGACTCCCTCCGACCAAAGCTTCAAAGAAGATCTTCATTGGCCATTGAAAGTCAAAGGGGAAACGTTCTATATCACTTATCCATTTATCTATGATGCCCTTCTTGATTGATACATAGTCTTGAGCATATCTTGTATAATTTTTGGTTTCTTCAGAACATCGGATAACCGTGTGTGAGCGGAGCTACGTCTCTGTGTGTTGGGTTTATTGGGGGAAAGTTTCCCCGTGGTTGGTTATGTGTTGACGGAGCTGTGACTCCGTGTGGTTTGAGTGTCCGGGGCATGTTCCCCGATTCTGTGTGTGGGTGTGTGTGCTGCGGTGGCAGCTTGTTGGGGATTTTCCCCGTGTATGGATATTGCTGCGGAAGCAGCGTGTGTGTGTGGTTGGGGTTCATCCCCGTGTTGCTACGAAAGTAGCGTGTAGTGAAGCCTCACCCGGTTGGGTGAGGGGTGGACGTAGGGAGCCCGTCGTGGTCCCGAACCACCTAAAAATCATTGTGTCTCGTGTGAATGCCTGTGTGTTTGTCCCTTTCTTCTATCTCCCTTCACAGGTTAATTTAATAGATTTTTACTCACTACACCACTGCACACTGCTACTTCTGTTATCCGTGTTTGGCATATTTTTATCTAAGGGTTGCATAGTTATTACGAGTGAGATCGGAAAGATCGAGAGAATCTTTTAAATCTCATGTTTGTTTAGTTAATCAACATAGTTTATTTTAATTCCATCGTGATCAGTTTAGAGAATTTTTAAAATCCGCCATCTAGGTCAAGGGGACAATTCAACCCCCCTTCTTGTCCGCCATCTAGTCTGGGCCAACACGATCTAATATATATCACCATGATAGTTAGGGAATCAAGAGATGGGAGATGAACTATTCAATGCATCGATCATAACCTATAAAATAATTAAATATTTATAAGTAATTTCACATGAAAGTTAAACATGACAATATTTTCTTAACAAATTAGAAAGATACTTTACATATTCTATGAGCCAAAGAATATGGCTCCCAAGTGCATCTCTAATTTTCTTTCTTTCTTGATCTTTAATAATAAGGGGGGCTTCGACCTTGTTTGCATGTAAAACTGATACTTCATAATAAGCATTTCCTATCTGTCACCCCATCACAACTTTATCTTTATAAACACTTATTACAAGACCAGTTGCCACATGCTCTCCTTCTAGATCTAATAGTTTCACCCACTTCTCTTGCAACTGTGCAACAGAAAAAAATAGAACCATCAAATAGAACTTCAAATAGAGCTTTGTACAATAACTGTAGCAATACATAGATGCTTAAAAAATTAGTTTCCACTCAAAATAAAAACATGTTTTTTACCTTTAAATAGCCCCTGTGGGTTCACAACACAAGTTTCATATTCTAAAAACACCGACGCATCAGTCCGATTTCACTCAAAATTAGTCAAATCGGACTGTTTCCAAACACTACCTAAAAGCGCAGCAAAATATGTTTTAGTACATAAGCATAAGAATAAAAACAACATTTCACATTTTAATCTAAGAATGCCTCATCCTTAGGTAGTTTAAGTTAAAATGTTAAACCTTCAGACTGAATAGAATATAAGAAAACATATGACACGCAGAAACTGGCATAGGATTGAAATGTACAGGATGACTAGTAGCTTCCATTGATAGATTCTCCATTTTAAAAAGGCGTGGGCTTTACATGATTTGCAACATCTCCATAGTCATCAAGCCTATGGCTGAAAGTTATGGCTCAATAGCATTTTTAGAAGACCTGGTGTTCATTTAATACATTACATCAGCCCCCAAAAACTAAAGAAAAAAAAACTAACTAGTTTAAATCTATGCCGTGTCTTTGGACTTTACCGTCCATAACTAACTTCTTCCTAGCCTACATCACATACCATGATACAGGGACATATTAAACATCCAAAATGTCAATCAGTTCTTGTACAAAGAAGGATATCTGGCACTGAAGCAGGATCAAGCTCCCAACAGCCTCGCAGTTTACCACCTCTTTGTTCAGTCAGCATGACAGAAGGAATCTGATAAGAGAATTTCAACAATTCAACCTTGAATATATCCATTGTCATTGGAGTTCCATTGTTTCTTTTTGGCCTGAAGATAGCCCTAAAGCCCTCCACCTTTTCCAAAACCATGACTCTTATCAAAGAATCAGAATAGTAAATGACTTCTACAAACTCATATTCACCCCTCTCCAAACAATTCTGTAAATCAGGTAACTGCTATTCAATACAGTCCACACCTCATTGACCTGGGGATAGATATCATACTGTTGCTTTTTTTTTCAACATGTATAGCCTGTACCAAGTGAGAAAACATTTCAACCCTATCATATGTTTCTTTAGCATATCTTCCAGAACAAGGTCTAAATCTTCCACAACCAAAAGGAATATATTTTTTGTCCCATTTGAAGCATGTTCACGGTTGCTAGAGGAGATACAATGGGACAAAAAATATCTTCCTTTTGGTTTTGAAAGATTTAGACCTTGTTCTGGAAGAGATGCTAAGGAAACATATGATAGGGTTGAAATATTTTCTCACTTGGTACATGCTATACATGTTGAAAAAAAAGTAACAGTTTGATATCTATCCCCGGGTCAATGAGGTGTGGGCTGTATTGAATGGTAGTTACCTGATTTACAGAATTTTTTGGAGAGGAGTGAATATGAGTTGGTAGAAGTCATGGTTTGATAAGAGTCTTGGTTTGTTGTCATGGTATGTCCTCCCATTGTACCTACGCTTCATACTCATATTGCTAGTGCTAAGCTGGAAGAGGTCTCCATTTGGTATCCCATCCTTTGAAGAGAGCCCAAACCTCACCTGTTGGTTACATCACATAAGAATTTCTTTTTGAACCTTTCGTCCAAGACATTAAGTGAGAGAACATATGGACATTGTTAGAATTTTCTGCTCCCCCAAGCATGAAGTTCTCACAACCCAATGGTAGTTTCTCATCATAACAATCAATCTCAGCAGATAGTTCAAAATTTAAAATTCAATGACTCATTTAACTTCATTACATTATGTACTTTATTCTTTTAAGGTTACTCGGGAACTTTCTTAAAGAAATTTCTTATCTGAGCAGATTCTTTAAAAGAGTTCGGATGCATTTATATTTTGTTACAAATGGGTGCTCTTAATGCACATGACTAGAAGAAGACAATCTTTAATTAAGAGATAGGGACAGATGCAGCCAAATGTAAGGAAGGGAAGTTATTCTTTGTTGAGTGTGTGATTTTGATGATTACAAAATGTTATTCTAGTGTCATTTTGAATATTATTCTAGTGTTATTTTGTTCCATACCTTGATTTTGATACTTATACTAATTTGGTATTTCTTGTGTTTTTGCAGGGGTTATGTTGGTTCTTGACCCAAATAAGCAGGGGTCGACCCTCACTGGGTGTGGGTCTGTCTGAAGTTGAAGGAAAACAGGGTGTTGTAGGGGTCGACCCTGATGCGGGACGGGACGCGAACCTGGGACTCTAGCTCGTCGACATCACTAAGCGAGGGAAACGTGCAGATGTGAGCAGTTGAGAAACTGGCAATGAGTCTCGGGTATCAACTTTTTCGCATGCCCGGATTGAGTCACGGGACAGGTCACACTCACTCTCTCACAACGATGATTGAAATAATATAACGAGCTAATTAAACTATCACTCATGCAGCGGCATATAAAAGTATATACGAGTAAAGCAAATACCAAAGAGGGGAGCGGAAACGATACCTCCACACTTCAGGCGTGGGGAAGACGACCCCGGTCGAAACTCGTACTCCCGGTACACAGTAAATAAATAATTACAACAGTGTATTTAATTGCCCACTCCTCGTAGGGAGGTAAGGGACTACAATGGGAACCGGGATTAGGGAACTCGGGTTGACGGGCAGCAAGTCGGAAGGACTTTCGGGCCGGAGACGGGCTGCTGGTCCGACTCGGTACTATTCCAACTCGGTTATTGCAACTCAGTTCGCCCGCTAGACAACAAGCGAACTCGGCTGCTATGACATTGGCTTCCGGTCACCTTCTAGTCACGGAGGCTGGCTGGGACGTCAGTGGAAGATTCCTCTTCAATCCCCGAGATCGATGGTGACTGAATCGACGCTGAAGTAATTTTGCAAGAATTAACTTGCTGCTACCTTTGCTGGCCTATTCTCGGATCAGAAATGCGCGCCACAATGAAAATAATTTTTGCACCTAGATCCGGTGTCGGATCGAGGCGAAATTGGTATCATTGGAAACTACACTCGAAGGGCTACAACATATATTATGTTCAGATCCATTTAGTAGACAAATTAGAAATGAAAATGACTGTTCCCATGGTTTTTTTTGCTCACTCGGATTACAGACAGTTAGGAAAGAACAGGATCTGCCTGAGACTGAGATTTGACCACAATACAAATGATAGATCTAAACTCTGGGAAAATTATGGGCGGAAGAGGGGGAAGTGAGGAACACATATGATTGTTTTGGAAATTTTTGGAGATGGCTAAGGGGGCAGGAAAAATACAACAATAAGACACTATCCAGCAGATCTGCAAACTGGCAGATTGCTAGGGGAAAAACTTAATTACGGAAAAAATAGCAAATGAAAGCGGAATGACACAAAATTTGAACTGGGGATGGGTAACAAGGAGGGGGACGATGTATCAAAATTTCATGATCATCAGATAACTGAATTTGGCGTACCAACCTTTTCTTTCAGCTTCTGTCTTAGATCTCAGAATCTTGGACAGCAGGGTAAAGAAATGGTTGTGGCGGTTCGAAGGCGGCACGAACAGAGGCGGCGGCGGCGGTGGCTGGAAATCACATGCAGAAGAGGTGATAGAACTTGGAATCCACCAAGTTTATAGCTTCACACCATAGAAATCATAGCAGTCCAGTTCTAAGGGGGAGAGAGGGAGAGATAGGGGCGCCCTTGGGCTCTCTTGTGCACAAATGTAAATTTTTCTTCATTAATTCTCACAAAATGGAAAATACATGGATTATATAGAAATGTACAAATGACCTAAACTACCCTCAGATCTAGGGTTGGGAGGGGTAAATAAGGGATGGGATAATTAATCCCCCATGTGGTCAAATGACCAAAATAAATAAAATACAATATGAATAAACTATATTAAAGGGTGGGGCACCCCTTGGACCAAGGGATGTAAAATTAGATTTTTCTTCTTTTGTCTCCTTGGTCCAAGTCCAATCTTGGACTTTGAACTAGCCCCACATGGGCCCTAGAGGCTAGGTGGACTAATGGGAAATAAGGTGGGGGCCCCTGCTAGACCTACTGACATTTTACATAAAAACCCAAAGGCCTTTTGCAAAGAAACCCAAATATTCCTAATGACTAACCCTTTGCCCTATAATGCTTTACAATTGCAAACCCAATTAGCCAAGGATATAAATGTAAACAAAAGGACACAATTGCAAAATAAAATGTTAGTGCCCATTGTTGATTCCCATCAATTCTCCCCGGGTCGGAAGAACTCGACCCCGTCGAGTAAGGGGTGCTGCTGCTCGCGTGGCTCCAGCGGATCTGTCACTGACCAGGTAGCGCGGAGTACGCTCCACTCCAAGTAATCGTCACCTCCTCATCCCGTATATATTCGATATGTACATGCTACTGTGGGAATGAGGCTAGTGGTGGACACTCCGGGGTGGAGTCACTCTGAAGGGAAGGAGACGGCCCAATGACTCACTAGGAATCACCACAGAGTCCCTATATGTGACTAGATCCGAGATATTGAGGTAGTGCCGATCCAAAATTCCGGCAAGTCTATAACGTACGCAGTAGACCCGACTAGCCTCACACTCGAAAGGGACTGACTTCACAAGCTGACATGAAACCGACTATGCGACTCCTAATATGCTCGACACATGTATGTATAGACTCTTGATAGGTTGGACGAATAAAGAAAACACGGACTCACACATGACCCTAAACAAACCTACTGTTAGACCGACCCATACATATGGAATGGTAGACCAGGACATCCAAATGTGTGCCATGCATACACAAGACGCAACCAAATGTCGGTAGAATCATGGACTCCTAGATATCCCAAAGTGCACCACTCATGCACGGATGGCCTTTTGCATTTGGGAGGTTTGGGAGGTTTGGGTGACTTGGGTGGGCCAGGGGAATCAAATTCACTTCCTTCATTACTCCAATGAATGGGCTCCTTGTAGAGTGTATGTGGACTGGCCCGTGGGGAAGGGGTGTGATAGTGAACTCCGCTAATGAAGTGGAGTAGATGTGGTGGGCCAAGGGGTTCACTAGGGAAGGGGTCGAAGGGATCAAAGAATGTGTGGCCAGTCGATATGGGTTTCCCTATGACATGGTCCCAAGTTTGAAATTCTTGAAGGTATAAATAATCACCTTCATGCATTGTGATCGGTGGGACGACGGTCATGTGTAGAAGGTATGGTTCCTCCCTCGGGATAAGTGGAATGAAGTTAGGCTCGGCCGGCATGGGGAGGAATAAGAGAACCTCTGTGGTGACATGACCCATGGTGCACATGGAGGTAATGGACCCTAAGGCTAGATGTGAGAAGCTATGACTATTGGGTTGGTCGAAGCCTCGGGCCAACATACACGTCAACTTCAATTGCCAGTCTAATCCATTAATAAGGTCATCCAATGTATCAACATGGTGACTAGACCGGAAGGTGATATGGAATGAGTTGACGGGCACTAATGGTAGTGTGGGGTCCATGTATGGGTAACAAGATGCATTAGGGACCAAGCCTATCTTGAGCCAACTAAGTAGTGGCTCAGCAATGAATAGCTTTCCCGTTAGAAACACGGGTGGCTGCAAATGAGGTGGCTCTAGATAAAGATTGGAAGGTGAGGGTGGGGGCATAGGAGCTCTCACAGACGGAGAAGGAATGTCCTCCTTGAGGGGAAGAGGTCCTTGGGGTGGCACCGGGTTGGGAGGCTCGGGCAGGAGTCCGTCGATTCGAGTACACATCCTATCCAACCAACCCGACATGATATTGAGGAGTTCGGCAACGGTGGGGGTTGGAGTAGGGGCATCATGGTGGACTCGCTCATGGTCTCTCGGCCTAGTCTTGGGTTTAGGCTCATCGACATGCGGGGCTCTTTGCCTCCGACTCTGAAATCCTGGTGGGAGGTGACTGGGTGGCGTCGGTTGGAGGTGACTGGGCCGGGTAGGTATACCCTTCTAAGCTCGCCCTTCATCTCACGCCATGACTCTATAGGCCATTGCCTCCTAATTTCCCTCAAGTATTCTATGCCCCTCCATTTTTTAGTGGCTTCGTAAATAAGTCACCTTGTGGCAAAGTCGACTTGCATGGCATCGGACATAATGTAACACTCAAAGTATTTTTCCATAGCGGCTTCCCACTCTAGGTAGTCGCTTGGGACTTTGGAGCCATAGAAGTCTGGGGCTTCGGGCCTATGGAGGTGGTGGGGTTGGATTCCCCATCCTTGGGTGTGTCGTCACCATTCATATGATGTGGGCTTTTGGGGATCCATGGGACACGGGAAGCTATAGGATGGCCATGCTGACACTTGGTGCAAGACGAACCGACTAGACACGACCCTAAAACAACAATGCAAAGTTGGAATGCAGACTCGACTACAAACCTAGAATCAACCAATAACCGGTAGGTGGCGGAGGTGTGATCCGAAGACCGAACTCACGCAAGTGTGCAACCTTCCCAATAGGCGTAACCTATCGTTCTGGAAACACTTTTTGATATACCGGGTAGAGGAATGCAATGTGACACCTTGGACCGACTACACTAGAATCGACTTAGCTTTGATATCAATTTGATGCGGGACGGTACGCGAACTTGGGACTCTAGCTCGCGGACGTCCCTAAGCGAGGGAAACGTGCCGATGTGTGCCGAGTCTCGGGTATCGACTTTTCGCGTGCTCGGATTGAGTCACGGGATGGGTCACACTCACTCTCTCGCAGCGGTGATTGAAATAATATAACGAGCTAATTAACCTATCACTCATGCAGCGGCATATAAAAGTATATACGAGTAAAGCAAATGCCAAAGAGGGGAGTGGAAATGATACCTCCACGCTCCGAGCGTGGGGAAGACGACCCCGGCAGAAACTCATACTCCTGGTACATAGTAAACAAATAATTGCAGTAGTGAATTTAATTGCCCACTCCTCGCAGGGAGGTAAAGGGTGACAATGGGACCCGGGAGTAGAGAACTCGAGTTGACGGGCAGCAAGTCGAAATGGCTTTCAGGCCGGAGACGGGCTACTGGTCTGACTCGGTAGTATTCCAACTCGGTTCAGCAACTCAGTTCGGCCCGTTGGACAGCAAGCAAACTCGGCTACTGTGATGGCAGCTTCCGGTCACCTTCTAGTCACGGCAGCTGGCTGGGACGTCGATGGAAGATTCCTCTTCGATCCCCAAGATCGGCGGTGGTTGAATCGACGCTGAAGTAATTTTGCAAGAATTAACTTGCTGCTACCTTTGTTGGCATGTTCTCATATCAGAAATGTGCGCCTCTACGAAAATAATTTTTGCGCCGTGATCCGTTGTCGGATAGAGGTGAAATTGGTACCGTTAGAAACTAGACTCGAAGGGCTACAACATATATGATTTCTAAGTCCATCTAGTAGACATATTAGAAATAAAATGACTGTGCCCAAGGTTTTTTTTGCTGACTCGGATTACAGACAGTCAGGACAAAACATGATGTGCCAAAGACTGAATTTTGACCACAATACAAATGATGGATCTAGACTCTGGGAAAATTATGGGTGGAAGAGGGGGATGTGAGGAACACGTATGATATTTTTGGAAATTGTTGGAGATGGCTAAGGGGGCGGGAAAAATACAATAATAAGACACTGTCCCGCTGATCTACAAACTGGCAGATTGTTGGGGGAAAAACTTAATTACGGGAAAAATAGAAAATGAAGGCGGAATGACACAAAATTTGAATTGGGGATGGGTAACAAGGAGGGGGACGATCTATCAAAATTTAAAGATCATCAGATAATTGGATTTGGCATATAAATATTTTCTTTCAGCTTCTATCCTGGATCTCGGAATCCTAGACAGCAGGGTAAAGAAATGGTTGTGGCTGTTCGACGGCGACACGAACGGAGGCGGCGGAGGCGGTGGCTGGAAATCACATCCAGCAGAGGTGATAGAACATGGAATCTACCAAGTTTATGGCTTCACACCATAGAAATCAGAGCAGTCCAGCTCTAAGGGGGAGAGAGGGAGAGATAGGGGCGCCCTTGGGCTCTCTTATGCACACATGCAAATTTTTCTTCATTAATTATCACAAAATAAAAAATACATGGATTATATAGAAATGTACAAATGACTGAAACTACCCTCAGATCTAGGGTTTGGGAGAGGTAAATAAGAGATGAGATAATTAATCCCCCATATGGTCAAATGACCAAAATAAATAAAATACAACAAGAACAAACTATATTAAAGGGGGGGCGCCCCTTGGACCAAGGGAGGTAAAATTGTATTTTTCTCCTTTTGTCTCCTTGGTCCAAGTCCAATCTTGGACTTTGAACTTGCCCTTTGAACTAGCCCCACATGGGCCCTAGAGCCTAGGTGGACCAATGGGAAATAAGGTGGGGGCCCCTGCTGGACCTAATGGCATTTTACATAGAAATCCAAAGGCCTTTTGCAAAGAAACCAAAGATTCCTAATGACTAACCCTTTGGCTTATAATGCCTTATAATTGCAAACCCAATTAGCCAGGATATAAATGTAAACAAAAGGGCACAATTGTAAAACAAAATGTTAGTGCCCGGTGTTAATTCCCATCAGACCCTCATTGGATCCAGGGCTGCCTGGAGGTGTTTGTGGAGTTGAAACTGCATGGGTCGACCCATAGGGTCGACCCCCATTGTCATGCATTCTGTTTGAGTGACATGTGTAGAAAACTGCACAGGGGTCGACCCATACGGTCGACCCCCACTGTCCATGCTTCTATTTAGACATGTCGTGAGCAAAGATTTCTCAAGGGTCGACCCCTTCCAGACGGTGTTCACAAAATTATTTCTAATCTATTTTTAAGGCTTGAGAACTTTACCAAATTGCCCCCACTTCATTTCTAACCTCGTGGAGTTACACTTAGACCATTCTAGAAGGCGCATCCGTGTCTTTTGGCCTCTCTCTTGGGTATATATACTATTATTGCAAATTTGGGAGATTCATCTAAGGGCTTTCTTGTTTCATGTGACAGCAAATTAGACATGCTCAATGGTGACCATCTCATCTTCTAAGACAATTATTTCAAATCTTTCCATGCGAAAGATGTTCACGATCTTTCTTTCAATTTTCTTTCCCTCACTCTACTGCATGCTATGCCTTTTTTTCGCTTTCTCGATCTACCAAGCCTGGAATGCATGTCCAATGCGAATACATGTCTGAATGTCTCAAAATGCACCTTGCAGTCTTTTCTACTTGTCATAAACTCTGCCATAAAGAATATGAGTGTAGGAAGAAATATATGGCCCAAGGCCTCTGGATAACAACTATGGTAGAAACAATTTGATGCTGATTTTCATAGAAAATGGATTCATATAATCTAGATGCACCCACTGGGTGTGATCGCATGTCAATTTGCAATTGAAAGATTTTCTACACAAATACGAATTGTTACCTGGTATGCTACTATTTCCTTACTCGCTACTAACGAACATGCCTGTGATTCCACATTTCTTTGCATAACTCCATTCCCTCCCTGGTTATCATATACATACCATGAACTCTTGCACAAATTTAAATGGCATTCTTAAATGTTATTGCACCCACTTGTACAGATGATTTCTCTACAATGGCCAACCTGGCTTTTAATTCCTTCACTCGATTTTTCATTTGGTTGTTCTCAACCTGCAAATTATGACATGTCCCCCACAAAGTAGAGGGAGTCGGCCCTGTCCCTACACCACGAACACGGCCAGATCTATCCTCACCAAGGAGCTGAGCGTATTCATCGCCTTTAACTGCAACTGGACGGGGACCGGTTGAGCTTGCATCACCTTCAAACCGCTTTTTATCCTTCAACTTTTCCTGCCATGTTTTGATTAAAGCTCATTTTTGTGACACGAGCCTGCTGACTTATTTGTTGTATCAACATTTTCCTTCAAAAAAACTTACTATGACAACATCGCATTCTTCATTGACAGGCTTTCCATCTCTGCGCACGTGCGTAATTACGAACAAATCTTAACGATCCAAAATAGTCCCTATCTTATCGTACTAATGCATCAAAAAAAATTCAGTAGACTTGTTAGATGCAACTAAAAGGAAGAAATTAAAAACTAAATTATTATATAATCTCCATCTTGTAGATGTCTGCCACTGTCCTTGTGCCAGCACAATTGAACCACTTTTGTTTACCCTTATTCACTTTATTTGTCACATTTTTTTCCACATTGAAGTTAGAATAAATTAGTCAGATAACGAAATAATAATAGATCTAAAATCAGATAGGAAAAATAATAAGGGCCAGTAGACAATGATTTACCTGCCATTCTTCTCCACTCCAAACTTCCACTGCCTCCTTCCATTGTTGTAGGCTCATTATTTTCGTATCTGGAGCCTTTTGCTGGCTCGCTCTCAACTTTCGATTGAAAAATCACCTCTGGATAGTGTATTTGAAGTATTTCCACTTCAACGATAGATCTTTCATGACCCATGTACTCCGTGATTCATCAATGTCATACTTTCACTACAAGACAAATGGAAATAATTAATATCATTTCATGCAGTGAATACAATAACATATACAAAATTAATAGAAGTCACATTTTCAATTTTTGTAATAAAAAAGGACTAAATTTGACCGTACATTACCTTTATATAATCCCAAACATCATCTTTATTGGAGTTTGGCATTTTCTTCCAATTTGGGTAAGAAATGGGTAACTTCTCTGCATTCCTTCACATTGTACCCAAGAAAGTTCTCAATGAACAGTCCCCAGCACCCACTGGCTGGTCAAGGTCATTCCACTCAACACAAATCAACCTACCATCATCCATGCCATGCACATCATGGGATGAGGTACATCCTCATTTTCTCCGACGAGCAACGCCCTCACTTCCTTTGGAATCCATTGTCTCAATATCTTGATCTCTCAGCTGGCCTTCCACGGATATCTCAACTTGCTAGACTCCTTCAACTTTGGAACCTCCAACTTCTTGCCCTTCCACCAATAACTCAGCCTTTTTCTGGCCTCCCTCAACTTCTTGCCCTTCCACTAATATCTCGGCCTTTTTCTAGCCTTCGTCACCCTCCTAACCTATAGCCTTTTTCTGGCCTCCATCACCCTGCTGACCTGCAACCTTTTTCTGGCCTCCCTCCATTTTCGCACTTCCATTGCCAACTTTTGTCTCACCACCTCTGCTAACACCTCTAAGCTTATGTTCAAATGCATCCATATGATCATAGGTAAACCAACTCTCATGAAGTTGAAAATGCCAAGAGAGAAACATATATCATATAAGTGAAAAATATCAACATAAAGTAATGTCAACTTCGCTTTGAAAACACATACAAAATACGGATAACCATCCAGCTTGAAGGGCGTTATCTTGCAAAAATAGACACATGTAGCAAAGAACAAATATGCCACATTCTGAATCATTCCTTTGTTGTGGGACCTGCCATTAGGTACGTGCATTAGAAAACATTACTTTAGTAATTATGATGAAAAAGTTACGTTCAACAAAGTATGAAATAAACACAAACCTTTAGAACAAAAATAGGAATGTAATATATCTCTACATCGGACTCTTGTCTACCCTCCGCCCGAAATATGTCTAACACAAAATTGGGCAAAGAAAATAATATTATTCAGACCACAAACATATAATAAACATATACAAAAGAGATAGGGAGCATATACCGTCAGATATCAGGTTCCATTCTCTTAGGATTATCATTTAACAAAGAATCCAAAAGTATAATGCACAGGCTTGCTGGGTCTCCAAATTTCTTGTCAAAGTTGCATAAAATGAGTAGATTCCAATGGTCCCTATATGAATCATATTAGGATAATATACTCCCAAATTTAGTACCAGCTATATTACAAAAGATGAAGATATCACTTACCAATGTACAATTGGAATGAATATGAATGCCATTGAAAATAATTTTTTTGGCTTCAGCTAAAGCATCACCTTCTCAGATGAACCATCTAGGAAGATACTAAACCATAGACAATCTACATATGTGCAATTTGACTTCCTCTCATTCGGTGTCTCCTCACATAATCGCCTGAAAAAGGTTATAACAAGTAAATAGTTTAACAGAAATCACCTAACATTTAGACAAGGAGTGTGAAGACTCACTCTGCATTGGCCTGAAACACATCAGTATCAAGCTTATCTTGAGATGTTGACTTGGTGCATACTTTACCAAGTTTTTTCAACCTTCGTGTTTGCACCCCCGACCCCAGACTAGGGCCCCACATTCCTTCATTGGGAATTTCATTAACAGGTTCCTTGAACCTCAACATCTTTTTATTTTTCCTAGTCCTGCATGCACATTTAAGTTATAAAGGTAAACCAATTCACATTGGTATGCCAAAACAGTTCAAATGAAAGAACTTATGGTCTTACATGACTGTGTGCATAGGAAGTCATTGCCGCTCAGTAGCTATGCTGGCTGTCAATGAAAGAGGGTCATATAGAATGAGAAAGATAAAAGAATAACATTAATATCTGGCTTAAGAAGTAGTTGATGACAGTTGGGAAGTCATCTTGGCTGTAATGCCTAATCTCCAGTGTAGCACGGAGGACATAAGATCCCATTGTAATCACATAATAGATATCTTGAAAGGCGTCCAAAATAAATGCTCAATGTAAAAGAGACTAATAGATATTAGCATGTTTCAGCAAACATTACAAGACCATATTATTCCAAAATAAATATGAAACATCACAAGTATCAAACCTTTCCTCAGAATAGAATACATATGCGTAAAGCCATGGAGAAATGTTTATAGATGAAGCCAACAATGAGATAATGAATGCTACTACTACAAGAAATCAAACAACTGGATTACATGGGTAAATAATATATGATAAATCACCTATAGTGTCATGAATTACCTCCAAAGCCCATGTCACTGTTTTCACCATTTAATATCCCATTCCTAAATTACTCCCAAAAATCAACAAAATATCACCCTGAATTCACAGAAATAGTTTCTAAGAAACTAGGTTAAGGTAAAAAACACTGAATTCTTGGCCTAGGTGATACGAAAATGCCACTTTTGCATTGCATGGGTAAATAATATATGTATGTCAACTAAAATAAGAAAATTAAAGAAATCAAAAATAATATTTTTAGTGAACAATACAAATACATTCTAAGTTGGAACTTCTATCCCTTCAATGTCATCTCTTTTCCACTAATGTTGTACATCGTAGCCATCACTATCACTATCACCACCAACATTGTGCATTGGCTCATTGTCTAAGAGGTCTCCTTCATCTTCTTTGTTGTCATCTTGCACGTCAAAGATGTCTCTTGGCTTTGTCTTCCGGACAACATACCAACCGCTCTCTGTTGGATCTTCAACCTACCATACTTGGTCTACTTCAGAGGCTAAGACAAAAGGCTCTGTAGTTTTTAATCTACAAGTGGGATTGACAAGGGTAAAGTTTCTTTCACATTTAATGCCCCGATTAACATCTATCCAATCACACTTGAAGAGCAAAATTCTCATCTATCCATAGTAATTCAATTCTACAATTTCCCATAATAAACCATTTCACCATGAATGGGTTTTTTGTCCTTTGCACTTGCAAAACTTGACGTTGGAGCAGACAATACCACCCCACTATTTTGTGTCACCCGACGAGATTCAACCTCTTGTGTGAAAAGGCGAAAACCATTGATGATGCATGCATCATATTTCTTCACCATAGGTATTGGGTCATCTTTTAACCACCGGATATTAGATGATATGGCCTCTTCACATTGTTATTGCAATTTGTGTATCTATAATAGTCAAGAATATACTGTAATTACAATACTCTTCATAAGTAGGTATTATTTATGGGAGAAAAAAAATAAAGTCACTTACATGCTTGGAAAACCAACTTGGAAATTTAGACGTATGGAGTCGTTCAATCTCCATCTCGCTTAAGCGAGAAATTTTTTTCTTAACCTCATCAAAGTGTTTACTGCATGTCATAACTAACATTAACTAAAGAACTTTAATTAGATATGTGGGGTAAAACAATGACTTCTTTACTTACTTTATATACGGGGAAATTGCATCATAATTAAACAATACGTATCGATGGGCTTACCTCAACTCTTCTTGATGTAAATTAACACCAACACCAACCCCTAATGGATGTGCTACTTCTGAAAATATTTCCCAACCATCCTCTATTGGAAGAGTATGTCTTTCCACATTTCGAATTGGCCTATTTAGCCACGTCTCTATATCGTCATGAAGGTATCTTGATGTAAATGTTAATGTTTCGTTAGCTATGTAGCCCTGAGCAATACATCCTTCTAGAGATGCTTTGTTACGCACATAAGACTTCAACTACACCAAATACTTGCATATGAATATTTGTGATAAACCAAGTCAATAGTAAATAATATTTCACTTGTACTCTTTATTCTAATAGTTATATCATAACAATACCTTTCAATAGGATACATCCACCTGTAATTTACAGGGCCAGCCAACCTAGTTTCATCAACAAGATAAAGGATCAAGTGCACCATAATGTCGAAGAAACTAGGGAGAAATATCATCTCCATCCGACATAGCACACCTACAGCATGTTGACCAAGCTTATAGAAATTATCTACTGAAGATATTTTAGAGCACAAGTCTACAAAAAAATGACATATTTCAGTAAGGACATCAGATACTTCCCTTTGTGAAATGCCTCGAAGTGCTATTGGAAGTAATTGTTGTAGAAGCACGTGGTAGTCATGACTTTTCAAGCCCCAAATCTTATTATCCAGAGTGCTAAAATACCTTGCTACGTTGGAAGAGTAACCATCAGGAACTTTCACTTTCTTTAAAACATTGCAAATCCTATCTTTCTCCATTTTGCTCAATGTAAATTTTGCAGGCGGCAAAACTATCTTCTTTATACTAACTTGTTGTGGATGAAGAGATGGCCTTATACCTAAGGTTTGTAAATCTTGGCGAGCCTTCAAGCCATCTTTGTTTTTTCCATCAATTGTTAAGAGTGTTCCAAT
This sequence comes from Amorphophallus konjac, assembly GCA_022559845.1. Taxonomy (NCBI): domain Eukaryota; kingdom Viridiplantae; phylum Streptophyta; class Magnoliopsida; order Alismatales; family Araceae; genus Amorphophallus; species Amorphophallus konjac. Next base: position 168,753,479 of record CM040120.1, on the reverse strand, counting down.
AATACTTTCACAAACATTCTTCTCTATGTCCATCACATCAAGATTATGGCACAGCGATAAGGACTTCCAATATGGCAATTCAAAAAAAATGTTGTGCTTCTTCCAATTCAAATACTTGTTGACATCTATAGGCGCCACCTTCTTCTACTTCCTTTTTCCTTCAGCTTGAATACGACATTTACCTGCCTTAAAAGACAAGCCTCGAAGTTGCTCCAAGACTTCAAACCCAGACAATGGTATGGGCCTATCTCCTAACTCTTCCTTTCCATCAAATCGATGGGACAATAATCAAAATTTATGATATTTCCTCAACCATCTCCTATGCCCAGTGTAATAATGCATCCCATTAGCATCCAACCACATGGAACATGTATCTTTATTGCAAACTGGGCAAGCTAGTCGCCCTTTAGTGCTCCAACCTGACATGTATGCATATGCAGGGAAGCCATTAATAGTCGATAACAATGTAGCTCGCATGCTGAACATTTCACCCTTTGAAGCATCAAATGTATCCACCCTATGCCACAAAATCTGTAATTCTTCAATGAGTGGTTGTAGATAAACATCAATATCATTGCCAGGCCCCTTTGGACCAAAAATTAGTAAGGATAATATTACATTTGGACCTTTCATGCATTGCCAAGGTGGAAGATTATAAGTGACTAGAAGAACCGGACAAGTACTATGACTAACACTCATGGTACTAAAAGGGTTGAACCCATTACTTGCTAACCCAAGACGTACATTCCAACTCTCCTTTCCAAAGTCAACAATAGCATCTAGATATTTCCAACATGGTGAATCTATCGGATGTCTTAAAATGGCATCTTCTTTACGATTTTCTTCGTGCCATCTCATATTTATTGCAACACGAGAGCACGTGCACAACCTTTTTAGCCTTGGTATCAATGGGAAGTGACGAAGGGCTTTCTTAGCAACCTTCTTAATCTCTCCAGACTCTTCAAAGTCTTTTATAGTTCTCCACCGAGATTCCCCACATTTAGGACATGAGTCCAGATTCTTTTTCTCTTTCCAAAATAAGACACAATCATTTGGGCATGCATCAATTTTATGATAGCCATATCCCAATTCTCTAATAATCCTCTTTGTTTCATAAAATGAGTTAGGCAAATTCTCCCCTTAAGGAAGGACCTCCTTAAGTAACTTAAGCAACATATCAAAACTCTTTCGTGTCTAACCACCTAGACATTTAATATTGAACAATCTGATTATGAAAGAAAGTTTGTTAAATTTCTTGCATCCAAGATATAATGGTTGTTCAGCATCTTGAAGCAGCTTAAAAAGTGGTAGGACTTGTCATCAGCCTGACTTATGGGATCATTTGAAGCACCATCTTCTTGTAGAGGAGGATTAGGTAATCCAAATGCATCAAGTAGCATTTCATGGATAGATTCATCATAATTGACAAATGCATGTGCATCATGAGTATATAATGACTTACGAGAAGTTTCTCCTTCCCCATGGAATTGCCAGAAATGCATATCTTTTATAACTCCATAGAAATATAAGTGCTCTCTTACAATCTGTTTAGTCCATTTGTGAATACAGGTGCATTTGGTATAGGGACATTTAATGACTCCATCAGCTGGCAAATTTCTAAAAGCAAACTCAACAAATTCATCTACCCCATCATAGTACTCTCTTGCATTCCTACAATATAGTAAACATATATGAAAATATAAATATTAGAGCTTCTAAGTATGAAGTGCACGATGAATGAAAAACTCTAATATTTACCTTGCCTTGTCCATCCAACTCCAATCCATATTTACCCACCTTGAACTTAATTAAATCTGAATACTAACAAAGATAACAATTAAAGTCACAACTCAAACATTGAAGTAAGAAAAAATGAAATAATTAAACAAATATGGAACGTATTTGAGGTGGGAATCAAATGTTAGGACTGTACATGACACAAACAATTATATATGTTGATTCTTGTCCCCTTTTTTAACTTTTAGTTGCAAGCTGGCCATGTGAACCAACAATTGTTGTTCTCTGCGCCCAAGGAGAGTTTGCTGGCTCTGTCCAGTTGGAAGGAGTTTCTATGAGGTAGGATAGTTTAACTTCATTTTTCAATAACCTAACGTGTCACACTTCTAACTGTAATATGTTGATTATGTCTGGGTAACAGTTTATGAACATAGAAGCACCCTCTTGTCTTTGGTGGTTAGGGTGTGAGGGACTTGTAGAATTTTTGTTATTAGTAGTTCGATTCTTACCACTTAATTTTTTAATCATTTATCTTTGAAAGTTTAAAGATCACAAAATTTTATAAGATCTAATGCTCTTCTATCTAAGTATTTGAATTTAGAAACAAAATTTTGAAAAGTACTAAAATCTAGTGGCATAATGTCAAATATATCACTAGTTCTTACAAATTATATATGCTTTAAGGGATAAGCTCAGTGGGTTGGGTATTGAACAACTGTTACCCGTGTAGTAGATACATAAAGAATATGCATTAATACAAGCTCTAAGATTTCAAGTTGTATGTCACGCCACGAGATATAGATACCGCGAAAGATGCTCGGGGAAACGTGAATAGTCGACAATACGCCTCTAGCTAGCAGTATAATCAGAGCGCAATCATTCACACATAAGATGAATGGACACAATGTGATGTACTCAGAATTCCACTTTATTGAATAATACTCAAAGTTTTACAATAGAGATTATGACTTGACTCCTTGACACACTTGACTGAATAAAAATGAAAATTACATAATAGGACTCTACAAAGTAAAAAGTACATGATATGACTCCAAACTAATGTAAAGACTCATGACACTCTAAGTCTTCTCTCGGGCTTTTGATCATCACTCTCAGATCCATCATCGAAATACTTGGAATCCGATCCACTAGAGTTTCCTAGAAAGATTGGAAAAGTAGGGTAATGAGCACACTTGCCCAGTAGGTATTGGAGAGGGGAAATCTCACCGCCCGTACAGAGAGGCCAAACGAGATCCAAACCGAACCGAACAAGGCTCAACTCCTCTAAGTGGCAGCCCTCGGGCCCACTTATTATGAAGCCCAAAAACTCACTCGGTACAAGCGCTTCCTAGGCGGCCTTCGGGTTGGGAAGTCCGAGCATCAGTTGATCGGGAAAGCTCCCTTGGAGCCCCATTTTCCTTGTCCCGACCCAGCACTTATCCCTCGGGAGACCACTCCTGAACAACTACCATTTGCTCGGTCTCACTGATGGAAGCTTAATGATTCAACCGTTGCGAATCCTTTAATGGCAGGAAGCTCAAGGGGACAAGAGAAACCAAGAGTCCGCGCGCCGTAAGGAGCCCGCATGAAGGACGTAACCCCCCCTGGAACTCCTCCGCTTACAGGGATCAATTGGCACAACCGGTCACTATTTAAACAGGACATGCCTGACTGTGAGGAGAGAGCTTAAGTAAGCTTAAGCACACCCAAGTAAGCCTGAGCAGGAACCACTTCACCTTTTGGTTGAGAGGAATCTCGCATTCCCACTTTCCTCCTTATTCTCCTCTTTGCATCTGTGCTCTACTACCTGTGCTGATTTAAGCATCGGAGGGTCTTCCACGGGGATATATCCCTAGGCACCTCTGACTTGTTTCCCTTCTTATAGTTTATACTTCAAGGGTACGTGGTCATCTTCCTCCCCGCTCAGGAGCAGCGCGAGATTGCCCCTCTTCATCTGACGCCGTCTGTGGGAAACGCACAAAGAGCCATCATGGTGCGAAGAAGTTCTGGCAGGAGGACTACCGTCAATATGGGAAAAGCTATGGTAATGGAGGAAGGCGCACCTTCCCTACTCACGGAGCATTCCCCATCCGACAACCAAGCCAACGAGCTACCTCCATCGGTGGTGGGGGAACAACATCCCGACGGGAGCACCGACGCCCTCCGAACCCTCAACATAAAACTGGATGTCCTCATGGATCTCATGAGGGCCCAGGTGGCCAGAGAGGAGAAGTCACAGCCCCCCATGAAAAGCCCCCCACGTGGAGATACCTTCCAGCACACTTTTGGAGGCTGTTTCATCCTCCGGGGGCAGCGGCTCATCTACAACACGTAAGGAGGACCATCGCACGTCCCTCCCCCAGAGCAAGAAGCCTCCTCAACCCCGAGGAGGGAAAAGACCGGAGCACGCAAACCGTTCCTGGACGCCGAGGCCCCTGAGGAGCGTCGGGGCAGCATGCAAGTGCCCCCCCAGCCCCTCGGGACACCGACAACCGGAACTCTCTATCCGGCTGTGAGACTTGGAGAGGCGTTTCGCAGAGCAAGAGCACATTGTCCATGCCTTGCAGGAGACCTCTCTTGTGGAGGACGAAGAGCGATCCCCGTTCTCCGACTACATCCTGAAGGCAGAGATATGTCCCAGAATCTCACTTCCGACCTTCAAGTCGTACGACGGGCAGGGAGACCCGGCCGACCATTACGATAGCTTCGACGCCCTGATGACCTTACATGGGGCATCTGACGTGATCAATTGTCGAGCATTCATGACCACTCTTTTCAGGGTGCTTAGGCTTGGTTCAGAGCCCTCGCCCCCGACAGCATACACAACTTCAACCAATTCGGGCGAATATTGAAAGAAAGCTTCGCCGGCAGCAGTCCACCCCGGTCAGTGGTGGGATTACTGGCCCTCAAACAGGAACAGGGGGAGAAGTTACGAGCTTATATCAGCCGATTTAAATTGGAAGCCCTATGCATCCCCCACTTAGATGTGGCCTCTGCCATCACCGCCTTGACCGGGGATACCCGCGACAGGAACCTACGGCGCGAGCTAGTGCTTCATCCCCCTACCTCCCTCGTCGAGCTAGTGACCTTGGCTTTGCGCCATGCCGAGTGCGAAGAAGTACTCAGCACCGTCCGAGGCACAACCGGCTCGGGTCGGGAGGGGGACAAGAAGAGACCGTCCGAGCAAGGGACGGGACAAGGAAAGAGGCAGAACTAGGACAGAGATCGAAAAGAGCCGTCCTGGAAGTATGAGCGATATACCCCACTTACCGCCCCCGTCTACGAGATCTATGAAGACATCAAAGGCTCGGGTCTCCTCAACCAACCTGAGCCTATGAAGACCAAGCATCGCAATCGTCGCAAGCACTGCCTGTTCCATAGCGACCACGGGCATCACACCAATGATTGCCATCAACTTCAAGATGAGATCGAGCGCCTCATCTTCCAGGGACACCTATCTCGGTATGTTTCTGGGCAAAAGGAAGATCGGGGCACCGCTGAAGAGATTGATAATGCCCCCTGCGGAGTCCACATCAACGTCATCGCGGGTGAAATGACATCAGGCAGAGATAGCAGCCGAGGATGGAAGCGTCACATCGAGCGGGCGAGCCGAGCCTCTGCTGAGGCACCTGCGGCCCCACCGGCTAGCGAACCACAGGCCCTGGTATTCTCTGACCAGGACCTAGAAGGGCTAACCTCCCCGCACGACGATGCTCTCGTTATATCGGCCACAATAAACTATTGTAACATGGATAGAATCTTAGTAGAGAATGGTAGTGCCCCTGATGTATTATCCTATGAGTGTTTCCTCAAAATGTTAGAGAATCCATCTAAACTCCACCCGATCCGAACCCCCCTCTGTGAGTTCAACGGCTAGGCTACTTATCCCGAGGGAGCACTGAGTCTGCCTGTTACTATCGGCACCCCTCCCAAAACCATTACAGTTATGGTAGACTTCATCGTGATTAAGGGGATGACGGCATACAACGCCATCTTCGGCCGAGGCATTCTCAGCCGAATGAAAGCGGTGCCCTCTACCTTTCACCAAAAGATGAAGTTCCCGACCAAATATGGCATGGGGGAAGTTCGAGGTAACCAGGCATTGGCTAGACGGTGATATATAGTCTCGGTTGACGCCACTAGGCCGGAAGGGAAGAATAATGGGATAAAGGGAGCTGAAGAGGGACCTGCAACATCTGAGCCTGGCGGCGAGTTGCTAACGGTCTTCCTTAACGGTGAGCCGACCTTAGGAGTGAAGATTGGAGCCAAGCTCCCACTTGAGGAACTAAAAAAAATATAAAGATTTTCTTGCGCAGTACATCCGAGTCTTTGCATGGTCCGATGAGCACCTTCCCGGGATCCCGGGAGACGTGGTGATACACAAGCTCAACCTCGACCCAACAGCAAAGCCAGTACAACAGCGCAGGAGAAATCACTCCCCACAGAAGCAAGCAGTCATCAAAGAGCAAATCATCAAGGGACAGAAGACTAGCCTCTTTCGTCCGGTTCTGTACCCTACATGGCTCGCCAATGTCGTCTTGGTACCAAAAGCTTTTGGGAAATGGAGGATGTACGTGGACTTCACCGATCTCAACTAGGCTACCCCGAAGGATTGCTACCCGCAGCCGAGCATCGATCAACTGGTCGATTCAACCTCTGGCAATGAGCTACTCAGCTTCCTTGACGCCTACTCCGACTACCATCAGATCAGGATGGACCCAGAGGACATCGAGAAGACCGCCTTCATCACTGACTTTGGCGTACACTGCTACACCCGGATGCTGTTCGGGTTAACGAACGCTGGAGCAACATATCAGAAGGGCAGCTCGATCTGAACGTCGAGGCCTATATTGATGACATGCTCGTCAAGACGCCCAAGGCCGAAGACCACCTCGCCGACTTAGCTAAGACCTTCGACACTCTCCTGAAGCACAACATGAAGCTCAACCCCGCTAAGTGCACCTTCGGAGTCAGATCCGAGAAGTTCCTAGGCTTTCTGGTCACTCAGCGTGGAATCAAGGCCAACCCCGACAAGGTCCAGGCTATCCTAGACATGCGGCCACCCCCCTGCATCGAGGACGTCCAACGCCTGACGGGGTGCATTGCTGCACTCAACCGTTTCCTGTCTCGGGCGGACGAACGTTGCCTACCCTTTTTCAAATTGTTGAGGGGACCTAAAATGGCATCTGCTACGTTCGCCTGGGATGAGGAATGTCATAAGGCATTCGCTGAACTCAAGGAATTCTTGGCCGTGCCTCTGGTGCTGTCCAAACCAGTCCAAGGCGAAGCTCTACACCTCTACCTCTCGGCAACCCCTTCTACTGTATGCTCGGTCCTGGTCAGGAACGACGTAGGAGTCAAGAGACCCATTTACTATGCTAGCAAGGTGGTTAATGAGGCCGAAAGAAGGTACCCCGCAACCGAGAAACTCATGCTAGCGTTGGTTACCTCGGCCAAGCGCCTCCGACCCTACTTCCAAGGGCACTCCATCGTCGTATTGACCGACGAACCTCTGAAGAAGATCCTCAAGACGCCTCATCAAGTGGGCCATCATGCTCGGGGCCTACGATATCTCATATCACCCTCGCTCAGCTATTAAAGGACAGACTCTCGCAGACTTCATCGCTGAAAGCACGGTCCCGATTGAAGAAGCACTTCCACCAGCAACCGGGCCTACCTGGGATCTGTTCATCGATGGATCCTCCAATTCAACAGGAAGCGGCGCCGGCATTCTCCTCAAATTCCCTGAAGGAGCGGAACTTCGGTACGCCTTGAAGTTCAACTTCCAGGCGACCAACAATGCCTCTGAGTATGAAGCCGTTATCTCGGGAGCAAGGATGGCTCGGAGACTGGGGGCCGAACGAGTCAGGATTCACACTGACTCCCAATTGGTCGCTAGCCAAGTCAACAGTGAATACAAAGCTTGGGAATGATAAATAGTCAAGTACCTCCAAGCGGTAAAGAGGATGGCCCAACTCTTCGAGACCTTTGAGGTAGTCCAAATAACCCTGGAGGAAAACTCCCGAGCAGACGCCCTCTCTCGACTTGCCTCCTCGCCCGACCCCGCTAGTACACTATCGATCTTCCTCGAAGAGCTCGGGCAACCGAGCATTGAATCCGAGCTTATGACTATTGACGTGGCACCCTCGAGCGACTGGCGGACCCCCTACATATCCTGGCTCCGGGATTCTCAAGAGCCCACCGACCCTTGGGAGGCTCGGAAGCTCAAGTACCAAGCTCGGCATTTCGTCATGCTGGACGATGCCTTGTACCGCATATCCTTCTCTGGTCCTCTCCTCAAGTGCATCAGCACCGACGAAGCCAGCCAAGCGATTTAGGAAGTACACGAAGGCATCTGCGGAGCGCACCAAGGAGGAAGATCACTCGCCAGGACCGTGCTATGGCATGGTTACTGGTGGCCCACTCTCTAGCGTGACTGCTCGACCTACATGTAGAAGTATGATCGATGTCAGCACTTCGACCACCTAATTCATCAGCTCGCTACGGAGCTCATCACCCTTACCGAGCCGTACACTTTTGCTCGGTGGGGGATCGACATCCTGGGGCCGTTCCCTACGGCTCAAACTCAGAAGAAGTTCGCCATCATTGCCATCGACTATTTCACCAAATGGATCGAGGTCGAAGCCACTACCAGGATCATCGAATTAGTCGTATGGAGTTTTGTTTGGAAATCGATCATCTGTCGCTATGGTGTCCCCCGAGTGATTGTGAGCGATAACGGTCGGTAGTTTGATTCTCATTATTTCAGAGACAGATGTGTCGACCTAAATATTCGCAACCACTTCACTTCGGTAGCCCAACCTCAGGCTAACGGACTGGTCGAGAATGCCAATAAGACTATCTTAAAAGGCATCAAAACCAGGCTCGGCAAAGCCAAGGGAAGCTAGCTCGAGGAATTACTGAGCGTACTATGGTCGCACCGAACTACTCCGAGAACGGCTACAGGGAAAACACCTTTTCAGCTGGTGTATGGCACGGAAGCTGTAATTCCGTTGGAGATCAGCAATCCCTCTCTCCGAGTCATCCACTTCGAGCCTGAGGTAAACGAGCAGAAATTGTAAGAGAACCTCAACTTAATGGACGAGATCCGAGAGAATGCAAGGATCCGAGCAACGGAATACCAACGGCGCATCACTCGATACTACAACAGCAGAGTCCGAGACAGACCCTTCCAGCCAGGAGACTTCATCCTGAGGAAGGCCGAAGCATCTTGACCACTAGAGGCGGCGGGGAAGCTGGCCCCTACATGGGAAGGTCCCTACCGAGTGGTCGAGAAGCTCAGGAAAGGAGCATACCGACCGTCCACCATGCAAGGAACACCCATCCCTTGGATGTGGAATGCAACAAATCTTCGGAAGTTCTACTTTTGAACATTTGGCAAGCATACACATGTAAGCAAAATAGAATAATCACCATTCTTCTCTTCTTATTAAACTTTGATGTACATCAAGAAGGCCGTAGCCGATATAGTATACATGTACAAAAAATTACATCCCCTTGTACTATAACACGAGTAGAACACTCGGCTGACCCAGTAGGTGCTCCCACGTCCAGCCACTGACTCTGCCTCGTGTAGAAATTGGCTCGGATAAGGGATTGCCGGCTTCGTTGGTTTGAGAAAGCTCGGAGGAGAAAAGAAAAAAGGGGAAACAATAAGAAGAAGAGACGAAGGAATACAAGTGAAGGCCTCCTCTCTGCCAACTCGTTGGAAGGCAGAGAGTGCAGGCACCCTCCGAAGAGTGAAAGGGGAGGGAGAAAGAGAAAACGGCAGAGATGGACGAGGAGGAAGGAAAAGGCCGGGAAAGGAGGGAGCTTAATTAGCTCCCCTCCTCCCCGCGGGATGGCGTCGGCGGGTCAGGGATAGGAGTGCGACATGCTCCGGCATGAACCTTCCCCCTGGTTGACCCCCGACTGACGAACCCTCTTCCAGAGCAAAACAACATGAGCTTCCCTCCCACCGCTATCTGCATCATCATCTTCTGAAACGCCTTCCATGCCCCACCAAGACTAACAGCACAACGCTTCACGGAAGGAAAAAATTACCAGGAATGGCCTTAAGCGATGAAAAGAAAAGGAGACGTCGCTCGAAACTTTTATAGGCCGAAGGGGAAGCTGATCACTTTAAATGATTCATCCCAAAACACGATACCAAGGCTTTCCCTGAGTTGGTTACCTCATTTCCCGATATTCCCCCAGCGGGACGCGCGAAGCGGCAAGTCATTAAGGGCAGTATGGAAAAATGGAAAGGTGCCAACGCCATGTCAGTTGTTTGACAGATCGACGCGTGCAAGATATGTAGGAAATCGATGCTTTCTTCAAATGACTACGGATACGACAATGAAATCACACCAAGAGTGGTAAGAAACAGTCAATTCAGCACTCAATACTGCCGCTATTAAAGTTTCCAAAAAGCCGCACCCGGCTACATATGAAAAAGGAAAAAGAAAAGAGATATTACATCAGGCCTCGGGCCCATCTCGAAGCTCGGTAGACAAGGCTTCCTCGACACCAGACGACCTGCCCCTAATGTTCTCGGCGACGGCCAGCCCAGACATTGACCCCACCTGCGTGGGAACTGTCTCGGTCGTGTGCCCTCCCGAGGATGTTGGAGTTGGCGGTCGCTCGGACGGAACCGAATTCACCTCTTCGCTCGACGTATAGTGGGAAGAGTCAATGGAGCCCCACTCCGAGTCATAGCGCTGACCGGAAGGAAAATCGAGCGAAGACGACTGGGCCTTTGCCTCCAGGATGGCCCGATCGTAGCCCTGGGAGAAGCCCTTCTGGAGTCCCCGTCGGTAGCCCGACTCGTAATAAGGAAAGGCCACCTGCTGGAGAGCTACCTGGTAGGCCTCCGAGCACCTATGTTGCTCGAGCGCTTCCTTCCCAGCCAGCCCCGCCTTCCTCTTGAGCTCAGCTATCCGCTACTCAGACTCGGACAACCGTCCCTTGGTCTCGGATAGCCTTCTCTCGGCCTCGGTCCGCGAATCCTCGACCGCCCAAACTCGGTCCTCGAGCCCTTCTCACTCGGCCCTCCATTGGTCATCTAGGTCGACCTGGTTTCTACGCTCCAACTCCAGGAGCTCACTCTTCCGGTCGACCATGCGACGAGCATGGGCCAGCTGCTCTGACAAAGACCGAGCCTCTGCTTGGCTCGACTACGCCAACACTCGGAGCGGAGCGATCTGTCGACGAAGGTCTTCAAGATCGATGGTCAGACGCTCGACCTTCTGATCAAGCATGCCATGGGGCCACGAAAGAGTCTCCTGCTCGGACTCCGCCCGAGCATACGCGTCCACCGCTTCAGCTCCCAACTGGGCCAGAATCTGCCCTCCCTGCATAATCTGCTCCAACATTGAAGAGGGGGGACCCTTCCGAACTTTTCCCCGCAAGTCTCGAGAAGCTAAAGAATGACACGCCCGGTACAGAGAAGCCCGGACACTGAAGGTGCTGGTAGAAGGATGGGAAGCTCTCACAGGAGTGGCCGGGACCGGGGCATCTCCCTCGGGCAATCCTGTCCCAGGGGCCCCACCACTCGGCTCGACGTGAGCACCCCCACTGCGTACCTCCCCAGTTTCGGTCGGTTGTGATCGAGTCGCCTCCTTCAGTGACCCTCTAGCCTTGACCTGCTGGGGACGGACCCCCTCATCTGAGGGCCCCTCCGCCACACTCGACGCCTCAGCATTGGCAGTTATCCCTCCGTCATCGCCCCCCTCTTGCTCAATAGAGGGGAGAGCCGATAGGGAATCTCCTCCAGACACACGGACGACCTCGTCCTTCCTCGCCCATTTCTTATCAGCAGACTGAGCATGCATCGAAGACCATAGCAGCTTGGCCACGAGATCCTTGCGCTTGATCCCCTGACGCTTGAAGGCGTCATCCTGAGCTGCCTGCTTGCCTTATTCCAGGCACGGGACGAACCCTCCAAAACTTGAAGGCCATCCAGAGCTGGCATCTCGTCCAAGACGATGACCTCCAATTCAGACGGAGGTGCCTCCTCCTCAACCGCTCGCCTTGTGTCTGAACCACAAAAAGTAGATTAAGAGCAGGAAGACCCCAACTCTATAAGAAGGAAGGCCAAGTTCCTGAACCCCTTACCTGTCGACAACAGCACTCGAGCGAGGTAGCCCTCAATGTTGGAAGAAGTCACCAAATCAGCAGTCTCCCGGTGATTCTGCTGAACGATAGCAGCCTCCTCTTCCACCTCCGGAGAGAACACAATCTGCTTCGGAGGAATGTTCGGGTGGAAATTGGGCGCCGTCGGGAAATTCCAAGCTACGCCAACTACCAAAGGGCCCACCCAGAAATATTGGGTCTTCCACCATTTGTGAGAAGAGTCCTTCCCAGAGAGGGACACGCAGCTCCTCCCCCGCCTCGCCTGAATATAGAAGAAGCCTCACCCCGCATGAGCATGCTCCTTCAACTCAATGAAGTAATGGAAAAGATCCTGCGAGGCGTGCACCCCACACTAGCCGCAAAGGAAAATGAAGGAGAAGATGAAAGTGTAAGAGTTGGAGACAAGCTGGGCAGGAGCCAGTTGGTAGAACCGAAGCAACTCGGTGACAAAAGGATGAAGGGGCAAACGAAAGCCACACTTCCAAGCCAGAAGAAAGGAGCAAAAGAGGCCAGAATGGGTGGACATGCTAGACTCATGAGGCTCAGGCGCCAGGAACTGGAACCGCCAAGGCAACCCGGAGCGACTCTCCAACTGCTTCACCTCTGCCTCCCCCAGCTTGTTGCAGGACTCCGGTGGCGTCAAGAAAACTCTGGGGGACCGTTCTCTCTGCCGCCCCTCAGCCTCCAAATGATGGTCCGCCATGAGACAGAGAGAAGAAGAAGGGGAAAGCTCTAAGCCAGAGAACTTCGGATAAGAAAGGGAGCTTACGGATCGCCGCCTCAAGAAGCTCCCCAAGCTCCGACGGCTACGATGATTGTCCACCCTTCCGAAACTACTCTCACAGCACGGGAGCCCCCCTCAAATATAGCAACCAAGAAAGTGTTGTGACTCTGTGATTTTGATGATAGCAACACTATGAGTCACCATATGCTTCACCATATGTTTGTGTTTGCATGAAAGATTGAATGATATGATTGCATGCTCAGTCCTCTAGCACGTTGCATTGCATGTCAAGATGTGTTTAAATGAATGTTCTGCTTTGGGCATATGAATGCGTTGTTTGCATGATCATGTCTATACAGACACAACCAGTGTTCTTCATGCATATACAATATCTGCACAGCCTTTGTTGCATGATGTTCAAGCGTCAATGAAGCAAGTCTATACAGACTTGCTGCAAGCGTCAGTTAAGCAAGTCTATACAGACTTGGTCCATGCGTCAGTTAAACAAGTCTACAAAGACTTAGTCCATGTGTAAGCACAGCAAGTCTGTACACTGGTGTCGTCTGCACACATGTCATAGTAAGTTTGTGCATTGGTGGCAAGCTGTACATTGCCCTGCTTCAAGCACGCTAAGTCTCTACATCATCTTGGCACTAGTGAAGACTATACAGAGTCTGCCTAGTCTGCAACATTCAAAGTCTATGCATCATTTCTCAAAGTCTGTACAGCCCGTGGTCGCAAGACCAAGTCTGTACATTCCTTATGCATGCATTGTCTCTCCTTGTGCATGCATCGTCTCTTAAAGTCTGTACAGTGTCTGCCTAGAATGCATACATTAAGTCTATACATCGTCTGCCAGCAAGTGCATCATTCTCCGTCTCACTTAGCGTCTCATGTTAAGTCTGTACATCGCATCGCATGCACTTTAAATATGTCAAGTCTGAACATTGCATTCTGTCCCACTCAGCGTCTCATGTTGTGTCTCACATATCGTTGTAGTTTAGCAAGTCCATACATTGCCCTGTAGCATGCATGCACTCAAGTGTATACATTCATGAGCTATGGCTATGCATCGTTTGCACAGTACACCCAGAGTCTGCACACTCGTTGAAGGCATGTCCAAGCATTCATATTCAAAGTCCATACATTCCTATATGCATATGCATCCTTCAAGATAAAGTCTGTACAGAGTTTAGCCTAGACTGCATACACCAAGTCTATACATCGCATAGCATGCACGCGTTCAAAGTCTATACACTCTTTACCATGCACTCATAGTCTATACATTCTTTGATGTTATGCTCGTGCATCACTTTAACAAATCTGTACATCGTCTTATTGTAGGCACAACAAGTCTATACATCGTCTGGTCGTCTGCACACAAAGTCTGTACATTGCAAGTCGGAACATTGCTCCTTGATATGAAGTATGTACAACCCGTGTTCTGTCGATCGACTGATGTTACTCTGTCATTAAATTGGTAGATGTTTGGGCATGTGATCCGAGGCTGGCACCTGTCATGTGATCCGAGGTAGTCTCTGGATAAAGGGGGCACAAGCCCTGCACACGCCCTAGCTGCTGCTGCTATAAATATGAGGACTTCTCCATCTAAAAAAAAAGAGAAGATTGTGATTGATATAGGAGAGCTGAAGCAGAGAGGCAGAGAGCTGCAGAAGAAGGAAAAGAAGAAGAAGAGAGAAGAAGAGACAGAGAGAGCCCGGACGATCAAGTGTCAAAAAGAATGAGAGAAAAAGAAAGAGAAGCTGAGAGCCAGAGTGAGAGAGTAGAAGAAGAAAAAGAAAAAGAGAAAGAGAGATAGAAAGCTCGTGAAGAAGAAGAGAAGCTTCATTGTCATCACTGCACTTTGGATCAGATCCAATCCAATTTGCTCCTGCGAGAGCTACATTGTGCATTTCATTTTCCAGCTTTCAGTCGCTGTGTTTTTATCATTTATTGTTTTTCTTTTTAACTGATCACGTTTGTTCTTCCGATTCTCTGGTTTGAGGTCGGGTTCCTCCTGTGGTCTTAGGAGAAGGGAGATTAGTTCTCCGGTTTGCTGGTGACTGTGTGTCATCAGTGGTTCCCTCTAATGTGGAGGAAGAGAGGTCCATTACCTCTGGTTTGCAAGTGACTAGGTGTCACTTGTTGTTCCCTCTGGGTTTCAGAGGAAGGGAGACTTGGGTCTCTGGTTGCAAGTGGCTGGTGTCGCTTGTGGGTTCCCTCTGGGTTTCAGAGGAAGAGAGACTTCGGTCTCTGGTTGCTAGTGACTGTGTGTCACTAGTGGTTTCCCTCCGGTCTGGAGGAGGAGGGGAGGTTGTTCCCTGGTCAAGCTGTTAGGCAGCACCTATTTATAGACTGAGTCTGCGGTTCTAGCTTTTGCTAGTGGAAGCCTCACTCCGGTTTGGAGTGAGGGGTGGACGTAGGTCTGTGGACCAAACCACCTAAAAATCCTGGTGTTCTATGGTTTGATTTTGCGTTCTACTCCATATCTTCTATCACCCTTCGTAGGATGCTTCATGAGCGCTATATGGTTGATGGTTGTCTCACTTGACTCGTTTGTTAGCCTACAGTGTTATTTGGGTTGTTCAGTGAGATTGCGTGTCTTCGCTCTTATTTGCTGTTATCATCTTCTTCCTTGCGTTAAGTTTGAGTGGTTGACCAGGTTGGTCACTGAGTGTTGCTTAGTTGGTTTTGTTTTTATTTCCATAATATTTTTTAACGGAGATTCATTCACCCCCCTCTGAATCAGGGCCTTGCACCCTATCAATTGGTATCAGAGCGGGGTGCTGTGCATTGGATCCATCGATCCACAGCAGATCCTGCATCTTTCGTGGTGCATTTCAGAGTGGGTTTCTGGTGCTCGATGTTTTGCTTCACTGACTTAGTGCCTTGCTTTGCTCATCTGGTTGCGGTGCATTCTTGTCGATTGTCTTGTGCGTTGTTGTTTATTATCTGTTGTAATGGCTAATCCGCCAATTTTCAAAGGTAATGATCTTGATCTATGACTGGAGAACTTACATCGGTATGTTAGATCGACTGATCTTGAACTTTGGAAAGTAATGGTCCACGGTTAACACAAATTATCAAAAGATAAATCTAGATGGACTGATAAGGATAGACTGAAAGACTTTGTCAACTCGAGAGCATTAGATTTAATAAAAGCATCACTTGACAGAGCTCTAATTTCATGTGTTTCTTCTTGCAGGTCTGCCAAGGAGATTTTGGAGGAACTAAAGCTCACCAGGAATCGCAACACATGTCTGATGGTTGACGATGATGGACAACAAGAACAAAATGAAGAAGAAGACGAAGATTATGTGGAGGATACTTCGTCACAGGTAAACTCTGACACTGATAATTTTTCTCTGGAAAGTATGATTGCGTTGAATGAGCATTTATTGAACAAATATGATAAACTTAAATCTAAGAAGATAAAATTGAGAAAAGAAATGCTGTATGAAATCAGAAGTATGAAAGTGGAAAATGAAAATCTAAAGTCAGATATGAACAGAAAAGAAAATGAAATGAAACACTTGAAGTCTGAGAATGAGAGTTTAAGGAATAGACTCATCAAAGAAAATGATTCTTGCAATGAATGTGTTGTTCTCAGAGATTTGGTTAATCATATAGATCATGATGATAATTTGCAAAAGGAATTAATCAAATCCCTGAAAGAGGAAAATAAATTATTGTTGGAAAAGAAAATTGAGGTTGAAGAAAGTAATGAAAAACTGGTGAGAAATTTAGAGCTTCTCAGTTCTGAATTGGAAAATATGAAATCTTAAAATGAAAAACTCAAAAACCAGTCCAAGGAATTTGAACACAAATCAATGAGTCTTGAAAAAGAAAACAGAATGATCTCTAAAAATTGGAGGCTGATAGAGTAATAAACTTAGAGATTCAGAAAAATCTCAACAAACTTCAATCTGAGAAACAATAAGAAAAGTTTTATGAATGTTAGTCTTCCTTAGATGATTGGATGTTTGATGATGATCTCCGAGAGAAAAATAGGAAATTGAAAGAGGAAATCAACAAGCTGAAACATCTAAACACCCAACTGTCAGATAGGCTATTGACAATTGAAAAAGGCAAGTGTGTGAGCATGGATAATTCTGATAGGTTGGTGGATGAAGAACAAGAAATTGAGAGTCTAAAAATCATCAACCAAATGTTGAGTGAAAATGTCACTTGCTGTGAACAGAAGATAGCTGGATATGAGCTTACAATCACATCCCTTCAACAAGAAGTTGATGATCTTTACAAGTCCCTATCTGAAGCTGACAATGAAATAAAATTAAAACAGGAAGTTGAAAAACTCAAAAGTCTGAATGATGCCTTGCATCAACAAGTCATTTCTTGTGAAACAGATCTGTCCAGATATGAAGCTGATATTGTTGTCTTAAATTCTGAGATTCAAGATTTGAAAAATTCTCAATCAAAATTTGTCAAAGGTAAGGACAATCTGAATAAGCTTCTTGGAAACAATGTTAATTCTCAAAGAGAGGGACTGGGTTACAGTCCGACAAAAAAAAGGATAAATGTGAATAAAACTTCTACTGTGTTTGTAAAAGCTTCTGATCAAAACAAAACCCCTGCTCCTTCTATTTTTCAATTTAGCGCTCAGAAAAACCAAAAATCAACTGTCAGTCCCAAAAGGACAAACTCAAAAATTGAAAAAGAATGAAAATTACAGAAAAAGGACAAAGATACTCCGGTTGGTACAAAGAATGCTGCACACAAGTCACATGATCTCTCACACACTCATACTAAAAAGAGTTCATGTTATTATTGTGGGAAGGCAGGTCACATAATGGAAGATTGCAGACTGTTGTTAAAGGATGAGCATGCAAGTAAAACATCACATTCTAGAAATTCCTTTGGTAGAAACCATGCTACTAGGAAGCCTAATGCTTCATGTTACTATTGTGGTAGGCATGGTCATCTCATGAATGCATGTTTCATCATGAAACAAGATGATAAAATGTATGCTAAGTGTTCTACTAATCATCATGGCTCCAGAAGAAACATGTTTGCTTCAGATCAACACATCATCTGTTTTAACTGTAACAAACGTGGTCACAAAGCCATTGAGTGCTGGTTTGGATCTATTAGGGGTAAAAATGATTTTAAAGGTAAGCATACCAGATGCTTCGAGTGTGGGAAGAATGGCCATACAGTCAAGGACTGTTGGCATGTTCAGAAGAATTCTATTAACCCCTATGTTGTCAAAATTCCTGGAAAACGATCTGAGAAATCTTCATGCTACAACTGTGGGAAGCCAGGCCATAGAGCTGCTGATTGTTGGCTGGCTGATTTTAGTAAACAGAATTTTCTCTCTGCTAATAAATTTCATGACAACAATAATTTGCATAAAAAGAATTTGAAATCTGATGCATCATGCCATTACTGTGGTCAAATAGGTCATTCAATGAATAATTGCTACTTGATGAGATTTGATGACCTTCATGCACAAAAATTGTTGAGAAAACCTGCTAGGAATTTCATTGTTACTTCAGGACCCAAGACCACTTGGGTACCTGCTTGTACAAAATAGTTTGCTGTATTGCAGGTGTGTCTTGGAATGAACAAAGAGGGGTAAATAAACCAAGGCACTCAAAATGATAACCCCATGATCCAGCTCTCCAGGTTAGTTCTGAACAATCTGTTTAAATTCCATCATCTGAAAATTGACTGTTTGAGATGGTTAATCATTCTTCTTAATTTGATTTGTGCTTAATTGAAATTTTCTGAAATGGAATTGCTCAATCATGTTCATGGTAGCTCACTTATGTCTGAAGTGCATGGATTATATCTGAATGTCAAACTTGAAATCATGTGATGTACTTTCATTGCATATCATGCACTTAGTCAGGGGGAGCTCAATCATTCTTGATTAACCATACTGCTGCTCATGCTTTGTTGTATATATGTAGCATCTAGTCAGGGGGAGCTTTCCGATTCCATCTCTTCATCTCTTGAACTCTCACTGTCTAGCTATCTGATCTACTTGCTACACTTAAGTGGTTCACCTAAATTCTCTATTGTCTTCACTGATATAGCTGATCACTCTGTATTCCAGACTCAGCTACTGTTTGTTGATAGACTCTCTTCTACCAGCTTATACTCACCCTTCACATTCTTCTTAGCTGATGTGACTGTTTTGTTTCTATTGTTGATAAGCTAGTCAGCTGTTTTTCTGATCTGATCTGAGGAACACAAGCTGCATCCCTTGCAATTCTGTCTGAGAATCATGTAGAAATTCCTATCATATAGGTTTAAGAATAACCACTAAATCAGACTAATATAAAAAAATTATGTATTCTCAGATTTGCACTTAAATGACTTGAAAATATCTGAATGGTAAGCTTTAATAAATTTTAACCACATATGTCATGAAAACCTTAGACTTACTCATCTGAAATCTGAATATTTGAAATCAAGGCTATCTTTGGTTGAGATACATAGAGTGAGTATTGTTCTTAAACATTAACTTGAAAAAGGTTGACTAAATGAAAAAATGTGTATACAGAGCAATGACTAGGACACTGAGAAACTGGGTTCTCCATCAATTGGTATCAATGAAATAAAGTAAACCTATGTCATGAAGTGCCATAGTTATCTCTGGTGAAAATTTATTGAAAAACCTGACAGAGCAATGGCATAGTTGTGTTGAGTAACTGGGGAGTCTGGCCTCTAATCAAGGTGTCTCCTCACGTAAAAAGGCATTTCTATTGCTAACTCTGGTCTCAATGTTGAGAGGTAATGACAGTTATCACAATGAATAACTGGGTCACTTCACCTGAGACGTGTTGTGCCTCATGTAAAAAGGTGTTGATTGACTTAAATTGCTCAAGAAAAGTATAAAGTGCTTCAAATGAAAATATATTGCAAATTATGTCAACTCATGCTCTTGTAAAAATGTTTAATCTCAATAATAATCTGTGTAACTCTCAAAGGAGTCATTGAAATCTTGTGTGTAAGATAAAGATGATTGATCATCAGTGTTATCTGATTATTTGGTTCACCTTTGTTAAAACTTGAATTCAGATATAAGTATTGTGTTTAATTGACAAATTTGGTTTACATCATAATTAAATCAGGTTGGTCATGTTGTCAATTCATAACCCTCCATGATAGGAGAGTCATTTCATGTTAAGACTTATTGTAGTGGTGCATGCCTTACAATTCCTCATGATTTGCTTCACCATCAGTTGATTGATTCCTTGAGATGTACTGTGCCTTGGCTGTTTCTCACCCCTACCATTGTCTACATTTACTTTCATATCATTAACTGTTTTACTATTCCCACTATTGGAATCTTCCATCTTGTTTCTATAACTTGTTCTGGCTCTGTGGACTTTTAGATTGCGTCATTGGATAACAAGAGTTCATTCCTGTACTTCAAGAGAGTTCTGGGTCATCTGCATTTAAGGGGAGAGTAGTCAATCATTCATATTAATTTGGGGGAGAATAGCTCTAATGTGCCTCTATGATTCTTATGCCTAAATGTTTTTAGTGAAAGGGGGAGTGTTTAATTCAATCATGTCAAAGGTTTGTATTTTCTCATATCAAACTATTTTCTTTTTGATGAAGTCAAAGGGGGAGAGTAGTTTGAAATGAGTCAGTGTTGCCATCATCAAAAAGGGGGAGATTGTTGTGACTCTGTGATTTTGATGGTAGCAACACTATGAGTCACCATATGCTTCACCATATGGTTGTGTTTGCATGAAAGATTGAATGATATGATTGCATGCTCAGTCCTCTAGCACGTTGCATTGCATGTCAAGATGTGTTTAAATGAATGTTCTACTTTGGGCATATGAATGCGTTGTTTGCATGATCATGTCTATACAGCCACAACCAGTGTTCTTCATGCATATACAATATCTGCACAGCCTTTGCTGCATGATGTTCATGCATCAGTTAAGCAAGTCTATACAGACTTGTTGCATGCGTCAGTTAAGCAAGTCTATACAGACTTGGTCCATGCGTCAATTAAACAAGTATATACAGACTTAGTCCATGCTTAAGCACAGCAAGTCTGTACACTGGTGTCATCTGCACACATGTCATAGCAAGTTTGTACATTGGTGGCAAGTCTGTACCTTGCCCTGCTTCAAGCACGCTAAGTCTCTACATCGTCTTGGCACTAGTGAAGACTGTATAGAGTCTGCCTAGTCTGCAGCATTTAAAGTCTATGCATCGTTTCTCAAAGTCTGTACAGCCCGTGATCGCAAGACCAAGTCTGTACATCATCTTGTGCATGCATTTCTTCAAGTCTGTACAGCTCGTGGTCGCAAGGCCAAGTCTGTACATTCCTTATGCATGCATCGTCTCTACTTGTGCATGCATCGTCTCTTAAAGTCTATGCAGCGTCTGCCTAGAATGCATACATTAAGTCTGCACATCGTCTGCCAGCAAGTGCATCATTCTCCGTCTCACTTAGCGTCTCATGTTAAGTCTGTACATCGCATCGCATGCACTTTAAATATGTCAAGTCTGAACATTGCATTCCGTCCCACTTAGTTTCTTACGTTGTGTCTCACATAGCGCTGTAGTTTAGCAAGTCCATACATTGCCCTGTAGCATCCACGCACTCAAGTGTATACATTCATGAGCTATGGCTATGCATCGTTTGCACAGTACACCCAGAGTCTGCACACTCGTTGAAGGCATGTCCAAGCAGTCATATTCAAAGTCCATACATTCCTATATGCATATGCATCCTTCAAGATAAAGTCTGTACAGAGTTTAGCCTAGATTGCATACACCAAGTCTATACATCGCATAGCATGCACACGTTCAAAGTCTGTACACTCTTTACCATGCACTCATAGTCTATACATTCTTTGATGTTATGCTCGTGCATCACTTTAACAAATCTGTACATCATCTTGTTGTAGGCACAGCAAGTCTATACATCGTCTGGTCATCTGCACGCAAAGTCTGTACATTGCAAGTCTGAACATTACTGCTTGATATGAAGTATGTACAGCCCGTGTTCTGTTAATCGACTAAGTTACTCTGTCATTAAACTGGCAGATGTTTGGGCACGTGATCTGAGGTTGGCACCGGGCACGTGATCCGAGGTGTTCTCTGGATAAAGGGGGCACAAGCCATGCACACACCCTAGCTACTACTGCTATAAATATGAGGACTTCTCCATCTAAAAAAAAAAGAGAAGATTATGATCGATATAGGAGAGCTGAAGCAGAGAGGCAGAGAGCTGCAGAAGAAGGAAAAGAAGAAGAAGAGAAAAGAAGAGACAGAGAGAGCCTGGACGATCAAGTGTCAAAAAGAACGAGAGAAAAAGAAAGAGAAGCCGAGAGCCAGAGTGAGAGAGCAGAAGAAGAAAAAGAAAAAGAGAAAGAGAGATAGAGAGCTCGTGAAGAAGAAGAGAAGCTTCATTGTCATCACTGCACTTTGGATCAGATCCAATCCAGTTTGCTCCTGCGAGAGCTACATTGTGCATTTCATTTTCCAGCTTTCAGTCGCTGTGTTTTTATCATTTATTGTTTTTCATTTTAACTGATCACGTTTGTTCTTCCGATTCTCTGGTTTGAGGTCGGGTTCCTCCTGTGGTCTCAGGAGAAGTAAGATTAGTTCTCCGGTTTGCTGGTGACTGTGTGTCATCAGTGGTTCCCTCTAGTGTGGAGAAAGAGAGGTCCGTGACCTCTGATTTGTAATTGACTAGGTGTCACTTGTGGTTCCCTCTGGGTTTCAGAGGAAGGGAGACTTGGGTCTCCGGTTGCAAGTGGCTGGTGTCGCTTGTGGGTTCCCTCTGGGTTTCAGAGGAAGAGAGACTTCGGTCTCTGGTTGCTAGTGACTGTGTGTCACTAGTGGTTTCCCTCCGGTCTGGGGGAAGAGGGGAGGTTGTTCCCCTGGTCAAGCTGTTAGGCAGCACCTGTTTGCAGACTGAGTCCGTGATTCTAGCTTTTGCTAGTGGAAGCCTCACTCCGGTTTGGAGTGAGGGGTGGATGTAGGTCTGTGGACCGAACCACCTAAAAATCCTGGTGTTCTATGGTTTGATTTTACATTCTACTCCATATCTTCTATCACCCTTCGCAGGATGCTTCATGAGCGCTATATGGTAGATGGTTGTCTCACTTGACTAGTTTGTTAGCCTACAGCGTTATTTGGGTTAAGGTTGAGTGGTTGAGGTTGTCTCACTTGTCCCTTCGCTCTTATTTGCTGTTATCATCTTCTTCCTTGAGTTAAGGTTGAGTGGTTGACCAGGTTGGTCACTGAGTGTAGCTTAGTTGGTTTTGTTTTTATTTCCGCAATATTTTTTAATGGGGATTCATTCACCCCCCTCTGAATCCGGGCCTTGCACCCTATCAGAAAGGCAAAACTTTAAAACCTCGGAGATAAAGGGATGCAAAATGCGCAATGCCTAAAAACCCTGACGGGAGGCGGTGCAACATCCGATCTCCCAAGGAGGGGCCTTCTCTTACTCATCATAACGGGTGTATTTTCAAGGTGAGCTACGTCACGCGGCCCCCACCAAAGAGATATATTTACCCAACTAGTGCCACAGACAGTCCAGCCCAATTGCTACTCGTCCGAGCCTAATCTTGGCTCGGGAGTAGGAGGGGGACAAGTGGAGAGGGGAAATCTCACCGCTCGTCCGGAGAGGCAAAATGAGGTCCAAACCAGACCGAACAAGTCTCAACTCCTCTAAGTGGCAGCCCTCGGGCCCACTTATTATGAAGCCCAAAAACTCACTCGGTACAAGCGCTTCCTAGGAGGCCTTCGGGTTGGGATGTCCGAGCATCAGTCGATCGGGAAAGCTCCCTTGGAGCCCCCTATTCCTTGTCCTGACCCAGCACTTATCCCTCGGGACACCACTCCTGAACAAGTGCCATTTGCTCGGGCTCACTGATGGAAGCTTAATGATTCAGCCATTGCGAATCCTTTAATGGCAGGAAGCTCAAGGGGACAAGAGAAACCAACAGTCCGCGCGCCGTAAGGAGCCCGCATGAAGGACGTAACCCCCCCTGGAACCCCTCCGCTTGCAGGGATCAATTCGCACAACCGTCCACTATTTAAACAGGACATGCCCGATTGCGAGGAGAGAGCTTAAGTAAGCTTATGTACACCCAAGTAAGCCTGAGCAAGAACCACTTCACCTTTTGGTGGAGAGGAATCTCGCGCTCCCACTTTCCTCCTAATTCTCCTCTTGCATCTGTGCTCTACTACCTATGCTGACTTAAGCATTGGAGGGTCTTCCCCGGGGATCTATCCTTGGGCACCTCTGACTGGTTTCCCTTCTTACAGTTTATACTTCAAGGGTACGTGATCATCTTCATCCCCGCTCAGGAGCAGCGTGAGATCGCCCCTCTTCAGGTATCTTCGTGTCAACATGAAGGCAAGTTTAAATAATTAACAATTCAGCTCTAGAATATAAGGTAAAAGAAATGCGGTAATCATACGATATAAACCAAGTAACACAAGTATCATGATATAAAAGATATGAGAGTTCATGTAGAATGAGAGCAAGATTGAGAACGAATATAACATGGATGTAACTTGGCCTTTCATGAACGAGAATGTACTTTTCATAACCATAAAGACTATGCACTAAAAAGTCATATAATAAGAATGTACTACCCAGCATGTAATTTCACAAGATTACCTCGTGATTTTCACCCGTTTATAAAAAAAGTACTCCCGACAGAATGCGACACCAGTGTTCATCATACCGCATGATTTATAGTATGTTTCTGGCTATATGCCAAGGGGGCTAGTGTCGAGCCCTTGGACACTGTCCGTGCCCGCTCTTGCATCTTCAAGTTATAAATCAAGCTACTTTCACGAGAAATATAAATATGGCCAATAATGTAACAAGGTCAAACAATAGTTTCATGATAACATCAACCAAGGCTAGAACGTACCAAATTGAAATCATGAGATCAAGGATGATTTAATGACAAGGTTATGCCATGGAAGGAATCCGGCGGCATAACTGTCACGTCCCGAGATTATGCAGCGGAAACAATCAGGAATGTGAACAGTCGGCTAGTACGCCTCGAGCAAGCAATATAATCAGAGTGCAAGAACAATCACACAAAGTAATTGCACAATAATTTAATCAAACTTTCACCTTTATTTCATATCAAATAGTCATAATCCAAGTACATGAATATTCAACTCTTCTAGACACAATAAAAAGAAAAATTACATCTAAAGACTCAATCTAGACATATTTTGAAGTTCTAAGTCTTCACTCGAATCCATAGACTTTCAATCGCTCTCGGACCCGCTACTTGAGTAATCTGAATCCGATTCACTCGTGCCTCCTGAAAAAGATTAGAAAGTAGGTAATGATCACACTTGTCCAATAGGTATCCTCGTATCAACATGATTGGCAACGTTAAAGTAATTAATATTTTAGCTCTAAAGAATAAGATAAATCATGCAAATACGATGAAACATGCGAATAAATCTAAAGTAAGAAGATATGATCAAGCTTGAGATATGAAAATATGATTTAATCAAGTATATAACAAGAATATAAATTTTGCCCTTTCAAGAATGTAACCAGAAAGTACTTTTCATAACCATGAAGGCTATGCACTATAATGTCATGTAACAAGCAAGAATGTACTCTTCACTTAGTAACAAGTACTTCGTGAATTCATATGGATCACTCCCGTGGACATTTTACTTATTTATAAAGAAAGTACTCCCAGCGCAATGCGACGCCAGTAGCATCATACCCCATGGTTTATAATATGTTTCCGACAATCAGCCGAGCGGACTAGCATAGAGCCCTTGAACACAATCAGTGCTCGAACTGCATCTTCAAGTATAAATCAAGCTACTTCCACATTTATAACAATAATATGGCCAGGAATGTAAAATTTCAACTATAGTTCCATGATAAGGTAACCAAAAATAAGAATGCTTCTATTGAGAATAAGATATTTCAATAAATGCATTTAATAACTAGGTTATGCCATGAAAATAAATCGGCAACATAACGGTACATTGTTTAACATTCAAAATTACTTAGGTATCTTTGGAATAATGTGACAGGTTCTAGATAATTAATTGGACCATCTAGGAACATAGAAAAATCAACCCTTGAGTCAAACCCCGGGTTAATCAAACTCAGGAAGCTAGCGGTCGTTTACGGGACCGTTTCTTGCTCCTGGCGGTCTAGTACATAACCGTTTGATAAGACAAAGTCTGATATTTGAAATAAAACCTCCGGAGCTTTAGTAGTCTAGCAGAGAACCATTTAGGATCCATTAGCGGTCTAGTGAATGGCCGCTAGCAGACTCTAGTGGTCAACCAGATGGCCGCTAATGTCTAGACTATAAAACATCCGTATAAGTGCTTTTCTAGACAATTGGGCTTTAATGGTAGAACCAACTCGGCATCCTAGTGTGAATCCCAAGCTCGCGGAAAATTACAGAGGCCTTGAGATAAGATTTCCTAGTCCATTGGAAGGAATATCCAAAGGAGAGGTCATCGTGTCCAAGATTGTGTTCCTAATGTGCAAAGTGTAACTAATGACAACATACCAGAATATGTGCCACATACTTAGGAAAATAACTTCTTAGAAGAGAGAGAGAATCGTGATAAAACAGTGATCAAGTGAAATCATGAATCATCTAAACATGTATTTATGACAAAGTATATCATTTTGGTCACAAATTAACATAAGTTAAAATAATACCAAATATGCTTAGAAGCATGAAATCTATTATGATAAATAATGAAATAAACTAAGTATATAAAACTAGTACTTAGGCTTAAAACGTAGTTAACTAGGCTTACTGTGGTTAATTCTGCAATATGGTTCGGGTTACCAATATTATAAAATCAGAACTCAAAAATGGTCTAATACAGGACCGTCGCTTATGGATAGCCGTCCATCGTACGACCGCGACGGTTTACTAGCGGTCTACAGGAAGACCGTCCCTCCCTGTGTGAAACCGAATTTAAATGATACCCAAACAAAATGGTAACAAAGACATATCATGCCTGAAAATCAACATATTTTAACTTCCATGACCATGATAGAACAATTGTAGGCCAACAATATGCATAGGTTCATGTGATTAACAAGAAAAAATTCCTATTTACTTCATTAGGCTAGTTCATGCATGAGGAATATACTAGATGCATAGTCCTAAGTAAAACATGAAATTCTCAAGATACATTGCACTAAAACGAATGAAATCAAAGGGCTTTTATTCCTGACTTCAAATTTGAGCCTTTCATGTGATAACCTACCTGAATTAATCCTTCTAGATAGTCAATTTCGGACTGGAAGTCAGCCCTAATTCTGCCCGTTCTTGTGCTAAGTCAACAACTTCACGTCCCTATATCTCCTGATTCCCTTGACCTATGGACGTGAAATTTTGAGGGTTGATAAAAGATATGAAGGGGAAGATAAAGTTCTAAACACACTTCTACTAAATACCTCGTTTAGGGCTCCGAATTCCTAGATATTCTTAGGTCGGATGCACTAATTCTTGAGTTCTTAATGTAGAATCAACAACTTTGGAAGGCTCTAACTTCCTGTAGGCTTGATCTCCTAGAACGAAAATTTGAGACTAGTGATTTCTAACTATAATAAACAAATTCTTAGAAGACACTTACCTATAATTCGTCCTCCTTACCTTAGTTCCACGCGTGCCAAAAGTAAGGGTCGCATACATCAAATCTGGGATCTATTTATAGGGTTAGCTAGGGTTTTATGGATTAGAACGAACTTAGAGTCCCAATTAGACTTTCAATTTGATCTACAATCCTTCTAGACTTATCTAATTAGCTGATAGGGTCGATCCTAGATGATTTGGACATGAAAAATCTAACATTTTCACATTTTCTTTCTCTCACGGAATCTGCAGTGGGTAGCGATCATTGGAACGACCGTTTTATGTCCGTTAGCGGTCTCACGATAGACCATTTTTCATTCTAGGCACCGAATTTGAAATACTTCAAACTCTCTTGTTATTATCCATTTACTTATCTTCCTAAAGAGTCATTATCCCTTAATTCCGTGATTTCACCCATTCCTAGCTTCTAGAATATGGGCTAAAGTGCAAAACAATCTTTTTGGGCCTATTGGGTTTATTATATGGGCCTAATTCTCTTGGATTGAATGTAGGGCCTAAATAAGTGGATTAAAATAAATAAAATTCATCTATAGCCTATTAAATGCATTATAATTATATTTTTAAATATGAAAAATTCTTAAAAAAATTCCCGGGCGTTGCACCCTCCTCCACTTAAAAAGAATTTATCCCCAAATTCAATACATGGATTTATGGAGATTGTACTTACATTCAAGTAGTTCTGAAAATCCTTTGCTCATGGCTTCTTCGGTTTCCCATGTTGCTTCATGTGGACATAACTTGGTCCATTGAATATTGACCATAAGAATAGTTTTATTCCGAAGTTGACGTACTTCTCGTTCAAGGATCTTGCTTGACTTTTGCTCGTATGTCAAATCCTTTTTAATTTCTAGATTGTCATAAGTGATGAGATGGAATGAATCAGGAACATACTTCTTGAGCATTGAGTACCACATGAACTTCCGATAGTTGAGGAGGTAGAGCAATTCGATATGCAACTTCACCAACCCTTTCGAGAATCTCAAAGGGGCCAATGAATCTTGGAGTAAGGTTGCCCTTAATAATAAATCATCGAATACCTCGACCTAGAGAAACTTTAAGAAATACATGGTCTCCTACTTGAAATTTCAGGTCGCGCCTTCGATTATCAGCATATGACTTTTGCTTGTCTTGAGTCATATGAAGTCTTTCTCGAATGAGTTTTATCTTCTCGGTAGTATCCCCAATGATGTCAGGACCAGGATATTACCTTTCTCCTACTTCATTCGAACAAATAGGCGAACGACAGCTTCTGCCATATAAAGCTTCAAACGGTGCCATTTGTATACTAGCTTGGTAGCTATTGTTGTATGCAAATTCCACTAAAGGCAAGTGACCATGCCAACTTCCTCCAAAGTCAATAGCACAAGCCCTGAGCATATCTTCCATCACTTGATTTATCCTTTCAGTTTGACCATCAATTTGTGGATGGAATGCAGTGCTAAAGTTCAGTCGGGTCCCTAAAGAATGTTGTAGACCCTTCTAGAATTGTGATGTAAATCGAGGATCTCGGTCAGATATGATGGTGACTGGGACACCGTGCAATTTAACAATCTCCTTCATGTATAATGTTGCTAGTATATCTACAGACCATCGACTCTTGATTGGTAGAAAATGTGCATATTTAGTCAATCGGTCTATGATCACCCATATACCATCATGCCCTCCTCTTGTCTTAGGTAAACCCATGATAAAATCCATCCCTATACCTTCCCATTTCCATTCGGGAATATTCAAGGGTTGCAATTTCCTAGCGGGTTTTAAATGTTCTACCTTTACCTGCTGACAAGTGAGGCATCGGGATACGAAATCTGCTACTTCTCTTTTCATATTGGGCCACCAAAAATTTCTTTTTAAGTCTTGATACATCTTGGTAGCACAAGGGTGAATGGCATACCTCGATTTGTGAGCTTCCTCCATGATCAGTTTCTTAGTGTCATCATGATTCGGCACACAAATTCTATCCTTAAATAACAATCATCCATCATGAGAGAAAGAGAATTCCAGTCTTTGATCAATGTTATCCTTGATTTCTATCATTGTAGGATCATTCTCTTGTAATTTGACTATATCCTCAATCAATGTATGTTGAGACCTTATGTTGGCAATTATTCCTCCTTCTCCTTCTCTGTCAATATTAAGATTCAAATGAGAAAAATCTTTAATAAGAGAAGGTATACCTTTTCGGAGGCTTGCTAGAGTTACCATTGGTTTTCTGCTAAGAGCGTCAGCTACAACATTTGCTTTGCCTAGATAATATTGAATAGTAAAGTTGAAGTTCTTGAGATACTCCAACCATCTGCATTGTCGCATGTTTAACTCCTTCTGGGTAAAGAGATATTTCAAACTTTTATGATATGAAAATATAGTGAATTTCTTCCCATAAAGGTAATGTCGCCAAATTTTCAATGCGAATATTACCGCAGCTAATTCCAGATCATGTAGAGGGTAATTTTCTTCATGACACTTCAGCTGTCTTGAGGAATAATAAATCACCTTTCCATTTTACGTAAGAATGCATCCTAGGCCAATGCCAGACACATCCGTATAGACTTCAAAACCACCACCCTAAACGGGCAACGTCAAAATAGGGGCTGTAGTGAGGTGATCTTTAAGACTTCGAAAACACTCTTCGCAGTCCTTCGACCATATAAAAGGATTTTCCTTTCTTGTGAGTCGAGTCAAAGGAGCTGCAATCTTCGAGAAATCTTTAATAAATCATCTATAGTAACCAGCCAGACCCGGAAAACTTCTGACCTCTGATACGGTCGTCGGCCGGCTCTAGTTCTTGACAGCTTCTATCTTAGAAGGATCCACAGCGATTCCTTCCTTTCAGATAATATGGCCAAGGAAAGAAACCTTTCTAAGCCAGAACTCGCACTTACTAAGTTTTGCATAGAGTTTATGCTCTCTTAGCGTTTGCAAGGCTATCCTTAAGTGCTCTTCATGTTCTTTCTTAGTCTTGGAATATATAAAAATGTCATCAATGAAGACGACAATAAACTGGTCAAGATAGGGCCTGAAGACATTATTCATAAGTTGCATGAATACTACTGGGGCATTGGTTAACCCGAACGTCATTACCACAACTTCATAGTGGCCATATCTGCTCCGAAAAGCAGTTTTGTAAATGTCTTCATATTTGATCTTAAGCTGGTGATAACCTGACCTGAGGTCTATCTTGGAAAAATATTCTATTCCTGAAAGCTGATCAAAGAGTTCATCTATACGCGGCAACGGATACTTATTCTTAATTGTGAGTTGATTCAGTCACCGGTAGTCTATGCACAGCCTGAGAGATCCATCCTTCTACTTGACAAATAGAACTGGCGCACCCCAAGGGGATGTGCTAGGTCGAATGAATCCCTTGTCCAATAACTCCTGAAGCAGTTTCTTCAATTCCTTGAGTTCTATGGGGGACATCATGTAGGGAGCTATTGAAACAGGTGCTGCTCCGGGAGTGAGTTCAATAAAGAAGTTTACTTCCCTTTCAGGCGGTAAACTGAGTAATTCTGATGGAAATATGTCGGGAAACTCCTTGACGATAGGAATATCTTCTAAGATGATCTCCTTGGATTCGGTAATGATTACGGAAGCAAGAAAAGCTACACATCCCTGTGAAATTAGTTTGCAAGCATGCAGAGATGAAATTATAGTAGGATGCTTCCTATATTTGATACCAAGGAAAAAAACCTTGGAAGACCAGGTTTCCAAAAAGAGATAATCCGGTTGTGGCAATTCATATATGATGTGAGACAAGGTCGAGGAAGGACATCAAACTGTCAGCCGTGGAGTAGGAAGGCGAGGTGACTAGAGAAGAATGGAGGAGCTTGACTGGGGCCTCACACCCATCCCCATCTCAGGGATGACGCAGTCGCGCTCTTCAATTCTTCTCTGCGGTGATGGCGGTTGCAGGCGTTACAGTTGGCACGGCGGTGGTGGTGATGGATGCGACGGCAGTTGAACAGTGAAGGAGGAAGATCGTGGAGCTTCGATGGGGCTTCACACCTACCTCTTCTCGAAGATGATGCACCGGAGCATCACGGACGACCTCCATGGCGGGGCGAAGTGGGGTTGGTCCTCTCACCCGGGGTTCTAAAAATTGGAGAAGACACAAGCCATGGCTAAAATTCAAACTTTTTTCATTGCATTCTATATTATCTCCATCGTGGGTTTACATTTGTTTAAATAGAAAACATGGGGAGGGGAATGGACACCTTGGAATACCAAGAGCCATGGTTCCTACGAGGAGTACCTAATAAATGCACATAAGTGCAACCATTATATACATGTATCTATGACAAAATAACTAAACACCACCTAGGAAACTCAAGAGGCTTGCGTTCCTACGTGGGTCCCCATAAATGCACATAAGTGCAACCATTATATATATGTATCTATGACAAAATAACTAAAGACCACCTAGGAAACTCAAGAGGCTTGGGTTCCTACGTGGGTTCCTAAGTTTATATATTTATATATATATTACTAATGACAAAAAAAACACTACATATGAGGCCCACTCTATATATGGCCCAATAAACAGAAGACAACTTAGACATATATTTATATTTGATAGTTTTGCCGATGTCGCTTGACGATCCCGTCAAACCCCTCCACTTGGAGGAGGTTCGACCTCGAAGCTCATAGCTCAGGATCCCAGTTTGATGGAACAGCCCGGTTCCCTAAGCTCTGATATTATTTGATGTGAGACGAGGTCGGGGAAGGACTTCAAAATGTCAGTCGGAGAGCAGGAAGGCGAGGAGATTAGAGAAGAACGGAGGAGCTCGACCGGGGCCTGACACCCATCCCTATCTCAGGGATGACGCAATCACACTCTTCAATTCTTCTCTATGGTGATGGCGGTTGCAGGCGTTGTAGTTGGCACGGCGGTGGTGGCAGTGGTGATGGACGACGAGGGCGGTTGAACGGTGAAGTAGGAAGATCGTGGAGCTTCGATGGGGCTTCACACCCGTCCTCTTCTCGAATATAATGCACCGGAGCTTCACGGACAACCTCCATGGCGGGGCGAAGTGGGGTTGGGCCTCTCACCTGGGGTTCCAAAAATTGGAGAAGACACAAGCCATGGCTAAAATTCAAACTTTTTTCATTGCATTCTATATTATCTCCATTGTGTGTTTACATTTGTTTAAATAGAAAACATGGGGAGGGGAATGGACACCTTGGAATACCAAGAGCCATGGTTCCTACGAGGAGTACCTGATAAATGCACATAACTGCAACCATTATATATATGTATCTATGACAAAATAACTAAAGACCACCTAGGAAACTCAAGAGGCTTGGGTTCCTACGTGGGTCCTCATAAATGCACATAAGTGCAACCATTATATATATGTATCTATGACAAAATAACTAAAGACCACCTAGGAAACTCAAGAGGCTTGGGTTCCTATGTGGGCTCCTAAGTTTATATATTTATATATATATTACTAATGACAAAAAAAAACACTACATATGAGGACTCTATATATGGCCCAATAAACAAAAGACAACTTAGACATAAATTTATATTTGATAGTTTTGCCGATGTCGCTTGACGATCCCATCAATATAGGCGTCATGGTCTACAAGCCAATCAACAGCTAAGATAGCATCGTAGCCCTCCAGGTCAAGGCATACGAGGTTTGCAGGAAGATTGTGACCTTCTACCATTACCTCACTATCAGGATAATAGTTTGTAAGTTTGGTTCCGGGACCTAAAGGTGTAGTAATAGCAAGGTCCGAAGGTAAAGGAACTGATGAAATAGGTAATGTTTTTGCGAAATAAGTAGATATAAAGGAATGAGAAGCACTAGTATCAAATAGTACGAATGCCGGATAGGAATAGATTTGGATAGTACCTTCCATTAGCCTATCATTCTTGGGCGCTTCTTCCTCTTCCAGAATAGCATTTAAACGGGCCTGACGCTTACGTCCACCATTGGCAGATAGTTACTTCATAAGGGGGCAATCTGGCATGTGGTGCTCCCAGCTGCCACATCGTAAACAAGCGCCGAGGCACTTCCAACACTTTTTGGCCGAATGACGTAACTTCTCGCAAAAAGTGCAAGCCGTTGCGACCTACTTCTCTTCTTCTTTGACTTTCTTATTTTTGTGGTAACCACTACCACTCCCATTCTGGGATCTTTTCTTGCTATCATGGTATTTGTAGGGTTCCGTGATACTGAACTTCTCTTTCTTATCATGCCAATCTGACTTTCGGCTTGGCTCCTCGCCCTTGCCTTTTAATTTCTCGATCTTCTCGAAGGTCCTTTCGCATAGATGCGCCCGTTGGACCATTTCCGCGTAAGTACGTATATTCTGAGTCCCAAGCTGTTGAATATAACCGGTGAAGTCCCGTGATCAATGACACCCAAGAGGGGGGGTGAATTAGGTGATGACAGATTTTAAGTTGTTTTTAAAAGATTAAAAGATATATGAAGAACGAACAACAGACAGGAATAGATCAGAAGAGATATAAGGTGAAAACGGTTAAAACAACCCCTATAGCAGTTCCTTAGTACTAGGCGGAGTCCGGGAATCCAAAGATCCTCTCACACAGTATTTTCCTCCCGACAGGATTGACTGTGTCGATCAGAAGCTACCTTTTGATATACCAAGGGTTTCCCGTAAAAGGGTTAATACAGCTCGATCTAAACAATGAAACTAGATAACGATGCGACAAGCAAACAAGCTAGATCAGAACTGGAGGTAGGAGATAGGGAGCAAACCACACAGAACACCATGATTTTTAGGTGGTTCAGATGCAACAACTGCAACCTACGTCCACCCCTCACCGATCGTGAGGATTCACACACTATCTTGTAGAAAGTTACAAGATGAAGACACACACACACACACACACTCGTGTGAGTTTAGAACTCCCATGAAGGTGCACACGGACCGAACCACAAAGAAGGATGAAGAACAAGAAGATCACTCACACACACACACGGATCTTCATAGATCCACACACACACAGATGTTTGAATATTACAAGAACACAAAAATTAAAGCCCAGCAAGATTGGAATGGAAAACACAAAAGAAAACTTCAGATTCAAGCTCCCCCTTAGTTGATGAAGATGGTTTTGGATGCAGCTTGATCTCCTCTTGGCTTGGGGTTGATCTTCTCCAGATGTTGCTTGAAGATGGAAGAAGATGGATGCAGATGGATGAAGATGGATGAAGCTCTTTCTTCTCGGAGTACTGTTCACGGCTACAGTACCAGATCTTGAATCTCCCCTTGATAGCCTCCCTTGGCCTTCTTTGATTGATTAGGGTTACAAGTCTTAATGTGATGTTTTTATAACTCTTGAATGGTCAAGAGATAAGCCAGGAACTAGATCCACAAATCATGGGAAGTTTGGTGACTTTGGGATTAAACAAACCCTTGAAAAGAGACTTCCCACGTTGAGAACAAAAGGTCAACAATAGGGGCTTTTCGAGGCTGGCAATTGACCTGTGCATAGGGGCGATCGACAGGAATTTTTACAGGAAATGTCCATTCGTTGCTGAGAAAACCGGTCGACCGCTATAGGCTGGCGGTCGACCGCTGGCTTGATTTTCTACAAAAAAATAAAGGTTAGCCAATGCAATATAATACATGACCGAATTAGGTTATGGCTACTTGGTTTCAGTTAAGCTGAGTGGGTTTAAGCTTAGCCTGGGTTGTTTAGAAATCAAAAAACTGATTCTTGGATTTGGACGGGTTTAAACACATAAGCTTGCTTGTTACATGGTGAAGTAGGCTTTGAAAGGTGTTGAATTTGAACTTGATAGTTGAAATATGGCACGTGATAAAACATATAACCCTGAGTTTGTTATCATCAAAATCACTTGGATATACTCAACAATCTCCCCCTTTTTGATGATGACAAAAATGAAGGGGTTTTGAAATACATGAATGTGCCTTTAGCAAAGTTGAAGATTGAGATCAAGGTTTTTAGTCAAAGCACTTCACTTACGTCCCGTTATGCCAGCGAACATAAACCATTCAACATGTATATGCCAATTAGAAGAGAAATGAGATATACGAGCCAACCATTTCAGATCAAACACCAGTTGCATTCAATTCATCGTTTCATGACAAGATACATTGGTGCAAAAGTGAATGCATGACTCTAGACTCAAATGACTAAACAAATGCATAAAAGACTCATGATCCTCACATGTCAAACATGCAAACACACAACCACACACGGACATACATAAATATATAAAGCCCTACACTACTACTTCTCCCCCTTTGGCATCATCAAAAGGGAGTAGAATAGACGAAGGGGGGACCCAAGTGACTCAAAACCAAAGGATAGCAAGCTAGAGGGAGAAAAGAAGAAAAGAAAAATCCTCATGGTGCATCTGCAGGTGGAGGTGGTTTATCCTCTGGAGGAGAGGGCTGGTGTCAAAGGATATGGCGGATGTCTGTAAGAGCATGAACCTAAGCATGAAGAGTGTCTCGAATACAGCCAATGGAGAGGTCACGAGCCACATCACGGCGAGACATGCTAAGAAGAGTTTGGTTCATGATGTGAAAGGATTGGCTTGAGTCGGCGACACTGTCGGTGAGGTTGGTCATACGAGTGGTGAGTGTAGCCATATGAGTGGAAAGGGTGTCCAAAGTAGTGGAGAAGGAATCCATGCGGCCTGACATGGTGTCAACCACATGTCCCATAGTGTCTATGCGATCCCCGAGAGCAGAAAGTCCCTCCCCAAAAGTATTCACACGAGTCTCTAATCCAGTGAACCGCCTGTCAAAAACCTCATAGTCTACGCAAGAAGGCTGAGGAGCTCCCTGAGTGGAGGACTCTCCATGATAAAACTGAGAAGGAGGTGGCATCTCCGGATCCATATGCTGCGGTGATGTTGGAGGAGGCAGGTTGGCATCCATGAGATGAAGTGGGGCTGTAGGAGGCTGCTCCTCTGCCTGAACTAGAAGGGGTACATCCCCTTGAACCTGCTACTGATGTGCTTCCTGCTCATCTTCATTGTCATATTCATCTTCATATGTAGGCACATCCTGACACAGCTCACCATCTGGACCATAGTAATAGCCCATGTCTATGCAGATCTTATGCTTATTGTAGACATCATTCTGGCGAACATAGATAAACTATTCTTCTGCCAAATTAATCCCAGCATGAATGAACACCCCGGTCAACTGTGAGGCATATGGCAAAGATCACTGTCGGTTTGTTCTGCAAGCTCCAATGAGGGTCATCATGAGGCGACCCATGTTGAGTTGTATACCATTCATGACATGGTAGAATACGAATCTATGAACTTCTGTGACTTCATTTCTGCTGCCAACCTTGGGATAAATAAGGGAGGTAAACATATGGTGTAAGACACGCTGCAGTGGTGGTAAGTAATTTGCATTTAACTCGATTAAATCACTGACACCATGCACATAATCACAGTTGGTCATGGCAATAAAAGTATCTTCAACCCCCCCATGGCCATAAGCCATGTTGGATCCTCTAGCCACAACCCCTAAGCTCCTCTGAAATAGATCAGGGTTAATGTGAAGCTCAACACCTCGAATAACAGTATATAGCTCATCATTCCTTGAAACCAAGTTCCCATAGAACTCCTGTACTAGGTTGGGGTAATAACGGTTTTACCTAGTGACAAAATCAGTCCAACCCGGCTACATTGCAAAGACTGCATATATATCGGGCAAGAGCTCATTCACCTCATTGAAATCGACCAGTCGGGGGTCGATGATGGGTCAAATAAGTAACCTAGGAGCTCGACGCAGTGCCGGCGCCTGCTGTGGTGTAGGAGCGGGTGCCTCACGTCTCTGTCCACTCCCTTCCCCTTGGGCAGAATGCTGAGAGCTTCGTCTAGGGGGCATCCCGAACTAGAGCCCGATAGAAAACACTTGAAGAGAAGACTCTCGTCCCGAGGGATGAAGAAAGATCTACGGACACTTCAGGGGCTAGCAAAAGCCTTCTCCACTGACGGGAAGCAAGGTGAGAACTCCACGAATGCACGAACGGCCGAATGGAGTTCGTCCCAAAAACGTGACGAACAAGTCGGATCTTGTGCGGAGGGAGAAAGAATGAGGTTTAGAAGCTTGGGAGGTGGAGAAAATGGGTTCTAGGGTTAGGGGAAAGTGGTGGAGGGTGAATGGGGGTGATAAAATGAAAGAATGGGGTGTTAAACCCGCTTATAAGTTGGCTCGGTCGGGAACCTGATTGGGCCGGTCGCCGCAACCGGTCACCCGCTGCGGGGCTGGCGGTCGACCGCTAGTCCAGAATCCCTAAGTTTTGATTTTTTTGTTTCTTTTTCTTCTTTTTTTGTTTTTTTTCTTTTTTTTTTGTTTCTTGAAAATTGGGGTGGACTAACAATCGACTTTCTGAAAAGAGCCAACGTCATGAAGTAGAGGGAAGAGAATAGATGCAAGTTTGAGGAATGTTTCTTACTCCCCCTCAGAAGTTACCTTAGATTCGACATCATTGAGTCCACAACAGTTTATCCAAGAAATAGTTGGCCTTAGAAAGTTTTTCAAGGAGGGCCATACATATAATTACATTCAAACATGCAGGAGTGTATATAAACACACAAGGTAGCAAAAAGTAAAGATAGTATGCATGTTTTTATACCCTTGATGCATATGAGTTTTTACAAATGTGGAACTTAACTTAAGTGCAGACCTATGCATGAATGCTCTCACCCTTGCACATCCCAAGTTCTCTTCTTATCTTGTTAAATTGATCCTGGTTGAGGGGTTTGGTGAAAATGTCAGCTAGCTGATTGTGTGTGTCAATGAAGTTCAATTCAAAGACCCCTTTACCTACATGATCTCTCAGGAAGTGATGATGAATATCAATATGCTTGGTTCTAGAGTGTTGAACAGGGTTTTTAGACAAACTGATTGCACTGGTATTATCACACAGAATTGGCACACATCTTATCTCAATATCTAAATCAAGCAATTGATTTTTGATCCAAAGTACTTGGGTTCCACAACTTTCATATTCAGCCTCGGCCGTTGAGAGAGCTACTGAATGCTATTTCTTGGAGGCCCACGAGACTAGGCAACCACCAAGGAACTAAGAGTATACACTAGTACTTTTACGATCAACAATGCATCCTGCATAATCTGCATCGGTGTATGCAATCAAATAAAAAGAACTACCAATGGGAAACTACAAGCCACAATATATTGTACCAAGTAAATATCTGAAAATGCGTTTTACAGCCGATAAGTGAGATTCTTTAGGGCATGACTGAAAATGGCCAAAGAGACATACACTGAATTGAATGTCAGGGCGGCAAGCTGTAAGATACAGTAGTGATCCGATCATACCTCGAAATAGTGTGGGATCTACTATTTTACCATTTTCATCTTTGTCTAACTTTGAGGTTGTTGCCATTGGAGTTGACAAAGGTTTTGCCTCAGCCATCCCATATTTCTTCAAAAGTTCCATTGTGTACTTGGCTTGGCTTATGAAAATGCCCTCAGGTGTTTGCTTCACCTACAGTCCAAGAAAGAATGTTAGTTCACCCATTAGGCTCATCTCAAATTCACCTTGCATGATTTCTGCAAATTCATCACATAGCACGTTATTAGTAGCTCCAAAAATTATATCATCCACATACACTTGAACTACCAATATATCTTTACCTGATTTATTTGTCAAAAGTGTTTGATCAACCTTACCTCTCTTGAAATCATTCTCAATCATAAATGACATGAGCCGTTCATACCATGCCCTTGGTGCTTGCTTCAGTCCGTAAAAGGCCTTCTGGAGCTTGTACACATCTTGTGGATGTTTGGGGTCTTCAAAATCTAGAGGTTTTTCTACAAAAATATCCTCATTGATGTACCCATTTAGAAACGTAGATTTAACATCCATTTGAAATAATTTAAAGTTAGATGAGTAAGCATAAGACAATAAAATCCGGACTACTTCTATACGAGCAACTGGTGCAAATGACTCATCAAATTCAATACCCATCTCCTGGCTATACCCCTTGGCCACAAGCCGGGCCTTGTTCCTAACAACCAATCTCGTATCATTTAACTTATTCCTGAAAATCCATCGAGTTCCGATAATGGATTAATTCTTAGGTCGTGGCACCAGAGTCCACACCTGGTTTCTTTTGAACTGGTGCAGCTCTTCATGCATAGCCTGGATCCAGGATTCATTTTGGAGAGCCTCATGGATATCCTTAGGCTCTTCCTATGAAATTAAGGCTATGAAATCTTCCTCTTCTACTATCCTTAGAGGGGCTATAGTTCTTACCCCATCTTGAGGGTTACCGATTATGTTTTCAGCTGGATGATCCTTTAAGAATGTGGAGATGCTTGGCAAATCACGGTGCTGCACTTGCTGCTCTTGTAGTGTCTCGATTGAAGGATCTTCATCTTCTTCACTCTTAGTGGGTATTCCTTCCTTTGGTTCATCCTTGACTTTAGATGTTCCAGCATTGGTTGAATCTTTGGGGGCTTCTCTTGCATCCACAATTTGAGTAGTTAGTTTTAGTTTAGATTCATCAAAAATTATATGAGGACTTTCTTCAACAACTAAAGTCTGTTTATTGAACACTCGATAGGCTCTAGAATTAAGTGCATAACCTAGGAAGGTTCCTTTATCACTTTTCTCATCAAACTTACCTATGTTGGACTTACCATTGTTCAGGATGAAGCATCAGCAACCAAAGGGTTTAAGATGAGAAATATTCAGTTTCTTACCCTTGTAGAGCTCATATGGAGTTTTCTTCAAAATGGGCCTTACCATTGCCCTGTTGATGATGTAGCATGTTGTACTTATCGCCTCAGCCCAAAAATATTTTGGTAGAGAGTTTTCACTTAACATGGTCCGTGCCATGTCTATCAATGTTCTATTTTTCCTCTCCACCACTCCATTTTGTTGGGGCATCCTTGGTGATGAGAAGTTGTGTGTATACCCGTGCTCTTCATAGAAATTACTAAACTCATGATTTTTAAATTCGCCACCATGATCACTTGGGATAGTGGTGATAAGGTAGCCTCTATCATTTTGGATTTTCCTGTAAAACACTTGAAATTCCATCAATGCATCATTTTTATTGGATATAAATAACACCCAAGTGAATCTGGAATACTCATCAACAATCACGAAACCATAGGATTTCCCTCCTAGGATGGATGTCCTAGTTGGGCCAAATAAATCAAGATGCAGCAATTCCAAAGGTCGGGAGGTAGAAATAATGTTCTTATTTTTGAAGGATATGCGTGTTTGCTTGCCTTTTGTGCAAGCCTCACAAATTTTATCACTTTCAAACTTTAGTTTTGGCAAACCAATCACCAAGTCATGTTTAGACAATTTGGAGATAACTCCAAAACTAGCATGACCCAGTCTTCGGTGCCATAGCTATGCATTATCATGATTGTTAGCTACCAAACACATATCATTACAAGAAATATCATCAATATCAATAGTATATACATTGTTGCTCCTCTTGCCGATGAATCTGATTTCATTGGAAGTTTTATTTATGACAAGGCAATGGGTTTCAACGAAAACAATCTTAAAGCCTTTGTCACATAGTTGGCTTATGCTCAGCAAGTTATGATTCAAACCTTTCACCAAAAGCACATCTTCAATAAGAATTTCAGAATTCTTACCTATGTTGTCAATCCCAATGATTTTACCTTTGTCTTTGCCTCCGAAGACAACGGAACCTCCATCTTTGTCTTGCAGTGTAGAGAACACCTTCTTGTCCCCTGTCATATGCCTTGAGCAGCCGCTATCCAAGTACCATTTGCTCCCCCTGGCTTCAAGACACATCTCGGTTGAATCATCCTCATGTGCCATGAG
Source organism: Amorphophallus konjac (assembly GCA_022559845.1). Taxonomy (NCBI): domain Eukaryota; kingdom Viridiplantae; phylum Streptophyta; class Magnoliopsida; order Alismatales; family Araceae; genus Amorphophallus; species Amorphophallus konjac. Next base: position 168,712,441 of record CM040120.1, on the reverse strand, counting down.
ACACAGGCTCTCCACAATCTCTTGTATCTCTTCATCAGACGGTTCATCCTCTTCATCGCTCCACGTGGAGACAATGACCTTGGGATTTCTGAAGTTATCTTTCTTGAATTTCTTCTTCAGATCTGGGCACTCTCCCCTCATGTGCCCGAGTTTCTTGCATTCGTAGCATATGATGTTATTTGGCTTGCTCGACTCACCCTTGGTTTGAGTGGGCTTCCTTTGCCCCTTTCTGAAGTTGCCTTGGAAATTTCTTTTCTTCCTCAGAAATCTTTTCACTTGGCGAGTGATCATAGCCAAGTCTTCTTCTTCGTTGCTCCAGTCACTAGAATCTTCTTCTTGGGAGTCGTCATTGGATTGATGAGCTCTCAATCCAATCACCTTCTTATTCTTGATATCTTCCTCGGCTGTCCACTTCACATTTATCTCATAGGTCATGAGTGACCCTATGAGTTCATCGAGAGTGAGTGTGGAGAGATTCTTGGAGTCTTCAATGACAGTGGCTTTGGTGTGCCACGCAGGAGGGAGGGATCTTAGAACTTTTCTTACGAGCTCAGAATTAGTGTAATCTTTCCCAAGACTTTTGAGACCATTCATGATCTCCGTTAGCCTTGCGAACATCTCTCAAATTGTCTCTTCAGGCTTCATCTTGAAGAGCTCATAATCTCGGACCAGATTTCTTTAGCCGAGCTGCACATAGAAACACGAGAAAATTCGTCAGGGTGTATCGCACATTGCATAATATTCATAGCATTGAAATTAATATTGCATTTCTTAATTTCCTTGGGTGTCCATTTTTCTTCATCATCCACGAGTTTGTAAGGACCCTTGTCCATAACTCTCCAAACTTCGTACTCTTGAGCCCTCAAAAAAACATGCATTCTATTTTTCCAGTACGAGTAGTTTGAGCCGTTAATGAAAGGAGGACGGTTAATGGAGTGACCCTCGGGCATCATACCCTTGTTTGCCATTGATCTGGATCTCACTCTAGATCGTTAGATCTGTGAAAGATAGAGCCTTAGATCTGATACCAATTGAAGTCCCATGATCAATGACACACAAGAGGGGGGCTGAATTGGGTGATGACAGATTTTAAGTTCTTTTTAAAAGTTTAAAAGATATATGAAGAACGAACAACAGACAGGAATAGATCAGAAGAGATATAAGGTGAAAATGGCTAAAACAACCCATGCAGTTCCTTGGTACTAGGCAAAGTCCGGGAATCCGAAGATCCTCTCACACAAAGTATTTTCCTCCCGACAGGATTGACTGTGTCGATCAGAAGCTACTTTTTGATATACCAAGGGTCTCTCGTAAAAGGGTTAATACAGCTCGATCTAAACAATGAAACTAGATAACGATGCGACAAGCAAACAAGCTAGATCAGAACTGGAGGTAGGAGATAGGGAGCAAACCACACAGAACACCACATTTTTAGGTGGTTCGGATGCAACAACTGCAACCTACGTCCACCCCTCACCGACCGTGAGGATTCACACACTATCTTGTAGAAAGTTACAAGATCAAGACACATACACACACACACACACATACACACACTCGTGTGAGTTCAGAACTCCCATGAAGGTGCACATGCACCGAACCACAAAGAAGGATGAAGAACAAGAAGATCACTCACACACACACGGATCTTCGTAGATCCACACACACACAGATGTTTGAATATTACAAGAACACAAAAATTAAAGCCCAGCAATATTGGAATGGAAAACACAAAAGAAAACTTCATATTCAAGCTCCCCCTTAGTTGATGAAGATGGTTTTGGATGCAGCTTGATCTCCTCTTGGCTTGGGGTTGATCTTCTTCAGATGTTGCTTGAAGATGAAAGAAGATGGATGCAGATGGATGATGATGGATGAAGCCCTTTCTTCTCGGAGCACTATTCATGGCTATAGTACCAGATCTTGAATCTCCCCTTGATAGCCTCCCTTGGCCTCCTTTAATTGATTAGGGTTGCAAGCCCCAATGTGATGTTTTTATAACTCTTGAATGGTCAAGAGACAAGCCAGGAACCAGATCTACAAATCATGAGAAGTTTAGTGGTTTGGGATTAAACAAATCCTTGAAGAGAGACTTCCCATGTTGAGAACAAAAGTTCAACAATAGGGACTTTTCGAAGCTGGCGGTCGACCTGTGCATAGGAATGGTCGACCAGAATTTTTACAGGAAATGTCCATTCGTTGCTGGAAAAACCGGTCGATTGCTATAGGCTGGCGATCGACCGCAGGCTTGATTTTCTGCAAAAAAATAAAGGTCAACCAATGCAATATAATACATGAACGAATCAGGTTATGGCTGCTTGGTTTCAGTTAAGCTGAGTGGGTTTAAGCTTAGCCTAGGTGGTTTAGAGACCAAAACACGGATTCTTGCATTTGGATGGGTTTAAACACTTAAGCTTTCTTGTTACATGGTGAAGTAGGCGTTGAAAGGTGTTGACTTCGAACTTGATAGTTGAAATATGGCATGTGATAAAACATATATCCCTGAGTTTGTTATCATCAAAATTACTTAGATATACTCAACAACCGAGCCTCAACCCATCAATAAATAGATTAGCCTTCAATAAGTCGTTGCTAATCAAGTGAGGAGCATAGGGTGCTAGCCTGGAAAACTGAAGTTCATATTCCGCTACCGTCATCGTGCCTTGACGTAACGAAGCAAATTCTATGGCCTTCCGCTCCTTGACATGCTCGAAAAAGTACTTGGCTCGGAAGAGCATAAGAAAACCTTCCCATGTATGAGGTGCATCAGCTAGTGGTGCAGGAACAGACTTCCACCATGTGCAGGCATCTTTGTTTAATTCAAATGTTGTCAAACGAACCTTCTCTTGATTCGCACACTGCATCACTTCGAAGATGCGGTTCATCTCGTCTATCCAATTTTCGGCTTCATCGGGATTAGAAGAACCCGAAAATCGTGGAGGATTTAAGCTCCAAAAATTACGATGTAAATCTCCCGCTCTTGCCCCTGTGCCGGCTTGAGCCATAGTTTGTAATGCCTAAGTAAGACCAGCAACGGTCTCTTGCATACCGTTCCAATCTACTAGATGAGCCATTATGATGAAAATAAGGTACCTGAGAAAAATAATCAATTTGTTAATTCTAATGGAATGAGTGAGGTTAGTCCTTAGAAATAATTCTAATTTCTATCTCATCCCCAATTCTACCCAATTCCTCTCATAGGTTGGGAGTTTCATTCCTAGTTTCATAGGTATGGGTCCTTAAACCTTGGACTTAACCTATGACATGACTTTTCCCTAGGACTTCTAGTCCTAGTGCTCTGATACTGCTTACTCTGTCATGTCCCGAGATTATGCAGCAGAAACAATCGGGAATGTGAACAGTCGGCTAGTATGCCTCGAGCAAGCAATATAATCCGAGCGCAAGAACAATCACTAATGTGAGACAAGAAGCCTAGGTCAAATGATTTTCTTATTTTGTTGTCTATTTTCCCTTTTTTTGGTATCATTGGCTCCGGCGCAGGTGCTAGGACGGCATCAGTCGCTTGCTCTGCATTACCATCGGTATTTTGAGGTTGCCGTTCCTGGGGTTGAGGTGAAGCCTCAAATGGCGACAGCATCTGAGGTTTAGGTGGTGCTGGCCTAGGCTAGGTCATTATGGGCTTACAGAAACGGTCAAGCGTCTCAGCTTGACACTTCACATTGCCATCAAGGAGGATTGGACCTGTGTACGTGGGGAACATATCATGTTGCTGCCTTTTCTCCCTCTCAGCCAGACCTCTACTTCACTACGCTCATTTATAACCTTTTGTTTCTCTGCAATGTCAATGTGATCAAACTTGAGATCTTTCGAGAGGGCTGCTCTTCTGTAACTGTTAATGCAATAAACAGGTTGATTTATGATAGGCCTCCTCTCAAGGTTTTCCTTGCAACACTCCTCAATTAAGTCTCCTTGCATTTAAGCTCCTCAAGTTTTGCAACGTAAACGCCCTTTGTTTCGTCCTCTCCATTGCTTTGGGGCCAACCCATGCAGGTGGCAGATAGGAGGGCGTCCGACGATGTGCATGCATGGGCGAGGCAGGTGATGCAGGGTGCATGGTGACAGCGGCTATGTGCCTGACTGTTTGAGCTTGTCTGCTTCACAGTCTTTGCTTCACAAAGTAGTAGCCATGTGCATGCAAAGGGGGTGAGAAGGGTACATAGTGGTTGGAGACAAAAAGGTAGAAGGGCACATATGGGAGGGCAGTGTAGCTTCGACTGCAGATGGTTCATGGCGATGGGGGGCTGGGTTTTTAGGTGGGAGATAGGCAGGGTGGAGCGGTCTATGCAAGGGAGAAGGATTGTAGGAGTTGGATGCGCAGGATGGGGTGGGGAGAGGGGCAGGGTTTAGAAAGAGAAGTTAGAGAGAGAGAGAGAGCACGGGAGGTGAGGGGGTGGAGCTTGGAGCATGCGTGGGCCGCCCTGTAGGGTGACAATGCAGCGACCGACGGTGGCTTGATGACAATAGCTGCCTTCTAGGAATGGCTGGGTGACCCCGGGAACAAGACGATGGCGGGTGTGTGTACCGGGGAACAAAGCAAGCAGCAAGGGGGGGTGACATGGTTGGTCGGCAGGTAGTGGAGCAAAGCAAGGAGGAGGAAAAGCTCGGTTGGGGCTTCTCACCCAGCCCATCTCAAGGCTGATGTAGTCGTACTCCTCCTCTGCCTTGGCGGTGGTCGTGGCGGCGGTTGATGTCGGAGACGGTGGTGGTGGCGGTGAAGGATGGCAGTGGTGGTGGATGGCGAGGGAGGTTGACCGAGACTTCGGATGGGGCTTCTCGCCCGCTCCCATCTTAGGAATGGTGCACCCGGAGCTACCGGTTCTCCTCCATGGCGGGGTGGATGTGGGGTGTGGGTTTCTCACCCAAGGGGATTCCAAAAATTGATGGTAACCCAACATATAACCATGGCTAAAACATCACATTTCTCATTCTCATTCTATCCATCGTGAGCTTACAAGTTTAAATAGAGATGATGGGGGAATGGGAGAGGTAACAATTAAATGGGAGGCGGAGAGACACTTAGAAAACCCAAGGGACTTGGGTTCCTTCGAGGAGCTCACATGAGTGCACATTAGTGCATATTTATATATGGATTATAGTTATATATCTATTCCTAATAACAAAAGAAAACTCACACTAGCCCACTTATACCATTTCATGTGGCCCATTAACATAAAACACTTAAACATAGCTAATATAGTTTGATAGTTGTCGGCGCCACTTTGACGATCGTACGTTGCTGCTTGTCGATCCCGTGATGATCCCGTCAAATCCCTCCACTTGGAGGAGGTTCGACCTCGAACCTTGAACCGACGATCCCGTCAAAGCCCTCCGCTTGGAGGAGGTTCGACCTCGAACCTCGTAGCTCAGGATCTTGGTCTGATGGAATAGCCCAATTCCCTAAGCTCTGATACCTTTTGATGTGAGACAAGAAGCCTTGGTCAAATGATTTTCTTCTTTTGTTGTCTATTTTCCATTTTTTTGGTATCATTGGCTCTGGGGTAGGTGCTTGGATGGCATCGGCCCCTTGCTCTGCATTACCATCGATATTTTGAGGTTGCAGTTCCTGGGGTTGAGGTGAAGCCTCAAATGGCGACATCATCTGAGGTTTAGGTGGTGCTGACCTAGGCTAGGTCATTATGGGCTTGTAGAAACGGTCAAGTGTCTCAGCTTGACACTTCACATCACCATCAAGGAGGATTGGACCTGTGTATGTGGGGAACATATCCCGTTACTGCCTTTTCTCCGTCTCTGCCAGACCTCTACTTCACTACACTCATTTATAACCTTTTGTTTCTCTACAATGTCAATGTGATCAAACTTGAGATCTTTCGAGAGGGCTGCTCTTCTGTAACGGTTAATGCAATAAACAGGTTGATTTATGATAGGCCACCTCTCAAGGTTTTCCTTTCAACACTCCTCAATACGATCTCCATACTTTTAAGCTCCTCAAGTTTTACAACGTAAACACCCTTTGTTTCGTCCTCTCCGTCGCTTAGGGGCCGACCCATGCAGGTGGCAGACAGGAGGGCGTCCGACGATGTGCATGCATGGGCGAGGCAGGTGATGCAGGGTGCATGGCGACAATGGCTATGTGCCTGACTCTTTAAGCTTGTCTGCTTCACACTCTTTGCTTCACAAAGTAGTAGCCACGTGCATGCAGAAAGGGTGAGAATAGTACGCAGTGGTTGGAGACAAAAAGGTAGAAGGGCACACATGGGAGGGCAATGTAGCTTCGACTACAGGTGGTTCATGGCGATGGGGGGCTGGGTTTTCAGGTGGGAGATAGGCAGGGTGGAGCAGTCTATGCAAGGGAGGAGGATTGTAGCAGTAGGATGTGCAGGGTGGGGTGGGGAGAGGGGCAGGGTTTAGAGAGAGAAGTTAGAGAGATAGATGAAGAGAGAGAGCATGGGAGGTGAGGCGGTAGATCTTGGAGCATGCGTGGGCCGCCCTGCAGGGTGACAACACAGTGACTGACGGTGGCTTGGTGACAAGAGCTGTCTTCTAGGAATGGCTGGGCGACCCCGGGAACAAGACGATGGCGGGTGTGTGTACCGGGGAAGAAAGCAAGCAGCAAGGGGGGGGCGTGACATGGTTGGTCGGTAGGTGTTGGAGCGAACCAAGGAGGAGGAAAAGTTTGGTTGGGGCTTCTCACCCAGCCCATCTCAGGGCCGATGCAGCCGTACTCCTCCTCTGCCTTGGCGGTGGTCGTGGCGACGGTTGATGTCAGAGGCGGTGGTGGTGGCGGTGAAGGACGACAGTGTCGGTGGATGGTGAGGGAGGTTGATCGAGGCTTCGGATGGGGTTTCTCCCCCTCTCCCATCTCAGGAACGGTGCACCCGGAGCAGTCGGTTCTCCTCTATGGCGGGGTGGATGTGGGGTGTGGGTTTCTCACCCAAGGGGATTCCAAAAATTGATGGTAACCCAATGTATAGCCATGGCTAAAACATCACATTTCTCATTCTCATTCTATCCATCGTGAGCTTACGAGTTTAAATAGAGATGATGGGGGAATGAGAGAGGTCACAATTAAATGGGAGGGGGAGAGACACTTAGAAAACCCAAGGGACTTGGGTTCCTTCGAGGGGCTCTCATGTGTGCACATTAGTGTATATTTATATATGGAATATGTTTATATATCTTATCCTAATAACAAAAGAAAACTCACACTAGCCCACTTATATCATTTCATGTGGCCCATTTACATAAAACACTTAAACATAGCTAATATAGTTTGACAGTTGTCGGCACCACTTTAATGATCGTCCATTGCTGCTTGTCGATCCCGTGACGATCCCGTCAAATCCCTCCACTTGGAGGAGGTTCGACCTCGAACCTCGAACCTTGAACCGACAATCCCGTCAATCACACAAAGTAATTGCACACTAATTTAATCAAACTTTCACCTTTATTTCATATCAAATAGTCATAATCCAAGTACATGAATATTCAACTCTTCTAGACTCAATAAAAAGAAAAATTGCATGTAAAGACTCAATCTAGACATATTTTGACATTCTAAGTCTTCACTCGAATCCATAGACTTTCAATCGCTCTCGGACCCGCTACTTGAGTAATCCGAATCCGATTCACTTGTGCCTCCTGAAAAAGATTGGAAAGTAGGTAATGAGCACACTTGCCCAGTAGGTATCTTCGTATCAACATGATTGGCAACGTTAAAGTAATTAATATTTTAGCTCTAAAGAATAAGATAAATCATGCAAATACGATGAAACATGTGAATAAAGCTAAAGTAACAAGATATGATCAAGCTTGAGATATGAGAATATGATTTAATCAAGTATATAACAAGAATATAAATTTGGCCGTTTCAAGAATGTAACAAGAATGTACTTTTCATATCCAGGAAGACTATGCACTAGAATGTCATGTAACAAGTAAGAATGTACTCTTCACTTAGTAACAAGTACTTCGTGAATTCATGTGGATCACTCCCGTGGATATTTTACTTACTTATAAAGAAAGTACTCCCAGCGTAATGCGACGCCAGTAGCATCATACCCATGGTTTACAGTATGTTTCGACAATCAGCCGAGGGGACTAGCATAGAGCCCTTGAACACAATCAGTGCTCAAACTGCATCTTCAAGTATAAATCAAGCTACTTCCACGTTTATAACAATAATATGGCCAAGAATGTACAATTTCAACTAATGTTCCATGATAAGGTAACCAAAAATAAGAATGCTTCTATTGAGAATAAGCTATTTCAATAAATGCATTTAATAACTAGGTTATCCTATGAAAATAAATCGACAGCATAACAGTAGATTCTTTAACTTTAAAAATTACTTAGGTATCTTTGGAATAATGTGACAGGTTCTAAATAATCAATTGGACCATCTAGGAACATAGAAAAATCAACCCTTGAGTCAAACCCCGGGTTAATCAAACTCAGGAAGCTAGCGGTCGTTTACGGGATCATTTCTTGCTCCTAGCGGTCTAGTACATAACCGTTTGATAAGACAAAGTTTGATATTTGAAACAGAACCTCCGAAGCATTAGCGGTCTAGCGGAGAACCGTTTAGGATCCATTAGCGGTCTAGTGAATGGCCGCTAGCAGACTCTGGTGGTCAACCAGATGGCCACTAATGTCCAGACTATAAAACATAGGTATAAGTGCTTTTCTAGATAATTGGGCTTTAATGGTACAACCAACTCGGCGTCTTGGTGGGAATCCCAGGCTCGTGGAGAATTACGGAGGCCTTGAGACAAGATTTCCTAGTCCATTGGAAGGAAAATCCAAAGGAGAGGTCATCATATCCAAGATTGTGTTCCTAGTGTGCAAAGTGTAACTAATGACAACATACCAGAATATGTGCCACGTACTTAGGAAAATGACTTCTTAGAAGAGAGAGAGAATCGTGATAAAATAGTGATCAAGTGAAATCATGAATCATCTAAACATGTATTTATGACAAAGTTTATCATTTTGGTCACAAATTAACATAAGTTAAAATAATACCAAATATGCTTAGAAGCATGAAATCTATTATGATAAATAATGAAATAAACTAAGTATATAAAACCAGTACTTGGGCTTAAAACTTAGTTAACTAGGCTTACTATGGTTAATTCTGCAATATGGTACATGTTACCAATATTACAAAATCAGAACTCGAAAATAGTCTAATAGATGACCGTCGCTTATGGTTAGTGGTCTATCGTACGACTGCGACGGTTTACTGGCGGTCTATAGGAAGACCGTCTCTCCCTGTGTGAAACCGAATTTAAATGATACCAAAACAAAATGGTAACAAAGACATATCATGCCTGCAAATCAACATATTTTAACTTCCATGACCATGATAGAACAATTGTAGGTCAACAATATACATAGGTTCATGTGATTAACAAGAAAAATTGTTATTTACTTCATTAGGCTAGTTCATGCATGAGGAATATACTAGATGCATAGTCCTAAGTAAAACATGAAATTCTCAAGATACAATGCATTAAAACGTATGAAATCAGAGGGATTTTATTCCTAACTTTAAATTTGAGCCTTTCTTGAGATAACATATCTCAATTAATCCTTCTAGATAGTCAATTTCGGACTGGAAGTCAGCCCTAATTCTCTCCGTTCTTGTAATAAGTCAGCAACTTCACGTCCCTCTTTCTCCTGATTCCCTTGACCTATGGATGTGAAATTTTGAGGGTAGATAAAAGATATGAAGGGGAACATAAAGTTCTAAAGACACTTCTACTAAATACCTCGTTTTGGGCTCCGAATTCCTTGATCTTCTTAAGTCGGATGAACTAATTCCTGAGTTCTCAATGTAGAATCAGCAACTTTGGAAGACTTTAACTTCTTGTAGGCTTGATCTCCTAGAAAGAAAACTTGAGAGTAGTGAGTTCTAACTACAATAAACAGATTCTTAGAAGAAATTTACCTATAATTTGTCCTCCTTACCTTAGTTCCATGCGTGCCAAAAGTAAGGGTCGCACACGTCAAATTCCGGATCTATTTATAGGGTTAGCTAGGGTTTTAAGAATTAGAACGAACTTAGAGTCCCAATTAGACTTTCAATTTGATCTACAATCCTTCTAGACTTATCTAATTAGCTGATATGGTCGATCCTAGATGATTTGGACATGAAAAATCCAACCTTTTCACGGTTTCCTTCTCTCACAGAATCTGCAGTGGCTAGCTGTCATTGGAACGACCGTTTTATGTCCGTTAGCGGTCTCACGATAGACCATTTTTCATTCTAGGCACCGAATTTGAAATACTTCAAACTCTCTTGTTATTATCCCTAATATTATCCATTTACTTATCTTCCTAAAGAGTCATTATCCCTTAATTCCGTGATTTTACCCATTCCTAGCTTCTAGAATATGGGCTAAAGTCCAAAACAATCTTTTTGGGCCTATTGGGTTTATTGTATGGGCCTAATCCTATTGGATTAAATGTAGGGCCTAAATAATTAGATTAAAATAAACAAAATTCATCTATAGCCTATTAGATGCTTTATAATTATATTTCTAAATCTAAAAAATTCATAGAAAATTTCTCGGGCGTTACAATAACGGTACATTCTTTAACTTCCATCACTCATTAATAACTTATTGAATATGGTTTGAGGTTCCAGACAATCAATAGACCATCTAGGAAGATAGAAAAATCAACCCGTGGGTCAAACCTCGGGTTAAGTACAATAGAACATAAGATGATCTTGTCCGGACCGTTTCTTGAAGAGATGGTCATGCCAGGGCCGCTATCATGAATTGGCAGTCAAGTCTGGACTATTTCTTGACAGAGTCGACGCCATAGAAGGAAAGGGTCGACGCAACGTTCAGTCTAGAAAGTGGCAATCCTGGTAAGACCACTACCAGCAGGTGACGGTCTCCAGAGGGCCACTATCTTGTCCAGAATGCAGAAACTCTAGTGTGAACATGTACTTTCTATTCCATTAGGCTTTTAGGGTACAACTAGCTCGGCATCCTAGTGAGAATCCCAGGCTCGCGGAGACTTACGGAGGCCTTGAAACATGATACCCTAGTCCGATAGAAGGAATATTCGACGGAGAGGTTCACAAGTCCCAGAAAGTGTGCCTATAAGTGAAAAGTGTAACTAATGACATCGTACCAGATTACGTGTCATGCACTTAAGAAAGACTCATAGATGAGATGGAATCGTGTGGAAAACAACGATCAATACATTTATAAAATAAGTGTAAAACCCATGTAAAAATAGCTTTAATACAAAACTATATGACTTTTGGGCATTAAATTAATACACATGAAAATAAAGCTAAAAACATGCTAACATAAAACAAAATGTAGTAAGAATCATGAAATCACTTCTAACCATGGGATAATGCCAGAAATAACCGGGCTAATGTATGGCTTCTATCATTGTAGACTAAGGATATACATATATATAAACTGGATAGAGGAAACAAGTTGCGGTCTTGATGAGGCCGCAATCATCAAGCTGCGGTCTATCGCACGGCCGCTATCTAAGGGTAGCGGTCTCTGATGGACCATTTTCTCTCTATGGCAAACAAAAATGAAAATCGAGGTACAGGGCTAATCTAGGGCAAACTAAGCATGGTAAATATGCTGGGCTGAGATATAAATCATGCTATGACAATTTTAAATCATGGAAAAACATGGGTTTGCATGAACTAAGCCAAAGTTCTCATCTTTCCTTCTTAAGGTGCAAGGATAACATGCTATGAAGACTATGCATGCGCGATCATAGGAAAAACGTAAAATACTCTATGTATAATACTTGAAATCATGAGAGAATTCAGGGATTTTAATCCTAACCTGATATTTATGTCGTTGATGAGATAACCTACCTTTGAACTAGGCTCTAGATTTCGAATTTGTTGCTGGAAGGATAACCTAGCTCATGTGCATCCTGTGCCAAACCAGTAACTTCCCATCCCTCTATCTCCTTTGTCTCTTTACCTAAACTTACGAAATTTGGAGGGCAAGGAGGAGATATGAAGAGGAACAAGTTATTCTAAAGGATTAACTTAAGAATACCTCGATTACGGTCTCCAAACTCATGATGTTCCTTGGACCGACACACTATTTCCTGTGCGCTATGTAGAGGAACAACAACTTCGGGGGCTTCTAGCTCTCCAACGGTTTGATCTCCTAGCACGAGATTTGGAGAGATGTCAGACAACACTAAGGCGAATAAATTATTCTAAAGAACTTTCATGAAATTCTATCATCTTACCGTCGAACCAAGCGAGCCAAAAGTAAGGTTCGCGTAGGTTGAACCTAGGACCTATTTATAGGGTTGGCTAAGGCTTGAAGGATTGGCTCAAAAGTTAGAGTCATAATTTAGGGTAGGATCGATCCCTAAGAGTCCTAGAGATGTTTACATGTCTACCCACTTCGATCCATGGGGATTTGGATGCCAAAGATCCCAGTTTTCCACGCTTCTACAACTCACGAAATCGGAAGGAGATAGCGATCACGGAGGGACTGCCTTCAGCAAGTGGCGGTCTCGCGATAGACCGCCATTTGGTGTTTAATCTGAAAAAATCATAGATTTCTATTTATCTCCTATTATCCCTTTAATTAGCCTACTTGTCCAATTTAAATCCGTAAATAGCCCAAATTACGTTTCTAGAGTGTGGTCCTGGGCCTAAAGTCATAGAATTGGATTTATGTGCCTAATTTGAGTGGGCTTAACCCTTTGGTTAAAATAGGGGCTTTAAAATAATTATAATTAACCCATAACTCATTTAATATCTCATTAATCCTTTTTAAATGCTAATAAATAATTTTTAATTCCTAAAAATTCTTTAAAAATTCCAGGGTGTTACACCCTCCCCCACTTAAAAAGAATTTGGTCCCCGACTTCATTGCATGGGTTTCTTATGGAGACTATACTTACAATTGAATAGTTCCGGGAATCTCTTGGACATAGCTTCTTCCGTCTCCCATGTCGCGCCTTGGTCCGATCCTTTATTCCACCAGATTTTTACCATGGGAATAGTCTCATTCCGAAGCTGACGTACCTCTTGATCAATGATTTTGATTGGCTTTTGCTCGTACATCATATCCTTTTGAATCACCAAGTCATCATGACTTATAACATGGAAAGGGTCGTAGACGTACCTATTGAGCATAGAAATATGGAATACATCATGGACTCCAGCTAATTGAGAGGGTAAGGCAATCCGATATGCCACCGCGCCAACCCTTTCAAGGATTTCAAAAGGGCTGATAAATCTTAGAGTGAGCTTGCCTTTGATGCCAAATCTTTAAATACCTTGACCCAGAGAAACCTTGAGAAACACGTGGTCTCTCACTTGAAATTCCAGGTCGCGTCTTCTATTATTAGCATATGATTTTCGCCTATCTTGAGCCATCTGGAGTCTCTCCCGAATGAGATTTATCTTCTCGGTAGTATCCTGATGATTTCGGGGCCTAGAAATTATTTTTCTCCAACTTCATTCCAGCATATAGGTGAGCAGTAACTTCTTCCATATAGAGCTTCGAATGGTGCCTTTTGTATACTAGCTTGATAGCTATTGTTGTAGGAGAATTCCACTAGAGACAAGTGGTCGTGCCAACTCCCACCAAAATTAATAACACATGCCATGAGCATATCTTCTACCACCTAATTTGTCCTCTCAGTTTGTCCATCGGTTTGAGGATGGAAAGTAGTGCTAAAATTGAGTCGGGTTCCAAATGAATGTTGTAGACCCTTCCAGAATTGAGATGTGAATCCAGGGTCTCGATCCACAATAATAGTGACAGGGACACCGTGTAGCTTGACGGTCTCCTTCATTTATAATGCTGCTAGAATATCCATAGACCATCGACTTTTGATTGGTAGAAAATGTGCAGATTTAGTCAATCGGTCTATGATCACCCAAATACCATCATGTCCACCTCTTGTCTTAGGTAAACCCATGATAAAATCCATCCCTATACTTTCCCACTTCCACTTGAGAATTTCTTTGGGATGCAGCTTTCCAGCGGGTTTTTGATGTTCCGCCTTAACTTGCTGACAAGTGAGGTAGCGAGATACAAAATCCGCTATCTCTCGCTTCATATTAGGCCACCAAAATTCCTTTTCAAATCTTGGTACATCTTGGTAGCACTATGATGAATAGCATATCATGATTTATGAGCTTCATTCATGATCAACTTCTTAGTGTCGGCATGATCCGGCACACAGATTTGATCTTTGAATAATAATCTTCCATAGGTCGAAATAGAAAATTTTGGCCGTTGATCAACATTGGTTTTAATCTCCTTCAATGTTGGATGATTCTCTTGTAATTTAACTAGGTCTTCAATTAACGTGGGTTGCGACCTGGTATTAGCAATCATACCCTTTTCTTCGTCTGTATCAACATCTAGATTTAATTGTGAAAATTCCTCGATAAGATAAGTCATACATTTCCTGAGGCTTGCTAGAGTTGCTAGTGGTCTCTTGCTGAGAGCGTCAGCTACAACATTTTCTTCGCCAGGGTGATATTGTATGGAAAAGTCGAAGTCCTTGAGATACTCCAACCATCTACGTTGCCTCATGTTTAACTCCTTCTAGGTAAAGAGATATTTCAGACTTTTATGGTCCGAGAATATAGTGAACTTCTCCCCGTAAAGGTAATGTCGCCAGATTTTTAAGGCGAAGATAACAGCAGCCAGCTTCAGGTCATGCACAGGATAATTTTCTTCATGACGCTTCAACTGTCATGAAGAATAGTAAATCACCTTGCCATTTTACATAAGAATGCATCCTAGGCCAATGCCAGATGCATTGGTATAGACTTCAAAGCCACCACCTTCAACAGGCAGTGCCAATATAGGGGATGTAGTGAGATGTTCCTTAAGAGTTAGGAAACTTGTTTTACAATCCCTCGACCACATAAAAAGGTTCTCCTTTCTTGTAAGTCTAGTCAAGGGGACGCCGATCTTAGAGAAATCCTAGATGAATCGCCTATAATACCTGGAGAGGGGGATTTCCGCAGCCCACCACCAAGGCGGCCCAACAAGGCCTACAAGGTCCAACCGGGCGAGCCCCACCCAAGTGATAGCCCACAGGGCCCACTTTGGGAGAAAAGCCCAATAAATAAAGACTCGAGGAACCAACTCTCCCCGGTGGCCTTCTAGGCTCGGAGGGCCCGAGACAACGGTCAGATCGGATGGAAGGTCCGGTCTAAAGCCCACTCTCCGACCGAGAGAAAGAGGCTCCAGCTGACCTATCCGACCCCACCTTCGCCGGGCCATGCCTATCGCTCGGACACGAGCTAGCATCCCCGTAGCTCGGTGAGACCGCTTGTTTACCTGCATGTGCGGCCGTTTAGAGTCCTCCGGTAGCGGGAGAGTCATGGGAGCTGCCGAACTCAAAGGGGATAACGCCCCCACGATCCGGCCATGAAAGCCCCCGATGAAGACGTAACTCCCGCCGGGAAGCCCTCACCTCACCGGACTCTTAAAAGGCGATGCACTATTTAAGTAAGGGAGACCCTCCGGAAGATGGTAAGATGAACTAGCCCTTCACATACCCTAAGCTCCTGGGCACGATTCGCTTCACCCTTGGTGGAGAGGATTCTCGCGCATCAGCTCTCTCCTCCCCTCATTATCGCTTCCACCATCGCTCTACTGACTTAGCCATCGAAGGGTTTTCCCCCAGGGAGATCCCCTGGGCCCTCTGATACGTTTCCCTTCTCTTGCAGATTCATCTTCTGGTGATCCACAGCCCGCTCAGGACTCAGCGCGAGATTCCGCCTCTTCATCTGGCGCCGTCTGTGGGAAACGCACGAAGAGTCAAGATGGTGAGAAAAAGCTCAGGGAGGAGATCCGCCGGCGGGGCAGGTAAGGCTGTGGCAGCGGGAGGCGTCCCCCCTAGGGTCTCGCAGAGCCCCCCTCCAACGCCAGCATCCCCGCCAACAGGCCACCACCCCCCCCGGTGGAGACAGGGGCACCCCTCGACGGCGGCGCCAACGCCTTCCAAGCCCTCAATGAGAAGATGAACGTCCTCGTAGAGCTCATGAGGGCCCAGGCGGCCCGAGACGCAAGGTCCCGCGCCCCGTTAGGAAGTCCCCCTCGAAGGAGTGCAACGTAGCACACCGCCGGAGGCCGCTTCACCCTCCGCGGCCGACAGCTCCTCCGCAACGACGTCGGAGGACCCTCGCAAGCTCTGCCTGCGGAGCAAGAGGCTTCCTCCACGCCGAGGAAAGGGAAGCAGGGGGCGAAGCCGCCGCACCCGGGCACCAGTGCTCCGGGAGATCGCCATGACGCCCCCCCCAGCCCCACAGCACGGCCACAGCCGGAGCTGTCTCTCCGGCTACGAGATTTTGAAAGACGGTTCGCAGAGCAAGAGCGCGCTCTTCGCGCCCTGCAGAAGACCTCTTTCCCGGAGGACGAGGAGAAATCCCCTTTCTCCGAGTACATCTTGAAGGCAGAGGTCTCTCCTAGAGCCTCCATCCCAACCTTCAAGCTCTACGACGGCCAGGGCGACCCAGCCGACCACTACGACAGCTTCGACGCCCTGGTGACCCTGCATGGAACGCCGGATCCCATCAAATGCCGAGCCTTCGCGGCCACCCTGGTCCAGGGCGCTCAGGCATGGTTCCGAGCCCTCGCCCCGGGGTCCATCCGAGACTTCAGGCAGTTCGGGCGAATTTTCAAGGAGAGCTTCGCCGGTAGCGCCCCCCCAAGGTCGGTAGCGGGGCTCCTGGCTCTCAAACAGGCGCAAGGGGAGAGGCTCCGGACTTACGTCCACCGATTTAAATCGGAAGCCCTTAGGATCCCCCGCCTGGATGTGGCCTCAGCCACAACCGCACTGACCGGGGGCACCCGGGACGAGAATCTCCGCCGCGAGCTTGTCCTCCACCCTCCCTCGACCCTTGCCGAGCTAGTGACTCTGGCATTGCGCCACGCCGAGTGCGAAGAGGTACTCAGCGCCTGCCGAGACACAACCGGCTCGGGTCGGGAGGGGGACAAAAAGTGGACCTCCGAGCCAAACCCTGGCTCGAGCAAGAAGCGCGATCGAGAAGGAAAGCGCACGAGAAAGTACGAGCGGTATACCCCTTTGACCGCACCAGTCTACGAGATCTATGAAGACATTAAAGACTCGGGACTTCTCCGCCAGCCCGAGCCTATGAGGTCGAAGAACCGCAAGCGGGACAGGCATTGCCTGTTCCACGGCGACCACGGGCACCACACCGGAGATTGCCATCAGCTCCAGGACGAGATCGAGCGCCTCATCCGTCTGGGGCATCTAGCCCGGTTCACAACCGGGCACAAAGAAGATCGAGACGCCGCAGAGGAGATCGACAACGCCCCCCGAGGGGTCCACATCAACGTCATCTCCGGCGGAGCGGCATCGGGAGGCGACACCAACCGAGGAAGGAAACGTCATGCCGAGCGGGCCAGCCGAGCCCTAGAGCCCCCCAAAGGCCCGCCAATGGAGCCCCAGGTCATAGTCTTCTCCGACCAAGACCTGGAAGGGCTGAGCACCCCGCATGACGATGCCCTCGTTATCTCGGCCACGATAAATCACTATAATGTAGACAGGATTTTGGTTGATAATGGGAGCGCCCCCGATGTATTATCTTATGACTGTTCCTCAAGATGGGGGAAGATCCATCCAAGCTCCGCCCGATCCGAACACCCATGTGCGGGTTTAATGGCCTGGCCACCTACCCCGAGGGAGCCCTAAGCCTGCCGGTCACTATCGGCACCCCACCCAAAACCGTTACGGTCATAGTGGACTTCATAGTGATTAAAGGTATGATAGCGTACAACGCCATTTTCGGCCGAAAAATTCTCAGCCGAATAAAGGCCGTACCATCTACCTATCACCAAAAAATGAAGTTTCCCACCAAAAACGGGTTGGGGGAAGTCCGAGGTAACCAGGCCACGGCTAGAAGGTGCTACAATATCTCGGTGGAAGCCTCAAGGCCAGACGGGAAGGATAAGGGCCCCAGGGGAGTCGAAGGAAAAACCGTAACCGCCGAGCCCGGTGGCGAATTATTAACGGTATTCCTGAACGACGACCCGGCCCTTGGAGTGAGGATCGGTTCCGACCTACCACCGAAGGAACAGCAACAATACAAAGAGTTTCTTTCTGGGTACGTCCGGGTCTTCGCTTGGTCCGACGATCAACTCCCTGGTATACCAGAGAAAACTGTGATGCACAAGCTTAACCTCGACGCCACCGTGAGGCCCGTACAGTAGCGGAGGAGGAAGCATGCACCCGAGAAACAGGCGATCATCAAGGCGCAGGTCACCAAGGGACAAGAGACTGGTCTTTTCAGACCGGTCCTGTACCCAACGTGGCTAGCCAACGTCGTCCTGGTGCCGAAGACCACCGGCAAGTGGCGAATGTGCGTAGACTTCACCGATCTGAACAAGGCCACCCCCAAGGACTGCTATCCGCTGCCGAGCATCGACCAACTGGTTGACTCAACCTCGGGCAACGAGATACTCAGTTTCCTGGATGCCTATTCGGGTTATCATCAGATCCGAATGAGCCCTGAAGATGTCGAGAAGACCACCTTCATCACCGACTACGGCGTGTACTGCTACACCCGGATGCCTTTCGGATTGAAGAATGCTGGAGCCACATACCAGCGACTGGTCAACCATATGTTCGAGGGATAGCTAGGTCGGAACGTCGAGGCCTACATCGACGACATGCTTGTCAAGACCCCAAGGGTCCAAGACCACCTCACCGACCTGGCCGAGACTTTCGGCACCCTCATGAAGGATAGCATGAAGCTCAACCCCGCCAAGTGTGCCTTTGGAGTAAGATCCGGGAAGTTCCTGGGTTTCCTGGTCACTCAGCGGGGGATCGAAGCAAACCCTGACAAGGTCCAGGCCATCCTGGACATGCGCCCGCCCACGTGCATCAAAGACGTCCAGCATCTGACGGGGCGTGTTGCCGCTCTCAGTCGTTTCCTGTCCCGTGCGGCCGAACGATGCTTGCCCTTCTTCAAGCTAATGAGGGGGCCTAAAATAGCGTCTGCTACGTTCGTATGGGACGGGGAATGCCAGACAGCGTTCGTCGAGCTCAAAGAGCTCCTAGCTTCACCCCCGGTGCTCTCAAGCCCATTGCAGGCGAGGTTTTGCTGCTCTATCTCACGGCGACGCCATCAACGGTCAGCTCGGTCCTAGTTAGGAATGACTCGGGAGTCGAGAGGCCGGTCTACTACACCAGCAAGGTGCTCGACGAGGCCGAGCGGAGGTACCCCGCAACCGAGAAACTCGTGCTAGCGTTGGTTACCTCCGCAAAGCGCCTCCGACCCTACTTCCAGGGGCATCCCATCACCGTGCTAACCGGCAAGCCACTGAAGAAGATTCTGGCCCACCCCGAGGCCTCGGGGCGACTCGTCAAATGGGCCATCATGCTCGGGGCATACGACATCTCGTATCGGCCACGATCAGCTATCAAGGGGCAAGCGCTCGCCGACTTCATCGCCGAGAGCACCGTTCCGGTCGAGGACAGGCCTCCGACAGCAACCGGGCCAACCTGGGAGCTGTTCGTCGATGGATCGTCCAACTCGGTCGGTAGCAGCGCAGGGATCCTCCTAAGGTCCCCCGAAGGAATAGAGTTGTAGTACGCCCTAAAGTTCAACTTCCTGGCGTCCAACAATGCTTCCGAGTACGAGGCCCTTATCTCGGGGGCCCGCATGGCCCGACGGTTGGGGGCTGAGCGAGTCAGGATCCACACCGACTCCCAGCTGGTCGCAAGCCAGGTCAGCGGCGAGTACGAAGCTCGGGAGGCACCTATGATCAAATACCTCCAGTTGGTCCGGAGCCTGGCCCAGCAGTTTGTGGAGTTCGAGGTAGTCCGAATAGCTCGGGAGCAAAACTCTCGGGCGGACGCCCTCTTCTGACTGGCCTCCTCCCTAGACCCGGAAGGTACACGATCGGTCCTCCTAGAAGAGCTAGAGCGCCCGAGCATAGACTCGGAGCTCCTCGCCGTTGACTCGGCCACTCCCGACGACTGGCGCTCCCCCTACCTCTCCTGGCTACGAGACTCCCAGGAACCCTCCGACTCTCGAGAAGCCCGCCGGATGAAGTACCAAGCTCGGTGCTTCGTCATCCTCGACAGCGCCCTGTACCGAAGATCGTTCTCCGGGCCCCTTCTGAAGTGCCTCGGCCCCGACGAAGCGAGCCAAGCTATTGAGGAGATTCATCAAGGCCTGTGCGGAGCACATTTAGGAGGTCGGTCGCTGGCCAGAATCCTGCTAAGGCAAGGATACTGGTGGCCGACCCTCCAGCGCGACTGCACGGCTTACGTACAACATTGCGACCGTTGCCAACGGTTCGACCATTTGGTCCACCAGCCGGCCACGGAACTTGTCACCCTTACCGAGCCATACCCTTTCGCTCGGTGGGGGATCGACATCCTTGGGCCATTCCCAACGGCTCAATCCCAGAAGAAGTTCATCATCGTCGCCATCGACTACTTCACCAAGTGGATCGAGGCTGAAGCAACAGCGAGGATCACCGAGACAGTCGTCTGGGGTTTCCTATGGAAATCGATCATTTGTCGCTTCGGTGTCCCCCGAGTGATAGTGAGCGATAACGGGCGGTAATTCGACTCTCGATACTTCCGAGATAGATGCGCCGACCTAAATATCCGCAACCACTTCACTTCGGTCACCCACCCTCAGGCCAACGGGCTGGTTGAAAATGCCAACAAGACAATCTTGAAGGGCATAAAAACCAGACTCGGCAAGGCTAAGGGTAGCTGGCTCGAGGAACTGCCTAGCGTACTATGGTCGCACCGAACGACCCCCAGAACAGCAACCGGTGAGACCCCTTTTCAACTGGTATATGGCACCGAAGCCGTCGTTCCATTGGAAATCGCCAATCCGTCTCTCCAAGTGATCAGCTTTGTGCCCGAGGCAAACGAGCAGAAGCTGCTCGAGAATCTCGACCTGGCAGACGAACTCCGAGAGATCGCGAACGTCCGAGCTACGGAATACCAGTGCCGCCTCACTCGGTACTACAACGCCAGGGTCCGAGGCAGACAATTCCGACCAGGGGACTTCGTCCTCAGGAAGGCAGAAGCCTCTCGACCACTAGAGGCGGCGGGCAAGCTATCCCCCAACTGGGAAGGCCCCTACCGAGTGATCGAGACGCTCGGGAAAGGTGCGTACAGGTTAGCCACAATGGAAGGGGAATCCATTCCCCGGACATGGAACGCAACCACACTACGCAGATTTTATTTCTGAATACTGTCAACAAATTGGGTAAAATAAACCTCCTTATCTTTCGCATTCCTTCAAGATAATTGTTGGTACATCAGAAAGGTAACTGCCAATACATTACATAACAAAAAGCGAAAATTCATCTGGCACCGCAGCAAACGGCCATCGCCCGGTCGACCCGGTCTTGACCTTCTCGCATCCAGCCACTGACTCTGCCTCGCGTAGAAACTGGCTCGGACAAGAGATGGTCGACCCAGTTGGCTCGGGTGGTCCGTGACAAAGGTGACAGAGGGACGGCAAGGAGAAGGCCACATTTCACGCAAGGAAGGCTACCTTCCAAGTTGGCAACAACCTGGAAAAAGGGCACGCCGTGAAGGTCCCCTTTCTTCCAAACTGCCAACTCTTTGGAGGCGAACAGAAAGCAAGCAGCCCCCGAAGAGTGAAAGAAATGAAGAACAAAAGAGAGAGAAAGAGGCAGCGCACGGGGGTAAGGAAGGGACTGGAGCCGCCTCCTCCCCTCCCACGGAGGGGAGTGGCGGCCGGCATCCCTAACTCCCCCATCCGCCCTCCATCTCGGCGTCCGCCCGGAAGCCTCGCCGGAGCCAAGAGGAGGAAAACGGCGTGCCCCCGCACGTCGAAGCCCTCTCCCGATCCGCACGGCGACCGTCGGACCCGCCTCATGCACGCGCGGCGACCGTGGGACCCGACTGATATTCCAGGACATCTGGAACCGGCCGCTCCCCATCGTCTGCAGCATCACCTTCTGAAGGGTCCTCCATGTTCCGATCGCGGTGGCACAACGCAAAGCGAAGACGAGGGAATAAGAGCAGACCGCCGGCGAAAGTCCTAAGTGTTAAGAGAGAAGGAGCGCCCTTCGGTCCTTTTTATAGGCCAAGGGAGGCCACGCGCCTTAAAAGACTCTCCCCTCGAAAACACGCTACAGGACCTCCCTGGAAGGTCACCTCGAAATCCCTGCCCCCCGCCCTAGCGGGATTCGCGAAGCACCTCGCCTTTCAAAGCATGGTAATACGGAAGGACGCCCGCCAGAAGTCTCCCGAATCGACATGCGAAAACGGCGCAAAAAATATCGGCACTTTCCAACTGCCACGATACGCCAACCAAATCACAGCAAAGATAGCGATCAAATAAAGTAAGTTATTTATTGCCTTCCATAAAAGCCTCTTACAACGAGGAAGACGGACAAAAAGGGGAAGGGGCAAAATAAAGTTACATCAGGCCTCGGGCCCACTTTGAAGCTCGGGAACCGCAGTAGGGGACGCGTCACCCCCGGTACCCTCGGCGACGGCCGGCCCGGACACTGACCTCGCCTGTGCGAGAACTGTCCCGGTCGGGAGCCCTCCCGAGGCCTCCGGAGCCGGTGACCCCGCTGAAGGCGATTCCCCCGGTTCTTCCCCGGCCGAAGATGAGGAGCTGGAATCTGACTCGTCCGAGTCATAACGCTGGCCGTAAGGAAAGTCACCTCCGGCCAGGTGCTCATTAGCATAGTTCATCGCTCGGCGATAGCCCTGCTTGAACCCCTTTCGAGCACCCCGGCGGAGAGCTACCTCGTAGTAGGGTAGGGCGGCTGCAATCAGGTCGGCTGAGTAAGCTTCCGAGCCTTTATAGCGCTCGATCGCCTCCGCCTCGACCTGCCCATCCCGAGCCCGCTCCGCCTCGGCCGCACGCTCTTCCGCCCTCGCCAGACGCTCCTCCAGCTCGGTCATCCTCCGCTCGGTCTCGGTCATCCGACCCTCCACCCGGGCTCGGTCCGCCTCGGCCTCAGCACGAAGGCGCTCCGCGTCCTCCGCTCGATCCTGCAGCTCGGCACGCTCACGCTCCCAGAGGCCGTCCAGCTCGACGTGGCGTTGACGCTCATCTTCTAGACGCTTGCTCTTCCTCTCGAGCGATTCTCGGGCCCTTGTCAGCTGCTCGGCCAGTACCTCGGCCTCCCGACGGCTCGACCGCGCCAACTCCCTGAGAGCAAGGAACTCCCGCCGGAGCCCCTCGTGCTCCCCCTTGAGCCGAGCTAGTTTCCTCTCGCATCCACCGAGGGTCCAGGCGAGCGTCGACCGCTCCGCCTCCGTCCGGGCGTGCGCCTCTACCATCACGGCCGCTGTCCGAGCTATAACAAGGCCGCCCTCCATCAGGATGTCAAGGACCCCGGCAGGAGTGCTGCGCTTTTCTCTGCCCCTCGTCCTATCGGTGATCGATCGGCAGATCCGGTACAGATCACCCGAGACACCAAGCCTGACTAGAGCTTCCGGCAAAGGGGACCGCTCCACCCTGGGCGCCCCGTCAGAAGGCCCTGTTGTGGCAGCAGAACTAACCGCCCCGCGTACCACGGTCGGTTGGGGTTGCAACGCCTCCCCGGGCGAACCCCCACCCTCGACCGGCGCCGCGGGATCAACGGCACCAGAAACTGCCGGCACTTGGGGTTGCGACGCACCCCCATCTGCACCGACCGAGCTCTCGGTCCCAGCGCCGGCCACGCCGGCATCGGCCCCCTCTGTCCCCACAGAGGGGAGAGCCGACCCATCACCTCCCTCTGCGGGGCCCCTGGTCTCCTCGGCCCCCTCTCGCTCGGCAGATGGGAGAGCCAGCCCAGAAGGGTCGGCCCCATCCTACCCCCGAGAGGGGAGCGCCGCCGAGCCAGAGTCGCCCCCGACGGCGGTACGAAGACCGGCTTTCCTGGCCCTCTTCCTGGCCTTCGCGGCCTCCCGCAGTTTCCCCACCAGGGGATCCTTGCGCTTCAGGCCGGTCGACCGAGAAGTCCCCTCGGGGGCCGCCCCCTTGCCCTTATCTCGGGCATAAGCGCGACCCACCGAGACATCAGGCTCGTCGGCTGCCGAGTCCTCTCCCAGATCGATGACCTCGGCCGCCTCCTCCAGAGGCTCCCGCCTCACGTCTGCAACAAGAAGAAGCCCTGGTCAGGAGAGAGAAAAAAAAAAAAGAGGGTTACCACCCCAGAAGAAGACCCCTCGTACGAGCTTGAAGACTCCGGGGGAGAAGGAAGCTGCCGAACCGCCTCCGCGGTTATCCTCGCCAACTCTTCAAACGCCGCCGCAAGGCTCCGCGTCTCCGCTGTGCTCTCACGGCGCATCAAGAAGCAAGGAAAGCCTAAAACCCTGGAAGCCTAGAAGGATGAACAGCACCCCCTATAAACCCCTGAGGGTGGCGGCGCGCCGTTCCGTGCTCCGAGAAAAAGGGGGGCCCCTTCGTTTCAAATCCGTCAGGATCATCATTACGGGCCTCGGCAACAGCTATAAGCGGCTACATAATGCCAACGGAATTCCACCCACCTGAGCCACGCCGGTCCAAAGCCTCGAAAAACTACTCATCCGAGCCTCCTTTGGCTCGGGAGTAGGAGGGGGACAAGTGGAGAGGGGGATTTCCGCAGCCCACCACCAAGGCGGCCCAACAAGGCCTACAAGGTCCAACCGGGCGAGCCCCACCCAAGTGATAGCCCACAGGGCCCACTTTGGGAGAAAAGCCCAATAAATAAAGACTCGAGGAACCAACTCTCCCCGGCGGCCTTCTAGGCTCGGAGGGCCCGAGACAACGGTCAGATCGGATGGAAGGTCCGGTCTAAAGCCCACTCTCCGACCGATAGAAAGAGGCTCCAGCCGACCTATCCGACCCCACCTTCGCCGGGCCATGCCTATCGCTCGGACACGAGCTAGCATCCCCGTAGCTCGGTGAGACCGCTTGTTTACCTGCAGGTGCGGCCGTTCAGAGTCCTCCAGTAGCGGGAGAGTCATGGGAGCTGCCGAACTCAAAGGGGATAACGCCCCCACGATCCGGCCATGAAAGCCCCCGATGAAGACGTAACTCCCGTCGGGAAGCCCTCAGCTCACCGGACTCTTAAAAGGCGATGCACTATTTAAGTAAGGGAGACCCTCCGGAAGATGGTAAGATGAACTAGCCCTTCACATACCCTAAGCTCCTGGGCACGATTCGCTTCACCCTTGGTGGAGAGGATTCTCGCGCATCAGCTCTCTCCTCCCCTCATTATCGCTTCCACCATCGCTCTACTGACTTAGCCATCGGAGGGTTTTCCCCCAGGGAGATCCCCTGGGCCCTCTGATACGTTTCCCTTCTCTTGCAGATTCATCTTCTGGTGATCCACAGCCCGCTCAGGACTCAGCGCGAGATTCCGCCTCTTCAATACCCAACCAGACCCGAAAAAATTCTAACTTCTGACATGGTCGTCGGCCGGCACCAGTTCTTAACAGCTTCCACTTTAAAAGGATTAACATCGATACCTTCCTTTGAAATAATATGGCCAAGGAAAGAGACCTTCTTTAACCAGAACTCACACTTCCTGAGCTTCACGTAGAGTTGATGCTCTCTTAGTGTTTACAAAGCTAATATTAAATGTTCTTCATGTTCCACCTTGGTCTTGGAGTAAATGAGAATGTCGTCAACGAAAATGACCATAAATTGATCGAGATAGGGCATGAAGACATTATTCATAAGTGGCATGAATGCTGCAAGGGCATTAGTTAACCCGAACGGGATCACAACGAACTCGTAGTGCCCATATCTACTCTAGAAAGCAATGTTGTAGATGTCTTCATCTTTAATCTTGAGCTGATGGTATCCCGACCTGAGGTCTATCTTGGAGAAATATTCCGCTCTAGAGATTTGATCAAAGAGCTCATCGATACGGGGCAACAAATATTTGTTCTGGATTGTGAGTTGATTTAGTCGTCAGTAATCGATACATAACCTGATAGATTCGTCCTTCTTCATGACGAATAGCACTGGCGTACCCCAGGGGGATGTGCTAGGTCGAATGAAGCTCTTGTCTAATAACTCTTGTAGTTGCCTCTTCAGTTCTTTGAGTTCCATAGCGGACATTCTGTAGGGAGCTATTGAAACAGGTGCTGCTCCCGGAATGAGTTCAATGGAGAAGTTTACTTCCCTTTCGGGCAGTAAACCGGGTAAATTAGATAAGAAGACATCGAGGAATTCATTCACAATGAGGATACCCTTTTGGATGATTTCCTAGGACTCGGTGACTATCACAGAAGCAAGGAAAGCTTCACAACCTTGTGAGATGAGTTTGCAAGCGTGAAGAGAAGAAATAATAGCAGGGTGTTTTCTATATTTGATTCCAAGGAAGGAAAATCTTGGATGATCGGGTTTATGGAATGAAATTCTCCTGTTGCGACAATTAATGTAGCATAATGATCAACGAGCCAATCTACCCCTAGGACAACATCATTGCCTTCCATGTCAAGGCATACGAGGTTCACGGGAAGATTATGACCCTCTATTGTTACCTCACTATTTGGATAGTGGGTAGTAAGTTTAGTTCTAGGACCTAAGGGTGTTGTGATCGCTAGGTCTGAAGGTACATGAACATGTGAAATAGGTAAAGTTTTTGTAAAAGCAGTAGATATAAAGGAGTGAGAAGCACCAGTATCAAATAACACAAACGCATGATGTGAATAAATTTGAATGGTACCTTCCATTAACCCATCATCTTTGTGTGCTTCTTCATCCAACACGGCATTAAGATGAGCATGTTGCTTGCGTCCACCGTCGGAAGTTTGCTCTTTCCTGAGGGGGCAATCCGGCATGTGGTGCTCCTGGCTTCCACAACGTAAACATGCCCCTAGGCATTTCCAACACTCCTCGGTCGAGTGGCCGAACTTCTCGTAAAAATGAGCAAGCCGCCATGACTTGCTTGTCTTCTTCTTTAGCTTTCTTGTTCTTGTCATTCTCGTTGCCATTACGAGATCGCCTCTTACTATCACGGGTCTTGTAGGGTTCCGTGATGCTGAACCTTTCTCCCTTCTTTCCTCGCTGCTCGAACGTCCAGCTAGACTCTTCTTCCTTGCCTTTGAATTTTCTGACCTTCTCAAAGGTCCTTTCACATAAATAAGCTCGTTGGACCATTTCCGTATATGTACGGATATTTTGGGGTCCCAGTTGAGTTATAAAGATGGGCCTTAGTCCATCCATGAACCGGTTAGCTTTTAATAGGTCCATGCTAACCAAGTGAGGAGCATATGGTGCTAGTCGAGAGAATTGAAATTTATATTCTGCCACGGACATCATTCCTTGCCGTAATGAAGTAAATTTCGCAGCCTTTCTCTCCTTGACGTGTTCGGAGAAGTATTTTACATGGAAGAGTGTAAGGAATTCCTCCCATGTAGGTTGAGCATTTTGTGGCTGCGCCGAAGTGGCCTTCCACCACGTACACGCATCTTTGTTTAATTGGAAGATGGCGAGATGGACCTTCTCTTGGTCGGAGCATTGCATGACGTCGAATATCATGTTCATCTCATCGATCAAATTCTCCCCTTCGTCGGGGTTGGAGGATCTAGAGAATATCAGAGGATTTATACTTCAGAAATTCTTGTGTAAATTTCCGTGCCAGCCCTTGCGCCAGCTTGGGCCATAGTTTGTAGGGCCTCGGTAAGACCCGCAATTGTTTGTTGCATCGCTTCCCAATTAGCACGATTAGCGGCACGTTCAGTGGCCATTGTGAGTGTATGGTACCAGAGAAAATAAACATTTAGTTATTTCGTATGGGACTTATGCAGATTTGTCGTAAGTAAATCTTCTTAATTAACTATCTCACATCCCGGCTCTCTCATATTCTCGCATGGGTTTGGATTTTTATATTCCTAGTTCATAGGTGTGGGTCCTTAAACCTTGGACTTAGCCTATGACATGACTTTTTCCTAGGACATACTTATGCCTAGGCTCTGATACCAACATAACTGTCACGCTTCGAGATATAGATACAGCTGAAGATGCTCGGGGAAATGTGAACAGTTGGCAATACACCTCAGGCTAGTAGTATAATCATGGCACAATCATTCACACATAAGATGAATGGACACGATGTGATGTACTCAGAATTCCACTTTATTGAATAATAATCAAAGTTTTACAATAGAGACTATGACTTGACTCCTTGACACACTTGACTCAATAAAAATGAAAATTACATAATAAGACTCAATAAAGTAAAAAGTACATGATATGACTCCAAACTAACGTAAAGACTCATGACACTCTGAGTCTTCTCTCGGGCCTTTAATCATCGGAATACTCAGAATCCGATCCACTTGAGTTTCCTGGAAAGATTGGAAAACTAGGGTAATGGGCACACTTGTCCAGTAGGTATCTTCGTATCAACATGAAGGCAAGTTTAAATAATTAACAATTTAGCTCTAGAATATAAGGTAAAAGAAACGCGGTAATAATACGATATAAACCAAGTAACACAAGTATCATGATATAAAAGACATGAGAGTTCATGTAGAATAAGAGTAAGATCGAGAACAAATATAACATAGATGTAACTTGGCCTTTCATGAATGAGAATGTACTTTTCATAACCATAAAGGCTATTGATGCGGGACGACGAGGGACTTGATGCCAATTTGATGCAAATCTAGGACTCTAGTCGACGACACGACTATTTGGATGACACGATCAGCAATGATGCGCACAACAAGGTTAACTTGACACGACACTAAGAGCTCCTATGGGATATATGCCGTTAACAGAAATGCAAACTCACAAGTCATCCCTTGCGAGGGAAACGCGGGGATGTGCGTGGTTGAGAAATCGATAGTGAGTCACGGATATTTGACTCTTTTCACGTGCTCAGGTCGAGTCACGGGATGGGTCACGCTCGCTCTCTCACAGCGGTGATCAAAAATGGTAACGAGCTAGAAACATATCACTCAAGCAGCGGCATTCAAACATATACGAACTAAGGAAATGTCACGCCCCGAGCACGGAAGGAACCCGGAGACGTGATGAGTTTCTATCATTCATGTCAATCAGAGCGATAAGAATTTCGACATAACGACATAGTGCACTAAAGACAAGAGTAATGAATAAGAATCATATTTCACTAAGTCAATTGCCACAACATAACCAGAACCAAAAATGTCAATAACCACATAGCTAAGATCCACATCCACAAACAGGCTACAAGCCTGGATAAATTTACATTATGACCTGAAGAAACAAGAGATATAGGACGACATGGACTCTAACGGAAAGACACGACGCAACAAGACTTGACATAACGGCACGACGCTCGGAGGTTCTATGCTCTTCACTCATTGTCAGCCCCATCCGGTTGCGAGTCGGTGTCTGAGTTACCTTAAAAGTGGGGAACAACTAGGTGAGCGAATGCTCAGTAGGAATTATATCTCTACTCCACACATTACTTTAAGTAATTAACCAATCAATGAACGTGGCATGCTCATGGATGCAAGAACATTAGAGAATATCCGAGAAAGGAAATTTCAATAATATTGCATGTTTTCATGAGGAGATAACAGGGGTCCAAGCAAGTAATATCAAGTATACTAGTACGTAATATCAAGCAAGTGCTAACAAGTCAAGTCATGAGAATAGGCTATATAAAACAAGCAAGTACTCACCCGTTCCGAGCAATGCAAGTAATATCACGACAAGTCAAGTCAAGCATGAGAGAGTGTGGAATGCCATAAATTCTAGATAGACAAGTACTTTGGTGCAATGCCACAGCCTGATCAATAAACTCCCATGGGCACAAGTACTTTCGAGTGCTCCTCCCAGGACCAGATCGGGCCCTATATGCACAGGCATTGGGTCATGTAATATTTAGACATCCACTATAGTTTTATAGCCAATAGAGTTCAAATGAATAAGTATTTGTAGGATGATAAGGTAGATTCACAAAAATTTTAGATTTCAAGGATAGAATTCATGGAGGGATGACTTATGTAAAAACCCGAGACATGAGGAAATCTGTGAAAATGGCGTCTAGCATGGTCGCCGCCAATTCAGAATTCGCATCCACTATGGTGGTCGCTCATTCTTCAACAATCGTAAAATAGGGACTCCATCTACGGATGTGAGACGACAGTGCCAAAATACCCGCAATATGGGTCAAAATCGGAGAATCAAGCGGTCAGGAAAATTGGCGTCCTTCCTGGTAGACGCTCATTGAATTGGCGTTTGTAATGGAAGTCGGTCATTATTCCAGAATATAGCGTCCATATCGGTGGATGTTAATTTTCATGATTTTCATGTTATTTTTCTTTAATAAAGACTTTACGTCTATATTTTAAGATGTCGTTTCATATTTATTAATTTAGAAAAGAGCATCTCTTTAAAAGGACACATACTTTTTAGTGAAAATTTAGAGAAACAAAATATATGATAATTAGAAGAAAAATCTAAGGATTCCAAAAATATATATTTTTATTTTATATAATTTTATAGATATAAATTTTTAAAGATATGAGTAAGATATTAACATGAACGTACGTTATATAATATATATATATATATATATATTAAAAGAATGAATGCCAGCAGCAGACGTCATTAATTAAATTAACAAAAATGTCAATCTCTTTAAATTTTAAGTTCTCGACGCACTCACGTCGGAATCGCGCAATCTATATACCAAAATGAAGGGCTCAAAAAACTCTACCTAACCTGATGTTCAGAAAATTTTTTGCTTGAGAGTAGGGCTATCTTGAGTTAGGAGGACCAGAAAAAGGAGGTACCAACCCCACTACCTCGGTCACTATCCCAATAACACAATCATAAAATTTCATGGCCAAAGGTCACTCCGGCGCCCACGAACAAATTGTCAAAGTAAAAACCCATAACTATCGTGCTACAGTATCTCTTGTAATTCGCCGAGTGACTTGATAGAATATATGAAATTATTTAACTAGTTAATGCTTATAGTAAATACACCATATAAAAGCATGGAAATTTAGGAATAATCATGAGGATTTTAGAAGTATATTTATTCATAATTTTTGATATGTGATTACATGGTTATAAAATTTAAATCATATGTTAATCTTTACGTAAATGAACAGGCCACGTGAACACATGGGAGATCATGTAGGGTTTAATTGCTTAGCAGTTTGGCTTGGGGAGAGAACATCTACGTAAAACGAGCAGAAAACATGCTACATGTAGAGATTATACAAAATTTTATTATTAACAGTTTTGCCTAAGGAGGGATCACCTACCTTTACGTGTAAAGGAAGAGGACGAAAGACACTATAGGAAGAAGAGACGAAGCAGACGATGAGCCTTGTCGCACCAGGAAGACTACTACGCACAAGAAGGGGAGGGGAAGAAGACCCAACGATCCCTTCTTCCTCGGAACGCAGCAGCATGATGTCGAACAATAGCAACAACAGTAGCACGCTTCTGCTATCACCGGGGGTATATTTATAGTATTTGGGCTCTAACAATCCTAATACATGCACGATGTCCTAGCTAGTCTTAATGATGAGGACATCTCTAGTTACCCGATCATTTTTTAGGACTACAGTTGCTCGCCATCGACACGACATCATCTTCGTCACTTAATTTCGAGTCATAGCATGTAACTCTCATTTTGTTTGAGTCTCTCTTATGTAATTTTTCTTTTTTTGAGTCATGTAGTGAGTTATTGGGTCATTAGAGTGGTTAGTGGAGTCAATTGGGCCCAACTAGTGGGCTAGGCCCATGGGCGCCCCCACCTGGACTGAGCTGGTCAATTGTCCATTTGGTCAGGGTTATTTTAGTCATGTAAGAATTTGGGTGCCTATAAATAGGATCCAACCCCTCCATTGATGAACACTTGATGCTTGAGAATTAAGATCCACTTTTGAGTGAATTATTCCTTCCCTCTAGTTTGAGTGTGACTCTCCTTCTCTCTCTCTCTCTCTTTCTCTCTCTCTCTCTCTCTCTCTCTACTCACCTCTCCCAAGACTAATTCAAATTCAAATCTCCCTCCACTCCCACTTCCCAAGACACCTTTCCCTCTTCCCAAGGCATCCCTCACCCTTCCCTAGGCCCATCTTTACACCCCATCACCTCCCCCAAGACTAATTCAAATTCGAATCTCCCTCCACTCCCACTTCCCAAGATACCTTTCCCTCTTCCCAAGGCATCCCCCACCCTTCCCTAGGCCCTTCTTTACCCACCATCACCTCTCCCAAGACTAATTCAAATTTCAAACTCTATCTCCCACTTCCCAAGACAACCCCCTCCCTCTTCCCAAGGCATACTGGGTCCCTTCCCTAGGCCCTTCTTTGCCCACCATCACCTCTCCCAAGACTAATTCAAATATTAAACTTCATCTCCCACTTCCCAAGACAACCCCCTCCCTCTTCCCAAGGCCTCCTCTACCCTTCCCTAGACACCCATTATCTCCCCATCCCCTCACCAATTCAAATTTTGAATTTCATCCCCCACATCCCAAGAGAGAACCAACCAATCCCCCCCATTCCCCCTCTTTCTAGTGGACACCCAGCCCAGCCCCCTTTCCAGCAACTCTAACCCCCTCCACCCCCTCCACCCCTACCCTCTCAACCCTCCAAGAGACCCCAGCCACGTCGCCCCCCTCTCCCTCTGCCATCATCCCTCCTTTCCTTGCAAACTCTCCTATTTCCTCCCCTTCCATAGCCCCCACCACTAGCAGTCCTGGTTCAATTCGTAGGTAGCAGAGAACTCACAGTTTACAGAGCGTGCCACGGCAACATCTTGAGGCTTCAGGAGGTGTATCATACATCGTTGGAATCATCGTCAAGTCATCTTCGTAACGAGAGCAGCCCCGCCATCGTCCGACCTCGGAGGTGCCCGGAGGAGCAAATCTCGGCGACCTGCGCAGCTGCTCCTAGGCAGACAACTAAAGAAGGCTTGAGGAGGCTCCCACAGTCTGATTCCTACGATTCTTGGAGTGCCACTTGGCTGAGAGCTTCCTCTACAAGTCCACTGTCATCTCCAAGAAGAAGAGTGAGTTTCAGACCTCGGCATCAAAAGTTACAAATTTTCTCTCTGAGGTGCGCCAGGTCAGTTTCCCTGAGCCTGAACCGACACCGCCTTACTGTTCGGGCTTTCACGATCAGCTCCGACATCTGTCGATGGAGCTGTGGGTCTCGGATGAAACTAGACTCGAGCATGATCGCGACGGATCCAGTCTTTCCTTCAATGGAGCGCGGCACTGTTTGTGATGCCTACGTCTTCCATCAGCATCTCTCTGGGAGCAGCCAGAACCAGAACAATCCGGCTCTGTTCCAGGCCCTACCTCAACCAGCAACATCGTCAGGGGATTCCAAGACAATTCAGGCACCTTCCTGGGTCAAGTCAGAGAATTTCAGCACTGGTTTCAGCGCATTTGAAGTTTGGTAGTAACCGTGGCGGCGCCATCTTTGACCGTCTGTCCGGTGGTTCCAGAAGCTGGCAGCATCGGCGGAGCTCGGCCCAACGATTTTCTAGCTCCACTTTCCCTCTCCGCCTAGCCGGCTTACAGCCCCTCCTTACTTGGAGGTAGTGTTTGGATGTAATTGGACTTCCGCACCCCTAGTCCAACCCCTCTACGAGGGAGTAGTTCACGTACTAGTAGGTCTTCACCATCCAAAGCTACATCAGCGCGGTGTGCGGGTGCATACCCACGCCTCCCCGCTCGTCATCGTCTCCGGCTGGGATTGGCGTCTTCACGCTGATCAGGTGAGCTTCTACCACCCCTCTCTTTTCTGGTTTACCTTGCTTAATTAGTATTGCTTCTTAGCTCCGTCGGACGGTGAGAGAGTGTCCGATCCCGAATTTTCATCGAATTGAGTGCCACCGCAGAGCGAGTTGTGAGAGAGACCCCTTTAACCCACGCCCTCGGTGTCCTAGCTGCCCATTGAATTGGGCATCCCAAGTTCTTAGGGGTTCAGCCTCAAGCTAACCAATCCCCGGAACAGCGAGGTCCCATCCCGGACCCTATCCACCATCACCGAGTTGCCTACGGGCACTAGTGTGCACTACGCGAGTGAGCTCGCCCGAGTGATCCTGCCGTCAAAGTTGCTTGCTTGTGATTGTATGTCTAAGGGCATCGGTCGAGTGGCTGCCACCCCTAAGGTGGTGTCACATCAAGTGGTATCAGAGCAAGTTCTCAACTTGTCTCTACAAGTTGGTCCTAGGGCGCGCATATGCATCTAGAGTCTCCCGGTGCATCACTCTTATCCACTAGCATGGCCGCCTCATACCGACCTTACCCATCGGCCCTCTCCATGAGTCCAAACCCCCAAGGGAAACCCACTGCCAACACACATGACCTCCATGGCCGTGTCGACTACCTCATGGGAACGATGACCGATGCCTATGAGCGGTTTGATAGCATAAAGGGCTGACTCACCCAATTAGGGGACAATAGGCCCCCCCAAAGGGCGGACGATAGAAGGACACCTCCCCAACCTCCCACCTTGGATGGAAATCATCGTAATGACTATTTAGATTGGGAGACTTCAATGGACCAGTACTTCACTTGGTATCCCATGTCCGAGGATGAAAAGGCCCGGGTTGCCAAAATGCATCTTACTAAACGGGCTCAAACCCAATGGTTGCAAATTGTCGGGTTAAGGATGATTAGAGGGGAAGCTCCCATCACCATGTGGGGGGGCATGAAGGATCAACTTAGGGCTAGATATATTTCCCCCTACTATCAGGATGGCCATAGCCCAAGGAGCCCTTCAGCTCCTCCATCCCCACCCGGCCAACCCAAGACCTCAATCACCCAATCCCCACCACTTCCCACCTCTCCCACCCCGGCCACTACATCTACACCCTACCTCCAAGTCCTCACTACAACCATAGCTTCACAAGCCCAAGTTGACTCTGAGTCCACCTGTCCACCTAGGCCCATGCTGGCCAACACCCTCCAACCCAAAATCCCCCACCAAACCCATACCTCACAAGCCCCCTTGGCCCCCACCACTACCCCTCCATCGCCCCCTAAGAGGGACACACCTCTCAAAACCAATCAACCCAAGCCTCCTCACCCAACCCACCTTCCACTTCCAACCCCAATCCTACCCCAACCTAGGCCACCACTACTTCCACTCCCAACCCCAACCCAAGTCCGACCTTGCTCACCACCCCAGGTGCGCCATGCACTGGCTAATGCCAACCCACTGACCATAAACCATCCTACGCCATTGACCTTAGAAGTAGTGGTCCACGCACCCAACCAAGTGGGAACATATGCCAATCCGGACTCTTTTCCCACCTTAGATGAAGCCATGATCCATACGCTCGACCCCTTGGAAAAAGAGGCCGACCCGGAGCCCCTACCCACCCTTGAGGAGATCAAAGTTCACACCAATAAAGACAAAGAGCAACATATCTCCCCCACCCCACTTAGCCTGGCTCCTCAAGAGACACACACCTCTCCACATTGCACCCTCACAATTGATGAGCCCATACTCCAATGGCTCAAGCAAGGACCCACCCTTTCTTGCTCACCACCCCACCACTCATCCCTTGACCACTGGTCCCAAATTGTGCCCATTCGCCCCCCCCCCCCATGTCACGTATGAAGCCTTCTACTTCATGGAAGGCATAGAGGACTTAGTGGACCACCTACATTGGCAAGTCTACTTGACCGGTATGATAGCCATGGGGCCATCAGAACCTAGCACCATTAGCTTAGCTTACCTCGACATTGGCTCTATCACTTCCATCTACACTAGTGGCCATTATATGAGCGAGATCCTCCTCTTTCTCCCCATAGATGAGGAACCCATCCTAGTCTACTCCCCTCCCATTGGGATCCCAAGTGCTTTGATCGGCCAACCCACTAGAGACTTTTGCCTAATTATTTTGGAGGAGAATGACTCACCACCTTTTGAGGACCTTGGTGACATAGAGTACCTCTCTCTAGGTGACCCATACCATGATCCCTTCTACCCTTTCCTATGAGAGCCTAGTTACCCATGTGACCCACCCGCCTTACTCACCCTACCCCCACCCGCCATATTGGACCAAGTCCATCTCTTCCTAGACTTGGGTCACACCATGGGAGCCATGACCTTGGATAACATCCACCTAGGGATTGAAGAAGTGCCACACTCTATGATGTCCACCTTCTTAGACCCCTTTGACCCTTACGAGTGGCAACTCAAGGGCCATCCCACCACCCCACACTTAGGTGTTACCCTCTGGGTAGGAATGCATGCATCATGGCCTATCACACCATTCGACACAGGTCACAAGTTTGATCATCTCATACATGTCACACACACTTTAGGTCCAAAGCATGACTGGTCCATATTCGGGTGCAACTGCCCTCCCCTACTCAACATTGGTCTCACGCTCAATAGGAGCATTCATGGATGTTTGGGTCCCCTCGCATTTACCGCCCCCATGCATGATTGGAACACCTATGGATGCCTCAGCCCTCCTAGGTCCATCAAAGTCTACATGGCAGCATTGCATGATATGTCCACTTATGGTTGCCCCAGTCCACCTTTGCATACAACACATTTCACACCTACACCGCACCGTAACACATGGCATAAGCATTCAAGCAAACATCTAGCAACAAGTGGTGAGGTTCACGATGAGCGGGCAAAAGCTCGCAAGCGCCACTTGGGGTCCCACGTGGACAATCTAGTGATGGTGAGATTGGAGTGGCTCTACCCTAGGGACACCTCAAATCGAGGACAAAAGGACTTGGACCTTCCCGAGTTCTTAGTGCCATTGGCAACCATGTTGATGGGCTGAACTTATCGAAGGGTTTTGGGATACACCCGCCTTTTCATGTGGTGGATCTAGCACCCTATGAGGGCCCCACGGTGGGACCTAGTGAGCACCTCGAGCCTACACCTACCTTTGTAAGCGACACCATCGGAGAGCCTCCACCTACCAGCCTGAGAGACCGACGTGAGCACACGGAAGTGATACTGGACAAGCAAGGTACTATCGCTAAGAAGAGGGGGTGCCCGCGCTATCCTGAGACGTGGAAGAGCCATACCCAAGCTACGGACGTAGGTCTGAGCTAGGAGGACGTGCTTCACCCGGATCTGCATTGGTGTACCGCTACCCCGGTGGACCCACACTCGACGGGTCGAGTTCTCCCCACCCCGGGGGTATGATGAGGACATCTCTAGTTACTCGATCATTTTTTAGGACTACTGTTGCTCGCCATCGACACGACATCATCTTCGTCACTTAATTTCGAGTCATAGCATGTAATTCTTATTTTCTTTGAGTCTCTCTTATGTAATTTTTCTTTTTTTGAGTCATGTAGTGAGTTAATGGGTCATTAGAGTGGTTAGTGGAGTCAATTGGGCCCAACTAGTGGGCTAGGCCCATGGGCGCCCCCTTCTGGACTGAGCTGGTCAATTGTCCATTTGGTCAGGGTTATTTTAGTCATGTAAGAATTTGGGTGCCGATAAATGGGACTCAACCTGATGGGGACATCTCCGACTACACATTTTTCCAAGGATCCCGATGCTCGCCAGCTGTGCTTCATCTTGTTTGCCACTTTATTTTGAGTCATATGATGTATTTTTCATTTTTTTATCATGTAGTTTTCCTTTTATTTAAGTCTAGTATCTAGGTTAATTAGTCATTTACCTAAGTCTTGAGTCATTATGTTAGTTTGATAGGTTAATGGGCCCAATTCAATGTGCTAGGCCCATGGGCGCTCCCCCTTCCCTTGGTTTCTTGTTATTAGCCCAAAAGTCAGGGACTTATGTTAAATTATGAGATTCCTATAAATAGGACCCCAATCCCCCATTTGAGAAGGAATGAAATATTGAAAGAAAATTTGAAATCCACTTGTTTGCTCCTAGAGTGAGAAACTCTCTCTCCCCCCCTCTCTCTCTACCTCTCCAAGAAAGGGGCGCCTCCTTTCTCTCTCTTCCCCCACCCCAATTCAAAATTCCTCTCTCTCCTCCCCCATTCACTTCTCATTAATACCCATTCCCCTTCTTCATACACTCATTCAATTCCCCTCCAACCCCAAGGGAGAATCCCCTTCTCCTAGGCATCTCTCCATTCTCCCAAGCAACCCTTCCTCTTCCCCAAGCAACCATTCATTTTCCCAAGCCACCCCCTTCCACCTCCCCAAGCTCCTCTCCACATCCCCAACACACCCCTTCCCCTTCCCCTTCCCAAGATCACATTAACCAACCCCACATTAAACCAAATTCAAATTCCCCTCTCACTCCAAGCTAACATGCGCCCTCTCTCTCTCCCTCTCTTCCCCCACCTCTAGCTGCAACCCTCTCTCCCCCTCCTCTAGCTGTGACCCCAGCATCCCGCACCCCTAGATCCCTCCATTCCCTTTCCCACAACCTCCATTAGCCACCCCATGCAAGTTTCTTCCCCTTCCCAACCCATACACACACCGTTCTTCTTCATTCTATTTTCAGGTCATCAGGGGCTGAAGATCCATGGGTTCCAGTGCCTGCCCCGTCTTCCTCTCCAAGTTCCTGAAGACATACCCTATATTTCTGGAAAGGTCTTCAAGTCAGCTTCGTAGGCGAGGCAATCTCGCCTCAATCTGAGTTTGGGGCTGTCCTGGAAGATCGTTCTTGTCAGATCACGCATCCGGCATCCGAGTGGAGATCAGAACCACAGTGCAGAAGCTTCTGCAACCTCATCCCGGCTCCCCTTGGTGCGCCATTTGACCGGGATAAACTTCTCCCAGTCCTTTGTCTAACACAGCAAGCGGAGCTTCGTTCGGAGTCTGGAGCTCCTCGTTCCATTTATTCTTCCCCGGGTGCGTAGGTCAGTCCAGTCAGAGCCAGTCCAGACCACCCTCTACTGTTCGGGCTCTTTCTCTCTGGTCCGATCTCCCCCGGTGACCATCCTGGTTGCTGATCGAAGAAGATTCGTCCACGCTCGCAATCGTTCTGGTCCCGTATCATTCGGACCTCGAGAGTGTTCGTGGCGGCTTCATCTTCTTGCTGCAGTGTTCTCGAGTCAGTTCGAGCCAGATCAAAGTGGCCCAGTCCCAGAGTCGGCCCCGACCTATGACGGCGCCCCGAATTTCTACCAAAATTCAGGAGTCCTCCCGGGCCAATCAGAGAGGATTCGGCATAGTTTTCGGAGACTTCTAAGTCTGGTAGAGCCTGTGGCGGCGTCAACATCAGCTCTCTGTCAAGTAGTTCCAGAAAAGGGCAGAATCGGCGAAGTCTTCATTCGGCGCCTTCTTTAGCTCTCCTCCCAATCTCGCCTGGCCGGCTTAGCGCCCCTCCCTGCGTGGAGGTAGTTTTGGGTGTAATTTAATTTCCCTACCCCATGATCACCATTCTGCGAGAGGTGTAGTGCATGTACTTGCAGGTATTCGGCCGAAGCATCATCGGCGCGGCATGCGGGTAGCCCACGCTTCCCCGCTCGCCCTCGTCTCCGACCGGGATCGGCATCCTCACGCCGATCAGGTGAGCTTCTGGTCACTTCCTTTGCTGGTTTTACTTTTTCTTGTCTTAGTATTATTTCTAGTTGCCCGTCGACGGTGAGGTGAGATCCCGATCTCAAACTCCATTGAATTGTGCGACCACCCGATCTCAAACTCCATTGAATTGTGCGACCACCGCGGAGTGAGTTGAGAGAGTGACCTTACTACCCACGCCCACGGCGTGTCAGCCGCCCATGAATTGGGCAACCCTGGCTCATTGGGGTCCTCCCCTAGCTAGCCATACCCCTGGAGCAGCAAGGTCCCACCTCGGACCCTCATCCCCATCCCCGGTCCGCCTTATGGACCCGGGTGTGCGTGACGCGGGTGAACCTGCTTGAGTGGGTCCGCCGTTCGGTTTGGTTACTTGCGAATCTAGGTCCGAGGGGTCATGTCACATCAATTGGTCATGTCACATCAATTTGGTATCATGGCAAGTTCACAACTTGTCTCTCTACAAGTTGGTCCTAGGGTGCATTCACATTTAGAGTCATCATCGGGCCACCCAATGCATCATCATGTATATCCCTCTTTGGTTAACTCCCAACAACTCGGCCCTCCACAAGGGTCCGATTGACCCCCACCTCTTGGACATCATTGTAGATGGGGACCTTAGTTTTGACGGATCTAGTCCTAATGCCTACCTAAAGTGGGAGGCTACCATAGATAAAAACTTTGATAGGACTATGGTCTATGGACATGCTAGAGTCCGCAAGGCCAAGGGGCAGCTTCGGGGACATGCCAAGAAGTAGTGGGAACACATAGTGGGCTTAAGAAGGGTTTGGAGGCAAGAACCCATAAGGCAATGGGAGGAGATGAAGATTGAGCTGAGGAAGATCTACGCTCCCCGACCTTCCCACTCCTACCTTGAGAACCATAACCCGAGGAGCACTCCCACTTCTCATTTCTCTCCCAGTCAACCCAAGACCTCCCTTAGGCCCCAAACTCAACCACCCCAAATAATTCCAACCCCGATCACCACCACCAACTCTCCCCAAATCCAAGGGCGACCCACTTCTATCCATCCACAACCGACCGATTCCAAAGGCAAAAGACCCCTAACCGACCCGGTTCCCCCCATGAGGGCCACCAAACCCCAACCCAAAGTCACTCACCCAACCCTCACCATTCAAACCCGAGTGGACCCCGAGCGGACCCCGAGCCCACCCATCCACCTAGGTCCATGATGGCCACCACATCCCAACCTAAACCCTCTTCTCCAAACCACACTACTCAAGCCCCTTTGGTCCCCGCCTCCACCCCGCCATCTTCCACCATAAGGGACACACCTCCCAAGACCAACCAACACAATCCTCCTCAACCCACCCATCTTCCACTACCAACCCCAATCCTACCCCAACTTAGGCCTCCACTACTTCCTCTCCCAAATCCAACCCACGTCCGACCTTGCTCACCTCCCCGGGTGCGCCATGCTCCGGCTATCACCAAATCACCCACCATAGATCACCCTATCCCAGTAGCAGAAGTGGCCCACACACTCGGCCACGTGGGGACAAGCATCCGTCTAGACCTTATCCCCACCATGGAGACCACCCATGTCCAAGATGAAAGAGAAGACTCACACAATGGTCTTCACCCTACACCACCCTCCCTCGTTGGGGCCGAGTTTATCTTAGGAGAACCCCTGGTTGTTTGGTTAAGGGAGAGCACGATGAGAGAGATCACAGCCCATGTTTGCCCTCCCATGGAGCTACACCTCCCCATAATACCCTTCTCCTCCTATCGCACCACTATCCAATCATCCTACCAAGTGGAAACATTAGGGGATCTTCTTAAGGGCTTAGCTTGGCAAATGAAGTTAACCGGCATGTTATCCACATCAGCCAACCAACCTAGGAGCCTTGACCTCCTACACCTATGTGTCGGGTCCATCTCCTCGATTTGCACCGTTCGTTGCTACACTAGCGACCTCCTATTATTCCTCCCCACACGTGATGAGCCCGACCTTATCCTCGAATTAGAGTTCCTCATATCGGGTAAAAAGTCAGGCCATCCCCTCATGGCCGATCTACTCACCAAAAACTTCGGCCCAATTATTTCATTAGGGGAGAATAACTCACCACTATGTGAGGACCATGAGGACCTAGAGTTCCTCTCCCTAGATGACCCTTACCATGACACCTTTGATCCCTTCCTAAACCCACCCGCCAAAAACTTTGGCCCAATCATTTTACTAGAGGAGGATGATCCACCACCATATTGTGAGGACCTTGAGGATGTTGAGATAAACTTATAGCTCCTTTCCCCCGGGCACACTTATGTTGATCCTTTTGACCCCTCCCAATGGGAACCTGGGAACCCATGTGGTCCACCCTCATCATTTACCACCCACTCCTTCCTACCCTCACCCACCATGTTGGACCAAACCCACCTCTCCCAAGTCCTGGGCGACACAAGGGTAGCCATAACCAAGGAAGATCTACACCTAAGGAACAAGGAGGTGCCTCTCCCCATGATGTCCACCTTCCTTGACCCATTCGACCCTTGTGAATGGAAACTCCAATGCCAAACCATACCCCAACACATCAAAGTCATTTTTGGGTTAGGAAAACATATGTCTTGGCACCTCGAACCACTTGACATGATTCATAAGTCGGGTACATTCATTCATATCACCCACATGTCAAGTAGGAAACATGAGTGGTCCATATTCGGATGTAATGGTCCACCCTCATTCATCATGAGTCTTAAGCATGTTAGGAGCATTCACGGATGTCCGGGACCCCCGACAATTGCTATACCCATGCACAATAGATTCCCCTACGCCTGCCCCAGCCCTCCAACCATTGTTATGAAGTCCATGCATGATAGGGCCACTTATGGCTACCCTGGTCCACCATAGTTCATCAAGGTCCACTTGGCATCAAAGCATGATAGGTCAATTTATGGTTGCCCCGGTCTACCTTTGCACACTATCCTCCTTCACACCCACCCACCGCATCATAATACATGGTATGAGCATATACGCAAGCAAATCGCAATGAGCGGTGAGGTTCACAAAGAGTGGGCAAAAGTTTGCGAGCGCCACTTGGAATTTAAAGTAGGCAACGTATCGATGGTAACATTGGAGTGTCTCTACCCCGGGGTCACCTCCAACTTGAGGGCACGAAGACTTGGACCTTGCCAAGTTCCGAGTGGCTTTGGCAACCCGGCTTACGAGTTGGACTTACTAATGGGTTTTGGGATTCACCCCATTTCCCACGTGGCGGATCCGGCACCCTACATGGGCACCACGGTGGATCCTAGTGACTGCCTTGAGCCTATCCCTTCCTTTGAGAGGAACACCCCCGGAGAGCCACCAAAAATCAGCCAGAGAGCCCGACGTGTGCACACGGAGGCAATACTAGGCAAGCAGGGTACCATCACTCGCAAGAGGGTGTGTCCGTGCCACCTTGAAAATCTGAAACGCCGTCCCCTGGTTAAGGACGCAGGGTTGAGTTTGGAGGCCGTGGCTCGCCCAAAGCTACAATGGAAGACCTCTTCCTCGGCGGACCCATACTCGATGGAGCCGAGTTCTTCGCACGCCGGGGGTATGCTGGGGACATCTCCGACTACACATTTTTCCGAGGATCCCGATGCTCGCCAGCTGTGCTTCATCTTGTTCGCCACTTTATTTTGAGTCATATGATGTATTTTTCATTTTGTTATCATGTAATTTTCCTTTTATTTAAGTCCAGTACCTAAGTTAATGAGTCATTTACCTAAGTCTTGAGTCATTATGTTAGTTTGATAGGTTAATGGGCCCAATTCATGGGCTAGGCCCATGGGCGCCCCCCTTCCCTTGGTTTCTTGTTATTAGTCCAAAAGTCAGGGACTTATGTTAAATTATGGGATTCCTATAAATAGGATCCCAATCCCCCATTTAAGAAGGAATGAAATATTGAAAGAAAATTTAAAATCCACTTGTTTGCTCCTAGAGTGAGAAACTCTCTCTCCCCTCTCTCTCTACCTCTCCAAGAAAGGGGCACCCCCTTTATCTCTCTTCCCCCACCCAAATTCAAAATTCCTCTCTCTCCTCCCCCATTCACTTCTCATTAATACCCCTTCCCCATACACTCATTCAATTCCCCTCCAACCCCAAGGGAGAATACCCTTCTCCTAGGCACCTCTCCATTCTCCCAAGCAACCCTTCCTCTTCCCCAAGCAACCATTCATTTTCCCAAGCCACCCCTTCCACCTCCCCAAGCTCCTCTCCACATCCCCAACACACCCCTTCCCCTTCCCAAGACCACATTAACCAACCCCATATTAAACCAAATTCAAATTCCCGTCTCCCTCCAAGCTAACCTGCGCCCTCTCTCTCTCCCTCTCTTCCCCCACCTCTAGTTGCAACCCTCTCTCCCTCTCCCCTAGCTGCGACCCCAGCATCCCCCACCCCATTCCATCACCCCTAGATCCCTCCATTCCCTTTCCCACAACCTCCATTAGCCACCCCTTGCAAGTTTCTTCCCCTTCCCCACCCATACACACACCCTTCTTCTTCATTCTATTTTCAGGTCATCAGGGGCTGAAGATCCGTGGGTTCTAGTGCCTTCCCCATCTTCCTCTCCAAGTTCCTGAAGACACACCCTATATTGCTGGAAATGTCTTCAAGTCAGCTTCGTAGGCGAGGTGATCTCGCATCAATCTGAGTTCGGGGCTGTCCTGGAATATCGTTCTCGTCAGATCGCGCATCCGGCATCCGAGTGGAGATCAGAATCACAGTGCAGAAGCTTCTGTGACCTCATCCTGGCTCCCCTTGGTGTGCTGTTTGACCGGGAGGAACTTCTACCAGTCCTCTGTCCAACACAGCAAGCGGAGCTTCGTTCGGAGTCTGGAGCTCCCCGTTCCATTTATTCTTCACCGGGTGCGCAGGTCAGTCCAGTCAAACCAGCCCAGACCACCCTCTACTCTTCAGGCTCTTTCTCTCTGCTCCGACCTCCCCCGGTGACCATCCTGGTTGCTGATCGAAGAAGATTCGGCCACGCTCACAACCGTTCTAGTCCCGCATCATTCAGACCTTGAGAGTGTTCCTGGCAGCTTCATCTTCTTGCTGTAGTGTTTTGGAGTCAGTCCAAGCCAGATCAAAGTGGCCCAGTCCCAGAGCCGGCCCTGACCTCTGACCGCACTTTGAAATTCCACCAAAATTCAGGAGTCCTCCCGAGCCAATCAGAGAGGATTCGACAAAGGTTTCGACAACTTCTGAGTCTGGTAGAGCCCGTGGCGGCGTCAACATCAGCTCTCTATGAAGCAGTTCCAGAAAAGGGCACAATCGGCGAAGTCTTCATTCGGCGCCTTCTTTAGCTCTCCTCCCAATCTCGCCTGGCCGGCTTAGCGCCCCTCCCTGCGTGGAGGTAGTTTTTGGTGTAATTTAATTTCCCTACTCCATGATCACCCTCCTGCGAGAGGTGTAGTGAATGTACTAGTAGGTATTCGATCGAAGCGTCATCGGAGCGGCGTGTTGG
The DNA here is from genome assembly GCA_022559845.1 of Amorphophallus konjac. Classification (NCBI taxonomy): domain Eukaryota; kingdom Viridiplantae; phylum Streptophyta; class Magnoliopsida; order Alismatales; family Araceae; genus Amorphophallus; species Amorphophallus konjac. The sequence goes on along the minus strand of CM040120.1, from coordinate 168,667,584 downwards.
TAGCCCACGCTTCCCCGCTCGCCCTCGTCACCGGCCGGGATCGGCGTCCTCACGCCGATCAGGTGAGCTTCTGGTCACTTCCTTTGCTGGTTTTACTTTTGCTTGTCTTAGTATCAATTTATCGATTCTAGTTGCCCGTCGGTGGAGCGGTGAGCGCCCGATCTCAAACTCCATTGAATTGTGCGACCACCGCGGAGTGAGTTGAGAGAGCGACCTTACTACCCACGCCCACGGCATGTCGGCCGCCTGTGAATTGGGCAACCCTGGCCCATTGGGGTCCTCCCCAAGCTAGCCATACCCCTAGAGCAGCAATGTCCCACCATGGACCCTCATCCGCATCGCCGGTCGGCCTTACGGATCTGGGTGTGTGCGACGCGGGTGAACCCGCTTGAGTGGGTCCGCCGTTCGGTTCGGTTGCTTGCGAATCTAGGTCCAAGGGGTCGTGTCACATCAATTGGTCATGTCACATCATAACCCCTCCATTGTAGAACACTTGATGCTTGAGAATTAAGATCCACTTTTGAGTGAATTCTTCCTCCCCCTCTAGTTGGAGTGTGACTCTCCTTCTCTCTCTCTCTCTCTCTCTCTCTCTCTCTCTCTCTCTCTCTCTCTCTCTCTCTCTCTCTACTCACCTCTCCCAATACAAATTCAAATTCGAATCTCCCTCCATTCTCACTTCCCAAGACACCTTTCCCTCTTCTCAAGCCATCCCCCACCCTTCCCTAGGCCCATCTTTACACCCCATCACCTCCCCCAAGACTAATTGAAATTTGAATCTCCCTCCACTCCCACTTCCCAAGATACCTTTCCCTCTTCCCAAGGCATCCCCCACCCTTCCCTAGGCCCTTCTTTACCCACTATCACCTCTCTCAAGACTAATTCAAATTTCAAACTCCATCTCCCACTTCCCAAGACAACCCCCTCCCTCTTCCCAAGGCATCCCCCACCCTTCCCTAGGCCCTTCTTTACCCACCATCACCTCTCCCAAGACTAATTCAAATTTCAAACTTCATCTCCCGCTTCCCAAGACAACCCCCTCCCTCTTCCCAAGGCCTCCTCCACCCTCCCCTAGGCACCCATTATCTCCCCATCCCCTCACCAATTCAAATTTTGAATTTCATCCCCCACATCCCAAGAGAGAACCCACCAATCCCCCCCTTCCCCCTCTCTCTAGTTGACACCTAGCCTAGCCCCCTTTTCAGCAACTCTAGCCCACTCCACCCCCTCCACCCCTGCCCTCTCAACCCCCCAAGAGACCCCAGCCACGTCCCCCCCCCCCCTCTCCCCTTGCCATCATCCCTCCTTTCCTTGCAAACTCCCCAATTTCCTCCCCTTCCAATACCCCCACCACTAGCAGTCCTGGTTCAGTTCGTAGGCAGCAGAGAACTCACAGTTTGCAGAGCGTGCCACGGCAACATCTTGAGACTTCACGAGTTGTATCATACATCGTTGGAATCATCGTCAAGTCATCTTCGTAACGTGAGCAGCCCCGCCATCATCCGACCTCGGAGGTGCCCGGAGGAGCAAATCTCGACGACTTGCGCAGCTCCTCCCAGGCAGACAACCAGTGAAGGCTTGCGGAGGCTCCCACGGTCTGATTCCTACGATTCTTGGAGCGCCACTTGTCTCAGAGATTCCTCTACAAGTCCACTGTCATCTCCAAGAAGCAGAGCGAGTTTCAGACCTCAGCATCAAAAGTTACAAATTTTCTCTCCGAGGTCCGCCAGGTCAGTTTCCCTGAGCCTGAACCGACACCGCCTTACTGTTCGGGCCTTCATGATCAGCTCCGACATTTGCCGATGGAGCTGTTGGCCTTGGATGAAACTAGACTTGACCACGATTGCGACGGCTCCAGTCTCGCCTTCAACAGAGCGCGGCACTGTTTGTGATGCCCACATCTTCTAGCAGCATCTCTCTGGGAGCAGCCAGAACCAGAACAATCCGGTCTTGTTCCAGGCCCTACCCCGACCAGTAACATCGTCAGAGGATTCCAAGAAAATTCAGGCGCCTTCCTGGGTTAAGTCAGAGAATTTCGGCACTGGTTTCAGCCCATTTGGAGTTAGGTAGTGACCGTGGCGGCGCCATCTTCGACCGTCTATCCGGTGGTTCCAGAAGCTGGCAGCATCGGCGGAGCTCGGCCCAACGATTTTCTAGCTTCACTTTCCCTCCCTGCCTAGCCGGCTTACAGCCCCTCCTGTGTGGAGGTAGTGTTTGGTTGTAATTGGACTTCCCCGCCCCTAGTCCAACCCCTTTACGAGGGAGTAGTTCTGTACTAGTAGGTCTTTGCCATCCAAAGCAACATCGGCGCGGCGTGCGGATGCATACCCACACCTCCCCGCTCGTCATCGTCTCCAGCCAGGATTGGCATCTTCACGCTGATCAGGTGTGCTTCTACAACCCCTCTCTGTGCTGGTTTACCTTGCTTAATTATTATTGCTTCTTAGCTCCGTCGGACGGTGAGAGAGTGCCGGGTCCCGAATTCTTATCGAATTGAGTGTCACTGCAGAGCGAGTTGTGAGAGAGACCCCTTCAACCCACGCCCTCGGCGTGCTAGCTGCCCATTGAATTGGGCATCCCAAGTTCTTAGAGGTTCAGCCTCAAGCTAACCAATCCCTGGAATAGCGAGGTCCCATCCCGAACCCTCTCCACCATCACCGAGTTGCCTACGGGCACTAGTGTGCGCTACGCGAGTGAGCTCACCCGAGTGATCCTGCCGTCAAAGTTGCTTGCTTGCGATTGTATGTCTAAGGGCATCGGTCGATTGGCTGCCACCCCTAAGGTGGTGTCACATCACTTAAACTTCCCGTTACTATCCTAATCCTTCTATAACTCCAGCCGGTTTCCTTGTTTGATTCTTACACATCATGCAACCGTTGAACCATGATAATGGGTTTTGCGTTCTTAAAAAGATAACTCCAGCCGGTTGACCTGTTTTGATGTTGAAACCTAAAGGTTCCCGTGTAACGTCGAACATGCATGTGGGTTGGACTTTTGGTTTAGAAATAAATGGCCACTTGTATATATATATATGCGTACATATGAGGTTTGCCCATTTAAATGGAGTTGCTCTCGTCGGACTTTATAGTAGGTCACATTAAAGGCCCATATAAGTACATATGTATATACATTTTAGTTAATAATTTTTTATTTATATACATAAGTATATATATAGGTTTAGGCTTATATAAGTTGTGTTTCTCTTCATTTAACTTCCCTTATTATTTGTGAAAGCTTTAATTATTAAGAAATGGCTAATTTTTCTTTATTAAAAGTCGGGGGTGCTACACCCTCCCCCACTTAAAAGAATTTGGTCCCCAAATTCAGCTGTATACATGGAGACATGGAGGGTGTAGAGTACTTACAGTTTAAAATAGTTCTGGGAATCTTCTTCGCATTGATTCTTCAGTTTCCCATGTAGCTTCTTGCTCTAAGCATTTATTCCATTGCACTTTCACCATGCGGATAGTTTTGTTCCTTAGTACTCAGACTTCTTGGTCGAGGATCTTCAACGGCTTCTGCTCATAGGTAAGGTCCTTTTGAATGACCAAATCGTCATGGTCGATGACATGGAAGGGATCATGCACATGCTTCTTCAGCATAGAAACATGAAATACGTTGTGCACTTCTGATAACTATGGAGGCAATGTAAGGTGGTATGCCACCTCGCCAACTCTTTCCAGTACATCAAATGGACCTATAAACCTTGGTGTAAGCTTGCCCTTAACACCGAATCTTCTAATACCTCGGCCAGGAGAGACCTTGAGGAAGACATGATCTCCAACTTGAAATTCTAGGTCTCGTCTTCTATTATCTGCATAAGACTTCTGCCTACATTGAGCTACCTTGAGCCTTTCCTTGATAAGTTCAACCTTTTCCGTTGTGTCTCTTACCATGTCTGGGCTTAATAGTTGTCTTTCGCCCACTTCATCCCAGCATATCGGAGATCGGCAACTTCTGCCATAAAGTGCTTTAAATGGAGCCATCTGTATACTGGCCTGATAGCTGTTGTTGTAAGCAAACTCGGCCAGGGGCAAGTGGTCATGTCAGCTTCTGCCAAAGTCGATGACACATGCCCTTAACATGTCTTCAATAATTTGATTAACTCTCTCAGTCTGACCATCTGTCTAGGGATGGAAAGCAGTGCTAAAGTTGAGCTTTGTCCCCAAAGAGTGTTGTAGATCCTTCCAGAACTGAGAGGTGAAACGAGGGTCTCGGTCAGACACGATCGATGCAGAGACTCCATGTAGCCTCACGATCTCCTTGATGTATAGAGCAGCCAATACATCAATCGACCAATGGCTTTTAATGGGTAAGAAATGTGCCGACTTGGTCAAACGGTCGATAATTACCTAGATGCCATCATGTCCGCCCTTAGACTTAGGCAAGCCCATGATGAAATCCATGCCAATATCTTCCCACTTCCACTTGGGAATGTCAAAATGATGTAATTTCCCGACGGGTATTTGGTGTTCCGCCTTTACTTGCTGGCACGTGAGATAGCGGGACACAAAGTCCGCTACCTCTCTCTTCATGTCGGCCACTAGAAAGTCCGTTTCAAGTCCTTATACATCTTAGTCGCTCCAGGGTGAATAGTATACTTCGAGCGGTGAGCTTCCTCTAGAATCTTATTCTTCAATTTAGGGCAGTCTAGTACACAAGTCCTTTCTTGGAATAATAGTCGACCATCAACTGCCAGCTTTGTCACGCCCCGAACCGTTAGCAGCGGAACGTGTTGTTCGGAACGCGGCAGTGATACAGTCATGATTAATCAGAGTATATATAAGACACAAAATTACAAATTGGACAATGTGGGCCAATTTAACCTGTATTGATGATCAAATATTCAAATTACATACCTTGACTCAACTTACATAAATGAAGAAAGGACTCACTATTACACTCTAATAAAGAGAAATGACTCAAATAACAGGACGAGACTCAAAGAAAGATAAAAGACACCGACATGATTCTCCATTACACTCATCACGCGTGCCCTTCTCCATCTGATGGACTATCTTCAATGTCATTACCTGAAAAATGTTGAAAATGGGCTGGTGAGCGAAACACTCAGTAGGAATTACATCTCTCATCAAGCAGAATATAAGTGATTAACCAATTACTCATGTTCATGACAAATTAAATGCAAGAAACTAGAAAATCATGATGATCAATCTATCAGGAAAGATGAATACTAAAGTCAAATGTAGTTACGAGATCAAGAGAAATAGTGATGAATTCCCATGTAGAGTCAAGGACAAGCTATCAGAATATAACAAAGATAGATACTTAGATGAACATATCTTCAGAATTGGCCAGAATATAACAGAGTTTCAATAAATATAAGCAGAATTAAATAATCTAGTAGAATATCTAAATTAACCGAACAACAAAATATCAGAATAACAGAACTTCTAGAATTAACAGTTGCAGAATGACAGATATAATATAATAACAGAATATAACAGATGTACAGAGTTTGGTGCAATGCCACACCCAGAATTCTCATAGTTTACAGAATTGGACTTCCGTCCTACCTGGCACTGAAAAGTCGCGGACCTAGAGCCCTTTAATATTTCAGAATCAGATATGGCCAAATACAGAGTCAAAGGGTTATGTTCTCAATTAAGAATAGATTCCAAGGATCCCAGTGTCATAGAACGCTAAAAAAAATGACCATGATTATGCATGATATCTAACTCGAGATAAATCCGAGATGAACCGGTTAACAATACTTCATGTGGTCACTTGATCTTAAGGCAAGGAAGGCACGTAATTTTCCCAGAATTATCAATGTCATGGTTTTCCATTTTATTTGTTCAAAATAGTCTCATGGTGTCCAAAAATATGTCATGAGGACCGGTATACCATGTTTCATTAGAGTGACATGGCCATCAAGTAGTAACATGGGTTTAAAGGGTACAACCTGCTCGGCTGTCTTGAGGGAATCCAAGGCTAGCGGAGTCTTATGGAGGTCTCTATGATAAAGTCACCGGTCCGTAGGAACGGAATGTCCAACATAGGGTTCATCTATCACTGAGAAATATGGGTAATCGGTAAAATAATGTAAAACGTGAAACTATGTGTTAAAACATAACATACTAACAGTAGGTTATAGAAATTCACGATGAACAAGAAACAGGGAATTGACGCCTGGGCTGGAGTCTTCATTTTATGAATTGACGCCCTCGTCAGGGTCGTCAGTTCAGTAAATGACTACCGTTCCCTCAGTCGTCTACCGTTGATATTAATATCTGTGAAATTTCTAAATTTCAGATATTAGTTAATTGACGACTTGCATTAAGTCTTCATTTTATTAAAAAGCGCCCTAGTCAGGGGCGTCTTATATCAAAGAGATGGCATAATATATGTCGTTATTTCCAATATCTAGGTATTTATGAAGATTTTCATAATTATCTTAAAATTTCACAATTTGACGCCTGCGTGCGAGGGCGTCCATTCAATTGACGACATTGATAGGGTCGTCGTTTATTCTCATGTGGCCAGGTGATCACAGACACATGGATTTTTGGAGTATTTCCAATCAACAAACTAGAGACATGGACAGATTAAGAAAAATAACAGGAACTCACTAATATAATCATGCATTGGTTATCATATAAGGGTTTGTAGTTATTAAATTTTGAACATACGTAATTATTAATTAACTTGGTCAATTGACGCCTGTTTGCACGGGCGTTAAATCAAAATGACGCCTTAATCTGGGGTGTCTTTTAATGAAATCCTTTAAACTTGTAAAACTTTCACAGAAAGCGAACTGTAGAGTTATATGCATGCTTGACAAGAATACAGAAGATTATTTAGCACTTGTTTAGCTATTAGAGAGATCACCTACCTGCTGGGTTTGCCTAGAACAACGATCGAACGAGAGAAAGATAGACGATTGGAATGAATATAACTGCAGTAGTAGCCGTAAACTGAAGAGGAAGTCTTCAGGCAAAACAACAACAAGGAAGAAGCAGCAGCTCCTCTTGTTACGACCACGGCAGAAGAAGGGATGAGGAGCAAAAGCTCCCTTCACACAGGGCAGGGGGAGAAGTCTCCCGCGTTGGTCTTCACGCACACACGGCAGGGAAAAACTAGCAGCAGTAACCGTAGAAGAAGAATAATAAGAAGCAGTAAGATGCTTCTTGCCACAGGTAGTAGCACGAAGCAGAGAGGAAGAAGAGAAAAGCCAATAGATTGGCTCGAAGGGGTTGGTATTTATAGGGTTTTAGGGTTGAGAACCGACTAGAGAGTTGGAGTTTGAGTGAGATTTAAACTTCCTACTAAGAGTCATCTTAGTATCGAGACTTTCCCATAAATTATTCTTACTAAATAATTCTTTCAAAAAAATTCGAATTATCTCCCGATTCGAACAAAAGTTTCCTTATTTTTGATTTAAGAAATTGGCGTCCATGCCAAAGCCACATTCTAAGAATTGGTGTCCATTTAATAGGCGTTTTTCAAGAAATAACGCCCCTGGTACGGGCGTTATTCAACATTTCACGTTTTATTTTTAAAGTGTTACAATCTTTAATGATTTTTATCCTTTTTATTTGATGTGATCTAGCTGGGAAATTTTAAGGATATGAGTTTTCCATTTTTCTCTATTTTTCCATGTAATTTATTTTCAAAAATTCTTTAATTGAAAAATTGGCACTATTTATTTTAGAATAAAATGACGGCTCTTATTAAGTCATCTCTTATGAAATCCACGCCTAAGACCATGGCGTCTCTTACCTTTCGATATTTCTTCATGCCCTCCAAAGAACCGTTATCGCATATATAGGGTGGTATTTGGGCTTGTTACTGGGTCTACGTGAGAAGGCATATAACGGAGCTTTGGTTTAGATATAAATACATGGGTTTGGGTTGGGTTTTGGTGGGAAGTCTCACGTGGGCTTTAGTTTAGATATAAACCTATATATATATATATATCTATATATATATCTAAACCAAAGCTCCGTTATATATATATATATATATATATATATATATATAGGGGTTACATCGGTGGCATATAAAAGGGTCCTTATTATATATGGGTCATATTGTTTGGGTAAGGTTTATATATATATTGTGTTAATGGACCAAGATGATCAATTTACCATGGCCCATTAAGTGTTTATATTTATAACTTAACTATATTTATTTATCCTTCTGATCATGTAAGTTTAATTTATTTAGGAATTTTATTTCCTTAAATTTTCAGGGGTGCTACACCCTCCCCCACTTAAAAGAATTTGGTCCCCAAATTCAACTGAAATTCATCTCCAATCTATATCGGTGGGGTATCTAGTTCTAGTTTCCATTCATAAGACAAAATCATATAGGCATGCTAATAAAACAACCAATCATCTAGGCATGCTAATAAAACAACCTAATGAACTAGGCCAAGGTTAACGGGTACCTCTAGTTATTTCATTGTCAGCAGGTGTGATTTGTCTCATTGCATGCAATTGTACTCGATGACGTGCTTCCTTGTGATCCTTAGCCTGCTACGGTTGATGTTTAGGAATGGGGCAGTCAGCTACCCTATGCTCCTGGCTCCCACAGCGAAAGCAAGCTCCATTCTTCCAGCGACATTTCTCGGATGTGTGACCCTCATTCCCACAATACTTGCACTTTTCTTCCTTAGGCTTCTTTCCGTTCGGAGCGCCGTTGCCTTCATTAGGCCTCTTGTTGCCATTATCTACTTTTTGCTTCTCCATTCTCGCCTTAACCTTGTCGGATAATTCCATAGCGTCTTCCAATAACTGAGCTCTCTTAACCATCTCGGCATATGATTGAATGTCCATTGGTGCCAACTGGGGTATGTATTGCAGTCTTAGTCCATTTGAGAACCTCCTAGCTTTCATCTTTTCTATCATGATCAAATGAGGCGCATATCGTGACAACCTCGAGAATTGGGCCTCATATTCCGCCACATACATGCTTCTTTGTTTAAGTGAAGCGAACTCTCCCGCCTTTCTCTCCCGAACTCTCTCTGAGAAATACTTCTCGTTGAAGTGTTCTAAAAATTCTACCCAAGTTACTTGAATGTTTGGCAGAGTGGCTTCTACGGACTCCCACCAAGCCCTTGCGTCCTTCTCTAGTTGAAACGTTGCTAAAAGGACCTTATCTTGATCCGAGCATTGTATTACTCGGAAAATTCTTTCCATCTCCTTCGTCCAATCTTCTGCTATATCAGGATCAGGAGTTCCACTAAATCTAGGGGGATTGAGGCTCTGGAACTCACGATGTAACTCTCCAGCTCCATGATTAGCTCCACCCTCAGCTACCCGCTGAAGTGCCTGAGTCAATCCTTGAACCGTCCTTTGCATCTCACGCCATTGGGCACGCTCAGCGGCCATTGTTATCTATCTAGTTCTACAAGACACAACCAATCTCATGTAAGATTATCAAGTAATTCTTGTGAAATTTTACTAAGCTATCAACATAAGATAATCTTATTAGTATTTTAACTTACATTTTTAGCTCTTAACCCAAGGTTCTACCCAATCTCACCGGGCAATAATGGGATTGAACCAAGAACTTATAGCAACCTATAATCAAGACCTAGGGTTTAATATACCTAGGCTCTGATACCACAAACTGTCACGCCCCGAACCGTTAGCAGCGGAACGTGTTGTTCGGAACGCGGCAGTGATACAGTCATGATTAATCAGAGCATATATAAGACACAAAATTACAAATTGGACAATGTGGGCCAATTTAACCTTTATTGATGATCAAATATTCAAATTACATACCTTGACTCAACTTACATAAATGAAGAAAGGACTCACTATTACACTCTAATAAAGAGAAATGACTCAAATAACAGGACGAGACTCAAAGAAAGATAAAAGACACCGACACGATTCTCCATTACACTCATCACTCTTGCCCTTCCCCATCTGATGGACTATCTTCAATGTCATTACCTGAAAAATGTTGAAAATAGGCTGGTGAGCGAAACGCTTAGTAGGAATTACATCTCTCATCAAGCAGAATATAAGTGATTAACCAATTACTCATGTTCATGACAAATGAAATGCAGGAAACTAGAAAATCATGATGATCAATCTATCAGGAAAGATGAATACTAAAGTCAAAGGCAGTTACGAGATCAAGAGAAATAGGGATGAATTCCCATGCAGAGTCAAGGACAAGCTATCAGAATATAACAAAGACAGATACTTAGATGAACATAACTTCAGAATTGGCCAGAATATAACAGAGTTTCAATAAATATAACAGAATTAAACAATCTAGCCTAATCTCTAAATTAACCGAACAACAAAATATCAGAATAACAGAACTTCTAGAATTAACAGTTGCAGAATGACAGATATAATAGAATAACAGAATATAACAGATGTACAGAGTTTGGTGCAATTCCACACCCAGAATTCCCATGATTTATAGAATTGGACTTCCGTCCTACCTGGCACTGAAAAGTCATGGACCGAGAGCCCTTTAATATTTCAGAATCAGATATGGCCAAATACAGAGTCAAAGGGTTGTGTTCTTAATTAAGAAAAGATTCCAAGGATCCCAGTGTCATAGAACGCTAAAAAAAAATGACCATGATTATGCATGATATCTAACTCGAGATAAATCTGAGATGAACCGGTTAACAATACTTCATGTGGTCACTTGATCTTAAGGCAAGGTAGGCACGTAATTTTTCCAGAATTATCAATGTCATGGTTTTCCATTTTATTTGTTCAAAATAGTCTCATGGCGACCAAAAATATGTCATGAGGACCGGTATACCATGTTTCATTAGAGTGACATGGCCATCAAGTAGTAACATGGGTTTAAAGGGTACAACCTGCTCGGCTGCCTTGAGGGAATCCAAGGCTAGCGGAGTCTTATGGAGGTCTCTATGATAAAGTCACCGGTCCGAAGGAACGGAATGTCCGACGGAGGGTTCATCTATCACCGAGAAATATGGGTAATCGGTAAAATAATGTAAAACGTGAAACTATGTGTCAAAACATAACATACTAACAGTAGGTTATAGAAATCCACGAAGAACAAGAAACAGGGAATTGACGCCTGGGCTGGAGTCTTCATTTTATGAATTGACGCCCTTGTCAGGGTCGTCAGTTCAGTAAATGACTACCGTTCGCTCAGTCGTCTACCGTTGATATTAATATCTGTGAAATTTCTAAATTTCAGATATTAGTTAATTGACGACTTGCATTAAGTCTTCATTTTATTAAAAAGCGCCCTAGTCAGGGGCATCTTATATCAAAGAGATGGCAGGATATATGTCGTTATTTCCAATATCCAGGTATCTATGAAGATTTTCATAATTATCTTAAAATTTCACAATTTGACGCCTGCGTGCAAGGGCGTCCATTCAATTGATGACATTGATAGGGTCGTCGTTTATTCTCATGTGGCCAGGTGATCACAGACACATGGATTTTTGGCGTATTTCCAATCAACAAACTAGAGACATGGACAGATTAAGAAAAATAATAGGAACTCACTAATATAATCATGCATTAGTTATCATATAAGGGTTTGTAGTTATTAATTTTTGAACATACGTAATTATTAATTAACTTGGTCAATTGACGCCTGTTTGCACGGGCGTTAAATCAAAATGACCCCTTAATCTGGGGCGTCTTTTAATGAAATCCTTTAAACTTGTAAAACTTTCACAGAAAGCGAACTGTAGAGTTATATGCATGCTTGACAAGAATACAGAAGATTATTTAGCACTTGTTTAGCTATTAGAGAGATCACCTACCTGTTGGGTTTGCCTAGAACAACGATCGAACGAGAGAAAGATAGACGATTGGAATGAATATAACTGCAGTAGTAGCCGTAAACTGAAGAGGAAGTCTTCAGGCAAAACAACAACAAGGAAGAAGCAGCAGCTCCTCTTGTTACGACCACGGCAGAAGAAGAAGGGATGAGGAGCAAAAGCTCCCTTCACACAGGGCAGGGGGAGAAGTCTCCCGCGTTGGTCTTCACGCACACACGGCAGGGAAAAACTAGCAGCAGTAACCGTAGAAGAAGAATAATAAGAAGCAGTAAGATGCTTCTTGCCACAGGCAGTAGCACGAAGCAGAGAGGAAGAAGAGAAAAGCCAATAGATTGGCTCGAAGGGGTTGGTATTTATAGGGTTTGGAGATCCTATAGGGTTGAGAACCGACTAGAGAGTTGGAGTTTGAGTGAGATTTAAACTTCCTACTAAGAGTCATCTTAGTATCGAGACTTTCCCATAAATTATTCTTACTAAATAATTCTTTCAAAAAAATTCGAATTATCTCCCGATTCGAACAAAAGTTTCCTTATTTTTGATTTAAGAAATTGGCGTCCATGCCAAAGCCACATTCTAAGAATTGGTGTCCATTTAATAGGCGTTTTTCAAGAAATAACGCCCCTAGTACGGGCGTTATTCAACATTTCACGTTTTATTTTTAAAGTGTTACAATCTTTAATGATTTTTATCCTTTTTATTTGATGTGATCTAGCTGGAAAATTTTAAGGATATGAGTTTTCCATTTTACTCTATTTTTCCATGTAATTTGTTTTCAAAAATTCTTTAATTAAAAAATTGGCACTATTTATTTTAGAATAAAATGACGGCTCTTATTAAGTCATCTCTTATGGAATCCACGCCTAAGACCAATATTTCTTCATGCCCTCCAAAGAACCGTTATCGCATATATAGGGTGGTATTTGGGCTTGTTAATGGGTCTACGTGAGAAGGCATATATATGTTTATATCTAAACTAAAGCCCACGTGAGACTTCCCACCAAAACCCAACCCAAACCATATATATATATATATATATATATATATATATACACACACGTGGGTGGCATATAAAAGGGTCCTTATTATATATGGGTCATATTGTTTGGGTAAGGTTTATATATATATTGTGTTAATGGACCAAGATGATCAATTTACCATGGCCCATTAAGTGTTTATATTTATAACTTAACTATAGTTATTTGTCCTTCTCATGTAAGTTTAATTTATTTAGGAATTTTATTTCCTTAAATTTTCAGGGGTGCTACAAGCTTGAACTCGATTCTTTCACCCAGCTTGTCCCTAATTTCCACTAGCGTCGGATCCCCATCTTGCAGCTTCATGATTGCCGATAGCAGGTCTGGATGTACACTCAAATGGGATAGAGTAATACACCCCTTCTTATTGTTTGTGCTTATCTCCAGCTCAGAGAACTTCTCTAATAACTTCCATTCTTGCACCATACGACTGGCCAAAATTGTTCTTGGTTTTCGACTTAGGGCATCTGCTACGAAATTTCCTTACCAGGGTGGTACTGTATAGTGAAGTTGAAATTCTTAAGGTATTCGAGCCAACGCCATTGCCTCATGTTAAGCTCCTTCTGAGAGATTAGGTATTTGAGGCTCTTATGATCGGAGTAGACAGTGAATTACTCTCCGTATGGATAGTGTCTTCAGATCTTTAAGCCAAACACCACTGCGGCCAGTTCCAAATCATGCACCGAGTAGTTTTCTCATGCCTCTTCAGTTAGCCAGAGGAGTATGCAATAACTCTCCCATGTTGCATCAAAACACATCCGAGGCCAATACCAGAAGTATCTGTATATACCTCGTACTTCTCTCCTTCAGTAGGGAGGGCCAAGACCGGAGCAGTGGTCAAATGGTCCTTCAAAGCTTAAAAACTTCTTTCACACTCCTCATTCCATTCGTAGGGTACCTATTTGCGAGTTAGCCTAGTGAGTGGCACAGCAATCTTCGAGAAATCCTTTATAAAACCTCGGTAGTAACCCGCAAGACCCAAGAAACTTCTAACCTCTGTTGCATTGGTTGGTTGCTCCTATTTCTTCACGGCCTCGACCTTTGCAGGGTCTACGGAAATTCCATTCTTCGAGACTATATGGCCCAGAAAGGACACTTCTTCAAGCCAGAACTCCCACTTGCTAAAGTTTTCATATAATTTGTTCTCCCTCAATATTTGCAATGCTATACTCAAATGCACCTCATGCTCTTCTTCAGACTTTGAATATAACAAGATGTCATCAATAAAAACCACGACAAATTTATCCAAATGAGTCCTAAAGATACTGTTCATTAACTGCATGAAAGTTGCAGGGGCATTTGTTAGTCCATAAGGCATAACGGTAAATTCATAATGCCCATACCTGCTTTGAAATGCATTCTTGTGAATGTCCTCTTCCTTGATCCTCAATTGGTGATACCCTGATCGAAGATCAATTTTTGAGAAATATTTTGCTCCAGAAATTTGATCGAATAACTCATCGTTTCTTGGCAGGGGATATTTATTCTTGATCGTAAGGTGATTCAACTGCCGATAGTCGATGTAGAGTCTCATCGATCCATCCTTCTTTTTCACGAACAGTATAGACGCTCCCCACGGGGAGGTACTCGGTCTAATGAACCCCTTATTTAGTAATTCCATTAGCTGCTCCTTCAGCTCAGCAGGGGACATTCTGTAAGGTACTTTTGATACGGGTCCAGCACCAGGCACAAGATCTATGGTGAAGGATACTTCTCTCTCCGGCAGTAAGCCGGGCAAATCCTCTGGGAAAACATCAGGAAATTCCCGAGCTACCCGAATGTCTTCTAATCTGGCCACATTAGCTTCTATGGCAGTTACAAAGGCTAGGAATGTCACACAACCCTTGTTGACGAGCTTGCTAGCTCGAAGGGCCGAGACATTCGGTGACCTATACCGAGGGCTAATGTAAGTCAGCTCCGGATAATCTACAAAAGTTATTCTCCCATTCCGGCAATCTACAGTTTCTCGGTAGGTGGATAGCCAATCGGCACCTAGAATGACATCGTACCCCTTCATATCTATGCATACCAGGTTAGCAGGTAGGTTGCGCTCTTTAACCATGACCTTACATTTTGGATAATGATGGGTGATGTCAGACTCATTTCCTAGAGGAGTGGAAATTACTAAGTCCATCCATTCAGGTTCCATAGAGAATGAAGCAGCAAATTTCCTTGAAACGAAAGAATGTGTTGCGCTAGTGTCAAAGAGTATTGAGCAGACTTGGAATAGATAGTTAAAATACCTTCCACCAGTCCACCATCGGTTGGTTTCATCTCCTGTAGAGCTTGAGGATGACCTTGCTTCTTGGCTGGGCGCTTATCCTCCTTAGTAGTCTGTTCATTCAGCAAGGGACAATCAGGGATTCGATGCTCTTGGCTTCCACATCGGAGGCATGCTCCAAACCTCCTCCAACATTCGTCGGCCTTGTGACCAACCTTGTCACAGTACTTGCACATCTCCTTAGAAGGTGTGGTGATGGAGAATGTCTTGTCGTTCTTCTTAAACTTCTTATCTTTGGAGGACTCTCCTCCCTTGTTTGGCCGCTTCTTGTCGTAGGAGGGTTTGAAGTTGATGGAGCCTGTAACGTTTTCCTTCTTATCTTTCCCTCGGATCTTGTCTGATAGCTCTATGGCGTCCTCCAACAGTTGGGCACGTCGGACCATCTCTGGATACATATGTATGTCCATTGGTGCAAGTTGGGTGATAAACTGAGGTCGAAGTCCGTTCAAGAACCCCCTCGCTTTCATCTTCTCCGTACACACCAAATGAGGTGCGTACCTAGACAGACATGAGAATTGTGATTCATAATCAGCCACAGATAGAGTTCATTGTTTTAGTGCGGTGAACTCCGTGGCCTTCTTCTCTTGGATGCAGTTAGAGAAGTACTTAGCGTTAAAGTGATTCATGAAGCCGGCCCAAGTGATGTGATCATCCGTCATAGTTGCTTCCACCGACTCCCACCAAGAGTGAGCGTCCCGCTCTAGCTGGAAAGTAGCCAATAAGACCTTCTCATCCTCTGTGCATTGCATGACACGGAAAATGTTTTCTATTTCCTTTAACCAGTTTTCAGCATCATCGGGATTAGAAGAGCCCGTGAACTTAGAGGGGTTAAAATTTCTGAAGCTTCTGTGGAGATCTCCCGCTTCACGGTTAGCTCCTCCTTACGCTACCTACTGTAGAGCCTGAGTAAGGCCTTGGACCGTGCGTTGCATCTCACGCCACAACGCACGTTCGGCGGCCATGATCCTACAAGAGTTTTGTAAAATGTTAATTATTTCTGTATTTGAATTATAAGATTGGTTGTCCTATAAAGACTCAATCCCATGGCTCTACCCAATCTCACGGGTTAAGAGTTGACCTATCCTTGGACTTGGGTTCCTAGGAATTTGAAATCCTAGGCTCTGATACCACAAAAACGGTCACGCCCCAAGCGCGAAAGGAACCCGGAGACGTGACGAGTTTATATCATTCAAGTTAATCAGAGCGATAAGAATTTCGACATAACGACATAGTGCACTAAAGATGTTGTGTATGTGATTTTGATGATTACAAAATGCCTTTGTTACTTAGCCTTGTGCGTGAATGCTCTTCACTTGAACTGGTTGTGGAAATGATCATAAACTATTTCTTTTGGGATATCATCATGTGGATGCATTGTAATTCTATAAGGCTTATCATCATGTGGATGAATTATAATTCTACAAGGCTTATCATCATGTGGATGCATACGTGCTTTGAAGTTAGCACAAACATTGCATATACACTGTCTCTAAACTTGGTGAGATTGCTTTGTATTTAATGAGAAGCCTCTGTGAAAAATATACTTGGATAAATGTCATTTTGAGCATCATGTCATATTGAGCCACATATCATGAACGTGTACTTTGGTAATGCTAAATGAATGGAGGGAATGATATGTGGTTTGATGAGCTTGTGGATTGATCACATGGAATGTGACTCAACATTGTTATGCGTACCTTGATTCCAAATTTGTTAATCATGCAATGATAATTCAATATTGGAACTCCATGATTCTTACATGAACGATTCAACAAAAGAACAAGCATTTAAGGACAATGTGAAACTCAGGTAAAACAATGTTGTAAGTTCCATCTTTCACTCTGGGAATAGGTTCAACGAAGCAATTTATTGTGAACATGGTCATAGTGTTAATGCTTGATGTAAAGATCTTAATTATCAACTAACACCTTTCTTTATCATATTTTTCAGGATGAAAAATCATTGTTGATCTTCATGGGATTATGGTAACATTTAATCAATTGGTTCCCTTTGGTTTGATGGAGGTTTTAGTTATTTTTCAAACTCAAACTGTCTTACAGTCTTCACCATTTTCAATCCAACTGTTGGATCTCCCTCTAAAAATTATATGTTGTAGCTCTAGGAGTCCTCTTTCCAACGCCTCCAGTCTTGCTTCGATCGGAGTTCGGAGCTAGGAGAATTAATTCCTGTCGCCGAAGCGCGCAGAGTTATTTTTTCTTTTTTGTGAAACCTGCGGAAAGGGGTCGACCCGTGGGTCGACCCTGGGGTCGACCCCTGTAACCCAGAACCTTAAATAAGGTTCTGTTTGGGTTCTGGAAGCACGAGGGTCGACCCCTGGGGTCGACCCATTGAAAGGGTCGACCCTGGGGTCGACCCATGTGACCCAGAACCAAATTTTTGGTTCTGTTTGGCTTCTGTGTGCCCGAGGGTCGACCCTGGGGTCGACCCCTTCCGGTTGAACGTCCAGCCACCATGTTTGACCGCCGTTTTCTTGCCCCAAAAGTCCTACCAATCACATCCTAATGCCCTATATCACTCCCTAATTCGTGGATCTGGTCTCCAAGCTGTCCCTTGACCGTTCTAAGCTTATAAAACATCCTATTGGAGTGAAAACCCTAAGGAGAGGGCTGAAAACTATTCTTTGGTGTGCAGGTTCGGAGTTGAAGCTTTCAAGCCCTCTTCCACCTTGCTCTGAAGCTGAAATCGAAAGGAAGAAGCTTGAATCAAGGCCCAAGATCATATACAACTGAAAGGGGCATCCGAAATCAAGATCCAACCTCTGTTTGTGTTGCATTTCTTCACAATTGCTTCAAGAACGTTCTTCATCCTGTAGAAGCATTTCATGAGGGAGTAATCTTGATCTTTCACTTCTATATCTTTTGTTTGAGATTGTTCAAGGTTTGAATGGGTATCTAAGAAGTGTAATAATCATTTACATGTTCTTTGTTCACTCTCTCTTGCTTATATATATGAGCTATAATCTTTGTGATACAACATCTCTAATGCTCATATATTCTTTTGTATAGGTGAAGAAGAGGGGAATCTCTAAACCATTCATGTCTATATTCTTATTTGAGATTAGCTTAAAGATCGAGCTCATTATGTCTATCTACTCTTTCAGGTGAAGAGAGGAGATTGGAATAAGAAAAAGAGAAGCGGCTAGAGGAGAGGAAGAAGATGATGTCAAGATTATGAACATCCGTCAATGAGCAAGGAGAATCAGATTTTGATGAAGAAGGGGGAGCCTTATACTTGATGCATTCTTCTAGTTTACATATATAGAATTTGTGTGGAAGGTCATAGCATATATTTGTGTTTGTTACATATACATTTGACAGAATATTTCGTGTGGGTGTTCGGAGAAAGGGGTCTCCGAGTGTGTGTGTGGTCTCTTGTGTGTCGATTTGTGCGGAGTATATCTGCGTGTGTGGTTGGGAGTTTACTCCCGTGTGGTTGTGTAGGCATTGCCCTACGTGTGTGTGGACGGAGTTGTGTCTCCATGTGAGGTATCTTGTTCGGGGTGTGTTTCCCAACGTTGTGTGTGTGTGTGTGTGTGTGTGTGCTGCTGTGGCAGTAGTTTGAGGCAAGGCCTCGTGTGTGGTTTGCTGCGAAAGCAGCATGTGTGTGTTGGAGTTTGTCCCCGTGTTGTTACATTTTGTAGCGTGTATTGAAGCCTCACCGGTTTGGTGAGGGGTGGACGTAGGGAGCCCGTCGTGGTCCCGAACCACTTTAAAAATCCTCGTGTCATGTGATTTGATTTGTGTGATTGTGAGTTCTTGACTTTATGGTTATGTAATCGTGTGAGCTCGGTGAGATTGAGTGAATTAAGTTTAAACTTGTTTAGATTAATTTTCTCAATCCTATCAATCTTGTAAATTCGATGTGTGGTAGTTTGTGTTTTTAATTGGACATAGTTTTTAGTAGTAGGATCTATTCACCCCCCCTCTAGATCCGTGTTCCTGCACTACGGGACCCAACAATTGGTATCAGAGCGAGGCTCTGTTGTCCCTAGATCTTGCGATCTACAGAGTGATCCCAGTGCATTCCACAATCATGAATTTTTCTACTGAACATATATCAATGAACTGTTTGCCAATCTTCACTGGTTTGAATTTTAATTCTTGGCTGGGTAAACTGTGTGTGGTGATCATTTCTATTAATCCTTGTCTCTGGAAATTGATTTGTCATGGTCCACACATATTACCTCCAGGTGAGACCAAGTGGTCTAAACATGATGAAATGATGCATCATGATAATGTTACTGCTTTAAGTTTATTGAAAGCTTCCGTGAATACTAACAAGTATCCATTTACATCTTCTTGTAGGACGGCGAAGGAGCTAATGGACCAGTTGATCAAAGCTCAAGAAAAGGAAAGACAAAAATATCTCATGGCCGATGATGCTGATCAACAAAGTGACAAAAATGCAGAGGAGGTAAATTCTGATTCTGAAGAATTTACTCTTGATGATCTTGTTGAAGCTTATGATGAGTTGGAAAAGTAATATAAGAAAATCAAGTCAGAAAATAGAAAATTGAAAAAGAAATCTGAAAACATGTTCCATGAAAATGGTTCCTGTGATAAATGTTCTGAGCTTGTTAACTTCAATGAACTTTTAGAGCATGATGTTGAATGTCACAAAGAAACCATTGCATGTTTGAGAAATGAAAATGTTGCCCTCAAGAACATGATTGATCAATTGGAGAAAACTGAAAAAGATCTAAGAAACAAAATGGAATCAAACTCAATTGATCAGGATATTTGCAATGAATTGATTATGAATGATGAACTTGCAAATAAAAATGAAGAACTCAAAAAGGAGAACAATGCAATGCTAATTCAGATCTCCCTGCTTGAAAGTAGATTGAAAAATCTTAAAAAACTTGAAAAAGGGAAATCTGTGATTGTTGATGAATATGACAAGATGCTTGTGTTAGAACAAAAGATGGAAAGCTACCAAACCATCAATGGTCAATTGAATGAAAAAGTCATTTCTTGTGAAAATGAGATCATTTCCTATGAATTGCATATTTCATCACTTGAAAAAGAAATTCTTGATCTGAATGCTTCTTTGTGTAAGTTTGTGAATGGGGAAGAAAATTTGAACAAGATATTGGGGACTAAGGTGAATTTTCAAAAAGAGGGGCTGGGCTATAATCCTATGAACAAAAAGAACTTTGAAAACAAAGTCTACACATCATTTGTCCATAGTCCTAATATAGCCAACACATCAAATGGGTCTCCAAATCGATCTGTTCCTCAAACAACAAAGCAATCAAATGAAAGTATGAAAAAGAAACAAAACTTGCATCAAAAGGCTAAAAATCTTGTTGGTGTCACGATAAATGCCATGAAAAATCTTATTGCACATA
This sequence comes from Amorphophallus konjac, assembly GCA_022559845.1. Taxonomy (NCBI): domain Eukaryota; kingdom Viridiplantae; phylum Streptophyta; class Magnoliopsida; order Alismatales; family Araceae; genus Amorphophallus; species Amorphophallus konjac. The sequence continues at coordinate 168,647,131 of CM040120.1, read as the reverse complement.
CACATGCATCCATAAAGAAAATCTCATGTTTTTATTGTGGTGAACTTGGTCATAGGATGCATGATTACTTTTTGATGAAATCTAAAGATCTAGAAGCATGCAAGAAAATGAATGGCTTCACAAAGCCAAGAAAATTTTTGAACACAAAAAGAACTTTTGATAACTCTTATGTTCATGCAAGAAGACCATTTGAAAGAATTGGTCCATTGAACTGTTTGCATTGTGGAAGGTTTGGTCACAAGATGAACAATTACTTTATGTTGAAAATTGATAACATCTCTACAAACCCACAGAAATTTCATGATCATCCTGTTGTGAAGAAGAGCAATTTCCATGCTTATAATGACAACATTCATGCTAAATCACAGAAATTTGATTATCATGTTTATGAGAATTCTGTGAAGTCTCTTAGTTGTTGTCATTATTATGGTGAGTTTGGGCATACTATGTATGATTGCTCTTTAATGCGTTTTGATAATATGCATGCCCAAAAACTGTGGAAGGCACCCACTAGAGGTGCAACTAACCATCTGGGACCCAAGAAGGTTTGGGTACCCAAAACAACCAAATGAGAACTTTGTTGCAGGATTGTCATGTGGCCAAGAGGAAGGCTTTAAGTCGACTTGGCCAGTTCTGGGGTGATGCCTTGGTTAACATAGGCTTGTCCTTGATTTCACACTGATTTGTAAGTTGGTTGTTCATGTTTGTGCACATCGATTGTGTGGATTCTAAGTTCATGTTGCTGGAATTTAAGTCTCTAATATGCAGGTTTGAAGAGGTTGTCTTGTGCGTTTTATGTGCATCAACCTTGTCTACACATGTGCTTAGACTTGACTCTTTACACTATTAGGCTACACTTGAAATTTCTGAACTGAACTTTGAACTCATGTCAGCTTGAGTGAACAACTTGTATTGAACTGAGATTGATATGAAATTGAGTTTCTGATATTGCAGGATGAGAGAGAGAGAGTCATATGTGATGAAAAGCATTGAAGTTAGTTTCTTCATATGCATTGGCTAAATATTGATATGAATTGAGCTCTTTACAGTGCAGGTTTGATAATGACCATCAACCCCTAAAGTCATAGTAAGAATTCAAATGTTTGAATGTATCACCATGTGCCTAGATGGAGTTTAATTCATGTTTGACTTTTCTGGACTCAGTTTAACTGTCTTAGGCAGTTTTGCTTGTTCCTAAGTTGGTGTCGAAAGGCCCATCTTGAGGACCGATTGGTTTGAACTTTTACCCCATTACCCTTAGAGTTTCTCTTCTTATCCTAAGGAGTTTTGGAAGGGTTTTGGCATGGGGTTCTTCGTCTTTTTGATATCCTTACATGCTGCTATCTATAAGATGTGAATTTGGGATCTCAATGGAACTCCTTTGGCTAATATCGTTATATTTCTTACAGGAGAGAAAGAAAGGAGCTCAAGAGGACTTAAATGTAAGATTAGATCTGCTTCCATTTCTTCTGGCTGATATCATTTTAATTCTTGCAGGAGAGAAAGAAAGGAGCTTATTGATGTAGATGACAATAAGCGAAATAAAGCAAATAATCTGAAAATGTCAATATAGGTAACTCAAGACAAAGGTGAGAAAATAAAGTGTTTGTTTGAAGCTCCTTGGTCTTGATGTTAATGCCATAACTTGACAGACAGTGATTGTGAAGATTTGAATACCCCTTGGTTGTTCTTGACAATGTGGAAAATGAATGTTTGGCTGAATGGTATTGAAACATCTGAGCAGTATATATGAGAGTGTAGCCATTGAATGTCTTTTGCTAAACCCCCGATGTCATATGAGAATGCATTGTATTTTTCTGATCATCATTTCAATGATTACATGGTATATAAAATGATGACATGTGGAAGGACAGGTCAAGCCTGTCTGAAAGCTATCACCATGCGTGAGAACATTCCTCCGCCCAGTACCATGAATCATCTATGCACATGGCATCCAACTTAAATGAATTTTCTGAAATCATGCATTGATTATGGGGGAGTTTAGCATGCTAAAATTTTTGAAGATGATATTTTTCATTCTCTCAGCATGATGATATTATGTTTATGGTTGAACATCTTGAGGACTGAAGTTGATCAATGTTCCATGATCTTTACCAATATGCCACTCATCCTTCTGGATAAAAGCAAATATTTTCAAGGAGAAGTACTCATGTGATGATTTTGATGCTTTGAATGAATTTCTGAATTCTCTTTTCAGAATAAAATTATCTCCTCACATGTTAACATTTGGTAATGCATGTCCTGCATCAGTTGCATTAGGTGCATATGGAGTGTCATGTGAAATCTGGAATCGTGCATCACATTGCATTTTTGTATATCATTCTCTGCATATCATTCACATATATTTTTGAGAGGTGAAACTCATCGTGTGTCGTGTTGCATAGTTGGCATTCCTAGCATGCATATAGTGCCTATCTTTTCATTTTGCATTGCATATGCATATCTCCATTGTATGCTTGTATGTTATTATATGATATTCAACCCCTTCCTTAAAACTTCTAAGACCGTTTACTCCATTGTTAAATAATGTTGCATCTGAGTCTTAACAAGTGTGCTTCATGTCAAACTCTAAGGGGGAGTATTTCATGCTTATTACATTTACATAGGGGGAGCTACACTATCCCGTTCTAAGTTAAATTTTCTCCATACATGTTAAATCAAATTCGTACACTTCATGCACTTTAATGTGAAATTGAGAGTTGTTCATAAGGATATAGGAATTTCATTTCAACACTCTAAAGTAATTCAACTTGCTGCATGGATGATAAGAGACAGTTAAGGAAAAAGTTGCCTGCCTCCACATACAAAAAATGATTGATATGAAAGGCAGAGCAATGCTAAGTCTCACTGAGTAAACTGGGCACATGTCACCTGAGACGTGATGTGGTTCATTTCTGAAAAGTGTTGACTAAAGTATGTCTGTTCAAATGAGGTGACAAGGTTCAGTATTCTGAGTAACCGGGGATTCTGGCATGAGCTCCATGTGTCTCCTCGCGTAAAAAGGAATTATTTTGAACCTGATCCTTCTTAGAAAAATTCAGATTGTCAGTATGAAAATTACTGATGATAATTTGTTGAGGCAGAGTGAAGCCTCCAATACGCTGTTCTCTAGATTGAAATGCAGTTTGTACACTTACTATTGTGTTTACTTGAAAATCTAGTTATCCATATGGCTAAACTTCATTCTCATGTTACTCACTTGCACATGGTAATTTGATTTGATATGTATTCTGAAAATTTGATTAATTACAATGACCTGCTGTACGTCTTCTCCTATTTATCTGCATAATCCTCTAAGTGTAAACATGAGCATTCTGAACTTAATGACTCACTTGCACTTTTTCTACACCTATCCCCTCACTGTATATCAATTGGTATCACTTCTTGTGAAGGAGTTATGTTGCATGTATCTATAGATATCTGCTTGATTACATTGTATGTATTTCATGTCTCATCATTTTCATACATCATGTTTCATGCATTTCACAAGAAAACTAAAAATCAAAAATTTGAAAATCAAAAACAGTCATCTAATGTGTCAATGTCAATGGGGGAGCTTTGCATGTGATCTTATCTGCTTAACTCATCAGGTCTTGCATGAGTCAATACCTTTCTATTGGTGTTTGAGTGCTTATTTGCTGGCTCATCATTGTTCATGCCATACGCCATTTCCAATTGCTGCAACTCATGTGCATTTGCATATCGTTTTGTCATCTTGCGTTCTACATGAGCACATTGTCCACATTTGCATTTCCACTTTCAACATTTGGTATCAGACAATTGGTATCCAACAGTTCTGCCATTAGTTCATGCATATTGTGCACATTGGTTCTCTTCATAATCCGGTTGTCCATGGGTTCTTGCCATTCTGGATTCCCCATCATGATCCCCATTTCTGATTATGTCAAAGGGGGAGAGAGAGCATTATAGCATAATATTTTATCATCATCAAAATGGGGGAGATTGTTGTGTATGTGATTTTGATGATTACAAAATGCCTTTGTTGCTTAGCCTTGTGCGTGAATGCTCTTCACTTGAACTGGTTGTGAAAATGATCATAAACTATTTTTTTGGGATATCATCATGTGGATGCATTGTAATTCTATAAGGCTTATCATCATGTGGATGAATTGTAATTCTACAAGGCTTATCATCATGTGGATGCATACGTGCTTTGAAGTTAGCATAAACATTGCATATACACTGTCTCTAAACTTGGTGAGATTGCTTTGGATTTAATGTGAAGCCTCTGTGAAAAATATACTTGGATAAATGTCATTTTGAGCATCATGTCATATTGAGCCACATATCATGAACGTGTACTTTGGTAATGCAAAATGAATGGAGGGAATGATATGTGCTTTGATAAGCATGTGGATTGATCACATGGAATGTGACTCAACATTGTTATGCGTACCTTGATTCCAAATTTGTTAATCATGCAATGGTAATTCAATATTGGAACTCCATGATTCTTACATGAACGATTCAACAAAAGAACAAGCATTTAAGGACAATGTGAAACTCAGGTAAAACAATGTTGTAAGTTCCATCTTTCACTCTGGGAATAGGTTCAACGAAGTAATTTATTGTGAACATGGTCATAGTGTTAATGCTTGATGTAAAGATCTTAATTGTCAACTAACACCTTTCTTTATCATATTTTTCAGGATGAAAAATCATTGTTGATCTTCATGGGATTATGGTAATATTTAATCAATTGGTTCCCTTTGGTTTGATGGAGGTTTTAGTTGTTTTTCAAACTCAAACTGTCTTACAGTCTTCACCATTTTCAATCCAACCGTTGGATCTCCCTCTAAAAATTATATGTTGTAGCTCTGGGAGTCCTCTTTCCAACGCTTCCAGTCTTGCTTCGATCGGAGTTCGGAGCTAGGAGAATTAATTCCTGTCGCCGAAGCGCACAGAGCTGTTTTTTCTTTTTTGTGAAACCTGCTGAAAGGGGTCGACCCGTGGGTCGACCCTGGGGTCGACCCCTGTAACCCAGAACCTTAAATAAGATTCTGTTTGGGTTCTGGAAGCACGAGGGTCGACCCATTGAAAGGGTCGACCCTGGGGTCTACCCATGTGACTCAGAACCAAATTTTTGGTTCTGTTTGGCTTCTGTGTGCCCGAGGGTCGACCCTAGGGTCGACCCCTTCCGGTTGAATGTCCAGCCACCATGTTTGACCGCTATTTTCTTGCCCCAAAAGTCCTACCAATCACATCCTAATGCCCTATATCACTCCCTAATTCGTGGATCTAGTCTCCAAGCTGTCCCTTGACCGTTCTAAGCTTATAAAACATCCTATTGGAGTGAAAACCCTAAGGAAAGTGCTGAAAACTATTCTTTGGTGTGCAGGTTCGGAGTTGAAGCTTTCAAGCCCTCTTCCACCTTGCTCTGAAGCTGAAATCGAAAGGTAGAAGCTTGAATCAAGGCCCAAGATCATATACAACTGAAAGGGGCATCCGAAATCAAGATCCAACCTCTGTTTGTGTTGCATTTCTTCACAATTGCTTCAAGAACGTTCTTCATCCTGTAGAAGCATTTCATGAGGGAGTAATCTTGATCTTTCACTTCTATATCTTTTGTTTGAGATTGTTCAAGGTTTTGAATGGGCATCTAAGAAGTGTAATAATCATTTACATGTTCTTTGTTCACTCTCTCTTGCTTATATATATGAGCTATAATCTTTGTGATACAACATCTCTAATGCTCATATATTCTTTTGTATAGGTGAAGAAGAGGGGAATCTCTAAACCATTCATGTCTATATTCTTATTTGAGATTAGCTTAAAGATCGAGCTCATTATGTCTATCTACTCTTTCAGGTGAAGAGAGGAGATTGGAATAAGAAAAAGAGAAGCGGCTAGAGGAGAGGAAGAAGATGATGTCAAGATTATGAACATCCGTCAATGAGCAAGGAGAATCAGATTTTGATGAAGAAGGGGGAGCCTTATACTTGATGCATTCTTCTAGTTTACATATATAGAATTTGTGTGGAAGGTCATAGCATATATTTGTGTTTGTTACATATACATTTGATAGAATATTTCATGTGGGTGTTCGGAGAAAGGGGTCTCCGAGTGTGTGTGTGGTCTCTTGTGTGTCGATTTGTGCGGAGTATATCCGCATGTGTGGTTGGGAGTTTACTCCCGTGTGGTTGTGTAGGCATTGCCCTACATGTGTGTGGACGGAGTTGTGTCTCCATGTGAGGTATCTTGTTCGGGGTGTGTTTCCCAACGTTGTGTGTGTGTGTGCTACTGTGGCAGTAGTTTGAGGCAAGGCCTCGTGTGTGGTTTGCTGCAAAAGTAGCGTGTGTGTGTTGGGGTTCGTCCCCGTGTTGCTACATTTTGTAGCGTGTAGTGAAGCCTCACCGGTTTGGTGAGGGGTGGATCTAGGGAGCCCGTCGTGGTCCCGAACCACCTTAAAAATCCTCATGTCTTGTGGTTTGATTTGTGTGATTGTGAGTTCTTGACTTTATGGTTATGTAATCGTGTGAGCTCGGTGAGATTGAGTGAATTAAGTTTAAACTTGTTTAGATTAATTTCCTCAATCCTATCAATCTTGTAAATTCCGCTGTGTGGTAGTTTGTGTTTTTAATTGGACATAGTTTTTAGTAGTAGGATCTATTCACCCCCCCTCTAGATCCGTGTTCCTGCACTACGGGACCCAACAAAAGACAAGAGTAATGAATAAGAATCATATTCCACTAAGTCAATTGCCACAACATTACCAGACCCAAAAATGTCAATAACCACATAGCTAAGATCCACATCCATAAACAGGCTACAAGCCTGGATAAATTTACATTATGACCTGAATAAACAAGAGATATAGGACGACATGGACTCTAACGGAAAGACACGACGCCACAAGACTTGACATAACGGCACGACGCTTGGAGGTTCTACGCTCTTCACTCATTGTCATCTCCATCCGATTGTGAGTCGGTGTCCGAGTTACCTTAAAAGTGGGGAATAACTAGGTGAGCGAATGCTCAGAAGGAATTATATCTCTACTCCAGACATTGCTTTAAGTAATTAACCAATCAATGAACATGGCATGCACATGGATGCAAGAACATTAGAGAATATCCGAGAAAGGAAATTTCAATAATATTGTATGTTTTCATGAGGAGATAACATGGGTCCAAGCAAGTAATATTAAGTATACCAGTGCGTAATATCAAGTGTTCCAAGCAAGTGCTAACAAGTCGAGTCATGAGAATAGGCTATATAAAACAAGCAAGTACTCGCCCGTTCCGGGCCACCCAAGTAATATCACGACAAGTCAAGTCAAGCATGAGAGAGTGTGGAATGCCATAAATTTTAGATAGATAAGTACTTTGGTGTAATGCCACACCGTGATAAATAAACTCCCATGGGTACAAGTACTTTCGGGTGCTCCTCCCAGGACCAGATCAGGCCCTATATGCACAGGCATTGGGTCATGTAATATTTAGACATCCACTATAGTTTTATAGCCAATAGAGTTCCAAATGAATAAGTATTTGTAGGATGATAAGATAGATTCACAAAAAATTTAGATTTCAAGGACAGAATTCATGGAGGGATGACTTATTTAGAAACCTGAGACATGAGGAAATCTGTGAAAATGACATCCAGCATGGTCGCCGCCAATTCAGAATTCGCGTCCACTATGGTGGTCGCTTATTCTTCAACAATCGTGAAATAGGGACTCCATCTACGGATGTGAGACGAGAGTGCCAAAATACCCGCGATATGGGTCAAAATCGAAGAATCAAGCGATCAGGAAAATTGGCGTCCTTCCTAGCAGACACTCATTGAATTGGCGTTTGTAATGGAAGTCGCTCATTAGTCCAGAATATAGAGTCCATATCGGTGGATGTTAATTTCTGTGATTTTCATGTTATTTTTCTTTAATAAAGATTTTACGTCTATATTTTAAGATGTAGTTTCATATTTATTAATTTAGAAAAGAGCATCTCTTTAAAAGGACACATACTTTTTATTGAAAATTTAGAGAAACAAAATATACGATAATTAGAACAAAAATCTAAAGATTCCAAAAATATATATTTTTATTTTACATAATTTTATAGATATAAAATTTTAAAGATATGAGTAAGATATTAACATGAACGTACTATATATATATATACATATATATATTTAAAAGAATGCATGCCAGCAGCGGTCGTCGTTAATTAAATTAACAAAAATGTCAATCTCTTTAAATTTCAAGTTCTCGATATACTCACGTCGGAATCGCGCAATCTATATACCAAAATGAAGGGCTCAAAAAACACTACCTAACTTGATGTTCAGAAAAATTTTTGCTTAAGAGTAGGGCTATCTTGAGTTAGGAGGATCGGAAAAAGGAGGTACCAACCCCACTACCTCGGTCACTATCCCAATAACACACTCATAAAATTTCGTGGCCAAAGGTCATTCTGACGCCCACGAACAAATCATCAAAGCAAAAAGTCATAACTATCGTGCTACAGTATCTCTTGTAATTCGTCTGAGTGACTTGATAGAATATATTAAATTGTTTAACTAGTTAATGCTTATAGTAAATACACCGTATAAAAGTATAGAAATTTAGGAATAATCATGAGGATTTTAGAAATATATTTATCTAAAATTTTTGATACGTGATTACATGATTATAAAATTTAAATTATATGTTAATCTTTACTTAAATGAACAGGTTACATGAACACATGGGAGATCATGTAGGGTTTAATTGCTTAACAGTTTAGCTTGGGGAGAGAACATCTACATAAAACGAGCAGAAAACATGCTACATGCAGAGATTATACAAAATTTTATTATTAACAATTTTGCCTAAGGAGGGATCACCTATCTTTATGTGTAAAGGAAGAGGACGAAAGACACTCTAGGAAGAAGAGACGAAGTAGACGATGAGTCTTGTCGCACCAGGAAGACTGCTACGCACAGGAAGGGGAGGGGAAGAAGACCCACCGATCCCTTCTTCCTCTGAACGCAGCAACAATATGCGTAACAATAGCAACAACAGCAGCACGCTTCTGCTATCGCCGGAGATATATTTATAGTATTTAGGCTGTAACAATCCTAATACATGCACGAAGTCCTAGCTAGTCTTAAACTTTCCGTTACTATCCTAATCCTTCTATAACTCCAGCCGATTTTCTTGTTTGATTCTTACCCATCATGCAACGGTCAAACCATGATAATGGGTTTTGCGTTCTTAAAAAGATAACTCCAGCCGGTTGACCTGTTTTGATGTTGAAACCTAAAGGTTCCCGTGTAACGTCGAACATGCATGTGAGTTGGACTTTTGGTTTAGAAATAAATGACCACTTATATATATATATGCGTACCCATGATGCTTGCCCATTTAAATGGAGTTGCTCTCGTAGGACTTTATAGTAGGTCACAGTAAAGGCCCATATAAGTACATATGTATATACATATTAGTTAATAATTATTTATTTATATATATATAAGTATATATATAGGTTAAGGCTTATATACGTTGTGTTTCTCTTCATTTAACTGTCCTTATTATTTGTGAAAGCTTTAATTATTAAGAAATGGCTAATTTTTCTTTATTAAAAGTCCAAGATGCTACACCAAATGCGATAAAAAGAGGAGTGAAAATGTACCTCCATGCTCCGGGTGTGGGGAAAACAACTCCGGCCAAGAATCGTAACTCCCGGTACAGTAAATCTAAATAATTATAGCAATGAATTTTATGGCCCACTCCACGCAGGGAGGTAAAGGGCTACAATAGTAACCCAAGAGCGCCGATTTTGGGTTGACGGGCGGCAAACCAGAGTGGTTCTCGAATAGAGACGGGCTACTGGTCCGGATTTGCTCGATTCAGACCGGCTGGACAGCAAGCGCATTCGGCCCATCGGACGACGGCTTTCGGTCGACTTCTGGCCGATGAAGTTGGATGGAACGTTGGTGGGAGGTTCCTCTTCGATCCCTGAAATCGGCGGCAGCTGAATCGCAGCCGTCGTATTTTTAGAGGATTTAACCGGGGCCTGCTTCTGCTGGCCTGTCAAGGGACAGATCTGCGCGACCTGACGAAAATAATCACCACGCCCAGTTCCGGTGTCAGATCGAGACGAAACTAGCTCCGTTGAGAAGGGCACTGGAAGGGCTTCAACATATATGAATTTCACATCCAACCAACGGTCGGAGTTGAAATGAAAAACTCTGTGGCACTATAACTTTTCTGGCTCAGATTAAAGAACAGTCAGGATAGATTGGGATCTACCTGAGAATGACTTTTGACCGAGGGGAAAATGGTAGATCTGGATAATGGAATTAATTTGGGTGAAATAGGGGGATGTGGGGGACATGCATTAATGTTTTGGTAATTTTATGATATGGCTAAGGGGGTGGGAAAAATATAAGAACTGGGTACTATCACATAGATCTACAAATATGTAGATTGCGCGGGTGGAAAAAAATCTCTGGGAGGCAAGGAAAATGATGGCAGATTGACACAAAATTTGAACAGGAGATTACTAACTAGAAGGGGAATGCTATATCAAATTTTAAAGATCATCAAATAAACAGATTTTGAGAACCAACCTTTTCTTTGAGGTTCTATCCTGAAACTCGGAACTCTGGACAACAAACCAAAGAACGGTTATGGCGGCGCGATGGCGGCTCGGATGGCGGCGGCGGTGGCGGTGGCTGAGAGTTACACCCAGCAGAGGTGATAAACCTTGAAATCACACCAAGGGCAAGGCTTCACACCTTGGAATCAAGCAACCATCACAGTTTCAAGGGGAAGAGACAGGGCGCCCTTGGGCAAATGGAGAAATTCTGTTTTTTTCTTCAAATTCCTCATGAAATTAATGAAATACAAGAGTTTTATAACCCTAGCTAAATGACCTATACTAACCTCAGATCTAGGGTTAGGGAGGGGTAATTAGGGGATATGAAATTCTAATTTCTTCTCCCATGGTCAAATTACATAAAAAATTCAAAAGGGGGTAAAGGAAGGGGGTGCCCTCCTTAGAAGCCAATCTTGAATTTTCTTCCATTGGTCCAAGTCCACCATGGACCATGGACCATCCCCTATGGGACCTAGAAGCTAGGTGGTCCAATGGGAGAGAGGGTGGGGGGCCCGCTGGGCCTAAGTGGTCATTTTACAAAGAAACCTATTAATTTAGCCCAATTAACCCATTAGCTTATAATTGCCTTCCAATTGAACCCAAATGACTCAATGCAATAAAAAAAGTTAGATGCCTTGCTCCGATGTCCCATCAATTCTTCCCAGGTGGGAAGAACTCTACCCCGTCGAGTAAGGGGTATTGTTGCTCATGTATCGCTCCTGTGAATCTGGATCCATCCTTGGTAGCTCTACCTGGGTGATCCGCATGTCATCAGATGTGGGCCGTGCTCTCCACCATACCAGGTAGCGTGGGTATGCTCCACTCCTAGCAGTCGTCACCTGCTCATCCCGTGTATATTTTATATGCTCACGCTGCTGTGGGAATGAGGCTAGTGGTGGACACTTAGGGGCGGGGACACCCTCAAGGGGAGGAGACGGCTCGAAAGACTCACTGGGAATCACCGCTGGGTCCCTATAGGTGAGTAGATCCGAGACGTTGAACTTGGAGTTGATCCCAAAGTCTTCCGACAAGTCTACAATGTATGCATTAGACCCGATTTGCTGCACACTCGAAAGGGACTAGCACTACGAGCTTGCAATTTTCTTCACGGTTCCAGAGGGAAACCGTTCAGGTTTGACCCTGATCATGACATATGCATCCACTCGGAACTCACATGGGTGCCTTAAGCATAAAGAAACTTATTGTATCGTTCATTGCTGGCATTTGACGACGACTATGCAACACCCTATGCACTCGACAAATGTATGTATAGACTCTTGACAAACTGTACAAATAAAGAAAAAACACAGACTCACACAAGACCCTAAACCCTCACATGATGCAGTGGTGGTCCAAGACACCCATATGTGTGATTTGCATACACACGACGTAACCAAGTGTTGGTGGAATAATGGAATCCTAGACATCCTAATATGCACCATTCATGCAATGATTGCCTTTGTGATTTGGGAGGTTTGGGTGGGCCTGGAGAGCTGAATTCACTTTCTTCATTACCCCAATGAACATGCTCCTTGCTACATGTGGGATGACTGGCCCGTGGGGTAGGGGTGTGATAGTGAACTTCTTTGAAGAAGTGGAGTTGATAAGGTGGGTCAAGAGGCTCACTAGGGAAGGGGTCGAAGGGATCAAAGAATGTATGACCCCTCGTGGTAGGTTCCTTCATCGCACAGTCCCATGTTTGGAATTCTTTAAGGTGTAGATGGTCACCTTCATTCGTTTTGGTCGATGGGATAGGGATCTCAATGAGACGACACTATTCCTCCCTCGGGACAAGTGGAAAGGAGTTAAACTCATCAAGAATGGGGAGGAACAAAAGAACCTCACTGGTGATATGACCCACGGTGCATACAGAGGTAATAGACCCCAAAGCAGGATGCGTGAAGCTATGACTATTGGGTTGGTTGAAGCATGGGCCCAACATGTACGTCAACTTCCATTGCCAGTCTAATCCCTTAATAAGGTCTTCCAATATATCAACATGGTGAAAAGACTGGAACGTTATGTGGAATGAATTGATGGGCACTATTTATAGTGCGGGGTCAGTGGATGGATAGCAAGGTGCTTTAGAAACCAAGCCCTTCTTAAGCCAGCTAAGTAGTGGCTCGTCGATGATTAGCTTCCCTGTTAGAAGCACAGGTGGCTCTGAATAAAGATAGGAAGGTGAGTCTTGTGGTAAAACTTCTCCCACTGGTGGGGAAGGGACGTCCTCTGTGAGGCGGAGAGGACCTTGAGACTCTGTAGGTGGTGCCGGGTGGAGGTTACTAGCTACGACCTCATTAGGCTCGAGCAGGAGTCCGTCAATATGAGCGCACATCCTATCCACCTGATCCGAAAAGATTTTCAAGACTTTGGCAAAGGTGGGGTTTGGAGTAGGGGCATCGTGGTGGATTCGCTCATAATCACTCGGCCTAGTGTTGGACCTAGACTCATCTACATGTGGGACCCTTCATCTCCGATTCTGGCTTTCTTGGTTGGAGGTGACAGGGCGGGGCAGGTAGATCCTTCTAAGCTCATCCTTTATCTCACACCATGACTCGATAGGCCATTGCCTCCTAATTTCCCTCGAGCATTCAATGCTACTCCACTTCTCGACAACTTCATACAAAAGCCGCTCCTTGGCAAAACTGACTTGCATGGCATCGGACATCGAGTAATGAAGAGGGGGAAAATCCACTGCCCAAGAGCACGGCCCAACTAGGTCCAACTTGACCAAACCAGGCCCAGCTCCCCAAAGTGACAGCCCCATTTTGGGTCCACTTACTTTAAGCCAAAAATTCACTCGGACCAGCAATTCCTAGGTGACCCTCGGGTCCGGAAATCAGAGCGACAGGTCGGTCGAGAAGGCCCCTACGGGGACCCAGTGCGACCTATCCGAGCTACGCATCCATCGCTCGAGAGAAAACCCCAAGCAAGCGTCCCAAGCTCGGACCGACTGTCGGAAGCTTATCCAAGCATCTGTTACGCATCTTTCAGGAGCAGGGAACTCCATGGGATAAAGGAGAGCAAGAGTCCTTGTGCCATAAAGAGCCCACGACGAGGATGTAACCCCCCTGAATCCCCTCGACCCCTACATTAAACGGATCGCTATATAAACCCCAGGGAAACTCTCCGAGAAGGGAGACAACGATCCTGAGTGAGAACCACTGCATCTCTTGGGGGAGAACAATCTCGCACCCTCTTCTCCTCCTACCACCTCCCCTCGCACCAGTGCTCTATCATATTCCCTGACTTAAGCATCAGAGGGTTTTCCCTAGGGTTCCATCCTTAGGCCCCCCTGATTTGTTTCATGCCTTGTAGTTCATATATGTGTGGTGACTGTAATCAAGGATTCCTCCAGGATCTCACGAGCTGGGATCAACATGAGATTACACTTCTTCATCTGGCGCCGTCTGTGAAAAACGAGCGAAGAGCCATCATGGTGCAAAGAAATTACAGTAGGAGGACCGTCGGCAACAAGAGAAGGACCGTTGTGACAGAGGAAGGAGAACCTGTGCCTTCCCATCCCACGGTAAACCTCCCCCCTAACAACAACAACCAAGCAGACGAGCTGCCTCCATCAGCCACCGGGGTGCACCCCCCAGCGGGAGTTTTGAGACTCTCCAAACCCTCAACGCGAAACTGGATATCCTCGTAGAATTAATGAGGACCTAGGCGGCCAGGGAGGAGAAGTCACGACTTCCCTGGGAAAGTTCCCCCCGTGGAGAAGCTTCCCAATAAAGAGCTGGAGTCCGCTTCACCCTCTGGGGACGACGACTTATACGGAACAGGTCGGGAGGACTTCGCATGCCCCTCCTCCAGAGCAAGAAGCCTCCTCCATTCCGAGGAGAGAAAGGCCAGGGACGCACCAGTAGCTCCTAGAGACTAATATCCCCGAGGGACGACGAGGCAGCCAGCAAGGACGCCCTTATAGGCCCTCGGCCCAACGACAACCGGAGTTGTCCCTCCCACTGCGAGACTTCGAGCGACGTTTCATAGAATAAGAGCGCGCCCTCTATGCTTTACAGAAGACTTCCACCAAGGAGGACGAGGAGCAATCCATGTTCTCCGACCAAATCTTGAAGGTCGAGATCTCCCCCAGACTCTCCCTGCCAACCTTTAAGTCATATGATGGCCAGGGAGACCCGGCTTACCACTACGACAGCTTCGATGCCCTAATGACCCTACACGGGGCTTCCAACACTATCAAGTGCCGAGCTTCGTGACCACCTTGGTCCAGGGCGCTCAAGCCTGGTTCCGAGCACTCGCCCCCGACAGTATTCATGACTTCAGGCAGTTTGGGTGAGTATTTAAGGAAAGCTTCACTGGCATCGGCCCTCCAAGGTTAGTAGCGGGGTTGTTGGCACTAAAGCAAGCACAGGGGGAAAAGCTTTGGTTCTATATCAACCGATTTAAATTGGAAGCCCTGCGTATCCCTCGCCTAGATGTCACCTCAGCCATCACCGCATTGACCGGAGGCACCCGCGATGAGAATCTCCTACGAGAATTAGTCATCCATCCCCCTACCTCTCTCACCGATATGGTGACCCTAGCCCTATGTCACACGGAGTGCGAGGAAGTCCTCAGCGCTTGCCGCGGCACAACGGGCTCAAGTCAAGAAGGGGATAAGAAGCGACCATCCGAGAAAGGCACTGCCCAGAGGAAAAGGCAGAATCAAGACGGAGCCCACAGGGAGCCCCCTCGAAAATATGAGCGGTACACTCCTCTATCCGCCCCCGTCTATGAGATATAAGAAGATATCAAGGGCTCGGGCCTTCTCTGCCAACTCGAGCCTATGAAGGCCAAGCACCGCAGCCGCCACAAGCATTGTCCGTTGATACTAGTTGTTTACTTCAGTTTGAATTGTTAAAGTGTTTCACAGTAGAATTTTCATTCCGCATCTTATTTACTACTGTAGAATCAAAATTGGGGTTGATCTATTCACCCCCCCTCTAGATCGGTAGTTCATCCATACTTATCACGTGGTATCAGAGCCTAACTATCCTTAATGTCTTAACATCCTGGAGACATCTGGTGAAATGGATGCTAGAAGACTCATTTCGTAAGTAAGCCTCCATTCTTCAATGGAACTAACTATGCATACTAGAAGAATTGAATGCAAGTTTTCTTAAGAGCTAAAGACCAGGAGATCTGGAAGGTGGTCAGTCAAGGTCCATTCAAGCTTCCTGAAGATGAAGATGTCTGGACTCGGGAGCAAATTCAAAGATCAACTCTGAATTAGAGTGCAATAAACGCTATGCAATGTGCTCTACATCCCACCGAGTTTTCCAGAGTGTCCTCCTGCTCCACGGTGAAGGAAATGTTGGATAAATTGCAGGTAATCTATGAGGGAACGTCTCAAGTAAGAGAAACAAAAGCAAATATGCTAGTATCTGAGTATGAAGCCTTTAAGATGAAAGCCGATGAAACCATCTTTGAGATGTATGCTAGGTTGATGGTGCTTACTAACAATTTGAGGAGTTTAGGCAAGATCTATAGCGAGTATGAGCTGGTTAGGAAAATACTCAGATCTCTTACCCCGATCTGGCACACTAAGGGTACGATTATGGAAGAATCAAGGAACCTAGCGAGCACAACTGTCGATGAACTCATCGGCTCCTTGATGACGTACGAGCTAAATCTTAAAACAGTCGACGACACTGAGAAAAAGAAGAAGCCCCTGGCGCTTAAGGTGAATTCTAGCAACAAAGGGTCATCTAGCGAGCGTAGTTCTTCTAGTTCTGAAGAGGATTCAGGTGAGTTTGCTATGCTTACCATAAAGTTTAAGAAATTGTTGAGGAAGGAAGGTAAAGGGTTCAGAAGAAAGTATTCATCTGGTAAGAGACAGTCAAGATTTAAATCTGATAATTTCAAAAAGACTGATGGCATCATATGTTATAACTGCAAAAAATCAGGACATCTAAAGGCGGATTGTCCAGAGCTGTAGAAAGAGAATCAACCCAGGTGGAAGAACAAAAAGGCCAAGGCCATGGTGAGCACCTGGAGCGATGAAGAAGAAAAAAGTCAGAGCGGCTCATCTAACAGCGAAGACGAGGATAAGCTGTGCCGGATGGCCAGAAGAGAAAAAGAAGAAAAGGAAGATGATGAGGTAACTTCCCCATTCGAATATTACACTTACAGTGATTAGGAAGAAGCATATACTGAAATTTTAGATAAATATGATGATATTCCTAGGGAGAATAGACACTTGAGAAAGAAGATAAACTCCCTCGTTAATGACACCACCTTAAGTGATAGGGTTGCATAACTAGAAATTGAAAACACTTATTTGAAAAAATCACTTGCTGAAATGGATGAATATAAAACTGTTTTATATTGATTGAGAAGTGAAAATGAGAATCTAAAAAATGTTATTGATGAACTTAAAATCAGAATGCAGAAATTTGAAGAAGAAACAAAAACTACAAATGAAAAATATGAGGCTGTAAAAGGTGTTAATGAAGAATTAAGAAAAACCATTGATAGTTTAGAAAAGGAAGTCAAAGACAAACAGAACTCCCTTGAGGCCATGACTCAAGGAACAAAAAATATAAATGCAATTATAGGAACTAAAGTCAATTTCAGAAGAGAAGGGTTGTGTTTGAATCTAATAAGCAAGAAAAGTTTTGAGGTAAAAATAATTTCATTTGTTGCTGAGAAAGGAAAATCAAAGTTCAATCCCTTGATAAGAATGAATTGTGAGGAAAATAGCACTGAAAAATCTGTGAAAAACAATAAGCAAAGTAAGGTGAGTGCCAAGGATTAGGGCAAAGAGAAGGTGGATGCACCTAGAGAATTTAGTAAACACACCACTGCACCTAAGCCTAAGGGTCAGGTTAAGAGTCAACCAGTTAGAACCCAAGTCCAAGGAAGCCCCAAAACCAAAATCTAGCCATAATAGAAAGGTCGATGTGACAACCAACCTGCACCGACGCACATCTCATCTAGGTTTCACACCTTTAGAAATCAAGGTCAGAATAGGGGCATCTCAGGTTGATGCTACCACTATGGTGCGTCGACTCATCCATCGTTCCAAAACTCATCTTATCACAACTTTGGTAGGACAGGTCGAGGCAGTCATTATGTGAGGTCTACGCAACATAACATTCAAAAATCCCATCCTTATCAGGTGCATCGACGCTACTCTAGGAGTACCTCTGCCTAACCTAGGTTCTTTACTTCACCCACATATCCTAATGCTTTTAGATTCCAAATTTGGCACAGAAATTCTTATGTCTTTAAAAATCACGCATCTATGAAAAATCAAAGATCAACAACAAACTCTCAGAAGGTGCACAATAAACAGAGCAATAACAAATCCACAAAACAAGCCAAGTCACATGAACAAATGTGGATTCCCAAACAATTGTTGTCTTGCTTATGCGATTTGACAGTTGTCACGGGGCCCAAATAATTTTGGGTTCCAAAATTTTCTGCTTGATTATGTTTGCAGGTATGTCTGGTAGCCAACCACAATACGTGGTATCATGATAGTTGTCACGCCCCGAGCCTTTATGACAGCGAAAGACTCGCTCGAGAAACGTGAACAGCCGGCATGGTAAGCCTCTTGCAAGCAAGAATGATCAGAGCGCAAGATAATCACACACACAAATACAATTGCATGATATTTTCATTAAACCTCCAACTTATTTCATTGATAATCAATATTCAAATACAATAACTTTCAACTTCTTTCAATCTATCAGACTCAAGAAATAAGAAATTTACAAAGACTCAATCTAAACAATATAGACTTTCCTAAGTCTTCACTCTCATCTTTGACAACACTTTCATTCACTCTCGGACCCTCTACTTGTATAACCCGAATCCGAATTCGAATCACTTTTATTTCCTGAAAAGAATGAAAATAGGTAATGAGCACACTTGCCCAGTAGGTATCTTCGCATCAACATGAAGGCATTAGCATTTTAGCTCTAAAGAAATAAGGTAAAATCGTGCGAATGCGATCAATCATGCGAATACCCAAAGTAACAAAGATGATCATTAAGATAGAATAAGAGCAAGTATGAACTAGCAAGTACAACAGGAACATGTTATGGCCTTTCAAGAACATGAATGTAACGAGAATGTACTAGCAAGCCACGTAATCATCACTCCAGTATCTTTTACTTATGAGCAAGTACTTCGTGAATTTCTATGGAATATCAAGTCATGTACAAGAAAGTCATATCGTGCCATGGATCTTCACTTATTTATAGAGAACGTACTCCCAGCGCAATGCGACGCCAGTAGCATCGTACCCCATAGTTTATAATAGTATGTTTCCGCCAATCAGCCGAGGGGACTAGCATAGAGCCCTTGAGCACAATCAGTGCTCGATCGCATCTTCAAGTATAAATCAAGCTACTTCCACGCATGTAACAATAAAGTATGACCAAGAATGTACAATTCAATAAGTTTATGATAACACTATTCAATGAATGAACGCTTCAATTTAATAATGCGAGAGTCAAGAATGACTTAAACAAGGTTATGATTATGGAAATAAATCGGTAGTATAACAGTACATTTTTTAACTTTTATTTCATTATATTAAGCCTCTTTGGATAATATGGCAAGTTCTAGATCATCAATAATCTATCTAGAAACTTTGGAACATCAAGCCTTGGGTCAAACCTCGGGTTAAGCACTCAAATAATGTGATGGTCAAGGACTGGGCTATTACATGATGTGACGCTCCAGTATTCAGCCGTTACATTAGTCTGAATCCAGAAATAGTAAAATAGGCTTACTGAAATGTGACAGTCTTATATTGGGCCGTTAGATGCTCCTGACGGTCCAGTATAGATCCGTTACATTGCTAGAACCAGAAACATCGATAGTGTAATCTACTAAATGGGCTTTAATGGTACAACTAACTCGGCATCCTAGTGGGAATCCCAGGCTCGCGGAGAATTATGGAAGCCTTGAAACAAGATTTCCTAATCCATTAGAAGGAATATCCAATAGAGAGGTCCTCATGTCCAAGAATAATATTCCTATAGTGCAAAGTGTGAACTAATGGACAACATACCGGAATATGTGCCATGTACTTAAAGAAAATGACTCTATTAATAGAGAGAATGTGTAACAATATGAAATCATGATAAAACTCCGTCAATACATCATTTAAAATCAAGGAGTTAATACAAACTATAGTGCTTTGGCATGAAATTAACATATCCTTAAAATAATTCAAGATCCTCTTAACATGCGATACTTATCATGAACCAATTAATAAATTTAAAGTCATATCAACAGGTCAACACTTAGATAACTAGGCATATTTATAGGTTAATGTGACTGTTCTTCAATTCTATCTACAGTTACTCTGACGGTCGAGAATGGGGGCGTCACAGTGATTGTGACGATTTATCGAGGGACCGTTACAATCTTGTAATGCACTGAGTCTGGGCCGTCAGAGATAACAGAGAAATTTAAAAACAACATAAGGTGTGACGGCTTATCGTAAGGCCGTTAGATAACTGTGACGATCTTATCTTGATGCGTCAGATAGTCTGCTGGCAGAAAAGATATAAAAAATCTAAGGTTTCAGCTTACATCATGTTTGGAAATCATATATAAACTTCCACATGATAGAATAAAGATAAACCTACTAGAATGCATGGGTTTTATGTGAATTTGACAGGAGAGTTCTCTTTTAACTTAGTTAGGGTTAAGAGTATACATGTATGCATGACCTACTAAAACATGAAATTCATGATCTATGATGCATGAAATCAATCAAAACCACAGGGCTTTTATCCCTAACAAGATGTTTTTGCCAATCATGAGATGACCTACCTCTTCACTAGGCTTTATGCTTCTAATTTGAGTCTGAAAAACCGTGCCCTAGTTCTCCTTTTCTAGTGATTTTCCAGTAATTTCCCACTGCTCTAACTCCACGTCCTCTTGACCTAAAGATGTGAAGTTTTGAGGGTAAGAAGATGAAACCGAGGTGAACAAAAAGTTCTAAATGATTGAGCTCTAATTATCTCGTTTAGACGTCCTAATCTCTTGATCTTCAGGGGTCTTGCATTCAGTTTCCTAAGTTATTATGGTCGAACCAGCAACTTTGGAAGCTTCAATCTCTTTGGTTGCTTGATCTCCTAACATGAAATTTGGAGAACTATTAGTCTAAAGTATACTAAACAAAGTCTTATAAAGAACTTACCCGAAATTATGACTCCTTACCTTGATTCTTTACGAGCCAAAAGTAAGGGTCGCTCAGTTCAGAAGTAGGTCCTATTTATAAGGTTTTGACTAGGGTTTGAGGATTAGATCGATTCTAGAGTCCTTAATTTGCCAGAACCTAATCCCTAAGAGTCCTTAGTAATGTTATAAGCTCTCCCAAGTTGATCTCTTACAGATAGGATCCCAAAGTTTCAATCTTTTTACTCGTTCTTTCATTCACGGAACTAACATGGTGTAACACATCAAGACTGGTGCGTTACATGCATGTGGCGGTCGCACGATAGACCGTTACATCCAACGTGCACAGAATTCAACATAAATCAAACTATTTTGTTAAGTATCCATATTATTATCCATAAAATGGTATTTATCCTTAAAATACGTAAATAGGCTAAATTACCTTCTAGAATATGGGCCAAACTTAATGGGCTTGGTCCTTAAACCTTTTAGATTTTATTTAAATAGGCTAGGTTAATTATTTAACACAATTGGGTCTTATAATGACTTATTATTTCAATAATTCATTTATTAATCTATTTAGCCTTTATAACTCCTAATAATTTCCAGAAAATAATCAAAATTCACTTATATAAATTTTGGGGCACTACACCGTCCCCCATTTAAAAGAATTTGGTCCCCAAATTTAATACATGGATTATGGAGAGTGTACTTACAGTTAAATAATTCTGGGAATCTTTTCCGCATGGCTGCTTCGGTTTCCCATGTTGTTTCATATGACCATGCTTTCTTCTATTGAATCTTGACCTTAGGAATAACTTTATTTCTCAGTTGACGCACTTCCCGTTCCAAAATCTTTATTAGCGTTTGCTCGTACATCATATCCTTCTGAATCTCCAGATTGTCATAAGTGATAATATAGTCAGGATCATATACATACTTCTTCAGCATAGAGACGTGAAATACGTCATGAACTCCTGCAAATTATCGAGGTAAATCCAGTTTGTAGGCCAATTCACCGACCCTTTCAAGAATTTCAAATGGGCCAATGAACCTTGGAGTTAGCTTGCCCTTAATGCCAAATCTTCAAATACCAAGACCTGGAGAAACCTTTAGATACACATGGTCTCGTACTTGAAATTCCAAGTTGCGTCTTCGATTATCAACATAAAATTTCTACCTATGTTGCGCCATCTTTATTCTCTCTTGAATGAGCCTGATCTTCTCTGTAGAATCCATGATGATATCGGGGCCTAGGAATTATCTTTCCCCTATTTCATTCCAACATATTGGTGATCGACAACTTTTTCCATATAGAGCTTCAAAAGATGCCATTTGTATGCTGGCGTGATAACTGTTGTTATATGCAAATTCAACTAGAGGCAAGTGATCATGACAACTACCTCCAAAATAAATAACACAAGCCCTGAGCATGTCTTCTACCACTTGATTCGTTCTTTCTGTCTGACCATCAGTTTGCGGATAAAAGGCTGTGCTGAAATTCAATCTAGTCCCTAGTTACTATTGTAGACTCTTCCAAAACTGTGATGTGAATTGAGGATCTCTATCAGATATAATAGTGACTGGGACACCATGTAATTTAACAGTTTCCCTTATGTATAATGCTGCCAGGATATCCACAGACCATCGACTTTTGATTGGTATGAAATGTGCAGATTTAGTTAATCGTTCTATGATTACCCATATACCATCGTGTCCACCTCTTGTCTTAGGTAACCCCATAATGAAATCCATCCCTATACTCTCCCACTTCCATTAGGGAATATTCAAGGGATGCAGTTTACTTGCGGGTCTAAAATGCTCTACCTTTACTTGTTGATAAGTGAGACATCGAGACACGAAATCAGCTATTTCTCTCTTCATGTTGGGCCACCAGAAATTTCTTTTGAGATCCTGATAAACTTTTGTACTACCTGGGTGAATGGTATACCTAGATTTATGTGCTTCTTCTAGAATCAATTTCTTCTTTATCCTCATGATCCGGTACACATACTCGGTCTTTAAATAGCAATCTTCCATCCTTAATAGAAAACTCCGGCCTTTGTTCAACATTGGCCTTGATCTCCAATAATATAGGATCATCATTTTGTAGCTTGACTAGATCTTCTATCAATGTAGGTTGAGCTTGAATATTAGCTAGGAAACAATTAATCTTCCTTCCTGTCAATATCTAAGTTCAACTGAGCAAATTGAAGAATAAGATTAGTCATACTAATCATGAGACTTGATAGCATACCCATTGGTTTTCTACTGAGTGCATCTGCTACAGCATTAGCCTTGTCAGGATGATATTGAATAGCAAAATCAAAGTCTTTGAGATATTCTAACCACCTCCTCTGCATCATATTTAGCTCTTTTTGAGAAAATAAGTACTTCAAGCTTTTGTGGTCTGAGTAGACTGTAAACTTTTCTCCATAGAGATAATGCCGCCAAATTTTCAAGGTGAAAATGACAGCTGCTAATTCCAAATCATACACAGGATAATTTTCCTCGTGACGCTTCAATTGTCTTGAAGAATAACAGATTACTTTTCCATTTTACATGAGGACACACCCTAGGCCAATGCCAGATGCATCCGTATATACTTTGAATCCACCACCTTCCATCGGTAGTGTTAGAATAGGAGCTGTAGTAAGATGATTCTTAAAAGTTTGGAAACTCTTTTCACATTCCTATGACCAGACAAAAGGATTTTCTTTTCTCGTGAGTTCAGTTAAAGGAATTGCAATCTTTAAGAAATCCCTAATGAATCTTCTATAATAACCAGCTAGACCCAGAAAACTTCGTACTTCCGATACGGTCGTTGGCTGGCTCCAATTCTTGACTGCTTCTACCTTAGAAGGATCCACAACGATACCTTCTTTTGAAATAATGTGGCCTAGGAATGAAACTTCCTTGAGCTAGAATTCACACTTATTAAGCTTGGCATAAAGTTTATGTTCTTTAAGTGTTTGCAAAGCTATCTTCAAATGTCCTTTATGTTCTTCCTTTGTCTTGGAATATATCAAGATGTCATCGATGAAGACGATGATGAATTGGTCCAGATATGGCTGGAAAACATTGTTCATAAGTTGCATAAATACAGCTGGGGCATTTGTTAACCCGAACGGCATTACCATCAATTCATAGTGGCCATAACGACTTCAAAAAGCTAATTTATAAATGTCTTCTTCTTTAATTCTAAGCTGATGATAACCTGATCTGAGGTCAATCTTGGAGAAATATTCTGCTCCTGAAAGCTGATCAAAGAGCTCATCAATACGCGGCAACGGATACTTATTTTTGATTGTAAGTTGATTCAGTCACCAGTAATCGATGCATAGCCTGAGAGAACCATCATTCTTTTTGACAAATAGAACCGACGCACCCCAAGGGGATGTGCTAGGTCTGATAAAGCCCTTATCCAGTAGTTCCTGCAACTGCTTCTTTAGTTCTTTGAGTTCTGTGGGGGACATCATGTAAGGGGCTATAGAAACAGGTGCTGCTCCTGGAATGAGTTCAATAGTGAAGTTTACTTCCCTCTCGGGTGGTAAACTGGGTAATTCGGAGGGAACACATCGGGGAACTCATTTACAATAGGAATGTATGCTAAGATAATCTCCTTGGATTCGGTAACAACGACAGAAGCAAGAAAAGCTTCACATCATTGTGGGATAAGTTTACAAGCGTGAAGAGAAGATATGATAGTAGGATGCTTCTTGTACTTGATGCCAAGGAAGGAAAATCTTGGAAGATCGGGCTTTCGAAAGGATATAATCCTATTTCGGTAATTGATATAAGCATCATGATCTACAAGCCAATCTACCCCAAAAATGGCATCATAACCTTTCATGTCAAGGCATACTAAGTTTGCGGGGAGATTATGACCTTCTACGATCACTTAGCTATCAGGATAATAGTCGGTAAGCTTTGTTCCAAAACCTAAGGGTGTGGTAATAGCGAGATCTAAAGGTAAGGGGACTGATGCAATTGGTAATGTTTTTACAAAAGTAGTGGAGATAAAAGAATGAGAGGCACCAGTATCAAATGGCACAAATGCAAGATGAGAACAAATTTGAAGAGTACCTTCCATAAGTCCACCATCCCTAGGCGCTTCCTCTTCTTTTAAAATGGCATTGAGGCGAGCCTGCCTCCTACGTCCTCCACCAGACGATTGGTCTTTCATAAGGGGGCAATCTGACATGCGATGCTCCCTGCTTTCACAACGTAAACAAGTGTCGAGACGCTTCCAGCATTCCTCAGCCGAATGGCCAAATTTTTCACAAAACGTGCAAGCTGTAGCAACTTGCTCCTTCTCTTCCTTGACTTTCTTTTGCTTATGGGAACTTCCACCATTCTCATTCCTGGATCTTTTCTTATTATCACGGCTTTTGTAGGGCTCTGTGATGCTGAACTTTTCTTTCTTGTAACGCCGATCTGAGCGTCGGCTGGATTCTTCTCCTTTCCCTTTTAATTTTTTGACCTTCTCTAAGGCCCTTTCACACAAATACGCTCGTTGAACCATTTCCGCATAAGTACGTATGTTTTGGGTCCCGAGCTGCTGAATGAAATCGTGCCGTAACCCGTCAATGAATCGATTTGCCTTCAAGAAATCGGTGCTGATAAGATGCGGTGCGTAAGGTGCAAGCCTTGAGAATTGTAGTTCATATTCGGCAACCGTCATCATTCCTTGCTGAAGAGTGGCGAACTCCATAGCCTTTCTCTCTTTTACGTGCTTAGAAAAGTACTTGGCACGGAATAGGGTAAGAAAACCATCCCAAGTATGAGGGGCATCGGCCGGAGGTGCCGGAACCGACTTCCACCATGTGCGGGCATCTTTGTTGAGTTGAAAGGTTGCGAGCCGCACCTTCTCTTGATCAGTGTATTGGAGAACATCAAAGACACGATTTATTTCATCTATCCAGTTCTCTGCCTCGTCAGGATTAGAAGAACCGAAGAAACGCGGAGGGTTTAAGCTCCGAAAGTTGCGATGCAAATCACTAGCCCTTGCTCCTGCACCAGCTTGCGCCATGTTTTGTAATGCCTGTGTAAGGCTAGCAACAGTTTGTTGCATACCATTCCAATCTACGCGATGAGCCATGGTAATAATAGGGTACTTGAGAGAAAAATAACAACTTATTATTTATCGTGAAACTGGAAGGAAAATCAATCTTAAAACTAATTAACTATCTTATCTCGAGTTCTACCCAATTCTCACATGGGTGTGAAATTTCTTCCTTAGTTCATAGGTAGGGGTCCTTAAACCTTGGACTTATCCTATGACATGACTATTCTTCCTAAGTCCTGAGACTTAGGCTCTGATACCAACTTAACTGTCACGCCCGAGCTTTTATGACAGCGGAAGACTCACTCGAGAAATGTGAACAGCTGGCATGGTAAGCCTCTTGCAAGCAAGAATGATCAGAGCACAAGATAATCACACACACAAATGCAATTGCACGATATTTTCATCAAACCTCCAACTTATTTCATTGATAATCAATATTCAAATAAAATAACTTTCAAGTTCTTTCAATCTATCAGACTCAAGAAATAAGAAAATTATATAGACTCAATCTAAACAATATAGACTTTCCTAAGTCTTCACTCTCATCTTTGACAACACTTTCATTCGCTTTCGGACCCGCTACTTGTATAACCCGAATCTGAATTCAAATCACTTTCATTTCCTGAAAATAATAGAAATAGGTTATGAGCACACTTGCCCAGTAGGTATCTTCGCATCAACATGAAGGCATCATTAAGGTAATTAACATTTTAGCTCTAAAGAAATAAGATAAAATCGTGCGAATGCGATCAATCATGTGAATACCCAAAGTAACAAAGATGATCGTTAAGATAGAATGAGAGCAAGTATGAACTAGCAAGAATGTAACAAGAACATGTTATGGCCTTTCAAGAATAAGAATGTAACGAGAATGTACTAGCAAGCCACGTAATCATCACTCCAGTATCTTTTGCTTATGAGCAAGTACTTCGTGAATTTCTGTGGAATATCAAGTCATGTACAAGAAAGTCATGTCGTGCCGTGGATCTTCTCTTATTTATAGAGAAAGTACTCCCAACGTAATGCGATGCCAGTAGCATAATACCCCATGGTTTATAATAGTATGTTTCCGGCAATCAGCCGAGGGGACTAGTATAGAGCCCTTGAACACAATCAGTGCTCGATCGCTTATTCAAGTATAAATCAAGCTACTTCCACGCATGTAACAATAAAGTATGGGCAAGAATGTACAATTCAATAAGTTCATGATAACACTATTCAATGAATGAACGCTTCAATTTAATAATGCGAGAGTCAAGAATGACTTAAACAAGGTTATGCTTATGGAAATAAATCGGCAACATAACGGTACATTTCTTTAACTTTTATTTCATATATTAAGCCTCTTTGGATAATATGGTAAGTTCTAGATCATCAATAATCCATCTAGAAACTTTGGAACATCAACCCTTGGGTCAAACCTCAGGTTAAGCACTCAAACAATGTGACGGTCAAGGACTGGGTCGTTACATGATGTGACGCTCCAGTATTCAGCCGTTACATTAGTCTGAATCCAGAAATAGTAAAATAGGCTTACTGAAATGTGACGGTCTTATATTGGGCCGTTAGATGCTCCTGACAGTCCAGTATAGATCCGTTACATTGCTTGAACCAGAAACATCGATAGTGTAATCTACTAAATGGGCTTTAATGGTACAACCAACTCGGCGTCCTAGTGGGAATCCCAGGCTCGCGGTGAATTACGGAGGCCTTGAAACAAGATTTCCTAATCTATTGGAAGGAATATCCAATAGAGAGGTCCTCATGTCCAAGAATAATGTTCCTATAGTGCAAAGTGTGAACTAATGGACAACATATCGGAATATGTGCCATGTACTTAAAGAAAATGACTCTATTGATAAAGAGAATGTGTAACAATATGAAATCATGATAAAACCCCGTCAATACTGTAGATATATATTTTTCCTCTCCTCTCTCTAAGAATCAGGGCGCATCAAGTGCGTGGACCAATGCGTAATGGGCAAATAACAAAAACGAGAGGAAAGTAGAGAACAAAAGAAAGGACCGTGATCGCCACCAAGGCGCCGCACGTGACCGGCACGCCGTACCTTGGAAAGGAAGGAGCTGCAGCACTGGAGAGATGAACGGTTCTTTAGGAACCGCTTGACTTGACGCGGTCTTACGACAGACCGTCCTTGTACGCTGCAAAGGAGGCGGGAGGAGTTGCTGCCGTGGGACGGACGGTGGAAGGTAGACCGCACTCCAAGGAAGAACAGTCGGCAATGAACCGCACCACACGTTGAACGGCCAAAGGGAAGCCGCTCGATCTCTTCACGCAGCAAGCTGACAAGGGTTCGACCTCCACCCTCTCCGGCCGGCCAGAGGGGATGGGCCTCGTGCTGATGAAGTGCTGAGCTGCAAAACAGTGTAAAGACACAAGAGAAACACCCAAATTAGAACTAAAAGACGTAGTACATGTTCACATAAGGAGGATTAAGCATAAATTAATGAAAAGGGGAATACTTGGGGGATTTTAAACCCCTAGGGTGACAAAAGCATGGGTGGATGTGTGCATGGAAACGAAAATGAGGGAAGACGTGGGGGAAAAGCAATGCATGCAATAGACGACGAAGAAATCGAGAGACGACACTATGACTAAACACGCGGACTACTCCCTGAACCAGAGGCTCGTAAGGATGTAGAGAGCCTCCCTCCTTGGTGCTAGGTCGCTCAGGAATGCGGCAGGGCTTCGCCGTCGACCAAAAATCTCCCCCCTTTTGACGTCCGGCCACTAGGGTCTATTTATAGAGCCTAGAAAGCCAACCTCGAAATTAGGGTTTTTAGGTATTTTCAGGTCGAGATTATAAAAGATAAATCATAGATATTATCATAATCTCTTATCCAGTCGAAACGGCATCAAAAATAGTTAATTATCCACGGAGAAATCATCAAAACAAACTGGGGATAAAGCCATGAATAAAAGAGATAAAAGTCTGTTAAAAAGCCTCATCCGACGGGATGAGCGGTCTTACGATAGACCGCGCAACATTTGGGCGGTCGGGTTCAGACCGTCCAAGCTGTCGGTGGAAATTCAGATAATCAGAAAATCAACCCAATTATCTCTCTAACTGGCCGAAATGCCCGCCGTTGGACCCTCAAAGGTGAACGGTTCTAGTGAGACCGTTCTAGTGTAGAGCGGCCAATAGCCAACCGTTTCACCCTGTCGGTGATAATTCGAATAATTGGATAATTATCTGAGGAAATGGGCGTGCGTAGGACTCTGAGGTATAGGCGATTGTAATACGCCCGTCCATTGGTTTGAACGGTCCTAATAGGGCCACACCACAGACTGTCGGTGAATATTCAGAAAAGACCTCAGAAATTAACAAAATGTATGAATGGTCCATATTTAACCGCTCATCATCCGAACGGCTGAGGTTGGGCCGTTTATGCTATGAAACGTTCAATTGACCAAAGCCAAGGCCCATTAAGCCCTGAATCGCCACAGACTTCACCAAGGAGGGAGACGACCCATAAAATGAGCCCAAGACGTGCCACAAAAAAATGGCCCAATGAATGATGGACAACTCGAGGCATCAACTAAATGGGAGTAAGAGAAACGACTCAAATTATCGATATAAAACGGGTGTCAACAGATGCCCCTCCTTAACGTCCTCTTTGCAGGGGAGCGAGCGGAGGTGAAGCGGAGGTGACATGGAACATGGAGGTGGAGCGGAAATACAGCGGAGTGGACTGGAAAAGCGGGCGTTAAGGTAAAACGACACGAGTTCTTACCAACAAGTGATGAGAATCTTCCGGA
Organism: Amorphophallus konjac; assembly: GCA_022559845.1. Classification (NCBI taxonomy): domain Eukaryota; kingdom Viridiplantae; phylum Streptophyta; class Magnoliopsida; order Alismatales; family Araceae; genus Amorphophallus; species Amorphophallus konjac. Next base: position 168,617,508 of record CM040120.1, on the reverse strand, counting down.
AAACCTTGAACCAAACGCCGGGAATAGTTAACTGAAAGTGATGCCAAATCTGGAGAAACTAAACTAAATGAAACAAATCGACAAGACCGACCTCGTGGGGGACACAATCCCGCGGTCCAATGAGGGGGCCACAAAAGAAAAAAGGCTAAAGCCCCAGACGGGGACCTTTCAATCAACCGGACCAAACAACTCGACCAAAGAAAACCTTCGAATTCAGAGTGGAATTAGTTCCTCTTACTCGAGTGTCCGAACACATAGCTGACCATTACCGACATGACATTTCTTAAGCAAACCATAGGGCATGAAAGCTCAAAAGGATGCGTATGATGCATGCTGGGCTAAAATAAAGGAAACTGTTAAAACAAATGCCAAGAAAGATTAAAATATAAAATATTCAAGAGTAGTATTGCTAAGCTGGGAACGTCAGAGTCAAGATACCATCCGCAACCATAGCGTGCGGATAGAACCGTCCTCCTTGTGACATCCCAACTTAACGGCCTATCCGAAGGTTAGGTGCATGAGCCTGGATCATCATCGTTTTTGTTGAAGGGGAACATCAGATCCGGGGACACGTAGATAACCTGCCGGCTCTTGAAATAATATAACATAATACCATATAATTAATGCAATAAGGGATTAGGGATAGAAGGCCATACCTGACTTTCCTGTGTAGGCGAAACGGCGAGACTGGAGGAAATGATGCTGCATAAGATGGTTAAGAGATAATTTCCAAAGAAAATATCAATATTCATGATCTAAATACACCATCCAGATGAACGGCCTTATTGTAACCGTGCAATATTCCAAACGGCTCTATGTTAACCGTGTATACCTGACCTTTAAACGATTCTAAGGGGCCGGTTGCCAGGGATGAACGGTCCACATAATACCGTTTATGATAGAACGGCTCTATGAGAACCGCTCGGGCCTAGAATTTCAATCGACTTAAAGTTAACGGTCACTAGTGATGTACGGCCAAATAGGAACCGCCCAATGGACAAACGGTCTAACGATAGACTGTCCTTCTCTGTAACCTCGAAAAATTGAAACCCCCTCATCTCCCTACACCGTAACCGACGGTGGAAGGGACGAAGGGGGCCAAAGACCCTCGTTCTCCCATTCCCTCACTCTCTCTTCTGTAAACCCCCCCTTTCTCTAAGCCTTAAGCCCTTCTCTCAAACCCTCCCCGTCTTCCCGATGACACGGACGAAGCACCAGGCGGCTAGGCCACCGGCCGCCAGTGAGAGTTCGCCGCCGCCGCCGCAATCGCCACCGCCGTCCGAGGAAGGAGGGACGCCGATTGAGTGACGCACACGCCGACTGGAGTGAGATGAGAGATGCACACGTCGACTGAGTGAGGTGAGAGACGCACACGCCGACTGAGTGGGGCGAGTGACGTACACCGACTTGAGTGAGGCGAGTGACGTACACCGACTTGAGTGAGGCGAGAGACGCACGCCGACTTTGAGTGATGCGAGTGACGTACACCGACTTGAGTGAGGTGAGCGTGGTAAGTTGATTGGGGGACAGAGCATATGGGCGGTTCTTGTAGAGCCGTTTAGAGATAAGAGCGGTTCTCCCCTGACCGCTCCAATTGGATTGGGACGGTTTAATATAAACCATAAGAACATCTGAACGGCCGATTGTAGACCGTACAAGTCACTGGACTCAGATTTTCTGAGGGAGATGAACGGTTGATAGTGGGCCATACATGCACATGGACGGTCTATCGTAAGACCGTCTAAGTGGACATCCCATCTGCTCGAACGGGGACTCCCTGGAGAGTCCCCAGCCCGAGGGAAAGACGTTTTGAACTTATCAAAATCTTATCTTAACCCGTCCTAGACTTAACCAAGCCTAATCTTGAAAGGCCCAGGCTTCCTAACAAGTCTTATAAGTAATATAGGGGCCTAAACTCGTAGCTCACACATCCCCTCTCTTTCAACGCTTGAAATCTTTGATTCTCACCACCAAAACACCATGAAGAGGGCCCTAGAGGTGAGTTCGATGGAGGGAGCACCTTTCGAAGGGCCCAAGTCAGCCAGAAAAGAGCGGGAAGTGCTCCAACGGCTGACCGTAATCCCATGACATCTGAGCTCAAGTCCCATGAGAGAGGTAAGCCTATCACGGTATATTTAGTTCAATTTCCTTCCACTTATATTCCCTCCTTTCCCTCTCTTTTGGCTTCCAGCTTCTTCCTGGCGCGAGGCGGTACTCTATCTTGAAGTGGCTGGCTCCCATGGTCCGTGCTTTGCCCCTAGGTGTGACGGCCATCCTTCGATCCTGGCATTTGTAACCTCTCCTAGTGCTTGGTCAAAACTATCCAAAACTTTCCCTTGATTGGCACAGCATCTCAGCTATAGTTGAAATATGGCACCCTCAGACCCATACCTTCTTCTTCCCATCCTTTGAGGCCACTATCCTACTAGAGGAGGTGGAGACCTACTTTGGGTTCCCTAGGTCCAAGGTGGGGGAGGAAGACTTGATATGCCATACGGTTGCCCCAATAGACTCGAGACTCATTCTAGGGGGATTCATCTCGGACAGTAGAGAGGTTGACGCCTTCGTAGGCCCTCGTCAGATCCACCTTCTTCCCCTCAGCCAGTGGGTAGTGGAACATTGTAAGAACAGGAGTGAGCGGGACGAAGCTATAGCCAAAGCCGCCTCCATTTGTTTATGCGGGGCCCTCTTGTTTCCCTCAGTCGACCATATCCTAGAGATGCCCCTTCTTAGTACCATCAGCGGACTGTGGCAGAGACTTTCCATCTCCCAGGCCATCCTTACTTATTTGTACGAGGGTCTTACTTCAGTAGCCTTGGGAGGTCCCCTCTTTGGTTCCATGATCCTATTGGAGTGCTGGTTGGGAGTTAGGATGAAATTCATTCAAAGGGAGGAGGTCACTTCGGCGAGCAGGATCTTTGGGAGCCACCCCCTCTTCTTCATTGGTGGCGCGTTCAGATTCTCCCCACAGGTCGAGTGCAGGACATCAGAGATGAAGACCAGGGACGAGTGGCGGTTGTACATCAATCAGCTGCCCCTGGACAGGTTCGTGATGCGCCCGGGCTTCCTTCATGACACCACCGTCAGAGTTCGTAGGAGGATCGGCTTGGACTTGAGGCTTGTAAGTGACACTGCACTGGCGATGTACAGCCCACACCGGTGCCACTTACAGGTCGGGCTACCCCGACGGTTCTACCGGCACTACCCCACCTTCTCGCATTGCAAGCTAGGAGGATCGGTGCGGAGGAGGACGCGCAGGCAGTCAGGAGTGCCCTGATTATGTGGGAGGTGAGCAGGGGACTTACCCTACCGGCAGAGGTGGAAGAGATCTCGGCGATACGCCAGGCCTATCTTAGTGAGCTAAGAAAGATACGTCCTCGCGGGGATGCCCAGCGGAGGATCGAGTGATTTCCCTTTTCTTGTTTGATGATGATTGTTGGATGAGACTTATGTTTAGACAGTTTGATATATGAAAGGAATAAAGTGGATGAGTTTGATTGAATTTGGGCTTTGTGGTTTGATCATGATGTGATTGCATAAGGCGAGGATTGAACATTTATGTGGTCACGAACCGACTGCCCTTCCAATCTGGCCCTGTACACATGCAAACATGAAAAAGATTAAATCTATTTTAGGCTTAGCCCCTTGCCTATAGCAAGTTAGGAGATGACCGTTTTCTTGATTTTTGGTCAAGGGGTTAGGCCTTATCAAATAGGCAAATATCAAAATGTGAAAAATGCAAATGAATGCTATGAATGCAAGAGGAGAACATACGATTTGTGAGTTTTGGAATATTTGATTTTTTTTCGGGTTTTGAAATATTCGATTTTTTTTTTGGTTTTGAAATACTTGATTTTTTTGGGTTTTGAAATATTCGATTTTTTTGGGGGTTTTGAAATATTCAATTTTTTTAGGTTTTGAAATATTCGATTTTTTTGGGTTTTGAAATATTCGATTTTTTTTGGGTTTTGAACCAGCTCGGGTTTTAATAGCAGGGACCTTCTCATCTTGCCATGGACTTCCCAGGCCCAGCGTGTGCAGGAGAGGGACTGCCTGTGGTCGGAGTCAACTTTGCTCAACGGTGTTTCTACCGAGGTCATATCCGGGGAGGGATTCATTCCTTGGGAAAGTAAAAAGGGATCGGGTAGGAAAGCTGACGATAGGTGTAGAGATTTTTAGGGCTTGAGTTCTTTCCCAGGACACCCCCTTTTCAAAGAATCCGGTCTGTTGCGCCGGGGCTTTGTATCCGTTATCGAACCTTCACCCGCTCTAGGCACGCATGCGACCGGGCTCATAACGTCTCGCGGGGAAACTATACTGCCACTCTTGCCATGCCTAGTTGTATCCTTTTGGGGATTTTGAGAGCTTCGAGCTTTGTGCTTTCGGCCTTATCTTTTGATTTTGCCCATTTTCTTTCTTTTTTCTTCTTGCTTTCCTTTTCTTTCTTTGCGGAGTGAGGTCTTAACGGATTGCCCCTATTTGAGACCTCTTTTAATGGGGGGATCTGGGTCAATTCTCACCCCCTTATTCACCACTTGCCCCTATCTTCAGTCGAGAGAGAGGAAATACAAGGATTTCCACCTTCTCCGAGCATGGCCAAAGGAGAAACGGTGTCGGGTAACATGAGAGAATACCGAACCACAGGCAATCGTGTAGTGTGTGAGATGCTGGACCTAGGTCCTCCTTTCGCAATCTGGTGGGGTGTATACCCTGCCATCGAGCCGTTGCTGGTTTTGACTTTATGGATAGAAACATTTTAAATACAACCCATTCCACGGGTTTGGCAATTCTTCACCCTCCGCGTTGATTAGACGATACGTGTTACCTGGATAAGCCTCTTTGATTACGAAGGGCTCTTCCCAGTTGGGTTGTAGCTTAGACCTGGGACCTGCTGACCTGATGAATTTACGTTTCAAAACCATGTTACCTACTTAGAATTTTCTTTCAATGACCTTCTTTTGAAAATATCGCGAGACACGCTTTTGATATACTGAAACATGATTGGCCGCATTGAACCTTTTCTCGTCTAAGAGTTCCAGTTGAACTAGCAACGCCTCTCGATGTTCGTCAAGATTAAGTTCCTTATCCAGCTGCACTCTTAAGGAAGGGATCAGAATCTCTTACGGGAGTACCGCTTCCATCCCATATGTGAGAGCAAAAGGAGTCTGCCCTGTGGGAGTGCGAACGGAGGTGCGGTAAGCCCATAGAGCTTCTATCAGTTTGTCGGCCCAATCATCAAATGTATGTGATTAGCATATTTTCTTAATAATTTTGAGAAGGGTTTTATTTGTGGCCTCAGCCTGGCCATTACCTTGGGGGTAGTATGGTGATGAATGATGCAGAGCTATGTTGAATTTCTTACAGAGGTCCTGGAGTTCTTGTGAGACGAATTGAGGCCCATTGTCGGTGACGATGTCGCTTGGCACTCCAAATCACGAGATGATGTTCTTCATAATGAAGCGGCATACCGTGGTGGCTTTGATTTCTGCATAAGCTTCAGCTTTCGCCCACTTGGTGAAGTACTCCGTAGCCATCAAAATGAAGGACTTCTGCTTAACTGCGGAATTTGGATCACCAAGGGGTCCGATAATATCAAAGGCCCACATGGAGAATGGCCAAGGAGCAGACAGGGGGTGAAGAGAAGAAGCGGGAGCGTGGATTTTGTCAGCGTGGATCTGGCACTGAAAGCACCTACGGACATAGGTGGAACAATCTTCTTCTAGGGTTGGCCAGTAGTAGCCTTGCCTAAGAATCTTTTTCGCCAACGCCTGTCCATTCACATGCCCGTCACACTCATGGAGTGGGCTGCTTCCACGACTTTCCAAGCCTCTTCGTCATCTAGGCACCTCATTAGAACTCCATTCAGAGCCCGCCTATATAATTCACCAGCAATGATAGTGTATCTCGTGGCAACTCTTCTAATGGCCTTTCGCTGCCCAGTGTTTGCCTCTTCCGGAAATGTACCGTCCTTGCAATACTGCTCAACTTCATAAAACCACGGCAATTCTTCTTCTACGGTGATCTCCTCGAGCTCAGCTAACGATATTTCCTTCACTTCCTCCCTTTCTATCTTCCTCTCTACGGACTTTCGAAGGTTGTCGAACCAGGGATCCTGAAGAGAAGGAGCATCTAGCCGTTGGACCACAATGGTCTCAGTGGCACGACTTAGGGGAAATGATAGGGAAGAAGCGAGCGATGCAAGGGCATCAGCCAAGATGTTCTGAGAATGAGGAGTATGAATGTAGACGAGTTTCCTGAATTGCCTAGCCAAGAGCGTGACCAGATCTTGATAGGGTTTAAGCTTAGGGTCACGGGTGCGGTAAGTTGACAAAACTTGGCGCAGCACCAATTGAGAATCTCCTATGATGTTAAGGTATCGCGCGCCCAAGATGTAGGCGTGCTTCAGGCCGGCAAGGAGAGCCTCATACTCGGCTATATTGTTAGTGGTAGAAAATGAGAGTTGATATGCCATGGGGATAGTTACCCCTTCCAGAGTGAGAAGAACGGCGCCAATTCCGCTGCCCTGGGAATTAAGGGCACCATCGAAATGAAGAGACCAGAAAGGAAGATGAGTGATCACCGCCAGGTGTTCATCGGGGAATTCATCCTGGATGGAATCAGATGAGGGATAGGAGAATGAGCCAGGTGCTCGGCAATAGCATATCCCTTGATTGCTTTCTACACGATGAAGGTGATGTCGAACTGGGAAAGAAAGCTCTGCCAGTGAGCTAGTCGACTAGAAAGGATAGGCTTGTCCAAAAGATAACGAATAGGGTTCATTCTAGAGATGAGCCTAACCTCGTGGGCGAGGAAATAGTGTGTAAGCTTCTGAGCTACCCACACCAACGCCGCACAGGTCTTTTCCATGGCAGTGTACTTGGATTCAGTGGGATTAAATAACCTTGAGAGATAATATGTTGCCCTTTCCCTTCCTTCATCATCTACCTATGCCAGGACGTCTCCTAGGGAGTCCTCAATCACAGAAATGTACAGGATCAGGGGTTTCCCAGGGAAAGGTGGTTGTAGAATCGGGGGATTAGAGAGGTAGACCTTGAGTTCCTCATAGGCCTTCTGACATTGTTCATTCCATTCAAATTTCGCGCCTGCCTTTAGCAATTCATAAAATGGGCGGCATCTTTGCGAGTGCTGAGATATGAATCTCCTAATGAATTGAAAACGCCCAATCAGACCTCGAAGCTCAGTGATGTTCTTCGGCGGCGGCATTTCCATAACGGCCTTCGCCTTGTTTGGATCGATATGAATCCCCCGTTTGCTAACTATAAACCCGAGCAATTTCCCTGATGCGACTTCGAACACACATTTCTTTGGATTCATCTTTAATTTGTATTCCCTAGCCCTTTGCAACACCTTGGCTAGAATGGCGGGGTGTTTTTCTTGCGACCTCGATTTGACCAAAATATCATCCACGTAAGCTTCTAAGTAGACGTGCATCATATCGTGGAAGATAGCCATCATTGCCCTTTGATAGGTGGCACCTGCGTTCTTCAAGCCGAAGGGCATAATGACGTAGCAGTATGTTCCCCATGGTGTGGTAAACGAGGTCTTTTCTTGATCTGCCAGAGCCAAAAGGATTTGGTTATACCCAGAATAACCATCCATGAAGGAGAGTGCTTCGTACCCAGCTGTATTATCGACCAAGACCTCGATGTGAGGAGGTGGAAAATCGTCCTTTGGACATGCTTTATTCAAGTCCCTGAAGTCAATACAAATTCGGATTTTACCATCCTTCTTCATTACTGGGACTATGTTTGCCACCCATTGTGGATATAGCACAACTCTAATGAACCTGGCCTTATGCAATTTATCGACTTCTTCCTTAATTCTTAAGGCCATCTGCGGGTGGAATCTCCTCGCTTTCTGCTTAACGGGGATTGCCCCTGGTTTGATAATCAATCTATGTTCAACCAGCGCGGGGTCAAGACCCGGCATGTCCTCGTAGGACTAGGCAAATGAATCGATGTACTCCCTCAAAACCTTGACAAGCTCCTCTTCAACCTGAGGAGGGAGATTAGCAGAAATAAGTATGACTCTAGGATCCTCTTCTGTTCCGAGATTAATTTCCTTGGTGGGCTCATCCACTGCCGTGGAAGGTTCGTCAAATTTCTTCAATCCTTGTGCGTATAAATCGGCAGTGTCATCCACCTCATCTTCCTCATCATCTGTTGGGTCCTTCTCATTCATAATTTCATATACTCCTAATCCATCATTGCTCCATACCCCGTCAATTCCCTCATCATCTTCCAGGACAATCGCGGTCTCTACAAATTCCGGACATTTCAGCAGAGCATGACATCTTCTGGCCAAATCTTGTAGAAATCTATCGGGAATGCTTTTGGGAGGATGCGTTACGGCAGGCGCCGCAGACGTGGAAGGGCTGACTAGACACGAACTAGATTCTATCCTGACTGATTCGACTATCCTAGGAGACTCTGCACACTGTACATCTAATCTAGGGGAGCGGAAGTCTATCGGAAAAGGAACAGGGGCCTCATGCCCCTGGGAATTTGGGCAGAACATAGTGTAATCTTCCATGGAGACCTCCGTTTTGAAATTGGTGTTTTTTTTTGGAGGCTGGAGGTGATCACGCAGCAGGAGGAGGAAGAGGATGGAGGAGGAGGTAACTGCATAGGAAACAACTCAGGGAAAATGCAGTCAAAGAAGGGATCAGAAGAGGAGAACCACATTTCATGGAGCTGAGCTCCCGGGGGAGGAGGGGTGAACAGGGTGGATAGATCAATGGGCGGGCAGTGCCCGCAAGCACATGGGACGAATAAAATTTCAGGCCTCTCTGTGAAGTACGGGTCGACCATGAGTGGAGGGGAACGGGGAACATAGTCCATCTGTTGAAACCAGGAAGCAAGACGGGACGGGGATGTAGAATAGGTAGTGATAGAGCTTCCCATCTTCCATGGCCCCTGGCGGACCAATGGCATCGGAGGACGCTTTGCCAACTGCGTCTCCTTCTTCTTTGGCTCACTCTCTTTTTCATGAAACATTTTTGCAAAGCAATCAGAAAGATCTTCCAAGTCACCGACCGACCCTTGTAGTGATGGTGGTGGATCAATAACAGCACAGGCTTCGTCTGTCTTCTCTTCAGGGCTGGAGGGTGGGGTCTTCATGGTACCAGGCTGTAACGGACCCTTCACAAAATGTTTCCGGTGATCCCATGTTAAGGGCCCAGAGTCTCCGAGCATTGACATAGAGGACTCATGGTAGCCGAGGCCCCGGCGGCCCATTTTCTTGCTTTTGGGGACGAGATTAGTCGGCCCTGCAATTGCGCGCCGAGCCCCCGGCCCGACTGGTAGCCTAACTTCAAAATCATATGCCATCCTTTGGAATCTCTAATCTTGGATTTGACTTCCACATTGACTGGCACCGTAGCGGGCTTGCGTGACGCATATGCCCAAGAATAATTCAAATCCATTACTGACAGAACTGGCCTATTACTTGGCCATAATGTAGGCAGGATCTTGGCTGCTATGGCGTCGACATTTTGGACTGTGGAAATGCTTTTTACCTTGACCACCCGCCCTTGGAAAGGGAACTTCAAGCATTGGTGGGCGGTTGAGGGGGACGGCATTTAAACTATTCAGCCACAGACGACCCAGAATAGCTTTAAACATCGGGTCTATGTCCAACACATAAAACTCCACGTCCATAACCAAAGGCCCCAGCTCGGCCTGCACAGTCACGACCCCGTGACAAGCACGCCTGGAGTTATCATAGGCCGCTATTGTGGTCGGCGTTGGCTTGAGCATGTTCTCTGAGATATTGCAGGCACGGAGGGTACTCAATGGACACACATTTATTGATGCTCCTGTGTCCACAAGGGCTGATTCCACGGCCGTTTTGTTTCAAGAAATGGTTATACACAACGGCATCTGCCGGGCCTCAGGGGGTGCTAGCTCTGACTCAGAAAATGAATTAGAAGGCCCCTTAGTAATCGTTGCCAAGACCGAGGGCAAGCTGTCTACTGCCACATCTTCACTCACCATAACTTTCTGCAGGAAGGTCTTCAAGGCATCTTGGTGGAGTGGCGACCTCTTGATCAATTCTAACACTGAGATTTTAGCCGGCATCCGGTCTAAATGCTGCAATAAGTCATATCTTCTGCCTGGCATGGGGTCTGCTTCTTCTGTTTCAGCTGCGGGGGGATGAACTTGGAGATTAGGTGTAGATGCACCGGAAGGGGGGAAAATTCTATGGAAGGGACGCCCGCTCCGAAGGGCGCACTGTGGTGCCGACACGGCCTGAGAAGGACCCCCGCTTGGCCCGGTGGGATAGGGAAACGGCGTAGAAGTGGTGGTGAGGATGGCGGAAGTGGGTTTAATAGGCCCTGGTGAAGAGGAAATGGGTAAAGGGTTAAGCGGAGGGGAGATAATGGAGGGTATGGCGGGTGGTGGTGGAAGGACGGATGGAGCGGAGGGGAATGTAATGGGTCTAAGGGGCGACGTGGAGGGAGCGACAAGTGGTGTGGTGATCAAAATAGCGGGTCTAAGGATGGAGGGGATAGTAGGTGCGGGAGAGTAGTTGTGGTGGAGGTCCAAGAGGTGTGCGGGGGTTTCATCGTCAAACGTCCACCCAGCATTGGGGGCCAGGCGCTGGACCATATTTACTTGTGCCGGGGCCGGTGCCGGCGGATGTTGTTGTTGCTGGGGAGCGGGTTGATGTACTGGCATGGGATTCTGATGGATCCCGAGGTCTTGTTGCTGTTGCTGGGGCTGTTGTTGCTGCTGGGGTTGTTGCTGCTGCTGCTACTGGGGCGCCGCCTGCTGCGGCCTGGCCTGTCTCTGTCTCTGCTTGATATCCTCAACCAACTGGTGCATCTGGGCCCAATCAATCCTCTGGCCCTCATGCAAGTCATATACCAGATCTCTGAACTGATAACACCGTTCTATCGTGTGCCCGGGCTACCGATGGAATATGCAATATCGGGACTGGTCGGCTGCCGGATTCCAGTTTGGGCGCTCAGGAGGCAACTGAAGATCACCCATATACATTAGAGCAGAGAAGATATCAGGCAGGGTTTCCGGAAGAGGAGGGTAATGGGCCCTCTTTGGAGCTGGTCGAGCAGAGCCGTAGGCGGCGGGTAGAGGAACATTATTGTACTGCGGGGGCCGCTGAGGCTGTTGGGGTGGGGGAGGCGCCTGTTGAGGGTATTGTGGGACTTGGAAGGTGGGCTAGGGAACTTGCGGAGTGGCGAACTGGGGGTTGCGCTGAGGCTGTGGGAAGCGAGGTGGAGCGGCTTGGTGGGGAAATTGAACAGCCTGGACATGCTCATTAATTTGTACTCCCTCAGTAACGAGGCCCTGGGATTTCTTGGCAGCCTTGGGTTTCTAGGCCTTGAATAAAGAATGGATGGGTGAGTCTTTGAACTGGGTTTGTATGAACTGAGCCCTGCTGTATAACTGGTGCATACTCGAGATATCATTCATTGCTAAAATGTTCCTGAAAGTTGGTGTAGCATTGGAAATTAATAACTTCACTTTTTCTTCTTCTGGGATCTGCCCAGGCACACGTGAGGCCATCTGCCTCCAGCGGTCTGCGTAGGTTGCGAAGTCTTCTTCCGGCTTCATCTTCTCTGCCACTAAATCAGTGAAGGAGTATTCGGGTCCAACCCGATCCTAAAATCTCTGTATAAACCTCTCCTTGACTATCTTGAAATTCTCGGCCTCCTCCATAGGCAAGGTGTAGAACCATTCCAGAGCGACCCCTTCCAACGACCGGCAGAACAAATAGGCCATCAGGAGATCGTCCTGCTGGAATTGAGCTGACTCGTACAAGAACTCCCGAACATGGATGAACGGGTTGCCATTCCCGTCGTATTTACGGTACACGGGGAGCTCGGACTGTGCTGGAAAATGAATGTCCCTGAAGTTAGGGATAGGGACGTCAGCAAGGGATTGCGGACCAACCCGCCTTTGGAGGAGATCAATCTGTTGCTGCATAGCAGCCCACTTGTCAAGGATCTCCCGTTCCCGGGAAGGAGGAGAAGGAACAGGAAGAGCAGTATTTGGATAGGAAGCCGGAGGGTGAGCCGTCTGGAGGGGCGGTGCGTAAGAGAAATAATGGGCTGAGGAGGGGCCCATATCCGCACGAGCTAGCTGAGCCGCCCCTGGCTGTAACCTAACGAAATCCGGTGGGGCCACGAGGGCTTGCGGCGATGGAGAAGCTGTGGTGTAGGGATCAGGATAAGGAATGGAGGGGATCTGAGATTTCCCCTTATCAAGCTGTTGATGGACCGAGGTGGAGGCCTGGCCCATTTCCATGCTAGAGGAGCAAAGGATCTGAGGACGGAGAGGAGTGAGATCAATGGGTGCCGCAGAGGTGGTCCCGCTAACAGGGGAAGTGGTGGCAACAACAGTCGTACTACGAGAAAGAGCTGGGGTCGGGGCATCGCCCCCTTGCAAAGCCTGCCGAATGAGGTGGAGCTGGGTCGGATCCAGCTGAGCCATCATATTGATAATTTGACTGGCGGGATTCTGAATGGAGGGATTTAGAAGACATGGTTGAGAACCGTTACCAAGAATGGTCGGGAGCGGAGGGGCATTCCCCTCTCCCCCTTGTGTATAGGCGACCCGAGGTGGGTCCTCGAGAAGGCCACGAGGAAGAGAATCCTCGTGAGACTGAGAGAAGTCATAAGACGACATCGGGTAGGCCGAATCAAACAAGGGGTTGAAGTAAGAATGGAAACGAGAACGGACCCTAGGAGATGATCCTGAGGGACAGAGACAACCCCACATGCACTAAGAGACCTGAAGAGGGGAAAGACAGATAACCCTAACCCAACTGAATCAAACAAACAAATCAAACCATGATCATGCAAAATGGAATGAAGAGATGAGAGGAGAATCACCCCAATTGTGCAATCAAGTTATTAAAATGATGCTCGTCGGATTTCTTCAAATTTCCCTTTCGAACCTTAGTGGATTAATGACAATATGAATTCTCTCAACCACTAGGTGCCTAACTGGGATGGGAAATGGGGAACTGTGTGAGTCTACTAGGATTTCTCACCGGCGAATGCAATCCTATACTGGGGGTGGATACGGTACAACCTGCCCGATGTCCGTGTGGGAATCCACGGCTCACGGGGGCTTACGGAGGTCCTCGGCGGGATCCCTAGTAGGCTCCAAGGAATATGGAGACGCGAGGAAACCCCACCTCGGCAGGAATGTAGCTAATATGAGAACAGGTGAATGTTCCTATGCACACCGAGTGCATGCACAATCTAGCCTAGCAGCTAACAATCAATGAATAAGCACACACACGAGCAATAAAGAAACATGGTGATGCAATGATGATAATGAAATCGGGGGGATCAATGAATAGTGCCAGAAATAGCAGACCACATGAAATATGATAATCAAAGCATAGCGTACGTACGCTGTGGCAGCAGATGAACGGCTCTTCCTCGATCGCTCCAACAGTAGAACGGTCTGTCTGGGACCGTATAATGCAGGGAGAAAGAAAAACTACAACGTAATCACAGGACCTGAATACATGGGGCAGCAGCGGGGGGCAAAGATATTACCAGACAGACGGTCCATCATCAACCGTGTGACATCCCGAACGGTCTCCCAGCAGCCGCGTACCTACAATAAGAACAAAGCGAAACGCACCTGTGCTGGAGGACTGAACGGCTAGACCCAGACCGCTCCAAATATTGGATGGTGTATATGGCACCGTCTGTAACAGGAAAGACCGGCAAAGCTGGCTCAGACTACAGGGTTGAACGGTGGAATGTCAACCGTGTCTGTGTTGGGAGGCTCTGGGAGAACCGCTCAGGTCCCAGGGGACGGAAACGCACCCCAACCTGCAAATCACTCTTGGGAAGAACAAAAAACTTGGACACAAAGAAAATGGGTCAGCAATCTCAACAGAACGATGGGCATTAGGTGCCCACCGTGATCGCCACAAAAGGGGTGTAGATATATATTTTTCCTCTCCTCTCTCTAAGAATCAGGGAGCATCAAGTGCATGGACCAATGCGTAATGGGCAAATAACGAAAACGAGAGGAAAGTAGAGAACAAAAGAAAGGACCATGATCACCACCAAGGCGCCGCACGTGACCGGCACGCCGTACCTTGGAAAGGAAGGAGCTACAGCGCTGGAGAGATGAACGGTTCTTTAGGAACCGCTCGACTTGACGTGGTCTTACGACAGACCGTCCTTGTACACTGCAAAGGAGGCGGGAGGAGCTGCTGCCGTAGGATGGACGGTGGAAGGTAGACCGCACTCCAAGGAAGAACGGTTGGCAATGAACCGCACCACACGTTGAACGGCCAAAGGGAAGCCGCTCGATCTCTTCACGCAGCAAGCTGACAAGGGTTCGACCTCCACCCTCTCCGGCCGGCCAGAGGGGATGGGCCTTGTGCTGATGAAGTGCTGACCTGCAAAACAGTGTAAAGACACAAGAGAAACACCCAAATTAGAACTAAAAGACGTAGTACATGTTCACATAAGGAGGATTAAGCATAAATTAATGAAAAGGGGAATACTTGGGGGATTTTAAACCCCTAGGGTGACAAAAGCATGGGTGGATGTGTGCATGGAAATGAAAACGAGGGAAGACGTGGGGGAAAAGCAATGCATGCAACAGACGATGAAGAAATCGAGAGACGACACTATTACTCAACACGCGGACTACTCCCTAAACCGGAGGCTCGTAAGAACGTAGAGAGCCTCCCTCCTTGGTGCTAGGTCGCTCAGGAATGCGACAGGGCTTCACCGTCGACCAAAAATCTCCCCCCTTTTGACGTCCGGCCACTGGGGTCTATTTATAGAGCCTAGAAAGCCAGCCTCGAAATTAGGGTTTTTAGGTATTTTCAGGTCAAGATTATAAAAGATAAATCATAGATATTATCATAATCTCTTATCCAGTCGAAACGGCATCAAAAATGGTTAATTATCCACGGAGAAATCATCAAAACAAACTGGGGATAAAGCCATGAATAAAAGAGATAAAAGTCTGTTAAAAAGCCTCATCCGACGGGATGAGCGGTCTTACGATAGACCGCGCAACATTTGGGCGGTCGGGTTCAGACCGTCCAAGCTGTCGGTGGAAATTCAGATAATCAGAAAATCAACCCAATTATCTCTCTAACTGGCCGAAATGCCCGCCGTTGGACCCTCAAAGGTGAACGGTTCTAGTGAGACCGTTCTAGTGTAGAGCGGCCAATAGCCAACCGTTTCACCCTGTCGGTGATAATTCGGATAATTGGATAATTATCTGAGGAAATGGGCGTGCGTAGGACTCTGAGGTATAGGCGGTTGTAATACGCCGGTCCATTGGTTTGAACGGTCCTAATAGGGCCGCACCACAGACTGTCGGTGAATATTCAGAAAAGACCTCAGAAATTAACAAAATGTATGAACGGTCCATATTTAACCGCTCATCATCCGAACGGCTGAGGTTGGGCCGTTTATGCTATGAAACGTTCTATTGACCAAAGCCAAGGCCCATTAAGCCCTGAATCGCCACGGACTTCACGAAGGAGGGAGACAACCCATAAAATGAGCCCAAGACGTGCCACAAAAAAATGGCCCAATGAATGATGGACAACTTGAGGCATCAACTAAATGGGAGTAAGAGAAACGACTCAAATTATCGGTATAAAACGGGTGTCAACAAATACATCATTTAAAATCATGGAGTTAATACAAACTATAGTGCTTTGGCATGAAATTAACATATCCTTAAAATAATTCAAGATCCTTTTAACATGCGATACTTATCATGAACCAATTAATAAATTTAAAGTCATATCAACAGGTCAACACTTAGATAACTAGGCATATTTATAGGTTAATGTGATTGTTCTTCAATTCTATCTACAGTTACTCTGACGGTCGAGAATGGGGGCGTCATAGTGATTGTGACGGTTTATCGAGGGACCGTTACAGTGTTGTAACGCACTGAGTCTAGGCCGTCAGAGATAACAGAGAAATTTAAAAACAACAGAAGGTATGACGGCTTATCGTAAGGCCGTTACATAACTATGACGGTCTTACCTTGATGCGTCAGATAGTCTGCTAGCAGAAAAGATATAAAAATTCTAAGGTTTCAACTTACATCATGTCTGGAAATCATATATAAACTTTCACATGATAGAATGAAGGCTAACCTACTAGAATGCATGGGTTTTCTGTGAATTTGACAAGAGAGTTCCCTTTTAACTTAGTTAGGTTATGATTATACATGAATGCATGACCTACTAAAACATGAAATTCATGATCTATGATGCATGAAATCAATGAAAACCAGAGGGCTTTTATCCCTAACAAGATGTTTTTGCCAACCATGAGATGACCTACCTCTTAACTAGGCTTTATGCTTCTAATTTGAGTCTGAAAAATCGTGCCCTAGTTCTCATTTTCCAGTGATTTTCTAGTAATTTCCCGCTGCTCTAACTCCACGTCCTCTTGACCTAAAGATGTGAAATTTTGAGGGTAAGAAGATGAAACCGAGGTGAACAAAAAGGTCTAAAGGATTGAGCTCTAATTACCTCGTTTAAACGTCTTTATCTCTTGATCTTCAGGGGTCTTGCGTTCAGTTTCCTGAGTTATTATGGTCGAACAAGCAACTTTGGAAGCTTCAACCTCCTTGGTTGCTTGATCTCCTAACATGAAATTTGGAGAACTATTAGTCTAAAGTATACTAAACAAAGTCTTCTAAAGAACTTTCCCAAAATTATGACTCCTTACCTTGATTCTTCACGAGCCAAAAGTAAGGGTCGCTCAGTTTAGAACTAGGTCCTATTTATAAGGTTTTGGCTAGCGTTTGAGGATTAGATCGATTCTAGAGTCCTTAATTTACCAGATCCTAATCCCTAAGAGTCCTTAGTAATGTTTTAGGCTCTCCCAAGTTGATCTCTTGCAGATAGGATCCCAAAGTTCCAATCTTTTTGCTTGTTCTTTCATTCACGGAACTAACAGGGTGTAACGCATCAGGATTGGTGCGTTACGTGCATGTGGCGGTCGCACGATAGACCGTTACATCCAACGTGCACAGAATTCAACATAAATCAAACTCTTTTGTTAATTATCCATATTATTATCCATAAAAATGATATTTATCCTTAAAATACATAAATAGGCTAAATAACCTTCTAGAATATGGGCCAAACTTAATGGGCTTGGTCCTTAAACCTTTTATATTTTATTTAAATAGGCTTGGTTAATTATTTAACACAATTGGGCCTTATAATGACTTATTATTTCAATAATCTATTTATTAATCTATTTAGCTTTTATAACTTCTAATAATTTCTAGAAAATAATTAAAATTCACTTATATAAATTTTGGGGCACTACAATAGTGGTTGCTCCAGGCACATGAGCGTAGACAAAGAAAAGTTCTGCATGCTGGTGGAGAAAGATGTTGGTCATGTCACTTTTGGTGGTAATATGAAAGGCAAGATTATTGGGACATGTAAGGTTGGTAAGTGTTCATTTTGCTACATAGAAGATGTGTTACTTGTTGAAGGTCTTGCATATAATCTTCTTAGCATTAGTCAACTATGTGATAAGGGCCATAAAGTAGTTTTTGACTCACATGAATGCACAATCTATGAACCTAATTCAGAAACTATAAAACTCACTAGAAAAAGAGTCAATAACATTTATTTGGTTGACTTAGATGATCCTGCACATATAAATCTATGTCTAACTGCAAATAACGATGCCTTAGCATGGCTTTGGCATCGTAGGTTAGGTCATGCTAGTTAAAAATGTTGCATAAACTGAATAAATTTGGCATGGTTAAGGGATTAGCTGAAATATCATTCAAAAAGAATAATAAAATCTGTGAGGCATGTACTCAAGGAAAATAGACTAGGAAGTCATTTAAGTCTAGAACTAAAAACCTCTCTTCTAAACCTTTTGAGCTGATTCATATGGATTTGTTTGGACCCACCGGAACAGCTAATTTAACTGGTAGAAGATATGGTTTTGTCATTGTAGATGACTTCTCTAGGTATACTAGGGTGTTTTTCATAACTCACAAGAATGATAATTTTAGTGAATTTCAGGAATTCTCCTACAGAATAAATCAAGATGGTAAGTATTCCATATCTAGCATTCTGTCAGATCATGGTGGTGAGTTTGAAAACTCAATGGAATAATCCACATATTCTCTTCACCAAGAACTCTAAAAAATAGAGTAGTTGAACGAAGAAATAGGACCTTGGTGGAGATGGCTCAGACTATGCTAGTGGAGAGTAGCTTACCTAGAAGGTTTTGGGCTGAAGTTGTGAACACATCCTGCTATATTATCAATAGGGCTATGGTAAGACCTTCTACACAAAAGACCCCATATGAAATCTTGAAAGGTAAGAAACCATCACTAGCTCATTTCAAGGTTTTTAGATCTAAATATTTTATTCTTGTCAACTCTAAAAGAGACCTTGATAAGTTTGAGGCTAAGAGTGATCCATATATTTTTCTGGGGTACTCTGAAACCTCTCATGCTTATAGAATATATAACCAGAAAACTGAGTCAGTCAAAGAATCACCACATGTAGTATTTGATGAGATATCTAACAAGACTAAAACTGACCTTTGTAGGGATGAGGATGAAGGTGAGATACTGGAAGATAAAGAAGTGCAAAGTGCAGAACAAGGAGCTGAAGGTGAGATTGAAGAATCAGGAATTCAGGGGGAGGTCATGGGCAGCTCATGTAATCAGCTTACCAACATTAGAATACTTAGAGACCACCCTCCAAAGTATGTTATTGGTAATCTGAATGAACCCCCTAGAACTAGGTCTCACTTCAGAATTGAAAATGAACTTTATTCATTTACTCTTGTCTCACAAGTGTAGATTATGGAATTAGAACCCCCCCAAATTAAATGATTTGCATGAAAGATGATTTGACAAGATATAGAACTACAATTGATGATAAAAGGGGGGGTTACATGTAATAATCAAAATCCGTGATCGCCACTGAGGCCAACAACATGCCAAATAATATAAAGATCAAGATAGGGCATGTTACATACCTCAGAAATTCAAGATGGCCAAGGGCTGGCCTGGGGATGAACGCGCTGTATCGTCCCAGCGCGTTCTTCAGATCGCGCCAGGAACCTATAGCGTGATATCAGACAGGAAGCGGGGTTATTTGGATTCGTTCCTTCTTGCTCCAAGGCCGGGCAAGGTGCAAGGGCTCCACGTATTAGTCTTCTAGTGCCTGGGGGTTTGGTGGTTTTTAAACCCCTATGGAGGGGCCAAAAGATAGGTGTGGTGTGCGTGTATGCATGTGTTTTGTAAAAGAAGTATTTTTTGAGATCGATATGCAATGCTATGCAAAGATTGGGATGAACGAATTGGGGAGAAAAACTAAGAACTTGGAAGAACACAATATGCCGCTAAATACTCCCTTGGATGTGTGAGGAGCGAGGAGTTGTTGATTTGGAACGAAACGCAGCCTCCCCCTCGTCAAGATCTCGAGTTGCATCCTCCAGAAACGACGGCCAAAGGGTGCAATTTATAGGAAAAAGATCGAGAAGCAACCCTAGGTCGGAGTTCAATTCAATCCAAAGGTTTGGCGGCTCAAATTGAGGTAATCCTACCGATTAATGAGGGGGAAAGACTCCTATTAGGGTTTGGAAGCTTCCTTTGGAAGGAATATGATTGGAAACTTACCAAATAAGGACTCTGAGATGAAAGAGGGGAGTCCGGGTCGGACTGGGTTTCTGACTGAGAACGCGCTACAAGCGTATAGCGCATTCATGAAGAACGCGCTATGACGATATAGCGCGATAATTAAAGGCCCATCAAATGATTTAGAAAAAGGAGAAAAATCCTTTGGGCAGTCACTTAATCAAATGTTGAGTGAGAATAACATCCAAAGTGGATGCTATAATAATCAGATGTCAAGAAAATAACAACTGTTCAAATGATAACTTCAATTAGATCCACAACGCGCTATGAACAAGAAAGTGATAAGAGTGGATAGCGCGGGGATGCCAAACTCGAGACGAGATCCAAGGTATGGAATTGAAATGTTGGGCCAAGAATATAGAGACATCCTAGAAAATCAACCAACTAAGGATCAATTGGGGCATTAACTAGTTGAACAAAGAAAATGCCCAATTTATCGGCCAAAATTGGGTGTCTACAGATGCCCCTCCTTGATATCCGCTTTGCAGGGGAGCGAGACGGAGGTAAAACGGAGGCAAAATGGAGATGACATAGAGTGGTAGGGACGGGGAGATGAAGTGGAAATGCAGTGGAGAGGACTGATAAGTGGATATCAAGGAAAAAAAATACCCATCACAACCAACAAATGATAGGAATAATCCAAAAAACTCTGTGCTAACCACAAGATCGAGCTAGCATCAGCGACTCCTGCCCAGAACGATAGGCGCAGAACAAAGAAAAGGGAGCTGATCAACCTCTTGCACAAAAGAGGCATCCGCAGTGCGTAGCAACTACGAATTTCACTCAGTTTGTGGAATGGACGCGAGCCCGGCGGATCCATCGATGCCATCGTGCGGTTCACAGCTAATGAGTGGATCAAAAGAAGGAGGATAAGTTTAATTGGATTGAAAGGGGATAAGCAAATTCTAGGCAAGGGTCACACGACCAGCGAGATCTAGTGTCCAACTAGGAGTAGTCTTTCAAATTCGGAATGGAATTGAATTTCTTTGTTCAAGAACATAAGCATTATTGATCCTTAATTAGGAAGAAGAGTTGGGCATTTATGAATGCAAAAGGCATGATGCGTGCAGGGCTAAAATAAAAGAAATTGTTAAAACAAATGCAAAGAAAGAATAAAATATAAGATACTCAAGGATAATATTATTAAACCAAAAAGACTTGGGTCAAGAGTTATCTGCAACCACGACGTGCGAGATGAAGTCCATCATCCCCAAATTTGTCTGACCTAACGGCCTATCTGACGATTAACTGCATGTTTCTAGATCATCACTGTTTTTGGTAGAGGGGAACTCAAATCCCGAAACATATGGAGAACCAGCCGGTCCTTGAGATAATATAATAATGTAAGTATCATATAGTAATGCAATAAAAGGAATGGATAAAGAAATTCTTACATGATGGCATATCATCATCTTTCTTTTGCTTTCCTGCGAATTCAATGTTAAGCAAATTCAAGCAAATTCAGGCACGCATAAGCAAAAGAACACAAGTTTCTCATTCACTCTCAACATATATTCTCATGGCATTTCCTTTTCTCTCCCTCCCCCCTTCTATTTTCATTTCTCTTTTTACTTTGGTTATCGCGCTATATATCCATAGCTCGTTAATGTCGCGCTATGAACGTATAGCGCGTTAATCACACGCAGGTTTTCAAAAACCGCCCCCCCCTTTTCTCTCTTATTCAAACCCATACTTCCCTCTCTCGACTCCCTCTCTCGCCCTCTCACCAACCCAAACCCTCATTGCCCTAATCCAATGGAAGGGGATCCTCTTTGACGATCCAAACGGTGCGCCACCCGTGGCCGTCAACGATCTTGCGTGGAGGAGCAACGAACGCCCCCTCCCGTGGAAGAGAATGCCGACTCGGAGGCGACCGTCTCGGCCCGACTTGAAGGGGACGAAATGGAGATCCCCCCGGACGATGCCGAAGAGGTTGAAGGGGCCCTGGCGGCCGAGGAAATAGCGGCGGAGCCCATTGGTGGCGCGGCGGCCCGAAAACGTCGATTGGTAAGAAAACCGCCCTAATCTTTCTTTCTTTTGATTTTTCTTGTTTTTCTTTTCAAATGAGATGAAGACGGAAGGGGAGATGCCCCTTTAGACCGATGTGTAGGGCAGAGAGCCCATGGAAAAAAAAATCTGGGGAATGAGGGGTCACCCCCTACCTGCGGAAGATGAACGCGCTATATCTTCATAGCGCGTTCTTGAAGAACGCGCTATGACGATATAGCGCGATAAAGAACAGAATGCCAGTTTTTCTTATTTTCTAATTTTTATTTTGTTTGACGGACACAAATTGATATTTCTTGCTTTTATGTTGTGTGCAGGGTGCGGAGGGTGTAGTTCGTGCCCGGATTTCATGGACATTGGTTCGGGCTGTCTACTTCGCACTACCGGAGTTTCAACGGCCCCGCCTCCGCCAAATGGGCTTCGGGGAGTTCCTGGAGATAGAGGTGCTGAGAGTTGACGTGGGATTGATAGCGGCCCTGAAAGCCAGATGGGATACGGGGTGCAAGGCCTTCCTCTTCCCCTGGGGTCATATGATCCCGACTCTAGAGGATGTCACCCGTATCACCGGGCTACGGGTGCATGGATCGGAAGTGACGGGCTGCACTTACCCCGACTACCGGGAGATGGCGCGTAGACTGCTAGGCTTGGAGCTGGAGGGGACTGGCCGGACCTCGCTAGTGTCGAGGATTGCTTTGCAGGAGAGTCTCGGCTTGTTCCACACGCAGAGGGAGGTGGGAGAGACTTTGACGGCTCATGAGAGGAGACTAGAGGCTGGAGCCAGAGAGAGTTTCGCGACTGAGGCTGGCGCACAGGCCGACATGGAGCTGAGGAGGTTTCTTATTCTGATGATCGGCAAGCTACTCCTAGCGACTCAGGGTGATGCAGTGAGCTGCCGATTTCTACCCCTACTAGAGGATCTGGACAGAGTCAGACGGTATGCTTGGGGTGCGGCAGTCCTAGCCCATTTGTTTGACAGCTTCGGCATTTCTTCACTCCAGTCTTCACTCGGGGGGTTCTACCCTCTACTTCAGGTATCTCTCTAAACCTTAAACTCCAATGATTAAATTATGCACTTCCTCTTATATTGATCACATGAGCTGCATTTCAGGTTTGGAGTTACTTGTATCTTCTTACCCTCAGGCGTGCTTGGGAGGATCGAGGAGATCTACTGCCCCTGGCGAGACGATGGACCCCTATACGAGACAGCCGATCTTTGAAGGACTAGGTCACCCACATTCAGGAGATGTTAGATACGATGCCCCATATAGAGGTAAGATTTAATTTTTGAAATTGAATTATATTATCTAAATGAGATCCAGGGCAATGATAAATTGAACTATGCAGGTGGTCTGGACTCCCTATCAAAGGGACGCCGAGGTGATGCCCTGGGTGGAGGCGGCCATCCCATACTTCGGGAGAGAGATCTGGTTGCATGCCCTCAACCTGGTCGAGCCACTATACCATAGGTTGATCATGAGGACACTAGGACTCCATCAGGCGGTGGTAGAGTTCCCGACCCAAGCGACGGACCCACGACCTGGACGACGCTTCCGAGGCCTCGAGGGGACAGATGACTGGCGGCAGCGTGCCCGGGAGTAGTACGCAGATTGGAAGAGGCGTGGCCAAGCAGTCCCTACGGGAGCGGATTCAGATGATGCCTACCTCCAGGCGTACTCTCAGGCATACGGCAGCCGAGTTTATCAGAGCGCTCGTGGACAGGTATGCCTTTAAATTCATTTGTTCTTGATTATTCAATATGTGACCAATATGTGTTTATTACCGTTCGACATAGAGGGGAGACTGGCCATGGTACAGGGACTCCTCGATTCCACGATCCGACAGCGCGAGGACCTCCAGCAGACCATCAATGAGCTGGTAAGTACTTGTAACTTAGAATGATTTGGATTTGAAATTCAATTAATGGTAATGCTTTCTTTTTTAGCGCGAGGAGCTGGAGGCAGTCTGATCCTCGCATGGTGCTTCATCTTCCACTCAGCCTGTTTGCGACCACACCGACCTGGAGAGCCAGCTTGCTAGTGCAGTTGCTCGGGCGGAGGCAGCTG
Source organism: Amorphophallus konjac (assembly GCA_022559845.1). NCBI lineage: Eukaryota > Viridiplantae > Streptophyta > Magnoliopsida > Alismatales > Araceae > Amorphophallus > Amorphophallus konjac. The sequence continues at coordinate 168,593,753 of CM040120.1, read as the reverse complement.
GGGCCTCCCTACAGGAGGGAGTAAGCAATCTGTTCTTTTAATCTTAGTCTTGAAAAATTTTATTATCAGTTATTGACCAAGATTTCGGATGCAGGAGCAGGAGCTGCGGACAACGGAAGCAGAGCTGAGGCGCCGCGATGCGGAGGAGCTTCCTCGAGATGTGGCAGAGCTATGCCTCTTACTCGGGGTGGAGAGGAGTGAGCGGCAGAGAGAGAGGGAGGATCGAGACAGAGAGAGAGAGAGATGGGAGAGAGAGAGAGTGGAGCGGGAGCTAGAGAGGGTGGAGCTACGTACCAGATTAGGCATCGCCGAGCAGCGGGCGAAGGATGCGGAGGATCGCTATCGGCGAGGGCGTGAGCGGGCTCAGCGCGAGGGATACTCCCGAGCCTATTCGAGCACTGATTATTTAGTTACCTCCTCCGAGCATCAGAGGAGGGAAGATGCTGAGAGGGGAGCACGCGGTGACAGGGGTTCAGCTTCTCGGGGATCGATGGCTCCTCCTAGGTCTTCCCGGGGAGGACAGGAGGAGGCTGAGAGCTCGCGTAGAGGGGGAGATCAGGAGGAGGCTTAGAGCTCGCGTAGAGGGGGAGATCAGGAGGATCGAGGGGAGAGCTAGAGAGGTTGTTTTATCCATTCTCATTTTGTACTCTTTTGACATACATAGTGGAATGAGACAGTCTTTGATACTTGTTTGCACTTCTTGTGGTTGTTCTTGTGATTTTATGCGCTTCTGTAAAAGGATATCTCCGCAATAATGCCATCAGTAATATAATGTAATTTTTTTGGAATATTTGAAAATATGCAAATTTTTAGGAGTTTTCAAAAGAAATATTTGTATTTTTGTGTTGATTTTGAAAAGATATGAAAGTTTTGGAAATGCTCAAATTTTTTTTTTTGGAATTTGGCAATATTGAATTTTTTTGGAATTTTGGCAATATTCATTTTTTTGGAATTTTGATAATATTCATTTTTTTTTGGAATTTTGGTTAGACATTGCTAATGCAGCATCAACGGATGTTTAAACCACTGGCTAAGGGTCTTAGTTCCGTCTCCTTTCACTCAAAACTGCCCAAAGCCTGGCGTGCATTTAAAGGTCGCGCCCCATGACCAACTACCTTTGGTTAACGGTGCTCCTACCAAGGCCATACCTGAGAAACATTCGGTCTTAGAGGGAGAAGTGAAGAATAATTGAGGATAAGCTTTATGCAGGATGGGAGATGTCGGGACATGAATTCCTTCCAAGGTTTTTTTTCCCCTCAAAGAGGTAATCTGTTGTGCCGGGGCTTTGTGCCTTTGATTTTTAGACCCTTGACATGCATACGACCAGGGTTTTCCCTGCGGGGACTTTGCCTCTCTTGACATGCCATAATTCATACTTTTGCATTTATCAAAATTTTGACTTGATTTTTCATAATAGCCCTTTTGGCTAGATGTATCATGAAATTCATATTGATTTTGGGTCAAGACTGCCCCTATTTGAGACTCCTCTCGTATTGGGGATTACCGAAGTTGGTCATCTCATCCGTCAACCTCTTGCCCCTTCACTTGGCCGAGTAGAGAAGAGAAAAGACTTTCAGATATACTCATGGCATGGCCAAAGTAGCAACGATGTTTTATCAAAGGAGCCGGCTAAGGACGCCGTGAAGTGTGTGCGATGCCCAGCTAAGGGTTGCTCTTAACAAGCGGGGAGAGAACGTTGAATTCCCAACGTGGGGTTTTTATTAACCAAAGGTGCTGCAGAACCAAGCCTAAAGACTTTTTGAGAATGATTTAATTAAGATGAAGGTTTAAAACACCACTTTTAATCCTGTTAAGAAGCACTTTATTTTGAAAATCATGCGTGAAGTAATGATATCATAAGAGTATTTACTTACGTCAACATATTACCTTGCAACATTTGTAGAAGCAGCTATCAGAGGCGATGTTGATCATCGTGGGATAGTCCTCTTTTAGCGAATAAAAGGATTGGAAGCAAAGGATTTGGAAGAGGGTTAACAAGAAGGAGTGGTGCTCAGACCAGACTCAGACGAATAAGGAGAAAAGGAAGAGAGGCGAGGGCTAGAACTCCCTCACTAAGGTGCAGAGACCCTGATCGCAAGGCATGGTTTACAGAAGAAGCAAAAAATTAAGAAGAGGAGTGAGGACTAAAGTTTCGGAAGCAGTGGGAGAAAGGGCAGATGCCTAGAGTAGTGGATGTGGAAGAAGTTGGGTCGGACCCGGGATCAGGAGGAATTAGAAGAAGAAATTGATAGATGGAAAGAGGCGGATCAGGAGGGTCCGGAGGCAGTGGAGGAGAATCATGGGGGGAAGAAGAATCTGAAGGCTCCGGAGGAGAAGAATCTCGAGGGACGCGATGCCCTGGGAAGAAATATGCAAAAAGATGATGAAAAGGAAGAAGAGGATCAAGGACGTGATATCCTGGAGGAGCAGGAAGATGAGACGGAGGAAAGATGGAGGGTCCGGAGGTTTCGGAGGAATGGAATTAGAAGGGTTGGGATGCCCCGAAAGAAGATAGAAAGAATAAGATGGAGAATCCGGAGGTTCCGGAGGGGGAAGATGCCATGGGACGTGATGCCCAAGGAGAAGAGATAAGAAATCCAGAAGATCCAGACGTGAGGGTGTGTAGGGGCGCGATGCCCAAAGAGCAAGATCCGGAGGTTCCAGAGGGGGAAGATACCATGGGACGCAATGCCCAAGGAGAAGAGAAAGATCCGGAGGTTCCGGAGGAATGAGATGGAAAGGGGCGCGATGCCCAAGGGATAAAGAGAGGGGTGAAGGATCCGGAGGTTCCGGAGGAAGCAAATACCGAGGGACGCGATGCCCTGGGAGAATCAGCAAGAAGCCCAGAAGATCCGGACTTGAGAGTGTGTAGGGGCACGATGCCCAAAGAGAAGATCCGGAGGTTCCGGAGGGCGGGGAAGATACGAGTTTGGAAACCCGAGAAAGAAGAAGTGCATGTGGATGCAATTGAATGGATGTGATGAATGCATGGATGCAACAGAATGTATGAGATGCAAAGAATATGAAGAACATGAAGGGCGAGAGGATGAGATCCCCTTCCTTACCCTTGGAGTGGCCCATGAAGAAAATGTGATAGACAAGAATGTGGATGACATTGAATAGAAGGTGGATGAAATAGTGGAAGGCCCCTTAGCACCAAGATAACCACCCCTCCATGGCAATGAAAGTGTATAGCCAGTTGGCCCAATGGATAAAGCAAGAGCCCATGACGAAGCTTCAATGGTAAATGACAACTCCCTTGAAGAGTGAAAAGTAATAGTGTGAGAGAGTTGGAAAGTCGGGATAAGAAGCATTGTGTTGCCCAGGGGTTGTGGCGTATAGAGAGTGTTGAACAAAAAGGTCATTTGCCCTTTGTATGGAAGAAAAGGTTCAAGATTTGAAAGTTGGAACAAGGGGTGCCCTGCACGGCCCTTGGGCACAAACTTACACGGCATGAAAGTTTGACATTCTCTCTTAGTGAGCAGTGGCGGGAACTTGGCTTCTTCGACCATGCTTGGCACAACAACCCGGATCGGCATCCGGCATATAAACTCTTGTATCTTGAATAGCTCGGCTGTAGACAAATCTTTCTTGCCCGGCTCTTGATCATCTTCGGTACAAGTACTTGCAGAAGCACTCCCATTCCGAGTAGTAAAGAGGTGTAAAGCGGAGGTGGAAGGCTCCATGGATGGTGGAGGTATAATGGAAGGTGTTGGAGAAAGGGTGAGTGTAAGCGAATGTTTAAACACGTCGAGCTTCTCCCTTTGCTCGGAAGCAGTCGATGTTGGCTCGAGTACAATAAGGGATGAATACTGCTCAAGATTAGCCACGGGTAAGGGTGAAGGGTTAAGTAGTGGAGTAAGAGTGGCTAGGTCAGGGGTTAAAGGTATAATGGAGGACCGAAGTGGTGGTAATGGGAGGTTAATTGAGGAAGGTTCGGTGGTGAGTTTGCTGGAGGTCGGTGTTGTGAAGGTCGATGGTGGAGTTGACGAAAGTTTGGTGGAAGGCTCGACGAAGGCTAGTTTTTTGAAGGTTGATGGCATAGTGGGAGGTATAAAAGAAGGGGGTTTAGTGCGGAGGAAACGCCGCATGTGGCGACCGGTGTTAGGGATAGAAGGTGACTCATGATGTGTTGGTGCGGGTGATTGAAGTATCGACCCATCATCGTAACACCAGTAAGTCTTAGAAATGGGGGTTGGATTGGGGATGGTGGCTTCGTCATGAGCAAGGGGTTCATCAAGTGGTAGATAAGGGAGAGGGAAGCGAAGGAAACTCGGAAGGGATGCCTGCAGAGCTTCATCATCATGCGCTGTCTTGAATTCTTCAATTGCCGGTTCTTCATTATCGGGTTCAAGTGGACACCGTAGTGAAGGCGTGTATGTGGGTGGTGGAATGTAATGGTATTGTGTATGTGGAGGTGGAGAGTCACATGCGTGAATTGGGTGAATGGGTGGAGGATGGACGGCGTCCACTTGAACGTTGAAACCCGCCGGCTCTTGCTTGCTCGTACTGTCGATGCCGTAGTCGTCTCTCCTATCCTTCCAAGCTTGCTCCAACTTTGTGATGTCATTAAGAGCGGCGCGGAGGGGATTGACTGGAGTAGAAGGAGTGGGCCGTGGGCTCGTAACCCTCTTAAATTATTCCTCCAACGAAGTGACTTTGTCGAGAAGCATTTTTTGGAGGGGTGTGACCTGAGCAACAGAGGGTTGGCAGGGCCTTGAAAGAGGGGCCACATAAAAAGGTCGTGGTAGAGGATTAATGGGATGACCCATAGAAGAACCCGGATGGGCCGGGTTGCAAAGAATAAATGGGCCTTGGGGCCGTGGTGGAGGAGGAGTAGAAGGAGGCGGGTATTGGACCACCCGAGGAGAAGGGTGAATAGGAGGAGATGGGTGATGGGCTACCCGAGTAGGAACGTGAATAGAAGAGGGAAGTGGGTGATGGGCCACCCGCGTAGGATTGGAAGTAGGATGAGAGGAATGAGATGCACCCTCAACAACGGCCTTAAGGGCTTGGATTTGTTGTGGGGTGAGATGATTTAATACGTGCAAGATCTGGGAGACCTTCTCATCGTCAGGAGGAGACGGTCCCGTAGGAGTAGTGACTCGCGATTGAATCGAGGGGCCATGAGATTGGACATTTCCCATGGGTCGGGCAACGCCATAAGAATGAGGGTGTGGTCCCTTGAAAATATGATGAGAATTATGACGAGCATGTTATGATTGAGGAATATAAGATGTGCTAGGTTGTGCATCCTCATTAAGGTTAAACATGTTATTTTGTCTATCAAGGTAAGCCATTATGCAATCAAAGTTCAAGCAAAATAATTTACAAAGAAGCACACAATTTGGAGTGGTTACCGTTGATTTTTATTTGTTTGAACCTTGGTGAATTAATGATTTTTAACAAATTGACATGATCACTCAAGGGAAGAACCTAGTTTCAAATGTGGTACTCCGGTGCCAACTAAGAACACTCTCTCACCATGCATAGGCCAACTAAACCCAGAACTTCAAAGGTACAACCTGCCTAGCGTCCGTGAGGGAATCCACGGGTGCGGGGACTTATGGAGGCTTGGTTTAGGAATTTCCGGTCCAATGAGACGGAATGCTCAATGGAGGGTCCTTCCTTCACCAAGGGGGTGTGAGATCTCCTAAAAGTGTGGGCAGAGGGGGGGTCTCCCAAACCGAATGCAAAGATGAATGCTATGTTATGCAAGAATATCTAAACTATAACTAGCAAATAAAATGAAAAATATATTAAAACAAGAATACATAACAGGAAATGTACAAGATGTAACCAGAGAAGATGACAATCAGAACGCCGATAGAAGGTGTGCGTGAAATACCCTCTGGTGATTAACGCGCTATATGTCCATAGCGCGATCTGATAGAACGCGCTATGGATGTATAGCGCGACCAATGACAGGGTGGGGGAACCCCAAAAGACAAATAATCACACACACTTTGATGGATTAACAAGCAGGCAACCAAAAGAACGAACGTGGTGGCACAAAGAGTCCCACCGTGATCGCCAATTTGTAGATTATGGAATTAGAACCCCCCCCAAATTAAATGATTTGCATGAAAGATGATTTGACAAGATATAGAACTACAATTGATGAAAAAAGGGGGGGGGGTTACATGTAATAATCAAAATCCGTGATCGCCACTGAGGCCAACAACATGCCAAATAATATAAAGATCAAGATAGGGCATGTTACATACCTCAGAAATTCAAGATGGCCAAGGGCTGGCCTGGGGATGAACGCGCTATATCGTCCCAGCGCGTTCTTCAGATCGCACCAGGAACCTATAGCGCGATATCAGATAGGAAGCGGGGTTATTTGGATTCGTTCCTTCCTTACTCTAAGGCCGGCCAAGGTGCAAGGGCTCCACGTATTAGTCTTCTAGTGCCTGGGGGTTTGGTGGTTTTTAAACCCCTATGGAAGGGCCAAAAGATAGGTGTGGTGTGCGTGTATGCATGTGTTTTGTAAAAGAAGTATTTTTTGAGATCGATATGCAATGCTATGCAAAGATTGGGATGAACGAATTGGGGAGAAAAACTAAGAACTAGGAAGAACATAATATGCCGCTAAATACTCCCTTGGATGTGTGAGGAGCGAGGAGTTGTTGATTTGGAACGAAACACAGCCTCCCCCTCGTCAAGATCTCGACTTGCATCCTCCTGAAACGACGGCCAAAGGGTGCAATTTATAGGAAAAAGATCGAGAAGCAACCCTAGGTCGGAGTTCAATTCAATCCAAAGGTTTGGCGGCTCAAATTGAGGTAATCCTGCCGATTAATGAGGGGGAAAGACTCCTATTAGGATTTGGAACCTTCCTTTGGAAGGAATATGATTGGAAACTTACCAAATAAGGACTCTGAGATGAAAGAGGGGAGTCCGGGTCGGACTGGGTTTCTGACTGAGAACGCGCTACAAGCGTATAACGCGTTCATGAAGAACGCGCTATGACGATATAACGCGATAATTAAAGGCCCATCAAATGATTTAGAAAATAGAGAAAAATCCTTTGGGCAGTCACTTAATCAAATGTTGAGTGAGAATAACATCCAAAGTGGATGCTATAATAATCAGATGTCAAGAAAATAACAACTGTTCAAATGATAACTTCAATTAGATCCACAACGCGCTATGAACAAGAAAGCGATAGGAGCGGATAGCGCGGGGATGCCAAACTCGAGACGAGATCCAAGATATGGAATTGAAATGTTGGGCCAAGAATAGAGAGACATCCCAAAAAATCAACCAACTAAGGATCAATTGGGGCATTAACTAGGAGAACAAAGAAAATACCCAATTTATCGGCCAAAATTGGGTGTCTACAACAAGTAGAACCCAAAAATATTGAAAATGCCTTAAAAGACAAACATTGGATTAATGCCATGCAGGATGAACTTAGTTAGTTTGAGAGGAACAAGGTATGGCACCTAGTTCCTAAGCCTACACATGGCTCCATTATAGGCACAAAATGGGTTTTTAGCAATAAAATAGATGAACAAGGAAGAATTGTTAGAAATAAGGCTATACTAGTGGCACAGGGGTATAAACAGGAATTTGGGATAGATTTTGAAGAGTCTTTTGATCCTGTAGCCAGGCTAGAAGCCATTAGGATACTTCTTGCAATTGCATGTAGTCTAGGAATAAAACTTCAACAGATGGATGTCAAATCTGTATTTTTAAATGGTCTAATAAAAGATGATGTTTATGTTAAACAACCTCCTGGTTTTGAGTGTACTGACTTCCCAGACTATATGTACAAGATTGATAAGGCACTGTATGGATAGAAGCAAGCTCCCAGGGCTTGGTACGACAGGTTGAGCTCATTCCTCACATGTAAAGATTTTTCAAGAGGTGAGGTTGATCAAACCCTATTCACTAAGGTAGATAACAAGGACATTCTTGTTGTTCAGATTTATGTAGATGACATAGTGTTTGGGTCAACTAAACCATCCATGTGTGAGAATTTTTCTATTTTAATGACTGATGAATTTGAAATGATTTTAATGGGAGAACTGAAGTTTTTTCTTGGACTACAGATCTGTCAAACTTCAGAAGGAAGCTTCATCACTCAAATCAAGTACATCAAGGATCTATTGAAAATGTACAAGTTGCAAAACCTCAAGGCAATCACTGCACCAATGGGTGCATCAACTAGTCTTGATGCTGACTCATAATGTAAAATGGTTGATTTCAAAACTTATCGAGGTATGATCAGATCCTTGCTTTATCTTACTGCATCTAGACCAGATATTCAATTTTCTGTGTGTTTATGTGCTAGATTTCAGGCTAGTTCTAGGGAATCACAGATGAGTGTGGTAAAAAGGATTTTTAGATATCTATCTAGCACCCTTGATTTAGGATTATGGTATCCTAGTAGGTGTAAGCTAGAACTGATAGCTTACACTGATGCAGATTATATAGGGTGTAGGATAGATAGAAAAAGTACCAGTGGGTATTGTCAATACCTAGGTGGGTGTCTTGTGACTTGGGCATCTAAGAAGCAACACACTGTTACTTTTTCTACTGCTGAAGCTGAGTATGTTGCAGCAGAAAACTATGTAGCCCAGGTACTCTAGATTAAGCACCAACTTAGTGATTATCACATAAATCTTGGGTACATTCCTATTTTATGTGATAACACCAGTGCTATTTCCTTAACTAAAAATCATGTCCATCGTTTCTGAACTAAGCACATAGAGATAAAACATCACTTTTGAGAGATGAAGTATGTAAGAATGAAATTGAATTGAACTTTATAGAATCAAAAAAATAGATTGCTGATATATTTACCAAACCTTTTGGTAATGAAAGATTTAAGTTCTTAAGAAGAGAACTTGGTTTATGTAAATTTCAGCATGATAATTGATTGCTTGAGTTTTCCCGCATGGAATAAGTGCCTTCTTTAATTCATATTGAAAATGTACATGTTTCATGCTGTTAGTACAAGTAAAATGTAGTTGTCATTGCATACATTGCATTGCATTCTGCTCATCTTGACCCTAAAGGTATATCAAAAGGTATGCTGGGAGAAGGGCAGATCTCTTCTGTCTGGAAACCCACGCCTTGTTTAGAGGCAGTCTTCCGCTAGGTACCATGGGTCAAGGGTGTGTCTAAAGTTTGCATCTTGATTTGGTCATGATAGTCGAAATTCATGTATGTGCTGTAAATGCTGTGTCAAGCAGTAGTGCATATGGACAGACGGAGTTTGTTTCAAAAACATCTTGTGTACATCTTATGTCTTCCATGTTGATTGGAGGAGTTCATGGTAGGATATTCAAAGACTGAGTTAGATATGGTCCATGCTGTTGCATCAAGGCAGATGTGATTTTCTGTTCTTATGTCGACACCTGGAGTCGACACCTTTTTGCATAAGTTCTGTCTGTTACCTCCTTTGTCTTTGATTCTGATTCTTTCATTTTTCAGTCGACCGAAATCTTCACTGTTCTTGAATTGAATAATCTCAGTTGGGCCAATGTATTTACCTTTTATATCTATCTTTTCACTTGGCACCTTGTCACTTGGCATTAGATTCTTGTCCACTTAAATGTCTTGAAAAATCTTGAACTTCTTTTGAACATGATATAATGACAATCTGATCTTCAGTTCATTACTCTGAGCTACTGAAAATCAAACATCTTTCATATATGATGCACCATATAAAATTGATGGTTTAGGTCTAATGAATTAAAGAGTTTAAAGATTGAACTCAATGAAAAGGCTGCAGTTCACACTTAATAGCCTTCAACCACATCTAACATGATATGTTTTATAAAATCCTTCAGAATCTGAAAGTTTAAAATTCATGATAAACTTGGTCGAGAAACTTGGACTGTGTATTATTTCTAAACAAAAAGACCTCTATAAAACCAAAGGGCAGCCATGTCAAAAATATGAGTCAACAACTCTATAGGCAGAGCAATGACTGAGTGCACCGAGAAACTGGGTCCTTCATCAAAGATATGAAGATAACCAATGTCATGAAGTGCTTTAGTTTTGTCTGTACAAAAATTGAAATAGAATGCTAAATTCTACTGAGTAACTAGGGGTACTGGTGTTTAATCAATGTGTACCCTTACTACAAAAGGTATGGATTATATCTGACTGTTCTGAAAAATTATGAGCAATAAGTAAAAGAAAATCATGCTGTAACCCTGAGGTGAAAAATCAGAACAGTCAAAAAAATGTTTAATCTTAATACATGTCATAAGTCATTCTTAAGAATTTCAATGAGTTTGAATGAGTAAGATGAAGCGAGATTGAACCTAACATCACTATGTAGTTCTAGTTTATTGTTATTAACTGCTAATGCAAATTTATTCAAAGAGTTTGATTACTAAACTCTACATTCATCTTTCTTAAACCAAATCTCTATCAGGGTTGCATTATGTGAATTCTCATAGAAAGAAGAATCTGAACTATGTATACTTGGTTAATGAAGGTCGAATCAGATTGTAAGCATGTTCATTTTTGGCCTTTCACCACTTTGAAATTGTCATACACACACCTTCTCAACTTTCTGTCACTTCCCAGTCAAGCACAAATTGTTTCTATCACTTTTTTTGCTTAAATTGTTTCTATCAATTTTTTGCTGATGGCAAAGGGGGAGAGATAGTCAGTCTGCATGGTGTGAGTCCATGAGCTTGTCTGCTACGCTATCTTCTAAAGTCATATTGAGTTTCATAAGAGTCAACCTGTATAGGGGAGAGATGAGATATAGGGGAGAGTAAGTTGTGAACTAGATTCCAAATCTATCTCATATTGCATTTGACCGTGTCCATTGCGTATTCTGAATCATAATTTTCTCTGTGTTGCCATTAAAGTATAGCAGTGTTGCCATCATCAAAAAGGGGGCGATTGTTGTGTCTCCTCTTGTTTTGATGCTGGCAATAGTGTGATTAATTTGGATTGTTGCTGGCAAAACTGTTTGGGTTTAATAATATGTGCTATAATGTCTTTTCATTAAGTCAGAATAAGTTCCTTGATTCACCATCAAGTCGATGCATATTCATGCATATTATAGACAGGTCAATGCATCTACGCATCTTGGTCTGGCAGGTCGATGCGGTTGTAGAAGTCATGCATCATCAGGTTGATGCACTTTGTAGTCAGGACGCTACTATTCAGTGTGAGCTAGCGAATGCATTATAAGGTCGATGGGATAAATGAGATCATTTTCATAAGGTCGACGCACATTGTGTATCTTCTTGGGACTCAAGTCGATGCAGCTACGTCTATCTTAGCTCGACAGGTCAATGAATGTTCACAACCTCTTGTGCTCATCCATTCTTACTATGCATAACAACTCTACATGTGTTTTACAGAGGTCGATGCAGTTGTAGTTGGTCTACTACATTTATTCAGTTGCATGCATTGTCAGGTTGATGCACTTAATTGTGTATCGATGCTATTGATGCTAGTCTATTGCATCTGCTCATATCTTTAGAAAGTAAGGTCGTAGCACATGGAGTATGCATCAATGCTTGTGTATGATCTCATGATGTATGTCATGTGACTACCTGATCCTTATAGTATCCAGGTATGTTATGCTTATTTTTATAAACCATGCATAAGTTGACATTTCCTTAAACATTTCTCTGAATATCTCATGATCTACATGATGACAAGGTGTATGATGAAATCCCACATTGTAGTTTACAGAAATATGAAAGTGACAGCATCAATCATCTCTACAACTTGATCAAACACCTGAAGTGTAGAGATTATCGAAGACCAAATTGGTCACGTGGTTCAAGAAAGCAACTTATCTGGCACGTGATGCAAGGCTAATAGCTCAAGGGAAGAATCTGCCATGTGGACTCACTTTTATTCAGAATCTGCTACGTGGACATTCGAATTACATTTGTTAGAAGAAATTTTTTGGGTGGGAGCTTCCCTCCACACTCCCAATTGGAATCTTTTGAGGACCACAAGATTCACATTCATGGGGATAAATAAGAGATCGAGTGTACGACTAGCTAGAGCGACAGAAGAATATAGAAAAATAAAGGAAAGAGAAGAGAGGTAGAACATGAGAGAAGCAGACGAGATTTGCGAGAGCCATTGTAAGCATGAGGGTGAGAGTTTCTACGCTGAGAAGAGTTTGAGAGAGAGAGCTCGGTTCAAAAAGGAGAGAGAGAGAGAGAACAGAGTATCAGAAGAAGGGGAAGATGTCTGAGAGAAGAAAGAGTTTGAGAAGAAGCTAAGTTAGTTTCGACTTCTGGATCATATCCAGAGTTGAATTGCTCAAGAAAGAGCTACATTTGTTTTGTATTTGTTATTTTTTCCATTTTCCTTGATTTGTTCCTGAATCTTTGTAAGATGTGTAATCAGCAGTCCAAGCTGTGAGGTAGCGACGAGGAGTGTTCCTCAGACAGCAAGCTGTGAAGCTCAACTGTTTGTAAAGCTGTGGAATCAGCGGTTATAAGTTGTGGTTTCAGCGAAAGCCTCACTCGATTGAGTGAGGGGTGGATGTAGATCTCAAGGTTACGATCGAACCACCTTAAAATTGCTTCGTCTCGTGTGTGTGATTGCTTGCCTTGTCTTGATCTATTCAGTAGTTTCTCTATCGTATATATTCCTATTGATCGATATCTTAGTGGTATATCAAAGGATGTAGTCGGAAGGATAAGTTACACCTATCTGGAAAATTGCATTCTGCGTGAGGAGATTCATGAATCAAACCTCCGCCTAGTACTAGACTGAGGTGTCAATTTGAATGCTCATCTGCTGATCTTTATATCATCTAATAGTTTGTGTGGTTGACAGCATTTCTTCATTGGATATACTAGATGTTTACTTCAGTTTGAATTGTTAAAGTGTTTCACAGTAGAATTTTCGTTCTACATTTTATTTACTGCTGTAGAATCAAATTTGGGGTTTATCTATTCACCCCCCCTCTAGATCAGTAGCTCATCCATAGTTATCAAAATAGGGCCTTTAAATTAATTCTAATTAACCCATAACTCATTTAATAGCCCATCAATTCTTTTTAAATGCTAAAAAATAGTTTTTAATTCCTAAAAATTCCTAGAAAATTCTTAGAAAATTCCTGGGTGTTACATTGTATCCTATTTCTTGACTCTCAAATTGTTCCTGCAGCCATCCAAGGGTTGTCCTATTCTTCTTAAAGCAAAGATACAAAGTCTAATCTGTGTAGTGGAGAAGAGGTTTGACTGCTTTGTTGTGATTTTGGGGGGGTTACCACTTGGGCACATTCTATTATTAAGTTTTATAGTCAAATATGAACATCGATTGGTGGATCAACATGAGATGCAAGTAAATCTCTTTTGCCCCTACTATCAATTGAATTATAACATGGACTGATAATTTAACAGTCATGTATTTGTTTCTATTAATTTTTAAAGATAAGGATAAAGTTGCCATGTACAAAGATAAGGTAAAAATAGTCCTATTTTAAGGAAAAGGATTAGGACATAGCCACGTCAGGTGTCGTGCAATAGAAATCCCCCTGACTAGCCATTGACATCCCTAGATCTTAGTCCTCAAATTAAAGAGGATTCAGCAGATGAAGTGTCAATTGGGTGAATGATCTTTCAGAGCTTGGAGTCCATTAACAACTTTGTAGTCATCCAGCCCCTATATTGAAATTAGATGGAGCTAAAGATGGTATTCTCCACAGTTGGATTTGCTACATGGGACCTATCATCTTGATTTTGATATCAATGGGCTCACGTTGGACTGGCTACATTGATTCTCTGCCATTGTACTAAACCAAAAATAGTGGTGCAAATTCCATCATCGATGGCAACTTTTTCTCATGATGTCATTCAGACAAACAACATACTCAAACATTCAATTTTATAAAATGAAGTAACCACATGGCAACGTATAAAGTCAGAATAATCAAACATAATACAATTTCTATCTTATGGTTTTCGAAAATAAGAGAATTGTTTTTCAAATTATTGAAGCAAGTGCTAGGATGCCAATGTAGATAGAGGGTCGACCGACATTAAAATCACGAGGACCAATGTTCTTGAACTTAAAATTGGCTAATCTATTTTGAACTTTTTTTTCTCTTTCAGGGCTATCAAGAGAAGTTCTTCAAGGGAGAACTTTTTTGCTCTCCCACTACTCTACTCTTCCTCCTCAAACTCTCTTCTCTTATAAAATTGGTAGTAAAATAAATCTTCCACTATGGAAAAAACAACCCAAACAGTAAGCTCTCATTACTCTACTCACACAAACTCTCTTCTCTTATAAAACTAGTAGGAACATAAATCTTCCACAATAGAAGAAACAACCACACACATACACAATTGGCTGGCATCCCACCTAACTCTACCTCCCCTCTCTCTCCCTTCTCTCTCAAATAGAGCACCCACACACCTCCCCACCTCCATCAGACCCCCTGCTCCCTCATCGGACCCCCTACCCTTCCCCACCGGGCCCCCTCTCACTCCTTCCTGGCCATGCAACCCACACACACACACAAAACTAGAACTCCTTCCTTCCTCCTCTTCACCCTTTGCTCCCCCACCAGACTCCCTCCCCGGTAAAAGGGGAAAAGGATTTCTTATGCTAACCATCGCCCTTGCACAACCCTAACCCTCGTTAAATCTCTACAGAAATGACTGAGCAACAATGGGGGATAGCAAACCCAGTAGAAGGGATAGATTATTGAGACGCCGATTTTGACAGAACACCTGGCCAACGTTGACGACGATGGCTTTGATGCCCTCACCGGCAGACGGCCGCGTCTGAAGTAATGGCCAGACACCTTGTTTGACAGCCTCCCGAAAGCGTGCTACCCCTGCACAACCCTAACCATCGTTAAATCCCTACAAAAATGACGAAGCAAGCAAAGGGAATAGTAAACCTAGTAGAAGGGATAGCTTCGACACCCACTCGTCCGAGTATTGTGACGACGATGTACCACGGGACGGGGGCTTGCCATGGTGAGAAAGATGAGATGAAGAAAGAGAGTAAGGGACGGGGTGTGGTGGATGGTGCGGTTGGGGAGTGAGGAAGAGAGGGAGGGGAAATGTTTCGACGGCGCGGATGGGGGGATTGAGGAACAGAGGGAGGGTGGCAAGCTGGGGGTTCCAAAGGTACGGCTGGGGAGTGGGAAAGAGAGGGAGGGGAAATGTTCCGAAGGCACGGCTCGGGGGAGTGAGGAAGAGAGGGAGGGTGGCGGGGTGGGGGTTCTGAAAGTGGGCTGGGGTGTGAGGAAGAGAGGGACTGGGGAGTGAGGAAGAGAGGGAGGGTGGTGGGCTGGGGGTTCTGATGGCGGGCTAGGGAGTGAGGAAGAGAGAGATTGGGGAGTGAGTAGAGAGGGAGGGTGGCGGGCTTTGAAGGTGGGCTGGGGAGTGAGGAAGAGAGGGACTGGGGAGTGAAGAAAGAGGGAGGAGGTGGGCAAGGGAGTGAGGAAGATAGGGACTGGGGAGTGAGGAGTGAGGAAAGAGGGAGGGTGGCGAGCTCCAAAGGCGGGCTGGGGAGTGAGGAAGAGTGGGACTGGGGAGTGAGGAAAGAGGGAGGGTGGTGGGCTGGGGGTGGGCTGGGGGTTTCGAAGCCGGGTTGGGGAGTGAGGAAGAGAGGGAGGGTGGCTGGCAGGCTGGGTAATTTCCAAAGGCCCGAGAGTTCTTAGCGCCAAAATATGTATAAAGATAATAATTATAGTATCTTAAATCTAAGGGATATATATTCCTCCTATAACAAAAATGAATAGTTATTTACCAATGATAATATTCATGTGTAATATAAAAAAATAAAAAAGATGTATACCTACACGAACAATCGGTAGGTAATGAATAACAAATAAAAGTTATGAGATTATACGGGTGATCTATTCCTACGACTTAGAAAGAGTAGGTAAATACCTACGATATGGTACGTATGCAATATATAACAAATAAAAAATTTAGACACCGATCACTCTACACGTGACATATTCTTACGACACAAATAACGAGTAGGTAACTACCTACGACATTTATCGTATGTAATATATAACAAATAAAAGCTAATGTCATCAATCACTCTGTAGATGACCTACTCCTACGAGGGTAACGAAGTGTAGGTATGTTCCGAGGACCATGTCTATAGATATTTTATTGCAATTATCTATTCCTACGGCTCGACTGGAACCGTACGTATAATATACCACTTACATACGGCATTGTCGGTAGGTAGTTTAATATATCTATATATTCCTATGGCTTACCTGAAACCGTAGGTATGACATACCACTTACCTACGTCAGTGTCGGTAGGTAGTTCAATATGGCTATCTATTCCGACGGTGCTATCGAACCGTAGGTATGACATACCAATTACCTACAACATTTTCAGTAGGTAGTTCAATATGGCTATCTATTCTTACGGTGCTACCGAACCGTAGGTATGACATACCAATTACCTACGACTTTATCAATAGGTAGTTCAATATGGCTATCTATTTCTACGGTGCTACCGAACCGTAGGTATGACATACCAATTACCTACGACATTATCAGTAGGTAGTTCAATATGGTTATCTATTCCTACGGTGCTACCGAACCATAGGTAGTGTATGACATATACTTACGACAATGACATTTGGTAACAAAATATCCTAAAAATCATAGGTATAGGCCCATAAATACTAACAACTTACAAAAGCATAGGAAACAGTTGTATATAAAAACCAGTTTTCCTGTAGTGAGTACTCAAGAAAAAGGTCATTGTTTAAAAGCTGAAAGGAAGACCTGAAGGAACATTGACCTATTGAAAAAGGGTAAGTCAGAAGGAAAAAGGAAAATACAACACAAGACTACCCTACAATTCAAAAATAAGGTACGCCATTAGTTTCATGAAAGTAAATTATTGATGGCGTAATCTTATTCATGTTGACACCTTGGGCTGATAGATTACAAATATAATCTTGTATCAACATTTGAAATTCATGAAATTTTGTTTCAGTCAAAAGCATCTATCTTTCACGCCTATCTTATGGAGAGATAGCTAACTACTTTAGAGAGTAAAATAGGACGATAAAAGCCTATCCTTCTCATTGACTATCTTATCTAACGCCTAATAAAGAAATTAGCTACTATCTGAACAATGCGACTCATCACTTATGTTGAAGAACACACCACATCAACACCTATCCTTTAGAAAACTTTAGCGCCTATCCTAGTTGTCTCCCTGTGCCTATCTTATTTAAATGATTAAAAAATTCCCAAAGTAAAATAAAGGGGAAATAAAATTTTGACTAAACTACCTTTTCTTTTCCCTCTGATAACCACTATAGATTGTTTAATAGTTCTACCCCGCCCCCTTAAACTGATATGTATGCATTAACATGCAACAATATGAACAAAGATAAGGGGGATGAAAGGATGAGAAAGACATACCATGATCGCCACCAATGTTCCGACAACGCCGAAAGGATGAAGAGATGGGAGAAACGACGCCGTGTACCTTGGAAAAGGATGAAGGAGACTTGATCACGCTTGAGGAATGGGGTGCGGGGAACGATGTGGATTCAAACCACCTCGTCTTCCAGCCGGCTAGAAGAAGAGGGCCTCACATTCATATCATGCTCTCTTGCAAAATAAAGCCAGAACACAAAGGAAAAATCCCATTAGATCATGAAATGTAGTATCAATCCCGCAGTGATAAAGTAGCGGTAGAAATTGAGGGCAAACTCACCGGGGGAGATTTTTAACCCCTATGGAAGGGTGCAAAAGATAGGTGTGTGTGTGTTGTGAATGCATGAGAGTTAAAATCACAAGTTAAGATGCAACGAATAGGGAGAAATCGTTGATGCAAAACGTGCAAAAGTGCAGCAGAAAGTGTAAAAAACTGTGATGATTTATGAAATTGAGAAGAGAACTAAGAGAATAGATAACCAAATTAAGTCCAGAAAGATGGGATGGAAAGCTAATACTTCCCTCTTCAAGATGGGGTCAAATTTGTGAGTTGGAGATGTAGCATGGCTTCGCCCCACGTCCAGAAAGAGCCCTCCTTCGCAACTATGAACTTGGGTGCTTTAAATAGGAGCAAGAAACTTCTAGAGATAGATCCGAGATAAACACTTAATTTTGGGGATATGGATTGATAAATCTCATGGATAATAGTGGGAATAAGAGTCCTTAATCAATTAGAGTCGATCTGGAAGCTTCCTCTCGGAGAAAATGGACCGAACAAGGTCTACAAGGAGTCCTACGGTGAAGAAATCAGAGTACAAGAAGTTTAGGACTCTCTATTTGGCACACAATCTATCGCATGATCGCATATGGAGCCAAACGGTCTAGGAAGGACTGCAAGGCTATGGCAAACGGTCTAGGGGGTGACCGCAAGGCTTCAGGGGTGAAATGGGACAATTTCGGGCAAGTTTGGGGCCAAACGGTCTACTGAAGACCATTTTTGTGGCCTAGCGGTCTTCCCAGGACCGCTAGGCTGCTGGAGGAAAAAATTATGGGCAAATTTTGTGTAACTTTGGTGATAGCACGCGGAACGTGAGATAAAAGGGGGGGATGAATAGATCACGTAGAAATTTAAAGCAATTTGAAACACAGGAGATGAAAAAACAAGTCGCAGCAAGTGAGTCTTCCTGAACAGCCCACGAAGAGACAATCCAACAAAAACTTAATGAGAAGAGGTTGATTTGGAACCGTGAACGAACAGCTTAAGAGCTCAAGATGCAAAGAGAGATCATCCAAACAGACTCCACAAGAGATTAGACAGACAAATCACATAGAGGAGACGGAGAGTTTTTAAGGTGGTTCGACTGCGATCTGCAATCTACATCCACCCCTTACTCCACAGGAGTAAGGCTTCCTTGCACTAAGCAATGAAAGACCACTGCAGACTCAGTCTGCTGACATCCGCTGCCTTACAGCTTGCCACAAGGGAACAAATCCCTCTACACCGATCCTGCAACCCACATGATCTGAACCTAACCTTGCTCCAATAAGATCAGAACCGGAGGACCAACCTCCCGTCATATAAATCAGAGGGTACACACGAGTGAGTTTGTGAGTTCCCTACACTCGCAACTGGAGACCCAATCTCCCTTCCTCTAAAAACACTTAGAGGGTAACAGAGCAGTATATAAGAAATTGGTGAAGCAACATGAAAATGAAGAAAAATGAAATAAAAAAAAATAGTCACTCAAATCAGCGAAAATGTAGCTTCCTAAGAAGCAGTCTTTCAACATCAAAATACAGAAAAGATCACTCAGACTCTCTCAATTCTAGTCAGGCTCTTCTCTCAAATAGGGATGTTCTTACTTAAGCAGTGGCTGCAGATGCTCTCGTTTTTCCAATCTTCAGCAGCTTTCTCTTGCAGCCTTCGACCTCTTTTATAGCTAGAAAATGGGGCATGGTTAACACGATTCCCGCCCATTCCTTCTGGCAGAGCGGATACCTTTTTGTTTCCAAGTGGCAGGATCATCCTTTCTTTTTGTTACCTCAGATCATGAGCTCTTAAACCTGGTACATTGACTTCCACGTGGAGTACCTTCATTGGTTTGGGTTCGCCGAACACCTGCTCGACCAGGTGACAGACCTGCCAAGCAAGAGAAGACATTAGTGGAAGCTACACTGATCACGGGCATGCACAGACCTTGATTGAGCAGAAGCCAAGACATGCACATGCCTTATATGCGTGCATGAACAAAGGCTGCACCGACCTTATGCAACCCAACGCAAAGATTGCACGGGTATTATGGCACAACACAAAGCAAAGCACGGACACTAACATGCCTTCTACAAGAAAGACTGCACATACTGCAATGTGCATAATAGAAGATATGAAAAAAAAAGGATGTGCACTGACCTGATTTAGCATAAAACCCTGCACCGGCTTAGTATGGTTAAGATAATTTAAGACTTGCACAGACTTAGAATGCTTCGTATCACAAACATGCACAGACATTATTGCTCAAGGAAAAGACATTGCACCAACTTCGATCATGCCTAAGACATGAAAATGCACCAACCTTGTATGTGTGTGTAGGCAACAAACACACTGACTTGGTGCGAGAATTACACCGACATGTGCGAGCCAAAGCTTGCACCGACCTGCATTAGCAATCGTCCAGATAACCATGTGCATCGACCCTATGTGCTTTCATCGCACTTGCATGCACTGAGATAATGCACATATTTAGCAATGAAATGTGCACATACTTTGTGTGCATGGTGCGAGAATTGCACTGACTTGTCTAATGTATGAATAGACAATGCAACGACTTAGTCACGTGCAGCAACTAGGGTTGCACCGACTTGATGCTTGTATGCATAGACTCTACTCAGTTGAAAAAAAAGCATATGCACAGACGCAATGCATGATGAACTAAGTATGCATGGACTTTCTGAGTAGAACTAGAGAATGCAGTATCTGAAAAATGAATAAGTGGGATGTATTAATATTGACTATCAGGATTGACTTATAGTGTAAGACATCATCAAAACTGTAGGAGTGCAACAATCTCCCCCTTTTTGATGATGGCAACACTATAGGTCATATGCTATACTAAACAACATAAGTGAGCAGGCAACACTAATAATGAACAGGACAGGAAACAATGACTCACAAATTTTCTCCCCCTTTGACAACATCAAAAAGAAGGGATCAAATGTAAGAGCTGTGTGGAATGAATTTCACAAATTCTCCCCCAAAGCTCATTTCAGAATGGAGGGTCCTACATTGAAGACAATGTAGAAACTGAGATAGTCAGTAGAGAAATACACACACATGAGATGAATTGTTCTCACCCTTAAGATGTGATGATGGGGGACTGACAGAAGGCAGCCTAGATGAAATTTCAAACTAAGTAAGGGGAAATTAGATTAATCTCCCCCTTAATACCAGAAAGATGCTGATGATTCAAGCTTCCTCATTTGAGAAAAGTAGAGGAATTTGGGTGGAAAGAAGTCATCACTGAGTACAATTCATTTTGAATTTAGTAGTGAGTGGAAACTGAGCACAGGAATTCTAACGGGATTTTCAATGGATTAAGAAGGGTTTTCAATGGGATATAAATCTCATAAATCTGGAGATGAGAAAGTTTAAGAGTCTTCCATTATAAGGGCTTATGAATGAATCTTTAGAGACTGAAAAATGCACCGACCTTAAGTGTGTGCGGGCAAAGAATGCACCGACTTGGTGCGTGCAGAATATAATCTGCACCGACCTTATGTACCCGGGCAGCGTATGCACCGACATGGGATATACATGCTTCAGTGAAGTGCATCGACATTTACAAGCTAGGTGCAAAGATTGCACCTACCGGGATTGTGCATAAAATGAAAAATTGCACCGACCGTGTTTTATGCATGAGCGATAGCTGTACCGACCTCAAACGTGCATGCTCAAACCTTAAAAGCAACATGCACCGAGCTAAGTAAGTGGAGCAGTCAATATGCACCGACCTTCTACGAGCGAACAGAATGTGCAAGATGCAAGGAATGCACCGAGCCAATATCCCTTAAGCCTAGTATGCACATTCTAAGTCCAAGCAAGTGTGCACGGACTTTGGCTCTAGATGACTAATGCATGTAACAATGCATGCACTGACTTATATGCAATGAGTAAAGGGGGAGATTTGCTTGATCTCCATGATTAATACTATTCTTTCCTTTGTGATGAAGTCAAAGGGGGAGAAGAATGGTCTGATATGAATGAGTATAACTCATAGTGTTGCCATCATCAAAAAGGGGGAGATTGTTGTACCCCTGTGGTTTTGATGATGTCAGCATTATGACTAATCTGGTGTTGCATTAGTATAACTTTGTGGTTTTTATGATGTCACACTATGGATCATCTGCATTAGTCATACTTGTAAGGTAGGTCGGTGCAACCTCCACTGAGGTCAGTGCATACATTCATTACATTGTTTCCTATTAATGTCGGTGCATACATTCATTACATTGTTACCCATTAACGTGAGTGCATTACATTGTTGAAGTTAGTGCATTTCATTGCTTAAAGTCAATGCACTGCTTAAAGTCAATGCATGTCACTGTTTGTGTGCATATAGGTCTGTGCATTTCAAGGTCAATGCATTCACTTACATTCAGCACATTATGTCGATGCATACTCATGGTTCAGCAAGCTAAGTCAGTGCACTTCGGTGTTTATGTCTGTGCAGGGTCATTTCTCTAAGGCCAAAGTTCGTGCACATCTTCGTTAAATTGCACAGCAAAGTCAGTGCATGTCACTGTACATGAGCATTTAGGTCTGTGCATTCTAGTTCGTGCACTGCCTTGGCAGATGTAAGTCGGTGTAATCTGTGTATCCGGCTGGCATCATGTCAGTGCAACTCTTGTGCAGTACAGTAGCCAAGTCGGTGCAAGATCGCACTGCGGAGATTACAGCCGATGCATATCTGGCGTGTGCAACACTGTCCTTGGTGCAATTTGCATTGTATGCATTCACAAGGTCGGTGCAACTCTTGTCACTGCACGCAGGCCTAGTCGGTGCATGGTATGTTGAACGCGTAATAGAGTTGGTGCACATCTTGTGTGACCGAGCATAAGGTCGGTGAAACATGTGTTGCTGCATGCAGAACAGATCGGTGCAACACTCGTTGTTGTATATCTGAGTCGGTGCATCTTTCATATTAGAATCTGTGCATGTTTCGACTTGTGCTTAACAGAGTCCGTGCATATCACTATAGTATAGCTATGCATCTCGGTGCATTCTTTGCATCTTGCACATACCTTCTTCCTTTTTTTCATCAATGACTGTGCATGTGTCTATATCATTACCTATGAAGTTTGTGCATGTCATGTAGTGTATGTGCATGTCTCATGACAAGTTGAGAAAATAATATAAAAAATTGAAAAAGGGTACTGGATTGAATAGCTCAAATTCATCTTCTTGTGAAAAATGTATGGAATCGAAATAATCTTATGATGCTTGTTTGTCTGAGAATCAAAAGCTTAAAAAACAAATTGGATTGCTAAAAACTGAAAATAAAGAACTAGCGAATGAGATATCTGAACTTGAAGAAAAACTCAGCTCAACTAATGATGATCAGATTCTCGTTAGCAATCATGTGCAGTATGGGAAATTGCTGGAAAATCTTGAACGTGTTAATTCAGATCTAAACAAACTGAAATCTGAAAACGAATCTCTCAGGAAAACTGTTAAAGAAAATGAAGAAAAATTTGAGAAACTTAAACATGAGAAAAACTTGTTTGCTGAAAAATTTGAAGCCATCAAATTTGTAAACATAGAGCTGCAGAAAAATGTTGAAAAATAGTAAAAAGATTTGTAGGTGTTTAAAACTGGAAGAAAACATGAAGTTAATCCAGAGGATCAGATTCTTCTTAATGAGTTAATTCAAAATGACACTCTGGTTAAGGAAAATGAAAAGTTAAAACAGCTGAACTCTGTTATGTCTGAAAGATTTCTAGCCTTAGAAAGAGGAAAAATTATATGTATGGAAGATTCTGAAAAATTGAGCAATCTGGAACAAGAAATTGAGAAATACAAAATCGCTAACGAAGTACTAGATGAAGCTGTTAATTGCAGTGAACAAGAGATTGCTAGCTATGAAATAAACATTGCATCACTAAAAATTGAGATTCAGGATTTGAAAGTGGTGCGGACACCGGAGCACACGAGCGGCACGGGTCGGCGAGCCACCGGTACCGCACGCGGAGCACGACTCAAGCCACTTCAGCGTCCATCTGGCTCAGAGATAGCCTGGAGACTCCCCCCTGAGTCTCGACATTTATCATATTTGTTTAGACGTTATTTGTGTGTAATGTGTGTGTGTTTCATTTTATTCAGTTTGTAATTTTGATTGTAAGAGGGGTTTATTTGTAAAATGGGACTCCCGGGCCCCACGCCCCCCCCCCCCCCAAACCTCTTCCCATTGATCCACCTCAGCCTAGGGCCCCATGTGGGGTCAGTCAACATTTCAAATGGAGACATCTAGAAGGTTGAATGGTAATTGCCACATGGGTAGACAATTGGACTTCAAAGTCCAAGGTAGGCTACCTACCATTCTACAATGTCCCCCCCTTGGTCAATAGGCTGCCCCCCCTTATATTTTATTTAATTTTTGTGTGTGTGTCACATTCAATCTAGGCCATCCATTCCTCCATCCCTAGATCCAAGGGTGGCTATTGGATTTGATATGTAACATATAAGTACCTTGTATTTTCTTATTTAGGAGAATTAATGCATTTGAATTGGAAGAAAATCCCCTTGAACAAGGCCTAGGCCGCCCCTCTCTCCTCCTTGCAGCTGGAAAGGCTATATTATGGTGGTGTGACTCCACCCCTATCAGTTCTTGTCGCCGCCGCCGCCGCCACGTGCCGCCATCGCGCCTCCACCATCACCTCCGGTGTTCTGTCCATCCAAGACAGAGGTGTCTTCTCCGAATTCTTGCTCTCCACTCCATCGTGTTTTTGAGCTGGGATTTTGAGGGGATGTTCCAGAGGTGTTCCTCACGATCCACAAAACTTGGTTGGTCATGAATCTTCCATTTGATAATTGTCCATTTTTGTCCAACCTATTTTCCCAGATCTGTCTGCTTGCTGTTTAGATTTCCACCCGCCCTGTGTTTCTAGTGTTCGGACCCCTTTGTGATTTTTTCAGGGGCTTTTCATTTTATTGGGATATCTGTCCATCAACCCCTCCCTCCAATATTTTTCTTGAATTTTGATCCACCCTTCATCTATTTTTCAAAAATCTCTTTCAGATCTAGCTACAGTGTTGTCCACCTCTGTCCAAATCCGACCCCCTTTCAATGCACAAATCATAACAATTCGTAGCCACCTCCAATCCTTTCATAAAAAATATTTCCATTTTCCTTGTTCAAAATCCTACAGCTTTTTTGAATAACTCAGAAGCTGAATCGGATGTCTTCCTGGCGGTCAACGGAAGTTCTCAGAAAACTCATCTGCAGATCTGAGAGCTCGGGCACTGTACAACAGAAGCTTAGAAATTCAACAAAGTCCAGATCCATGCAGATCTAGTAGATCTATCTAGGCCTAGATTAAAGGTCTTCAAGAGAGCTTTCCAACGATAGCTTATGTGCCTCGATCCGACATCGGGGTTGATCGCAGCGGCCGTTCTCACCGGGGCGCGCGCCTGAAAATAGCAACCAAAATCCGTGGGCAGCAACTCCAAAACGTGGGAATCGGAGCCGATCGACCACCGACCGGAGCTTCCGGCCGACCGCCATCTAGGGAGGCGCGCCACCAGGGATCCCCATCACAGTGGGTCCCACCCCACCAGAGCTGGAGGTCGGGGCGGTCCGTGGGCCCCACTGACCCGTAGATCGCGCCGTCCGATTTGCACAAAAACGCGGGTTTCGGCACCGCCAGGTGACATCAAAATGCTGCCCGTCAACCCAATTCGCGTGATTCCCGGGCCCCGCATGTGACCTTTTACCTCCCTACGTGGAGTCGGTCGAATTAGTGTATTGCTGTAATAATTGTTAACCGGGAGTCCGTGATTGGCCGGGGTCGTCTTCCCTACGGCAGGTGCGTGGAGGTAATGGTCCTAACTTCTCGGCGTTCATTTGCTAGTTTAGTATATGGTCTTATGCCGCTGTCGAGAGCATAGGATACTAGCCCGTGTGTCCATGTCACCGCTGTGAGCGTGAGAGTGACCCGTCCCGCGACTTGATCTGAGTCCGGAAGTTGAGTCGGACTACCTTGAACTCTGCCGGTTCCTTAACCGCGCACGATCCACGCTTTCCCTCGCATGGGGACAACGAGTGAGTTTGCACTTCTGTTAGCGACGTGTAGCCTGTAAGAGCTCTTAGTGTCGAGCCGAGGTCGCTCTAGTAGTCGTGTCGTTGCTAGTTGAGTCATGTCCATCCCATATAGTGTCGTCTCCTCAGTCCGTCCCGCATCAGTTTGGTATCAGAGAGAGTCGAGTTTAGGGTAGTCTTTGCATAAGTCTTGCATAGTCTAAGGTTACCCCACACACCTTTGCTCGGTATATCAAAAGGTGTTGTCTGAACGTTAGGCTACGCCTATCGGGAAGACCGCACACTTGCGCGAGTGACCTTCGGGTCAATTATCTCCGCTACGTATCGAGTCTTGCTTGTGTCTAGGGTGTAGTCGAGTCCCATTATTTTCAAAACAAACAAAAAAAGAGTGTTTTCAAATTGCATTTCATCCCAATAACACGGTATATAAAAAGGTGTTGTCCGAACGTTGGGTTACGCCTATCGGGAAGGCCGCACACTTGTGCGAGTGATCTTCGGATCGATTAACTCCGCCCCGTACCGAGTCTTGGTGTCTTGTCCTTAGTGTGCATACATCCCAACCTTGCATAGTCGGTCTCGTCTCATGTTCCAATGGCCTTGCATGTCCATTCCTAGGGATCCGTTCCCATCCTTTGGCAACTATGGCCAACCCATGCCAACCCGTCCAGGGCGACAAGTCCGTGTCCGAGTAAATTAGGGACTTCGAAGTGTACCGGTTTGGAAACGAGAGCAGCACGACTGCCTCCCAGTTCCGGAGAGGTTTGCGGCTTCATTTCCGGTATGAGTGTCTTATTCGTGACGCGTTCTCTCTGGCGCAGTGTTATCAGGTCACTCTCGAGGTCGAGCCCTTTGAGGCCCGGTTTGATGCCGCCATTCGGCGAGCAGATGCCGCCCTTCGGCAAGCCTCTACCTCTCAGTCGATTCCCTAGCTGGTCGGACAGCCTACCCCTTGGTCTTCCCCACCCACGAGAGCTCCCACGCTACCACCCTCTACTTCCGAACTCTATTCGGAACCATCTCATTTGGAGCCACCCAAGCCCGAGCCACCCGTATTTCTAATGGGTACACTTTACATAGCCGAGTCACTACTTAGTTGGCTCAAGGATAGCTTGGTCTCACTTCCCTTCCAATCTATGGACCCTATCCTACCTCTGGTGCCAATCAACTCATTCCATACCACTTCCCGGTCTAGTCACTATGTGGATACATTGGATGACCTTCTTAAAGGGTTAGACCGGCAATTGACATTTACGTTCTTGTTGGCTCCAGGCTTCGACCGACCCACAGGTCGAAGTTTCACTCATCCCGCTTTAGGGTCCATCACCTCTGTGTACACCGTGGGTCATGTTACCACGGAGGTTCTTCTACTCCTCCCGTTACCGGTCGAGCCCGACTTCATTCCTTTTATCCCGAGGGAGGAGCCATATCTTCTATACACTGTCTCATCTACCACGATGGATGGAGGTGACCATCACCTTCAGGAATTTCAAACATGGGACTATGTAATGGAAGAACCGAGGGGTCACACATTCTTTGACCCATTCGACCCCTTCGCTAGTGGGCCTCGTGATCCACCACTTCCCTTCTACCTTGTCAAGGAAGTCCCCTACCACTCTCTTCCCACTCAGACCAATCAACCTCCACATAGCAATAGGTCCGATGATTGGGGAACATGGCATACCTTACCTACATCTAGGGGTATTGACAAAGGTAGTTTTAGATCTCCCAATCCTCCATTCCACCTCTTTAAGGAAGTCCACTATAACACTCCTCCTACTCGGGCCTGGCAACCTTCACATGGCAATAGGTCTGAACCGTCATTTGGGGGTAATGAAGAATTTAGTTTCCCCGGTCCACCTAAACCACCCAAACCTCCCGGACTTCCCACATCCAAACCCAATGTCCATGATTGGTGCATCGTAGGATGTCTAGGAGTCCACCATGACATTAACCTCCGGTTATGTCAAATGCATGCATGGCACACATTCGGATGTCCTGGACCACCTTGGATATGATTGGGTTTGACTAACATTAGGTTTGTGTAGGGTCGTGTATGCATCTGTGTGTTTTTCTTTTTGTTAGGCATGTTAGGAGTCTACATGACGACGTCCGTCGTCACATTGAGGTCAGCAATACACGTTACAAAGAGCTAGTCGATGCTCACCGACACCACCGAGAGTTCC
This sequence comes from Amorphophallus konjac, assembly GCA_022559845.1. NCBI lineage: Eukaryota > Viridiplantae > Streptophyta > Magnoliopsida > Alismatales > Araceae > Amorphophallus > Amorphophallus konjac. The sequence continues at coordinate 168,565,863 of CM040120.1, read as the reverse complement.
AAGAGGGCAAATATGTCATGATCAGGGTAAGACATGAATGGTTTTCCTCTGGAACTGTTAAGAAGTTGCAAGCTCGCGGAGCCGGTCCATTTAGAGTGTTGAAACACGTTGGATCCAATGCGTATGTTGTGGACATGCCCGAGGAATACGGTATAAGCTCTACTTTTAATGTTTCGGATCTAGTTGCATATAGGGACCCAGCGGTGATCCCTAGTGAGCCTTTCAAGCCATCTCCTCCCATTGAGAGTGAGCCCACACCTGAGTGTCCACCTCCACCCCCTTTGTCACGGCAGTATGAGCATATAGATCATATACTGGATGAGCAGGTGACAGTTACCAGGAGTGGATCCTACCCGTGCTACCTAGTGCGATGGAGAGGACTGCCCGCTACCGAGGACACGTGGATCACGCATCGAGAGTTGCAGCAGATTGATCCGGACCTTCTGGAGCGATACCAGAGCGATGCAGACCCTTACTCGACAGGGTCGAGTTTCTCCCACCCGGGGAGAATTGGTGAGGACATCGGAGCACACGAGCAGCGCGGGACGGCGAGTCACCGGTACCGCACACGGAGCACGACTCGAGCCACTTCAGCATCCATCTAGCTCGGAGACAGCCTGGAGACTCCCCCCTGAGTCTCGACATTTATCATATTTGTTTAGACGTTATTTGTGTGTAATGTGTGTGTGTTTCATTTTATTCGGTTTGTAATTTTGATTGTAAGAGGGGTTTATTTGTAAAATGGGACCCCCGGGCCCCACGGCCCCCCAGACCTCTTCCCATTGATCCACCTCAGCCTAGGGCCCCATGTGGGGTCAGTCAACATTTCAAATGGAGACATCTAGAAGGTTGAATGGTAAATGCCACATGGGTAGACAATTGGACTTCAAAGTCCAAGGTAGGCTACCTACCATTCTACCATGTCCCCCCCTTGGTCAATAGGCTGCCCCCCCTTATATTTTATTTAATTTGTGTGTGTGTGTGTCACATTCAATCTAGGCCATCCATTCCCCCATCCCTAGATCCAAGGGTGGCTATTGGATTTGATATGTAACCTATAAGTACCTTGTATTTTCTAATTTAGGAGAATTAATGCATTTGAATAGGAAGAAAATCCCCTTGAGCAAGGCCTAGGCCGCCCCTCTCTCCTCCTTGCAGCTGGGAAGGCTGTATTCTGGTGGTGTGACTCCACCCCTATCAGTTCCGGTCGCCGTCGCCGCCGCCACGTGCCGCCATCACGCCTCCACCATCACCGCCAGTGTTCTGTCCATCCATGACAGAGGTGTCTTATCCGAATTCTTGCTCTCCACCCCATCGTTTTTTTGAGCTGGGATTTCGAGGGGATGTTCCAGAGGTGTTCCTCACGATCCACAAAAATTGGTTGGTAATAAATCTTCCATTTGACAATTTTCCATTTTCTTCCAACCTATTTTCCCAGATCTATCTGCTTGCTGTTTAGATTTTCACCCGCCCTGTGCTTCTAGTGTTCGGACCCCTTTGTGAGTTTTTCAGGGGCTCCCCATTTTACTGGGAGTTCTATCCATAAACCCCTCCCTCCACGATTTTTCTTGAATTTTTATCTGCCCTTCACTTATTTTTCAAAAATCGCTTTCAGATATAGCTACAGTGCTGTCCACCTCTGTCCAGATCCGACCCCCTTTCAATGCACAAATCATCACAATTCGTAGCTGATGGAAATCAAAGCGTGCTGCCAGGCCAAAGCTGATCGTGGAAGCTGATGGGCCGTTGATGAACGCGCTACCTTTGGGTAGTGCGACCTAAAGAAGGCGCTAGGTTCCCCTAGCGCGATCTCAGCCAGAAGCTCGACTGCAGACGGTCCAACTTCCCGGCGCTTGGAACTCCGAATGTCTTCAATGTCCACTGTTTTCCATGGATGTAATCAATGTTCTTGCATCGTTTTGTCTTTCCCTTTCCCTTTATATGTACCCCCATCTTGTTTGATTAAGGAATAGAGAAAAAAAATGAATGTTTGAAAGAGTTTGAGTATAGCATGGCTATCTCACCCCCAATCTTTGGAATCCCCTCCCTCCTCCCCTCTCTGGGTGCGATGCCCATGCTCTTCTTCTGATCCTCTACCTTTCACCTTCTCTGGAGGATGACCGAGGTTCTGGATGCACCGGTCCTGCGATGGGATCGGGTGTGAGGCCCCATCCGGGGCTTCGTTCTTCGTCCACCGACGAACGCCGCCCTCCACCACCGCCAACAATGCTGCTATGGTCAAGACGGAGCTCGGTTGCACCGGTCCTGCGATGGGATCGGGTGAGAGGCCCCAGCTAAGCCCCTCACGGTCCTAGCACGCCCTACCACGTCACCTTTCTCCCTCGTCGCCCACCCCCGCATCCACCTTCACCAAGTTATCCTAGCTAGTAATAGGTTAGTTTAATCTATGTTTAGGATCCCTCATGTGTTTGTTTAAGATCCCTCGTGTATTACCCACCCTACAATGTGTTTCCCCCTGTAATTCACTCCCCCGAAGACATCCACGGGCGTCCCAAAACCAAAGATTGTCGTTCTGCTGCTGTCTGAGAACGTGCTAGGATGATATAGCAGGTTCTTCAAGAATGCGCTAGGAGGCTATAGCGCGACCTTGATCAGAAGGAAGAAGACCCTCAAGCCCGTTTCACATCAGTAGCCACCTCCAATCCTTTCACAAAAAATATTTCCGTTTTCCTTGTTCAAAATCCTACAAGTTTTTTGAATAACTCAGAAGCTGAATCGGATGTCTTCCTGGCAGTCAACGGAAGTTCTCAGAAAACTCACCTGTAGATCTGAGAGCTCGGGCACTGTACAACAGAAGCTTAGAAATTCAACAAAGTCCAGATCCGTGCAGATCCAGCAGATCTATCTAGGCCTAGATTGAAGGTCTTCAAGAGAGCTTTCCAACGATAGCTTATGTGCCTCGATCTGACATCGGGGTTGATCGCAGCGGCCGTTCTTGCCGGGGCACGCGCCTGAAAACAGCAACCAAAATCCGTGGGCAGCAACTCCAAAACGTGGGAATCGGAGCCAATCGGCCACCGACCGGAGATTCCGGCCTACCGTCGTCTAGGGAGGCGCGCCACCAGGTATCCCCATCACAGTGGGTCCCACCCCACCAGAGCCGGAGGTCGGGGCGGTCCGTGGGCCCCATGGACCCGTAGATCGCGCCGTCCGATTTGCACAAAAACACGGGTTTCGGCACCGCCGGGCGACATCAAAATGCTGCCCGTCAACCCAATTCGCGTGATTCCCGGGCCCCGCATGTGACCTTTTACCTCGCTGCGTGGAGTGGGTCGAATTAGTGTATTGCTGTAATAATTGTTAACCGGGAGTCTGTGATTGGCCGGGGTCGTCTTCCCCACGCCGGGTGCGTGGAGGTAATGGTCCTAACTTCATGGCGTTCATTTGCTAGTTTAGTATATGGTCTTATGCCGCTGTCGAGAGCGTAGGATACTAGCCCGTGTGTCCATGTCACCGCTGTGAGCGTGAGAGTGACCCGTCCCGCGACTTGATCCGAGTCCGGAAGTTGAGTCGGACTACCTTGAACTCTGCCGGTTCCTTAACCGTGCACGATCCACGCTTTCCCTCGCATGGGGACGACGAGTGAGTTTACACTTCTGTTAGCGACGTGTAGCCTGTAGGAGCTCTTAGTGTCGAGCCGAGGTCGCTCTAGTAGTCGTGTCGTTGCTGGTTGAGTCGTGTCCATCCCATATAGTGTCGTCTCCTCAGTCCGTCCCGCATAAGAAAGCTTCCATGTCTAAATTTGTTAGTGGGCAAGATAATCTGAACAAGCTATTGGGAACAAAGGTCAACTTTCAGAAGGAAGAGTTGGGCTATAACCCTATAAATAAAAAGAATTTTGAAAATAAAATTCAAACATCTTTTGTTTCTAGCTCTACTTCTCACATTTCTCAAAACCCACATGTTTTTCAGTTTTCGGCTCAGAAATCTATACAACCAACTGATCCACTTAAGAACAAAAAGGTTCCTGCCACTTCACTGCATGATGTTCAAAAATCATCCACGCACACACATACACATGCACACAGAAAGAAAATGTCATGCCATTACTGTCATAGAATTGATCACTTAATGCATGAGTGTAAATTGAAAGATAAAGATGATCTGAATGCTAGAAAAATGCATGCTAGGGGTTCCTCTGTCAAGAAATTTCCTGCCACTAACAAAAAGAATATCACTTGCTTTAATTGTCGTAAGGTAGGACATGTAGGTGCACAATGCTGGTTTGCAAATGGTAAGAAAAGCTCACATTCATATCATACAAAATTCTCTGCAAACCAACATGATTTTAATAAGAACAAATCTGTTCCTATAAACCAGCACATCACTTGCTATAATTGTAAAAAATCTGGTCACAAGGCCACCGAATGCTGGTTAGGCTCTTTCAGAAGAAATCCCATTAGCTGCTCTCAATGTGGAAAGCATGGCCATACAGTCAAGGACTGTTGGCATGTCCAGTGTAGAAATGAGAATTTCAAATGTGCTAGATACCCTGCTAGGGATAATGTGCATGGTAGAAATAAAAAGAAAATTTTCCATGATAATGCTAATATGCAGAAAAGATATCCAAAACCTGCTGTTTCATGTTATTACTATGGGCAATTTGGGCACTCCATGAATGACTGTCGTTTTATTATGTTTGATGACTCAAAAGCCCAAGGACTGTGGAAAGCACCCATCAAAGGTGCTGTTAACCATGCAGGACCCAAGACTATTTGGGTACCTGCCCATGCCAAATAATGTGCTAACTTGCAGGTGTGCCTTAGAGCGGAGAAATAAAATGGGTAATAAACCAAGGCACCGAACTAGGTAAAACACCGTGTCTGCAAAATTCAGGTAACATCCTTGTACTCGTCAGGTTGATTACTTGAGTTCTTCTGTTAGATGCATATCATGTTTGATCTGTATTCTGAATTTCATGCATACATTCTCATATCTGAAATTGACTTTAACACATCAAATGCATATGAATACTGTTTGAAATTTGTCTGTATTACATTATATATCTTACACAAACATGTGTTGCATAGTTCATTGAAAAATGGATGCATATAGTTCATTGTCATGTATGATCATTATGGTATATCAAATGGTAAGCAACTAAAGGGCAGATGAAATCTGTCTAGAGGTTCTTACTATGTGTGAGGTGATCCTTAAGACCAAGTCCTCTGCCTGGTACCATGGGTCATGCTGTACATAGATCAGTCCAAGTGTCCATGAGCATAAATCATCAAACTCTCTGCATATCTGTCAATTGCATATGTTACATTCAGAATGTCATATATGGCATTCTGTTAAAAGGAGTCAGTGCATTTGCATACATGTGTTGATTTCATTTGATTCATTTTGAAAACCCAAAAAGAAGTGATTTTATGCATATAGACAGGGGGAGCATTGAAATTCTTCAGTTCTATCACTGGTTGAATTCTCACTATCTATTCACTTGATTCATCTTGCCATATCCACATGTCAGTGATTCACATCATCAAATAATTCTTGTTGGATGATTGATTCTCATCTAAATTCTGATTTTTGAAACTCTGTCTGATACTTCTTACTTTGCTAAATGAGAGCTTCATTTGGTCAGATTGAATTCAATTCCAGACTTTCCTATTGGCTTCTGAATTTCTGATATGACTCATCTTTAGATTTCCTGCTCTTCACGAAATATAAGTCAACTCACTTGAATAACTGTGCATAGCAAGCATGAGTTTTGAACTCATCATACTCATTCATATCAGACCATTCTTCTCCCCCTTTGACTTCATCAAAAAGGAAAGAATAGTATTAATAATGGAGAAATCAGGCAAATCCCCCCCTTAATCTCAGACAAAAACTGATGAGTCAATCTTCCAAAACTATTGTCGGACAAGCAGAATTAAGTCTGATACCACTAGTTGATAAACTCAGTAGACTGATACCAATTGTGATGAAAAGTGATATCAACAAAAGCACAGGTGAAGTCATAGAATTTTCCAGGTCGAACTCAAGAGGCATCAAGATTAGTAAGCAAAGGATACCAATGAATTTTTCAGGTCGAACAACAGTTAGAGACTGAGTACAAGAATTTTACAAGATAAATCAACATTCAGACTTCAAAGTGAGTAAGTAGACATATTTTTGAATTGGAGGTGAGTTGTCAACAAAATTCAGATCATGACAATTTATGTTAAGAATATTGAGCAAGAGTGGAGCACAGAACTGACTGGATTGCCAATGAATAGATAAGGCATAAAGATTCTCAACAGGATACCAAATTCATAAATCTTGATAAGCAAATTTCAGACTCTTCTATTATAATAGATTATGAATGAGTTTAAGTTGACCAGCAAGATTTAATCATGATCTATACAAAGTTTATCAATGAAAATCAATACTCATATCTGAAATCAAGTTTTAATAAAGATGAACCAATTGCACATATGATATTCTTATTTAACCTCCTTCTATCTTACTCATTCAAACTCAATGACTCCTTTGGGAGTTACAAAAGATAGTATTGAGATTAAACAAATATGAGTGTGACTGAACTTGTCTTTAGTTTTTCTGAATTTTTCTTTTATTTAGTAACATTATTTTTCTTGAGCAAGTCTGGTTAAATAAACACCTTTTTACGGGAGGCACAACACGTCTTAGGTGAAGTGACCCAGTTACTCAGTGTGACAACCATGTTGCCTCTCAATGAGAACATAGTTATCAATTTGAAGTATCTTTTTACATGAGGAGACACCTTGATCAAAGGCCAGAATCCCCAATTACTCAACACAACCATGCCATTGCTCTGCCAGATTTTCAATCATCTTATAGCAGAGGTAACTATGACACATCATGACATGGGTTGACTCTATTTCTTTGATAGAGAACCCAGTTTCTCTACGAACAAAGTCATTGCTCTGACTTTAGTTTTCTTTCAAATGTTTTCAGATATTTCAGACAATGCTCAATATATTGAAATGTTTAAGAACAATACTTACTACATGTATTTTATCCAAAGGAAGCCATGTTTTAAAGTTTCAGATTTCAGAAGATTTTACATGAAATTACATGAGACACTTGGTTAAGATTTATTAAAATAATGATTCAGATATTTTCAAGTCTTTTAAATCCAAACTTAATGAATACATTAGACTTAAATCAATTTGATTCATCAAACATTCTTAAGCCAATATAATAGAAGATTCTTCTTTTCAGAATATGTCTGATTTATGATTAGGGTACACAGATTAAAATCTTCCAACTTTCAAATGAATCAACATTGACAATGTAACCAATCAGTAGGAACAATAAAAATTTTTCATTGAGAGAGAGAGAGCAGAAAACAACAATGATGCAGCAAGGGGTATGCGCTTGAGTAGTTCAGCTTAGAAGCCAATAGCTGAGTCTGGAATATACATAGATCAGTTTTACAGTAGTGACAAGAGTTTAAGTGAGGTTCTTCTTCAGCAAATTAAGGTGTAGCATAGAGAAATTTCAGGTTCAAGACATGAGTTGTAGGTAGAGCAGAGATTGCAGAAAAATTGAGAATGTGGCTAGTCAAAAGAAATATCGGTTGACTGAATGAGCAGTTCAGGTCTATCGAATTGACAGTGAGAAAACACAAGAATAGCTAATAGTTTTATAAACAATACAAAGGCTCCTCCTGACTAAATGCAATAGATATCAAGCGCATTGTTTATGTCATAATTAGGAAAATGACAAGTATGAAGCATGAGTACTCGTGAGCTCCCCCTGATTGCATGCACTCAACATTTTTTTTGGTGTTTTCAATTAATGCAATGCAATTCTCCTTTTTGAAATTTTCAACATTGATGGAGTGCTATGCAATTCACTACATGTATGCATATGCAATGAGTGGCATGAGTCATCCTGTAGGGACAGCCAAACTCCCCCTGACTAAATGCATTAAGAAGCTAACATTTAAGTGCCACAAATACATAGATCATTGTGCAAGAAAACTCATGAATTATACTCATAAAATAAATATGCAGTGCATTCTATTATCATGTGCATTCCAGATTTTTAGAAAAGTTCAGTTAGAATATGCACAAACAAATTAACATTTTATGCAACCATCAAAAATAGAAAAGAAAACTCAGATGACAAACCTTAAACAGAATTCACAGAGCTGGCCTGAAAATTGCAGACGTGGTGTTTTCACACTTGAGTGCCTTAGTTTATTAACCCCTTGTTTATTTCCTTCCAAGGCACACCTGCAAAACATCAAACTATTTTGCACAGGCAGGTACCAAGGAGTCTTGGGTCCTGAAGTGATAGTGGCACCTTTGAAGGGTGCTCTCCATAGTTTTTGAGCATTAAGATCATCAAGATCCATCAGCTTACAGTTGGACATTGAATGTCCAAACTGACCACAGTAATAGCAAGTAACAGATTTGAAGCTCTTTTTATGCACATTATTGTGATCATTGAATCTATGTGCATGAACATTAAAGTTTTTATTATTATGCACATGAAAGTTCCGGTTTTTGAAACTTGACAACTGGCACTGATTTGCTCTATGGCCAGGTTTTTCACATTTAAAACATGAAGAATTCATTCTGTTAAAATTCTCATAAAATGCATGTCCTTTTGCAGGGATTTTAGCAGGTTTGGAGTTAAGTGTTCTTCCCTTAACATGCCAACACTTTGCAGCAATGTGGCCTAATTTGCCACAATGAAAGTAATTAAGTTTCCTTTTAGGAATTGCATGATATTTAGCATGGAGTTGTTTGTCATGCATTCCTATAGCAGCTAGGTCATCTAATTTCATATGTCTACACTCATGCATGAGATGACCTATCTCATGACAGTAAAGGTATTGAATTATTTTCTTTTTAACAAAGGAAGGTTTCTTAGCATGAGAATTCCTAGCATGAATTCTACCAAATTTCAGATCATCCTTCTTCATAATAAAGCAATAACCCATCTCATGACCAACCTTTCCATAGTAAAAGCATTCGACATTCTTGATAAGAAATTTGTTGGCCTGAGCTTTCTCAGCATGTTATTCTCATCAATCTTATTCAATATTTTTCTTTTCTGATTTGTTTTCTGATTCTCTTGAGTGGCAACTTGTTTTGAGGACGAGGAGGTAGAAGCACTATCTATGTTTGAGCTACTCACAAAAGTTGTGTAGAGTTTATTTCTCATTTCCTGCTTGCTGCCTTTCTTGTTATTAAAATTTTTCTTTTTAAAAGCAGCTTTCAGATTTTTACCTTGCTTTTCAGTTTTCTGTGCAGTAAATTGAAATATAGATGGAACATGAATTTTTTGCTCATAACTCTTCACAAACACATTAGTCATTTTATTTCCATCTGTCCTTTTATTGACTGGACTATAACCCAGTCCCTCTTTCTGAAAGTTAGCATTTGTTCCGAAAAGTGTATTCAGATTGTCCTTTCCCTTAATAAATTTAGATAATAAGTTTTTCAGATCTTGAATCTCAGAATTCAAATCAGCAGTGTTAGCTTCGTAACCAGCAATCTCAGTTTCACAGGAAATAACCTGCTGATGCAAAGCATCATTCAAGCTCTTCAAAGTAGAAATTTCCTGTTTGAGCTCATGTTCCTTATTAACTTCTTCTTCCATTAGCACACATTTTCCATCTTACAAAGTCAACCATTTATCTCTCATGACAGTATTTAATACCATGAGCTTCTTGTTTTGTTCCTTCAAATTTTTATTCTCTTCCATTAATGCACTCACTCTCTCAGACTCATCATCAGATGTGAACTCTCCATTTTCAAGCATTAGAAGCTTATCTGATATGACAGTATTCAGATGCTTCAATTCTTCATTTTCCTTCATTGGCTTTTCATTTTGCACAAGTTCATTTATGAGAATCTGATCATGTTCATTCATTCCTTGTTTTAGATCTGTTTTGGCCTCATTCAGATTCTTTTGGAGTTTTTCATTTTCAGCTTTAATAGCATCAAGTTTCTCACAGATTACTTCATTTTCATCTTGCAGTATTTCAAGCTTTTTCAATTTATTTTCTAAAGATGTGATGTGTATCTCATAGCTAGCAATCTCTTGTTCACTACAATTAAGACATTCACTCAATACTTTGTTTCCAGTTTTGTGCTTTTCAATTTCTTGTTCCAATTTCTCATTTTCTTTTCTTCGAGAGTCAATTAATTCTTCTTGCATTTTCAGTTCAGATTGAAGGTCATCATTCAAATTCTGTATAGAGATACACTTGTCACAAGAATTTTCAATCCTTCTTATTTCAGATTTCAAGTGTTCATTTTCAGACTTCAAAGACTTTATGTCAGAAGTCATGACCTTCCTCATTTTCTTCTTTTCAGACTTGACAAACTTATACTTGCCTAAGAGACCATTGTACAGAATCATTAAATCATCAAAAGTGAGTTCATCGGATTCGGTACTTACTTGTGATGATGTCTCCTCCTATTGATCACTGTTGTGATCACTCCGGCTGGCCACCAGACATTCTTCTTCCTCTCCTTTTTGGATACGAAGCGGTTCATCCAAAATTTCCTTTGCAGTGCTACAGCCTGAGATAAAAGGAAAATCATCAGGATTAATTGCATCCTTCGTTAGATTTAGAGCTTTCACATTTTCATCATTTTTCATCTTGTGATCATAACTCCACTTGGACTCATCCTTAGGGATTTTATGTGGACCGTGAGAGATAACCTTCCATAGTTGTGGATTAACAGAGTTAACATGCTTGCACATTAGATATAGTTAGAATTTAATACTTGAACCACCGAGTACCGGAGGATGAGCCAATAACACAGATCAATACCAATTAAAAGCAGTGAATTCAAACCAATAAACCCAGTCTCACAAAATTGCACCAAAAGATGGCAGGATCCTCTATAGATCGTTGGATCTGGATAGTCAGAGACTCGCTCTGATACCGAGTGTTGGGGTGCTAGACACAAATTCAGAGGGGGGGTGAGTTTACAGGATCAAGCCCCTACCATTGTGCTAAAAGCTCGAGCTGGTAGCGAAGGTTAGACCGTATTTCCTTATGACAGTGCAGAGCCCCACACTATCATGCTGTGCGCGGACATGAGGGGCTTCGCACATGGACCCCATAATCCATGCGGCGGGTTGGGCTGCCAAGCACCGATGGTTCCACGTGGGTCCCATACCCCACGTGGTACACACCAAATTCAAGGAGACGCTGGCATAAACCAACAATCTCAACCCCAGCGGCACTTGGGATTTGAACCCGCGACCTCGCTCTGATACCAGTTTACAGGATCAAGCCCCTACCATTGCGCTAAAAGCTTGAGCTGGTAGCGAAGGTTAGACCGTATTTTCTTATGGCAGCGCAGAGCCCCATACTATCGTGCTATGGGCGGACATGAGGGGCATCGTACATGGACCCCATAATCCATGCGGCGGGTTGGGCTGCCAAGCACCGATGGTCCCACGTGGGTCCCGTACCTCACGTGGTACACTCCAAATTTAAGGAGACGCTAGCATAAACCAACATTTGGAAATCGGAGCATATCTCAAAAATGGTGCAGAACTAGCGAAAGTGGTAGAAGAAGAAAGTGTAGATAACAAAATGATCAACAACTTTCATGAATAGATCAAGATGAGAAAACGAAAGGAAGAGGGATAAAATGGGGCGAGAACAGAGAGAAGAAATTCTGGGATGTAGGTGAATAGCACAGTTCGCCAGAAAAATGTGAATAACATGAAATCGGTGTAGAAATGGCCAATGGCGTAGATGAAGAAATTGTAGAGCTTTAAAAGAAGAACAACTGTGGTGAATGGCACATTTTGAATAGAGGAACAGAAGATGATGAAAAATGGCCGTTTTCAAGACTGTGCAGTGAAAGGGGCCGAATGCTTGATGGAAAGTCGACCTAAATGGGCCGTAAGTCGACTTGGAAGGCGGGAAGTTGATAAGATAAGCTCCAGGACTCTAAGAAATCATGATCTCCGAAGTACAAAGGGTAGGGAACAATGAAATGAGCTCGAAATCCGTCCAAGGAAGACTCAAAAATAATGGGTAATTCGGGACATAAAAAATGATGAATAAGAGAAATAACGCAATCTTGCGGGCTACAATGGGTGCCAACAGATGTCCCTCCTTGATGTCCGCTTTGCAAGGGAACAAGCGAAAGCAACGCGGAGGTGAAATGGAAAGGAGATGGAGTGAAAGCAAAAGTGATGTGAAATGGAGATGACGCAGAGATGAAGCAGAGAACTGATAAGCAGGCATCAAGGCAAAAGACACCTGTTATGACCAACAAGCGACAATAATTCTCCCGAAAACGTCGAACTAACCACAAGGAATGGATGACGCGGATGAAACATGCCTAGAGAACTAAACTAAGGGAGAAAAGGAAACACGATCAACGTCATCGGGGACACAATCCATGACCAATGAGGGGATCGGAGGGAAACACTACTGAAAAGTTGGAAAAGGAAAGATAAAATTGAAATAAAATCCAGACATGAATCACGCTGGCCAACCAGACCAAGCGGGAAGATAAGAGAAATCATTCAAAGTCAGAGTGGAGTGAAAATCTCTTATCCAAGAGAATTGAAGTGCAATTAACCATTGTTGAGGAGAAACCTTGAACGGATCACGAGACATGTATGCCCAAAATGACATGATGCATGCTGGGCTAAAATAAAGAAGTCATTAAAATGAATGCAAAGAAAGCTAAAATAGAAAGTACTCAAGGATATTATTGCTAAATCGAGCAAGACGGGGTGAAGAGTCTTCTGGAACAACAGTGTGCGAGACCGAGTCCATCGTCCCCCACCCGACTCAACCGAGCGGCTTATCCAACGATTAACCGTATGGTCCTAGATCATCATTATTTTTGTTAAAGGGGAACACCAGATTCCAGAACACATGGAAAACCAGCCGGTCGTTGAGAGATTATAATAATGTAGATACCATATTGTAATGCAACAATGAGAAGGGATAGAGAGCCATACCTGACTTACCTGCCAAGGGAAACGACATTTTTTGAATTTTTTGATATAAGACAACCAACAACTTGAATATAACATCACAAAAATGGATGAAAGATAATATAACATAACATAACGAAGGATGAAATGACATAAACAACATATGCAAGACATCACATGAACAAACAATAAGCATGAGCGGGACCAAAGAACAACGGTGGGGCAAGACAACACCACAACACGGAGGGACGGCACACGCGGTGGGATAAGACCATGGTGGGACAAAGACACGTGGGATGACAACCACGGGGGACAAGAGATACGGACAACATATGGCATGGTAGGATAAGACGCACATGGGATGATAACACAGTGGGACGAAAAAACATGACAGACACGGAGGGACAAAATAACACGTGTGGGATGATGACATAGAGGGACATAGACAAATGTGACAATGGTATGGCGGGACATAGACTTGACGAATACGCTCTTCAATCAAAGCCCAAGATCAAATGAAGCAGAATCGCCAGGTTCATAATCGTGAGGCAAGGCCCTCTCATAGAGACATGATGAGATGAAGTGAGAGATGAGAAGGACACAAGCTTCAGAATAGATCGAGAGATAGGATTGAAGAAGGAGAGAACAGATCAGAAATATGAACATAAGGTAGTGCAAATGATATGAAGCAAAGGATTTGAACACCTGCAACCTGCACAATAAGTAAACAGATCATACTTATCCTCAAAATAAATAAATAGATGAATAAAGACCAAAAGACAGATATTTTTGGATTTTTTGAATTTTCTATTTCTTTGAATTTTCAACAATATTTGATTTTTTTTGAGACTTTTGACATATTTGATTTTTTTTTAGAATTTTTGAGATATCTGATTTTTTGGAATTTTTGACATATCTAATTTTTAGGAATTTTTGATAATATTTAATTTTTTTTTTGGAATTTTTGACATATTTGATTTTTTTGGAATTTTTGACATATTTGATTTTTTTGGATTTTTTGACATATCTGATTTTTTAGAATTTTTGACAATATTTATTTTTTTTGGAATTTTTGACAATATAGCAATCTATAGCACCCAAGACGGGATCGAACTACTGACTAGGGATCGTCGTTCTCACCGCTCTAATTAAAGGCTTCCCTTAAGCAGGGCGTGCATGTGAGGGTAGCTCACACCAACCGCCTCTAAAGAATGGTGCCCCTACTAAGGCCATACCTAGGATTCAACCCAGCCTAAGAGGGAGAAGTAAAAGAAGATTGGAGACAAGCTTTATGTAGGATGGGAAACAATAAGACTCGAATTCCTTCTAGGGCACTACCCTTCAAAGATACAGTCTGTTGTGCCGGGGCTTTGTGTCTTTGATTTTGAGACCCATATTTATCAGCACGTGTGCGACCGGGCTCATGACATCCCGCGGGGAACTGTACTGCCACTCTTGCCATGCCTTTCATTCCATAATTTTGCATTCTCATTCATTTTGAGTTTGTTTTCGATAGCCCTTGCTGGCTAGATTTAGCACGAACGCTCACTTTTCGAGGGTCAAGACTGCCCCTATTTGAGACCTCTCTCGTATTAGGGAGCGCCTAGGTTGGTCATCTCATCCGTCAATCTCTTGCCCCTACACTCAGTCAAGCAGAGAAAAGAAAAGACCTTTGTGCATACCTATAGTATGGCCAAAGCAGCAACAGTGTTGCCTTAGAAGCATCAGTTATGGCTCGCTGTGTAGTGTGTGAAAAACACGTACTCAAGATCACCCTCAATAATCGGGGAAAGAACTAGACTCCCAACACGGAGCTATCACCAGCCTAAGGATGCTGCAAAAGTGAACTCATTTTTTTTCTTTTTGACTAAAATTTGACTAAAATTGAACCAAAACCACTCAACTATGTTTGAGGAACAAGCATTATGACCATGCGCAGGAATAATAGTGACAGAAATAATAGCATGTTATTGCACAAAATAAAGATACTATGCAAATCCATAGTGTGAAAAATAGTATCCTGAAGCCATCTTGACCATCGAGCTTTGAACATCACGAGCTTTGCATTCCTTGCTTGACAAGACAAAAGAGAGAGGATAACAAGGGGTTGTAGATTCCTCTACACGGAGGAGCGACAGACACTATACTGGATGAAGAAGGATAAAAAAGAAGAGAGACGAGGGCTAGAACTCCCTCGTTAAGGTGCAGAGACACTGATAACAAGGAACCAGATACAGAATAAACAGAGATCTGCTGGGATCAAGGCGGACTAAAGCCTCGAAAATAGCATGAAAAAGGGCAATGACCCTGAAAGGGTGAAGAGTGAATGGCAAGATGAGAAGGAAAATCATCCGATGTGGTCGGAGAAGGGGAATCAGAATCACACGACATGGTCGGGGAAGGATAATTAAAATCACCCGACAGGGTCGGGGAAGAAAAACCATAGGCACCCAACAGGGTCGGGGAAAGAGAGTCATAGACACTCGATAGGGTCGGGGAAGGAGAATAAGGACCCGATGATACCGGAGGAGAAGAATCAAAAGATGTCCTAGGATCGGGACGATGAGAGGACATAGGTTGAGTCCTAGAATAATGAGAATGTAAAAAAATCGGAGGCCCTAAACGAAGAGAAGAAAAGCGATGGTTCACGAACTCGGTAGGAGAGGAGAGAATCGTAGAGATAGAGTTAGAAGAGGGAAGATACACCACCCAGGGGTGGGAACTGAGCAGAAGAAATGATGAGTGAAGAGGAGAAGAAGGAGAAGTGGACCCCTGAGTGCACAACTGACGGCCCTTGAACTTGTGTCGCCGTCTCTTCTTAGCTGAAACTGGCTTGTAATGGACCCGCCTGGCGTGGCTCGGACCATCAGGTTTCTTGACTTGAAATATCTCTTCAAATAACGAGCCCATCTAGCAGATGGCCTAGCCCAGTTATGAACACGCTACCTTACCAGGGTAGTTGCCCCTAGACACCTGGTGCTAACAACAGTAGATGGACATTCTTGGACAAGCAACCCTTCAGAGTGATGAATATCACAAACCCACGGGATTTTGTCTCTCGGCACTAGAAGCATGAGATTCAGCCACTCCACTCGGAACTCAGCCTTGAAGCACAACTCCCTTGATAGAAGCAAAGGACGGAACTGAGGGAGATCAATGCACGGCGTTGACGTGGCCGGCTTGCTAATGAACCGAGGGAGATTGCATAAGATGTGTCGAATGTCCTTCGAGAATATAGAAGATACGAACAATTGCCCCTTGAACATAGAGTGCATAATCCGCTTGGCGGCTGTATGAGTTACCATAATTAGGGTAGAGAACCCATCTTGGCCAATTATCTCAATAGAAACAGAGCGAGGAGAAATAGTAGCATCAATGGTGAACTCTTCGACTAGCAAAGAGATTGCCACCGGTCTCACTCTTGAAGAAACTGGCATCAGTTCAAGGGAACTCTTCTTAGCAACCGTCATCGGGAGTATAGGCACATCATCCCCAAAATAGCCAGGAACCAGGACGCGGATCGACATGCGATCGATAAAATCCTGAATCTTGAAATGCAGAACCGGCATAGAATCATCCTGACTTGACTCATTGTCTCCCTGGGGACCAGACCCAAGGGGCACCAAAGATAACACACACCCGCTCCGTGGGGTGGAAGTGGATGGAGAACTAGAGTGTTCGAAAGGTTTGATAGGTAGTGGGGGTGTAGGTTTGGAAAGCATGGAGGCTTCAATGGGTATGATAATGTCAAGTGGAGGCGAAGGCCATGCAATAATGATGGGTACGGGTGAAGGTAAAGATGAAGGTGGAGACGTGGCCTGCTCGAGCTCGGGAGACGAGGGTAGCGATGAAGGAGGTAAAGGTGGTGATGGTGATGGTGATGGAGATGATGATGGAGATGGCGATGCGGGCAATGGGGGTAGTGGAGATGGAGATGGTGAAGAGGGAGGTCGTGGTGTCCACCGTCGATGTATCAGCACAATGCGTCGAGCTGCATTGGGGGTACAAGAGTGCTGGGGGAAATGGTGGAAGTGGTGGTATCGGCCTGAGCAAGAACTTGGGTTGGTGGAGTTTGTGGAGATGGGGTAGGAGATGGAGAAGGTAACGGTGATGGAACGGGTATTGGAGTAGGTGACGGAGCGGGTGCAACATTAGATAAAGGATCACAGGGGTGCCCTGGGTCTTGTAAAGATGGAGGTGGCTGCCTGGGCGACGCCTCTTGCTGCTGCTTGCTACGGAGATGCAGAATGACCTTGTGAATGGCGGCCCAATTAATCCTCTTCTCAGCTTCTAGGTCATAAACATAATCTCGGAACTCGGGGCAATCTTCGACCAAATGCCCCTACTGATGGTGAAAGTCACAGAATTGAAGCATATTCCCGACCGCGGGTCGACAAGGCACAACTAGAGGGATCGACAACGCATGAGTGGCCATCAAATCTCTGAAAATATCTGTGAAGCGCCCCGGCAACGGAGAGGGAAGAGCATGCTTCGGGCTAAGGGGATGCCGAGGTGGAGGTTGCATAGACAAGGACGCATGGCTAGTGGCGGAGGGATTTGGTGAAGGCATATGTTGCGCAGGATGAAAGGGTATATAGACGGCATCCACCTGCACGGGATGTGGTGTTTCCTTGACCGGGGGTGGAGTTGGATGTGGGTATGAGGAGGCGGAGGGCTGACTCATGGAGGGTTGATATGCGGGAGTGTATGGGTAGGTGAAAGCGGAATGTTGACTCGTGGGAGGATATGTGGCTGAAGGCTGACTCATGATGGGCTGGCTCATGGGAGCGTAGGGTTGGCTTGTGGAGGGTGAGGTGTAAGTGGAGGTGGATGTTGGTGGCAGGGTGTGTGGAGACGTAGAAGGTAGAGAAGACTCGGGGTCAAGGGAATCTTAGAGTTGTTGGCGGATGAAGCGGGCTCAGCTATAAAGTTGTTGCCATGAGGTGATGTCGTTGAGGGCCAATATTAACCGATACATGGGCGTTGCATTAGATATCAGCATCTTGATTTGCTCCATCTCCAGAAGGTGCCCTGGGACTTGCACGACAAGGTGACGCCAGCGGTCAGCAAAGGTGCAGAAATCCTCGTCGGGCTTCATCATTTCATGGGCCAGATCCACCATAGAATACCTGGGCCCAACCTGGTCTTGAAACTGCTGAATGAATCTATCTTGAACAACTTGAACGTTCCAATCTGCTATTGCAGAAGTGAAAAGAACCAATCTCAAGCCGGGCTTCCAAAGACAAACCAAACAGATAGGTCATCAAACATTGGTCATGTCAAAATTGGGCCGACTCATAAATAAACTCCTTTAAGTGCACATAGGGGTCATCGACTCCACTATAATGGCGATACAAGGGAATTTACGAAGATGGCAAAAGCCGAAGATTTTGAAAAGCGAATGGTACACTCAAGGAGGACTTGAGATCAATTCGGCATTGGAGTTCATCAAGTTGATGCTAGGTCTGAGAGACCATCTCCGGGGTAGGGAGAGACCGAGAAGAATATGGGCCAGCTTGAGCAAGAGGTTGTGAATTAGGACCAGGAGCATGGTATTGGGCCGGATAAGAGGATCCGGGTTGAGAAGAAGAAGCGCTCATTCCGGGAGTGGAAGGATGTGTGGGCCTGGAAGGAACGTGAGCATAAGGACCCATTGGGCCAGCAACATAAGAGGAAGAAGAATGAGGCTCACGAAAGTAAGAAGGCCCATGAAGGGAAGAAGGGCTCTTAAGATGGTTTACAATAAGGCGTTGGGCCTGGGCCGGGTCCATTTGGCGAACAAGGCATGCTAGATGGGCCATGATATTAGCCTGCTCCTCGGATGGATTAGAGGGACCACGAGAAGATGGGCCCGCGTGGGAAGAGGATTCCACGCGGGAATAAGAAGAAAAATTGAGAGAAGGATGATACGAGGGGTTGGAATGATGCTCCATGAGGGCAAATGGAGACTTAATACAAAGAATATCAAGGAAAATACAATGAGGGAAGCAATGGCTTAATGGGCTTGAGGACAAGAGGGGGCTGACCCACTCATGCAAAGACCAAGGGAGAATAGACCAAAGACAATGGACTAGACAATGGACACACCAAACGGACAGACCTAAGTGGGCCTATCAACAACAAAACATGTGGATGATGATGGAAATGCAACACAAACACCACTAATGGGCTTAGACAAACAACACAAACAATGCAATGTGAGAGTTTTCACCCAAGTCAAACAAGTTGATATGATGGGAAATATTTTAGAAGTTTTAATAGACCTTTTAATGATTTGAGTTAAACATAATTCCTTCAAGATAGGAATCTTATGGGAATAAGGTCCAAGCTTTGGGTTGACTAAGGTTAATTCTCTCACACGTATGCAAATGCAAGTCGTACAATCGGCCCAGCGTCCGTGTCGGAATCCACGGCTCCCGGGGGCGTATGGAGGTCCCAGATAAGATCACCTAGTCGACCCCAAGGAATATGGGGGCGATAGGATCACTTACCAAGGTAGGAATGAGACTATGATATGCAATGCATGATCCTATGTGCACCGGAGTGCATGCAAAAATCTAGCATAAAAGTGAAAAATGAGGGCAATATTTAATTATGCAAACACAATGATATGAGTGCAAACAATATATGAAAATGAAGACAATCCGAAGGACAACAAGGCAGGACCAGGAAACAACACAATCGGAGCCCGGAAAGCAAAGAAATCATTAATGCAAAATGTACCTGTGAATCTGCCCCTGAACCTTCATGCAGATTTTATGCACAAAATGCTAAAATGATGACAATATTAGACTATGCAAATGTGACTCAAATAATGCAAATAAGATATGGATGGGAAGACAATATAAATGAGTATCCAATGGGCCCAAGAACAAGGCAATCCGACCTCAGGAAGGCAATCAAATCACTGAGCAAAGATATACATGTGAACCTGTCCCTGTGCCTGGATGCAGATTTCATGCAAAAAATGCTAAAATGATGATAATATTAGACTATGCAAATGTTACCCAAACAATGCAAATAATATATGGATGGAAAGACAATACAAAGGGCTATCCAATGGAATAAAATTCAGTGCAATTGAACCCCGAGAACTAAAGTTATGCATCAACGAACAGGGCCCTGTGAGCACACACGTAGAACAGCCAGAATCCACAAGTGGTCTACCAAATGACCATTTCTTGTCCCTTGCGATCTACCAAATGATAGTTTGGCTATTAGAAAGGCCCTAGCAGTCTTGTGATGACCGCTTGGGGTGCCTAGCGGTCCTGAAGGCGACCGCGAAGCTCGGACAGCCCCGAAAATGCCTAGAACAGTGGGAAAATGAAGGGAAAGCTATCTAAACATGCACAAACCCACACCCAACTTACAAGAGAGTATGAAAACAAACGTGATAGACACTAGTTGTCCCAACGTGATCGCCAAAAATTTGTAGATTATTTAGAAGTTCTACCTCACCCCCTTAAACTAATATGTATGCATTAACATGGAATAATATAAACAAAGAAAAGGGGGATGAAAGGATGAGAAAGACATACCGTGATTGCCACCAAGGTTCCGACAACGCCGAAAGGATGGAGAGATGGGAGAAATGACACCGTGTACCTTGGAAAAGGATGAAGAAGACTCGATCGCGTTTCAGGAATGGGGTGCGGGGAACGATGTGGATTTAAACCTCCTCGTCTTCCAGCCGGCTAGAAGAAGAGGGCCTCACGTTCATATCATGCTCTCCTACAAAACAAAGTCAAAACACAGGCAAAAACCCATTAGATCATGAAGTGTAGTATCAATCCCGCAGTGATAAAGTAGGGATAGAAATTGAGGACAAACTCACCCGGGGGAGGTTTTTAACCCCTGTGGAAGGGTGCAAAAGATAGGTGTGTGTGTTGTGAATGCATGAGAGTTAAGGTCACGAGTTAAGATTCAAAGATTAGGGAGAAATCGTTGATGCAAAATGTGCAAAAGTGCAGCAGAAAGTGCAGAAAACTGTGATGATTTGTGAAATTGAGGAGAGGAGAACTAAGAGAATAGACAACCAAATTAAGCCCAGAAAGATGGAATGGAAAGCTAATACTTCCCTCTTCAAGATGGGGTCAAAGTTGTGAGTTGAAGACGCAGCATGGCTTCTCCCCACATCTAGAAAGAGCCCTCCTTCGCAACTGCGAACTTGGGTGCTTTAAATAGGAGCAGAAAACTTCTGGAGATAGATCCAAGATAAACACCCAATTTTGGGGATATAGATTGATAAATCTCATGGATAATAGTGGGAATAAGAGTCCTTAATCAATTAGAGCTGATCTGGAAGCTTCCTCTTGGAGAAAATGGACCGAACAAGGTCTCCAAGGAGTCCTACGGCAAAGAAATTGGAGTTCAGGAAGTTTAGGACTCTCTATCTGGCAAACGGTCTATCGTACGACTGCATACGAGGCCAAACGGTCTAGGGGGTTACCGTAAGGCTTCAGGGGAGAAACAGGATGATTTTGGGCATGTTTGGGGCCAAACAGTCTAGTGAAGACCATTTTTTGTGGCTTAGTGGTCCTACTAGTGGTCTTCCCAGGACCGCTAGGCTGCTGGAGGAAAAAATTCTAGTTATACTTTGTGCGACTTTAGAAATCGGAGCATATCTCCAAAACGATGTAGAACTAGCGAAAGTGGTAGAAGAAGACATTGTAGATAATAAAATGATGAACAACTTTATTGAAGAGATTAAGATGAGAAAACAAAAGGAAGAGGGATTAAATGGAGCAAGAACAGACAGAAGAAATTCTGGGACGCAGGTGAACATCACAGTCTGCCAGAAAAATGCGAATAACATAAAATTGGTGTAGAATTGGCCAATGGCGTAGAATAAGAAACTGTAGAGCTTTAAAAGAAGAAAAACTTTGGTGAAGGACACATTTTGAATAGAGGAATAGAAGGTAATGAAAAATGGCTGTTTGCAACACTACGCAGCGAAAGGGGCCGAATGCTTGATGGAAAGTCGACCTAAATGGGCCGCAAGTCGACTTGGAAGGCCAAGAGTTGATAAGATAAGCTCAAGGGCTCTAAGAAATCATGATCTCCGAAGTTCAAAGGGTAGGGAACAATGAAATGAGCTCGAAATCCATCCAAGGAAGACTCTAAAATAATGAATAATTCGGGACATCAAAAATGTTGAATAAGAGAAATAACACAATCTTGTAGGCTAAAATGGGTGTCAACAACCCCCTAGTCATAATGGGCTCAGGGCTCTATAAAATAATCACTTAGGGCATCACCTATCTGACTTCTCCTATCCTTCTTCGAACACAGGTTCTCCTGCTCTAAGAAAATTTTCATCTCCTCCAAGCAATCAATCATTCGAGCAAAGCACAAATCCTTCAAAAAGATATGTTCTTTCTATGTTCCTAATACTTTCGATCACCTCCCAAGAATAAGGTTCCTTAATTGCCGATTCCACCATTCCTTTTTCACAACCCTAAACTCTATGGCCGCCATAGCAACCGATGCTTAGTTCTTTGCCTCCTACGTTGATAGAGCATCATTTTAAAGTAAAAACTCGGCCATATTTGTTGGAAGATGCATGGACTTTAAGGGCTTAGGAGAAATAGGTGTGAATCTGATCAAGGACTTAAGTGACATGAAGCTTCTCAAGTTCTGTTCACCACAAGAAGAAACCTGGTAGACACTGGAAGGATTTTTTACTACAACATGAAAATGGAGAACGAAAAACTAGTCACATCTGTTAAGAATACCCATGTTTAAATTATTACTTCATTGATAGCAAAAATATGGATGCTCAACCACTGAGATTGACCTACAAAACAAAGAATATATTCAAGTTATAGGTCAAAGGATAGTTGGGCCCCACTTCAAAACGTTTGAAAGAGGAAATCTATACATCACCCAGTTTAATGCAAAGGAAAGGCTACTCCATCTAGTTATCACATGCATGCTGGTCCCTCGAGGAGGAAGCCACTCGGTATGTTCCACTGTTGATTCAAATTTGCTATTGTTTTCTTGAAAAGAGATAAATAAATTTAGCCTCTATTATATTAGACACTATGGTTGATGGGGCCAAACAAGCTCGCAAAACTACTAAAGCTAATAGCGAAAAGTTGTTTCAATGCCTTCCTTATGGATCCTTAGTGATGGTTACCCTAAAGGATTTTAATATTGATCTCAACAATGAGAAAGCCAATCCCTGTATCTCCATTAATGTTAGTAATCATAAGAGATGTCTGTTCACTCAGTAAGGAAGAGCATGGGTTAGAACTAAAGGAGTACAAACCATAGAGGTTGAGCCTGCATACGAACCAGAATTAGCAGGGCAACCTTCCTAGCCTGAAGTACAACCAAGGGAGTTGGAAGACCCTGCTCCCACTCAAGAAGAACTTGCCATACCTAGAACACAAGTTGACTCCATCACTCATCAGCAAGCTAAAGATGAAATGATTAGGTAACCAAGAAGTGAGGGGAAGCTCCCAATCGAAGAAGCTGTACAAATTGAGGGGAAGCAACCCAAGGAATCATAGACTAAAGTTGAACCCCAAATTGAAGAGATAGTACAAAGAGAGAGGGAGCAATGCATTGGATCACCTGAAGAACCTGCAACCCCCTGGTCAGAAATAAAAATTGAGCATCACAGATATGCTGAAGCTTCTACGACCGTAACTCCAATAGAAATCAATCAAAGTTTGCAGAAACTATATGATGAGCTGGTAAATATAAAATCTCATTGGGCATTTCCACGATTATATCAATGATGTTGTGCAAGATGTGGAGAATAAGGTCCTCCATTCTCATGGGCAGATTGAAGAAAAGATAAATGAGGCTCAAAGTGAAATGTCTGAAGATCTTCGGACTCACTGTGAGAACATTGTGACAATAAAGAACAAATTTTTATTTGTCTCTAATGATCAACAATCTACTCTAAACCAACTTATGGTTGGTCAGATTTCTTATGAGACAAGAATCATTGAGATGAAACTGCATTTTCGAAGAGGACATTGAAAGCCATAAAGAAGAAATTCAAGAGGTTAAGAATGTGGTCCAGACAAATTAAAACCTCTTCATTATCACATTGGCTTAGCTACAAGGGTAAGCAACTCAGCTCTCCAAGCAACCACCTTTAGCTGCTGCACTAGTAGGTCTGTCACCATCTATTCCATCACCCACATTCTCTCCTCCTCCTTCTCCAGTGCCCTCTCCTCATATTCACTCTTCTCCTCCTGCTACAGTACATGTCTCACCACTTTCTATTCCTCAACCCTGTACAACTATAGTCTTACATACTCCTCCTGATTATTTTGTTCCTTCGATAGGATCTTCTCCTATTACAACATATCGGAGGAAGCGTAGAGTCTCTTCTATCCTTAGAAAAACTAGACCGACAAAAGGATCTCCTTCTACACCTCCACCTCAGAAACCTCCTCCAGTGTTGCACTTCATAGCCGAAATGCTAGAAGTCAAGGAAGAATAGGAAGACATTCACCCTTTAGTGGCCAAGGATTTACAAGATTATCTTGCAGGAAAGCATGCTACTGAGCACTCTAAAAGAAGAGGCAACGCTAAAACTGTCCAATCATTCAGGACAATTACCCCCTATCTTTGGCATTCAACCTCTATTTTTCCTAAAATTGATCCGCAACCTCGACTGCAATTTGTTCCACCTCTTCTCGAAGAAGAACAAAAGTACCCTCTATTTTAGACCAACTTTCTCAAGAACAAAGAATACAGAGGCCTATTTCTCTGCATGATAAGGTTAAATACATCTCTCAAACTTCAGGGTAAAAGCACATTGCGGATCAATGCACTACTTACCAGATTAGTCAAGCAAGGGCGAATCACTTCACATGCAATTATCAAAGTTAAGAGAGATTCATACAAGTATCCCCTTCATCACTGGGTGAACATCACCAACCAAGTGCAGATGTATAAAGAAGAACTAGAGGAAAAGCTAACTCATGAACAAGTACTTCCCTTTTTTGAATGGTCTCTCCAATATGCCCATAAACTATTTGAGGATACTATTGCTAGAGTAGCCATATTATATGAAGTTTATCTGCAAGTGTGACAAGAAAGAGAGAAACTTGGGCTACATCCTAAAATGTTTGAAACCTTCTTGGATTGAGAAGTAGTTTATGAAGTTGAGCTCACTACAATAGGTGCTTATCCTCCACCAGCACCAACAAATTCATCTGATATCCCCTCTTCTTCCCGTCCATACACACGTAGAAGAAACCATTAATATTTCAGTTCTTTGTGTCTCTTCTGTAACTCTTTACTTTTGAACATTTATCACCGCCATTATAAATACTTTGAGCAACCTCTATATCTCTTTTGCTTCCTAACATTTACTCTTTTATCTTTTTGATGATTGACAAAAGGGAGGGAAATAGGTAAGAGACAATAATATGAAAGTAAGATAGAATTTCTTATCATCACCTACAAGAGTTTTGTCATCGCCAAAAAGGGAGAGATTATTGAGCACTTTTGGGCAAGGTCCAAATGTTATCCTTATTGTTGGTTGGTGTGGACACCAGAGTTTCCGAGCGGCATGGCTCTGTGGGCCGACACTATAGGACACACAGTACCACTCGAGATATGTATGCATATCTTTGGCTTGGAGATAGTCTAGAGTCTCCATCATAAGTGTTGGTATTTTCAGTATTTATTTGGAGTGTAATTGGTGTGTAGTGTGTAATTGTATTTTTTTCTTGGGTTATTTTTGGGTCAAGGGAGTGTTAGTTGGGCTATTGGAGTTAATGTAAATCAATAAGGTACATAGGGGGTTTGTTTCCAAATTGGGCTTCCCAGCTTAAAGCCCATTAGGGTTTATCCATGGTGCACTTAGACCAAGGTGAACACGTCCAACTTGCCCCCTCCCCATTACTCTCTTATACCCTAGTGGATCCCCTCCCCATTACTAGTGGATCCCCCTTCCCATTATTCTCTTGTACCCTAGTGGATCCCCCTCCCCATTACTAGTGATTACTTTGCTATCCCCTAAGTACCCCTCCCTAGCCCTAGATCTAAGGGTACTTATGGTCTTTATATCTAGGGTTTACCCCCATACAAATATTCTATTGTACAATTTTAATGGAAGAAATGAATCATTTGTGCAAAAATTTCCTAGGGCGCCCCTCTCCTCTTCCCTCCTTGCAGCTGAGAAGGTTACTCCTCCAGGGTGTGAATCCCTATTTATAAGGTTCCTCTCTCAGTGAGAAGCTCAACCGTGCCGCCGCCGCCGCCGTGGGAGCCACCATAGCACCACCATTGTCTCATCGTCGCCGATCTGTCCACTACAGGATAGCAACTCAGAGTTTGCTTCAGATCGCCCAATCCACCCGTCGAATCGCCACCCAACATTTAGGGTAAGCTCCCCACGTTGTCTCCCCTCTCTAGAAAAATTCCCATGCGCTCGATCGTCCATTTGCACCCAATCCACCACCATTTCCCCAATGTACACAGTTCTATCTCTTTGCAGATCGACAAACTAGCAACCCACCTCATCCCATTTTTCACCCCCTTAACTCTTTCAGATCGGGCTGAAATTTTTTATGGAATTTCTGTCTATCCAACCCCATCTCCATAAAAATTTTCATGATTTTTGAAGCCTGTTTACCCCTCTGTAAAAATCGTTGTTCAGACTGAATTCAGTTATGTTTCTGCAGCCCAGATCCAACCTTGCCATACATTAAAATCGCTCTCGCCCCCAAAACCACCTCTGATCAGCCCATAAATTTGTGGGCTTGATCCATACTTTCCTTTCTATCTTCCACGGCCACCCTGCCTTCCAGATCCAACGCTTTCCCCTTGTTCCACCATCACCTTCTGGTGCTTACGTTCTGTCCAGTCTGTTCTCAGTCAGGGAACCAGACTGTTCAAAATTCCTCCACAGAACATAAATCAACAGAAAAATTCCTGTAACATCATGGGATTATAGATCTTTGAGAGAGCGTCGTAATGGCACTAGTTTCACCATGATTCAACATCGGACCTGGTCACAGCAAGTATTTTCGTCGGGATGCGCAGTTCTGAATCTACAGAATTGGTTCGGGCCATCAAAGAACAACGGCCAACAAGTTGGACCGCCTCACCTTCCACAAGGAGATCCAGCGCGATCCCCTCCAAGGGGTCGTTCCTTCTGAAGTCCTCTTTGCAACGGGACCATCACACCCTGATTGGCCTTCCAACCGGAGTGTGGTACGCTAGATCGTCAGCACTCACCGTCCTGCCTACACCGATCAGCAACGCATCTGTGTCGTCAAAGCTGTCCAAAACGCTACCCGACAACCCAAGTTTGAAATTCCCGGGTCCCACTTGTTGCCTATTACCTCCCTACATGAAGTGGTTATAACTTCTATAATTGTTGGTAATTGTTTGTACCAGGAGTACGGGTCTTGGCCGGGGTTGTCTTCCCCATGTCCGGAGCGTGGATGTATTGATCTTTATCTCTCTCGACATTTGCTTATTTTGTATGTGTTTGTATGCCACTGTTGATGCGTGATAGGATTCTAGCTCGATATATATTTGATCACTACTGCGAGTGAGATAGTGTGAAACGTCCCGTGACTCGATCCGAGCACGAGAGTGAGTTTGACCACCCTTGACTCGGTCGGTTCTTCAGCCGTGCAGATCCCTGCGTTTCCCTCGCTTGGGACGAATCATCAGCTTGTACTTTTTGTTGAGGGCATATTCACCTCTTCTGGAGCTGATTAGTGTCGAGCCGAGGTGGCTCCATTGTGCGTGTCATAGCTGGTCGTGTCAGTCCAAAACGAGTTGAGTCGACAATTAGAGTCTAAGTTTGTATTGTCCGGTTGAGTCACATTCGTCCCACATCAAATTGGTATCAGAGCACAGTTTGAGTCTACGGTAGTCATGCATTAGGCATCCGCATTCCAACTCCTCCCGCATTTAGCTCCATCGCATGTCCATCCCGTAGTTTCCCCCTAGTTTCCCATGGATTTCAAGTCGCCCAGGGGATATGACTGTTTGCATAGGATGGAGGAAAGAGACACCCGTGCGCTTGGAAACCACCCCCTCTGGTTCATTAGGCCTTAAGCACCTACCTTTGAAGGCTCGAAAGTCCCGAGCGACTACCTAAATTGGGAAGCTGCCATGGAAAAATATTTTGAGTGTTACCCCATGTCCGATGCCATGAAAGTCTATTTTGCCAAGGAGAGGCTTTTGCACGAAGCTGAGGATAAGTGGAGATGCATTTAATGCATGAGAGACATTAGGCGGCAACGGCCCATTGGGACATGGTACGAAATGAAGGACGAGCTTAGGAGGATCTACCTACCCCACCCTGTCACCTCCGACCATGAAGGCCATAGTCAGAGGCAAAAGGTCCCGCATGTAGATGAGTCTAGGTTCAAGACCAGGCATAATGATTATGGGCGAATCCCCCATGAAGCTCGTGTCCCTTGAAATCCCACCTTTGCCAAACTCCTGCAAATCTTTACGGATCGGATAGATAGGATGCACTCTCGTATTGAGCCTTCGATTCCCCCTAACCCACCCCGAAGACATGATGAAGTCATGTCAGAACCTAAGGAGGTCGTGGCTGGCATACTCGACCCGGTCCTTTCCCCATCATAGAGGATGCTTATTCGCCATCCGATGGAGATGCCTTGCAACAACCTTCACCCTTCGATCTTCATCTGGAGCCATACTTGCTTCCCGAGGGCGAGCTAGTTATTGGAGAGCCACTAGCTAGCTAGTTAAGGAAGGGTTTAATTCCTGATGTTCCGATCTCTTCCTACCCATCCATGGACCTCACACTACAAATAGTGCCCGTTAACTCGTTCCACACCACATTCCAGTCTTTCAACCTTATTGAGACCTTGGAAGACCTTATTGTTGGTTTCAATGTATCCCTTCTTTTGCAAGATGGGCTTATGATGCCGACTAAATAGAAATATGAGCCAAGTGATAAAGTCAATCAACCTATGAACATGTAAACCATAAACCTAGGCAACAAGCATAAGCTCTAGCATGGGCATGCTATCTCAATCATCACAACTAAGCTAAACAAATAAAGAAAAACACACGCCGGGGCGTGGAATAAAGAATGAAGAAAAACACACCGTAGAGGTGGAGCAAGCAAGAGTAAATAAGAGATATGAGAGAGAGAAAGCTAATGCCCAATACCAAGAAAGAACGTGATCCACACCAAGGTTAACACAAGCCAAAGACCTGAGAAATACCTTGGAATAGGAGGATGATGCACCCGCCCACGGGAGAGAGAAACCAATAGGAAACTATAGCTCTGTTGAATATAACGGTCCAACGCCCACGCGTCACAACGTGTGTGACGGTCTCCCGATAGACTGCTAGAGGAACCTGACGCGTCTGATGAAGACCGTCAGAGTGTCTGCAAAACAAGCTTGTGAATCCTTCAAACTCCAAACCTTCTAGCCGGCTAGAAAGCTTGGGCCTCGTCTACTGAACCCTGTAAACCTGCCAAAGAATGTAGAACACAAGAAAAACAACCCCAAATTAGCCTTTCAAACAACGTGGCATCAATTCTCAAATGAACTTGATATCATTCAAAAGGAAAGGGAAATACCGGGGAAGTTTGGTTTTTTAACCCCTCTGGGCGTTTTAAAAGATAGGAAGGATGTTTAGATGAATGAAACAAGTGGAGGAACATGAAAGAAGGAGTGGGACAATGCTATGATGCAAAGGAAGGAAGGAAGAACACTAAGAACAATGATGGAACTAAACACTTGGAAAACTAAATACTCCCTTGACTGTGAGGCAGATGGACGTGGAAATCAATTCTCCTTGGTTGCATATGACTCCAGAATGCGGCAGCACTTCGACGCAAACTCCAGATTTCTCCTCTCCAGGCCATGAAGTCAAGGGTTCTATTTATAGACCCTCAAACTCTCCGGTCGAGCAGAGGATAATCCAGCTAAAAAGGAGGATGATTCTTAGCAAACTCTTGAAGATAATACTCCCAAGAGTCCATAGAAACAAACAGAAGGTTCTGAGGATTAGATTTGGAAGAGAAATCACAAGATCAAACTCTCAATTCGATCACGGAGTAGCAGAGAACATGTTAGACCTGCCAGGACTCTCTGTTTGATGTAACGGCTGCACGACAGACCGTCACAGACATGCAACGCTCCAGGAGTAGACCGTCACACAACCTTGTCCTTTAAGAAGATAAGATCAACGGGAGAAGCTCAACAGTGTTGGACTCTTGAAGAATGTAACGGGCGAGGGATAACGCGTTAGAGGAATATAACGGTTGCACGATGGACCGTCAGAGACAACGGATAACCAAAATGATAAGAACTGAAACAGGCCTTGAGCTCAAGGACTTTGCAAGATGTAACGGCCAACGGCTAATGCATCAGAGGGATGTAACGCGCTTGGTGTAGACCGTTAGAGACAATAAGGATCCAAAGGAAATGAAAGCTTGCTAAGCTTCGTCCAATGCAAGGAATCAAGGAATCAAACCCAACCAAGGAATAAGACCCATGAAATAAACCTCCAGCTGATCAAGAAGGCTCAATGAAAGAGTGAACAACTCGGAGCATCATATAGAATGAACAAGGAGATGACCCAACTTATTGGTCATAAAACGGGTGTCAACAGGTGCCCCTCCTTAACGTCCTCTTTGCAGGGGAGCGAGCGGAGGTGAAGCGAAAGCGAAATGGAACATGGAGATGAAGCGGAAGTGAAGCGGAGTGGACTGAAAAGCGGGCGTTAAGGAAAACGACACCCGTTCTTAACCAACAAGCGATAGGAATTTCCTGGAAACCTCGAACTAATCACAAGGAAATAGACAACCAAAGGATGCATGTCTGGAGGAACTACCAACTAAGGAAAGGAAAACACGGCTAGCCGCCGGAGGCAACGGAAAGGAAAAGACGATTAACTAAACTCTAGACAGGAATCTTCAGCTAACCAGATCATGCGAGTAGACCGAAGGAAACCTTCCAATTCAGAGTGGAATGACTCTCCTTACTTGAGATCAAGAACACAGCTATTCACCATCATTGAGACACCTTGACAGATGAAGATTCATGAATGCTCAAAGAATGCGCATGATGCTTGCTGGGCTAAAATAAAGAAATCATTAAAATGAATGCAAAGAAAGATAAAATAACAAGATACTCGAGAATAATATTGCTAGACCGGAGAAATCAGGGTCAGGACATCATCTGCAACCATGGCGTGCAAGACAGAACCATCGTCCCCAAACTTTTCCAACCTAACGGTCTATCCAACGATTAAACATGTGCACTTAGATCATCATCATTTTTGTTTAAGGGGAACATCAGATCCCAGAACACATGAATGACCAGCCGGTTCTCGAGATAATATATCATAGATAACATATAGTAATGCATTAAGGGGACAAGGAATTCGGGATACTGTACCTGACTTACCTGCCCGGCGAATTGGCGAATGATGATGTTCATAACTTCATCCATGAACAAAGGTTAGCCAATGACAATTAATATGAGCATGAAACAAGGCATAACTATTTGTACGCATGAAAATCATTAATAATATACATCATGGAAAAAAATACAATCATTCAGGCATCAAATAGACCATTTTCTTCATCAAGCAACCTGGAAATTGTGACGGTCTACAGGGGGTGCGTTAGAGAATTCTGACGGATCAGCCTTGGGCCGTCAGAGCATTGGCGATTCATATCCTTCAATGCATGATTCAAACTGACCTAACGGTCTAAGGCACACGCGTTAGAGAATTTAACGGTCTGGCGATAGACCGTCACATTTTCTGAGCATTCAAAAAAAAACAAACCGAACGGTCACAAGCCTCATTCACACATCCATTCAAGCCCTAAACACCCCCAAAAGAAACCCCAGACCACCGAGACGACCACCGGCGACCACCGACGAGGATGGCCGGCGACGAGGCCCCATAGCCACCGAAGAGAAGGGAAAAGGGGATGAAGAGGAAGGCCATCCGCCGCCTCCACCGTCGGATAGAACGAGAGGTGATCCCATCGCCCGTGGAAGAAGAAACGACGGCGAGGGAGCCAATGGCGGAAGAAGAGGCTCCAACGGCTGAGGAGGATCAAGGGGAAGCTCCCCTATATGAAGAAGAACCCAAAGCACAAGAAAAAAAGAGGAAGAGGGGCCAAGACCGAGAGGTAACCCCACTCACCCTAATTTTCAATTTTCAATTTTTATGAGTTTTTAAGTGCGTGCATGGACGAATGGGGGGTAGAAAATGGGTCTATGAACCCATTAGGAACACATGTAGGCCATTTGGCCAAAGTGAGAAGCCAAGGGAAACAAAATGGGAGAACACCCGTTAGCAGAGAGTGTGACGGTCGTTCCAGCGACCGTCATGAGCCTAGCGCACCACCACTGGTGCGTTAGAGCCGTGTGACGCCCCACCCCAGGGCCGTCACAGTCACCAGAGACTAGGACTGTTTTTTTAGGTTTTCAATTATTCAATTTTTTTGTTTGTTTTTATTATATGACTGTTATGCAATGATTCTATGATGCAATTGACTAGTTTATGATCTAAATGTATGCAGGGAAAAAGAAGAACAAGAATCTCATGGCTCCAGATCCGGGCGGACTACCAGGCACTGCCCGATTACCAGAGAGAGCGACTCGCAGCTATGGGATTTACCGAGGTGCTGAGCATCGAGGTGATCAGGATGGACACGCCATTGCTATACACGTTGCATGAGCGATGGGACCCAGTTAGTAGAGCCTTCATCTTCCCATGGGGCCACATGATCCCCACGCTGGAAGACATAGCAAGGATTACGGGATTAAGGGTCCACGAAGTAGCAGTGACTGGGTGGACTTACGGGAACTACATGGAGTTCGCCCAGGAGCTGCTGGGCTTGGACTTGATCAGACCGGGCCATACTTCCTCCCAGCTTTCGAGATCGAGACTGCAGGAGAGTTTGGGATTGAGAGGAGCTGCTATTGTAGTGGGAGAGCTACCCGAGGAGCATCTCGGGTGAGTGATAGAGCAGGTGCGCCCACATGTGGCAGCGGAGGCAGGACCGGAGGGAGATCGCGTGCTGAGGCGGTTCCTCATGCTGCTATTCGGGAAGCTGCTATTCGTGACTTGAGCAGACGTAATCAGTTGCAGACTACTGCCATTGCTCGAGGACTTAGGAAGAGTAGGAAAGTACGCATGGGGAGCAGCGGTCCTGGCCTTCCTATTCGAGTCGCTCAGCACGACGGACCGGTAGACGATGCTGGGTGGCTTCTCACCTTTCCTACAAGTAAAACTGACTTAAATGCTTCTTATCATGATTATGCAAATGATTATGCAATGCAATTGACTGACATGACTCCTAAATGCAGATCTGGAGCTTCGTGTACCTCCCTGGGATTGGGCGAGGCACACTACAACACCCCGGGCGGATCCCGATCGCGAGGCGATGGGTGGTTGCCAAGGACTCAGGGTCGATCACCAGATTGACCCAGGTGATCTAGGATGAGCTGGATTCCTTCCCGCATACGGCGGTAAGCCCAGAACTCTAAATGCTTTGAATGCTTCTAAATGCTTCTGAATGTTTATGAATGTTTCTATATGCTGACAAATGGACTAACATGATTTTCAGGTGAGATGGACCCCGTACCAGGATGAGGGTACCGAGGGACAGCCATGGGTCCAGACATCCCTTTCATACCGCGGGCGGGACGTGTGGTTGCATTGCATCAACGTCATCGAGCCCTTGCACTACCGCCTGATCTTGCGGACCAGGGGACTACATCAGCCTGAGGTGACCTTCCCGTGCCGAAGCGATGAACGCCCAGGCAAGTCATCAAAAGGGATTAGCGGCGACGTGGATTGGTGCGCCCGCAAGGCGAAATACGTCCATGATTGGAACAAGAGGGGTCGGGCAGTAAAGGAGCGGGCTGACAGCGATGAAGCATATTTGAAGGCCTTCGCCCGGTGATATGGGGACCAAGTGTACCTAGGTACCCGACGATCGGTATGCATTTCTAAACTTAAACTATGTTTATTCTACATGCAACAGTTCTATATGCACTGACCCATGATTTCTAAATGCAGCTAGACCCTGAGGGACAGATAGCCGAGCTCGAGGGGCTACTCCACGCCACCATCCAATAGCGGGACGAGTACCGGACCGCCCTGGAGCTTCTGGTAAGATTCCCAAAACCTGCAACTTAAATGATTTTATGCTTACGATGCAAATGATGCAAATGAGACTGACTAACTTTAATTCTAAATGCAGCTGGCTGAAGGAACCCAAAGAGCCGGACCGGATGCCCCGTCATCTTCATCACAGCCTGCCGGGGGCAGAGCTGAGCGGGATGCTGAGTTCGCTCGAGCGGTAGTTCGGGCCGAGGAGGCGGAGGCCACCCTCGCGGAGCGGGTAAGAAACTTAATGCTTTGACCTAAAATGCTCATGCACTAAATGCTTAATACACTGAAAATGAAAACTGTAGGCGAGAGAGCTGACCACAGTAGTGGCCGAAGCAGAGCGCGCTCGATCGGAGGCAGAGCGAGGATGATCGGAGGCTGAGCGATTCCGAGCAGAGCTGGCTCAGGCAGAAGCCGAGGTGGAGAGACTCCGGATCGGGACAGCGGACTTGGAGCGCTACCGGACTGAGGCCCGAGAGACACGGCGTCAAATCTTCGAGTTGAAGATCGAGCTGCGGACGATGGAGCGGACGGTGAGGATGATGGGCCGAGGACCGGAGCGGAGCACATCTCAAAGTGGGGCACGGAGGAGCGTTGCCCCGAGTGGATCAGTAGCCGATTTCCTTGCCAGCTCCTCCGGCCAGCAGAGGAACGAGAGGGCAGAGAGGTGACAACAGGAGGAGAGTGCCTCCATAGCGCCACCAGCTAGGAGACCCAAGGACGGTGGTGATAACAATGGCAGCCTGGGAGACAAACTGGCCGAATGAGCTTTGTATTTTCTTTTTCTTACTTGTACATGACTTATGTAAATGGAAATGAATGCAGATTCTTTTTTATGTTTCATTTTGTTATGTGGATGAATGTGGATGTGAATGGATGTGAAGATGGAGAAAATAAATGTGAATGAATGTATGGAATGCATGAGTGTATCAATGTGTATATGAATGGAATACATGAGTGTATGTATGAATGGAATGTGTGAACGGACTGGCAAATGTGTAAGACCGGCAGGTCTAACCTCAGGCAGAAGAGAATGGCACAGAACCAGCAGCAGAAAATGTGACGGTCTAGAGAAGACGCGTCAGAGTTATTTAACGCACTAACGTGGGGCCATCAGGGATGACAGACCAGACTGCAACCTGATCAGCAGGAAATGTGACGGTCCACTAGGGAGCGTCAGAGTGAAGTAACGGCCAGCGCCAGACCGTTAGGGATGATAGAACAATGCTGGATTGAAGTGGGTTGCAGAAAAAGTGACGGTCCAGATGTGGAGCGTCAGAGCCA
This sequence comes from Amorphophallus konjac, assembly GCA_022559845.1. Lineage (NCBI taxonomy): Eukaryota > Viridiplantae > Streptophyta > Magnoliopsida > Alismatales > Araceae > Amorphophallus > Amorphophallus konjac. Next base: position 168,530,532 of record CM040120.1, on the reverse strand, counting down.
AGTAACGGCTATGATCAAACCGTCAGGAATGATTGAACAAGAAGAAGCCAAGACTGAACGGCAGGAAATGTGACGGCTTAATGACAGTGCGTCACAGAAGGTAACGGTCATAGCTCAGACCGTCAGACATAACAGAGCTTGATTGGGCTGAAAGAAACCCACAGGTAATGTGACGGCCCAGGCTAGGAGCGTCAGAGACAAATAACGGTCCTACGATAGACCGTCAGAGAACAGGGTGTACTCCAAGACGGATTGCACCGTGAGAGCCCAATCTCGGGATAAGAAACCCTTAATCCACACTAGAACTCTCCTAGGCTTAGGATAAGACCTTCTAACCCAAATCTTATCATCCTAGAACCAAAAGCAAGCCTTTAAAACCTGAGAGCTCTGCCAAAAATCGTAGCTTTCTGAATTCACTGCTACAAGGGCTGAAGAACCCCCCTAAAGAGCAGGGAACACCATGAAGAGAAGCTTCGAAGTGATGGTCATGGAGGAGAAGATCTACACCGGTCCAAAAGCCGCCAGGAAAGAGCATGGAGAGTTGCAAAGGTTGACATCAATCCCCAAGCATCTGAGCTCAAGTGCTCAAAGAGTGGTGAGTTCTATATCCTTAATTAAGTTCAACAATTTCTGCACTTCAACTCCTCATGATCTTCTCTTCTTCTTCTGCCTTCTTTCCAGCCTCTTCCTGGTCCAAGATGTTATTCCAACTTGAAGTGGGTGGCTCCCATGATCAAAGAACTCCCTTTAGAAGTTTTAGCAATCCTTAGGGCATGTCACCTCCAACCTTTATTGGTTTTGGGCAAGAACTTTCAGAAATTGACTTTAGATTGGCCAAGCATTTCAGCCCTCATAGAATTGTGGCATCCCAAAACACATACTTTCATCTTCCCTTTCTTTGAAGCTACAGTCCTATTAGAGGAGGTAGAGACCTACCTAGCCCTTCCTAAGACTAAGGTGGGGGATGAAGATCTAGTGTGCTATACGGTTGAAGCAATTGACCCGTCCTTGATCTTGAGCGATTTTATACACAATCCAAAGGACGTGAGGACCATGATCAGCCCACACCACATTCATTTGATACCTATGGCATAGTAGATAATCTCTCATTGCAAAAACAAGTGGGAGAGATATTAAGCAATAGCCAAGGCGGTGTCGGTTTGCTTATGCGGAGTCTTCCTTTTCCCAACTACCAACCACCTCTTAGATACCCAAAATCTTAGCATTATTAGCGGGTTGTGGCGGGTTTGTCCATATCTCAAGCGATCCTTTCATATCTCTATGAAGGACTAAGCTCCGCTTGCTTAGGAGGACCTTTATTCGGTTGCATGATACTCCTCGAATGTTGGATGGGCGTGAGAATCAAATTCCAACCCAAGGAAGACATAACTTCAGCTAGCCGAATCTTCGGGAGCCACCCTTTGTTCTTTATTGGAGGTGCATTTGGATTTCCTTTGCAGGTGGAATGCCGGACTGCGGATAAGAAAACACAGGATGAATGGCACCTCTTCTTCAACACCTTGCCATTAGACAAATTCATAATGCGACCAGGAATCCTTCGAAGTACTTTGCTTAGAATACCGCGGCGTCAAGGCCTGGACCTCCAACTAGTGGGAAATACTGCCCTGGCAATCTACAACCCGCACCGGTGTCATCTTCAGATCGGACTACCTCGAATTGAAGTTCCTGCACTATCACACTACCCTCCCCTTCTTCCTAGGAAGATGGGGACCAAGGAGGACGAAATAGCAGTTCGGAACGCGCTGATCATGTGGGAGATCAGCAAGGTGCGTTCATGGCAAGAAGAAGTGGAAGAGAACGACGAAGCACGCCGTAGCTACATGAAGGAGTTAAGGAAGATCCGCCCTCTTGTGGATAGAAAGTTGAATGTAGCTTGACCCTTGTTCATAAATGTAATTGACGCTCTGGAATTTTATCAACTTTGGGTTCTATTAAGTTCATTTGAATGAGATGGGAATGTCTTAATTGCATGATCATGAGTTCTTGATTCTTGACTTGGCTAGAATGATGTGAAAATAGAGCCTCTGGAGAGTGTAACGGTCCTACATAGGGCCGTTAGAAAGATGTGACGGTCTTACGACAGGCCGTTAGGGGGAATGAACTGAGAGTTTGTTCTCTGGAGAGTGTAACGGTCTAACGCAGGCCGTTAGAAGGATGTGACGGTCTACATGAAGGCCGTCAGAGATGACCTGCTGAAAGAATGAAAGCTAACGTTCTGTAGAAAGTGGCGGTCAATGGGTGGACCGTTATATGACTGTGACAGCCTGATGCTGACGCGTTACAGACCTGAACCTGCATAGTTGTGAGTTTTCACCCTGGGCTTGAACCTGCGTTCTGCACACACTTAGACAAGAAACAAGTTAGATCTGTTCTTAGACTCAACCCCTTGCCTTAAAGCAAGTTAGAAAATGACCATTTCTTGATATTTGGTCAAGGGGTGGAGCCTTATTAAATAGGCGGAAAAGATAATGGAAATAATGCAATGCATGCAATGGAATTTTTGGGTTTTTGGAAAATATCTAATTTTTGTGAGATTTTGGAAATATCTGACTCTTTTGGGTTTTGAAATATATGATTTTTTTATTTGATTTTTTTTCTTGGATTTTGAAATATACGACTTTTTTTTGATTTGAAATATATGATTTTTTGGATTTTGGAATATATTTTATTTTTTTAATTGAATTTTGAAAATATACTACTTGTTTGGATTTTTGGAAATATTTGTTTTTTTTTGATTTTGGAAATCAGTGCCTCCCCTAGCAACGTGAGCCCTCCTTATTACATCGAGAGTTCCCGAGGTTGGCGTGCAACAAGGTGACAACCCCTGGCCAAGGCCCAACTTGCATGACGGTGTCTCTACTAGGGCCATACCCGGGGTACTAGTCTTAGTCCTAAAAAGGGGAATAGAACACGGGGGTAAGCGTAGGCAAGATGTAGAAGTTTTTAGGACTTGAGTTCCTCTCTAGACAACCCATTAGAGATCTGGTCTGTTGTGCCGGGGCTTTATGTCCGTCATCGAACCTTGGTCCATTCTTAGGCATGCATACGACCGGGCTCATGACGTCCCGCGGGGAAACTGTACTGCCACTCTTGCCATGCCTAGTTAAATTTCTCTTGCCTTTCTGGATTTTTGGAATATTGGTAGGTAGACTTTGGAAATAATGATTGCTCCTTTGCTTTCTTCTTTTTCTTTTCTTTGTTTTGTGGCGTCAGGTCATAATGGACTGCCCCTATTTGAGACCTCCTCTCGTCAGGGTGCCTGGATCAGTCATCGCCTCCTTATTCACCTCTTGCCCCTGGGTTCAGCCGAAGAAAGAAACGGACAGAGTCTTTGACTTTCCCCCGAAGCATGGCCAAAGAGAAATGGTGTCTACAAAGCGGGAAGCCTGACCAAGGATGTCGTGTAGTGTGTGATTACCGTATTCGGGATCTCTTTCATGGTGAAAGAGGAAGAGCACCTCGTCACCGGGGTGGCACTGATTAGACTCTAAGGAAAGAAACGCTTAAGATACAACCCATTCCAAGCGTGAGCGAGCTCCTCACCTTCGGCGTTCACTAAACGATAAGCATTCCCTGGATAAGCCTCTTTTACGACGAACGACCCTTCCCAGTTAGGTGGCAATTTAGACCTAGGACCTGCAGACCGAATGAATTTGCGTTTCAAAGCCATATCACCCTTTTGAAATTTACGCTCAATCACCTTCTTTTGAAAATAACGCGAAACTCTCTTTTGATAAACGGATACGTAATCGGCCGCGTTCATCCTCTTCTCGTCTAAGAGTTCCAACTGAACGAGCAACGCCTCTCGACGTTCATCGACATTAAGTTCCTTATCGAGCTGCACTCTAAGGGAAGGGATCAAGATTTTATATGGGAGCACCGCCTCCATCCCGTAGGTGAGAGCATAAGGAGTTTGCCCCGTAGGAGTACGGACGGAGGTGCGGTAGGCCCATAAAGCTTCCACCAATCTTTCTGGCCAATCGAAAAATTTATGAGATTCGCATGTTTTCTTTATAATTTTAAGAAGGGTTTTATTAGTGGCCTCGGCTTGACCGTTGCCTTAAGGATAATATGGAGATGAATGATGCAATGAAATATTGAACTTCTTACATAGGTCCTTGAGCTCTTGAGAGATGAACTGGGGTCCGTTGTCGGTGATGATGCTGCTTGGCACTCCGAACCGTGAGATGATATTCTTCATGATGAAGCGGCACACCGTTGAAGCTTTAATCTCTGCGTACGCCTCTGCTTCGGCCCATTTGGTGAAGTACTCAGTGGCGGTAAGGATAAAGGATTTCTGCTTGATCTGAGAATTAGGGTCACCGAGCGGGCCGACAACATCGAAAGCCCACATAGAGAATGGCCAAGGAGCGTAAAGAGGTTGGAGAGATGAAGCTGGAGCGTGCATTTTATCAGCATGGAGTTGGCATTTAAGACACCTCCGGACATAGAGGGAGCAATCTTTCTCCAGAGTGGGCCAATAGTAGCCCTGCCTAAGGATTTTCTTCGCTAGAGCCTGGCCATTAACATGACCTCCACACTCACTAGAATGTGCCGCTTCGGCCACCTTCCAAGCTTCATCGTCATTTAGGCACCTCATGAGCATTCCATTAGTAGCACGCCTGTATAGTTCTCCTGTGACAATAGTATACCTTGAGGCGGCTCTCCTCATTGACTTGCGCTGCTCGGCGTTTGCCCCTTCTGGGAACGATCCGTCTTTGCAAAATAACTCGATTTCATGATACCAGGGCAATTCTTCTTCCTCTAAGATCTCTTCTAACTCCATCAAAGAAACTTCCTTGAGGTCTTCCTTCTCAGCCCTCGCCTCTACAGTTTTCCTAAGGTTGATGTACCAAGGATCCTGAAGAGAGGGTGCGTCTAATCTCTGAACAATGATAGTCTCAGTATTCCGACTGAGAGGGAAGGATAGAGAGGAAGCGAGCGAAGCTAAGGCATCAGCTAGAATGTTCTGAGACCTAGGAGTATGGATATAGATCAGCTTATGGAATTGCCTAGCAAGGAGTGTGCCAAATCTTGATATGGTTTAAGCTTGGGGTCACGAGTGTGGTAGGTGGACAGAACTTGCCAAAGGACGAGCTGAGAGTCCCCTATGATATTCAAATAACGTGCGTCTAAAAGGTAGGCGTGCTTCAATCCGGCTAGGAGAGTCTCATACTCAGCAATATTATTGGTAGCAAGGAATCAAAGTTGATAAGCAAAAGGAATCGTCACTCCCTCTGGAGTGAGCAAAATAGCGTCGATCCCTCGGCCCTGAGAATTGAGTGCAATATCAAAGTGCAGAGACCAAAAGGGATGATGAGAAATGATAGAGAGATGCTCATCAGGGAAATCGTCCTGAATAGAATCAGTGTGAGGGATGGGGAGATGGGCGAGATGCTCTGCGATGGCGTATCTTTTGACCGCCTTCTGAACGACAAATGTGATATCAAACTGGGAGAGGAAGCTCTGCCAGCGAGCTAACCTACTAGAAAGGATAGGCTTTTCTAAGAGATAGCCAATCGGGTCCATTCTAGAGATCAATCTAACTGGGTGGGCAAGGAAATAGTGTTTAAGCTTCTGAGCTACCCACACTAAGGCGGCACAAGTCTTCTCTATAGCGGTGTGTTTGGCCTCAGCCGGGTTAAATAACCGAGAGAGGTAATAAGCAGCCCGCTCTTTCCCTTCGTCGTCTACTTGTGCTAAGACCGCCCCTAAGGAGTCCTCAATGACCGAGATGGATAGGATTATGGATTTCCCATGGACAGGAGGTTGCAAAACTGGGGGATTGGATAGATATTCCTTTAAATCCTCATAGGCCTTTTGGCAATCTTGATTCCATTCAAATTTGACCCCCGCCTTGAGCAATTCATAAAACGGGCGGCACCTCTGAGAATGTTAGGATATGAATCTTCTGATGAATTGTAATCTTCCAATCAATCCTCGAAGTTCCGTAATATTCTTCTGCGGGGGCATGTCCATGACGGCATGTGCTTTGTTAGGATCAATATGCATCCCCCGTTTGCTAACTATAAAGCCGAGCAGCTTCCCTGAAGAGACTCCAAAAACACACTTCTTCGGATTCATTTTCAGCTTATACTCCCGGACTCTTTGCAGCACTTTAGCCAGAATAGAGGGGTGTTCCTCTTTGGTCCTTGACTTCACCAAAATGTCATCCACGTAAGCTTCCATGTAGATATGCATCATGTCGTGGAAAATAGCCATCATCGCCCTTTGATAGGTGGCACCTGCGTTCTTGAGACCGAACGGCATAACCACGTAACAATATGTGCCCCAGGGCGTGGTGAAGGAAGTTTTCTCTTGATCTTCAGGAGCGAGACGGATTTGGTTGTAACCCGAGTAACCATCCATAAATGATAAAGATTCGTACCCGACGGTGCTATCGACCAGGACGTCTATGTGAGGCAGTGGGAAATCATCTTTGGGACATGCTTTATTAAGATCTCTGAAATCGATGCAGATACGCACTTTTCCATCCTTCTTGATGATAGGGACTATGTTTGCCACCCACTGGGGATATAGAACAACTCTAATGAATCTGGCCTTGTATAACTTATCGCCTCTTCCTTAATCCTCAAGGCCATGTGGGGGTGAAATCTTCTTGACCGTTGTTTCACAGGTGTTGCCCCTAGTTTAAGCACGAGTCGATGTTCCACTAAAGAGGGGTCAAGACCTGGCATGTCCTCATAAGACCAAGCGAAGGAATCGCTATACTCCCTTAGAACCTTAATCAAATCTTCTTCTACTCGTAGAGGGAGATTAGCGGCAATAATGATGGGCCTAGGGTCTTCTTCAGTACCCAAATTTATTTCCTTCGTAGGTTCATCCACTGCCGACGATAGCTCGTCGAATTTCTTTAATCCTTGTGCATACAGATCGACAATGTCATCTATGTTGATGTCCTCATCATCAATCAGGTCTTTCTCATCCAAGACTTCATAGACACCGAGTCCGTCATCGCTCCACACCCCTTCTATTTCCGATTCATCTTCAATCATGATTGCCGTAGCAACAAATTCTGGACACTTCAAAAGAGCATGACATCGCTGAGCTAGATCATGCAAGAACCTATGAGGGATGGATTGACGCGTGAGCAAGCGCGACTCAGATTTGGAAGGACCCTACTTCTCTAGTTCTAACTGACTCTACTTCCCTAGACTCGACGGACCCTACGCCTAACCTGGGAGAAAGAAAATCTAGTGGAAAGGAAGGAGCAGGGGACTCTTGCCCCTGGGAGGAGGATGGAGACAAGGTAGCATAATCTTCCACCGAATTCTCCGTTTCAAATTTGACGTTTTTTTTTGGAGAACAGTGGAGACCACACAGCAGGATGGAGGAGGCGGAAGTTGCATAGGGAACAACTCAGGGAAGATGCAATCAAAGAATGGATCGGAGGATGAAACCACATCTCGTGGAGGGGAGTGGTGGAGGAAGGAGGAGTGAATAGAGTTGATAGATCAATGGGTGGGCAACGCCCACACGCACATGGGACAAACAAGATTTTCGATGGCCCCTCCGTAAAGTACGGATCGACCATCATAGAGGGAGAATGGGGAATGAGTTCCAATAGTTGAAAGAGAGAGGTGAGACGGGAGGGAGACCAAGAAATGATAGCGGGTGAGCTCCCCTTTTCTTGCAGATAATCAGCTGGTTTCTTCGGCCTCCACTGGACGAGCCGGGTTTCTTGATTCTTCCTCTAACCATGGCCATCTGGTTTGCTGAACATTCTAGCAAATGACGGGCTGAAATCGATCATATCATCAATAGGCCCTTTTGGTAGGAGAGGTGGTCCAGCGATGGTGCAAGCTGCATCATTTTCTGGCTGTGCTGGCTTTAAATTTAGGGTACCTGGCTGAAGAGGACCTTTAACAAAGTGTTGACGATAGTCCCAGGTAAGTGGCCCTGAGTCGCCCAAAATTGATAACGCAGACTCTCGATAACCGAGACCCCGCCTGCTCATCTTTCTTCCTTTGGGCACTGGCTTAGTACGCCCCTATAATTGTGCACCGAGGCCTCTCCCCGGTTGGTAACCAAGCTTTAATATGATGTCCCAACCTTTGGAATCTCATATCTGGGGTTTCACATTGACATCGACGGGTGTAGTGGCGGGCTTGCGTGGTGCATATGCCCAAGGGAAATCTAGATCCAGCACAGAAATGACGAGCCGGCTGCTGGGCCATAATGTGGGCAGGATCTTTTCTGAAATGGCTTTCACAGACTGGATCGTGGATAATCTTTTGACCTTGACCACCCTCTTTTGAAAAGGGAATTTAAGACATTGATGCGGGGTGGATGGTACGGCACTGAGAGTGTCAATCCACGGACGACCCAAGATAGCCTTGAACATAGGGTCAATGTTTAGCACATAGAATTCCACGGGCATAGTAAGAGGCCCAAGCTCAGCCTGAATGGTGATCACCCCGTGACATGCTCTCCTTGAGTTGTCATATGCAGCTATAGTCGTGGGAGTCGGGCGTAGAAGTTCTTCTGGTATATTGCAGGCCCTGAGAGTGCTGAGCGGACATACATTGATAGATGCCCCTATATCAACTAGTGCCACCTCAATACTGACTTTGTTCAGAATAATAGTGATGCAAAGCGGCATTTACCGAGCTTCTGGAGGTGCTAGCTCGGTTTCAGAGAAGGTAATAGCGGGCCCCTTGGAGATTGTTGCCAGTGCGGTAGGTAAGCTGTCGACTGCCATATCTTCGCTAACCATCACCTTTTGCAGGAAATTTCTGAGGGCATCTTGGTGAAGGGTAGATCTTTTAATGAGCTCTAGGACAGAAATTTTGGCGGGCACCCTGTCCAAATGATGTAGCAGGTCATATTGGGTACCAGGCAGAGGTTCGGCTTCTTCTTGCTCGGTAGCCGGTTGGGAGGACTGAAGATTGGAAGTGGTAGGATAATTCCGATGGAACAATCGCCTGCTCCGTAGGGCGAGGTTTTGTGCCGGCACGGCATCATGAGGCGATATGATTGGCCCGGTTGGGTGGATGAGTGGGATAAGCGCTGTAGGAGAAAGGATCTGGTGGGATGTGGTGTTGGTGGAGGTAATAAGTGGTGATGGACGGATGATGGGTGAGGGATTAGTGGAAGGTGGGGTAGTGATGATGGGCGTTGGCACGGGCTGAGGAAAGGTTAGCGGAGGTGTAGTGATAGGTGAAGTGGGTGGCGGAGAAATGATGGTAACGGGGACAACTGGTGGCAGAGAAATGATGGTAGCGGGGATAACTGGTGGCGGATTTACTGGAGCGGGTGTAAGTGCTGAAGGTGCTAGGTGTGTAGGTAAAATGATGGGGGAAGCGAGGGGATTGCGGTGATTATGGTGAAGGGCCATTATCTGCGGCGTGGTGCCATCGTCATCAAAAGACCACCCGACGTTAGGAGCCGGGGGTTGGACAACATTGACTTGAGCCGGTGCCGACGGCTGAGGCTGCGGAGCGGGTGGGTGGTTTGGCATCGGGTTCTGGTGAATCCCCAAATCCTGAACCGGTTACTGTTGCTGTTGTTGTGGCTACTGCTGCGGCTGTGGTGCTTGTTGCTGCTGCACTTGCTGCCTTGCCGGCTGCCTTCTCTTCTCTTTGATTTCAACAATGGCCTTGTGCATCTCGGCCCAATCAATCCTCTGTCCTTCATGAAGGTCATACACTAGGTCCCTGAACTAAAAACATCCTTCAATGGTGTGGCCCGGCTGCCTGTGGAACATGCAGTACTTTGTCTGGTCAACGGCTGGGTTCCAGTTGGGCCGTTCCGAAGGAAGTTGTATAGCATTCACTGACATGAGAGTTGAGAAGATATCTGTGAGGGTTTCTGGCAAGGGTGGGTATTGTGCCCTTTTAGGAGCCGGGCGCTTGTTGTTGTTGTTGTAGCCATTGGGTGGAGGGACATTGTGATATTGCGGGGGTTGTGGTGATTGCTGTGGTGCGGCGAAGGTGGTTTGTGGAGTGGCGAAGGCAGGCAGAGGGTTTTGTGGAGTGACTTGGAAGTTTTGGGGAGCGGGGTACTGTGGAGTGCGGGGGTTTTGGGGGAAGCAGAAGGGTGCGGCTTGGAAAGGGAAAGTAACGGCTTGAACTTGCTCGTTCGTTTGGATCCCCTTGGTAACAGGCCCTTGAGGTTTCTTATGATACTTGGGCTTTTGGTTTTCAAAGAGCGGGTGTATGGGGGAATCTTTGAACTGAGTCTGAATAAAGCGCGCTCGGCTATACAGTTGATGCATGTTGGCTATATCATTCATAGCTAGAATGTTGCGGAAGGTCGGAGTGGCATTAGAAATAAGCAGCTTGACATTCTGTTCCTCCGGAATGTGGCCGGGCACTCTGACGGCCATTTGCCTCCATCTATCTGCGTAAGTAGCGAACTCCCCATCTGGTTTCATTTTCTCGGCCACCAGATCTATAAATGAATATTCCAGGCCGACTCTATCATGGAACCGCTGGATGAACTTATCTTTTACTGTCTTGAAACTTTTAGCATCTTCTAGTGGCAGAGAATAGAACCATTCTAGTGCGACACCATCTAGTGATAGGCGGAACAGATATGCCATGAGGCGATCGTCATATTGAAACTGCGCCGACTCGTATAAGAAGTCCCTCACATGAATAAAGGGATTGTTGTTCCCATCATACTTTCTATAGTTGGGGAGCTTAGACTGTGGAGGGAATCGGATGTTCTAGAAGCTTGGGACTGAACGTCTGCCAAGGTTTGAGGGCCAACCCGCTTCTGAAGGAAGTCAAGTTGCTGCTGCATGGTGGCCCATTTATCAAGCAACTCTTGCTCTCGGGAGGGAGCAGGGATAGCAAAAGATGAGTTTGGAGGAACGGAATGGTAAGCAGATAGAGGAGGCGGCCCATAGGAAGGATACTGGATCGAAGGATGACCCATATTGGTAGGAACCTGGGCTGCCCCTTGCTGATGGTACGTGAAATCATTTGGGCTAACTAGAATCTGTGGCATAGCTGGGCCTGAGACATGATGATCCGACGAGAAAGAAGGAGGAACCATGGTGTTACCTTTATCAAAAGCTTGCTGGGCCGAACCCGAAGACTGGCCCATCTCGAGATTGGAGAACCTGAGGGTCCTAGGTTGGACCAGAGTGAGATCAATGGGCTGGACAGTGGGCCCATCGGCTCTATGCTGAGCAACAGTAGGATTGGATTGGCCTTGCATAATTGGGGAAGGCGGGGAGTTGGACCCCTGCATAGCCTGATAGACCGCCTGAAGCTGGGCCGGGTCTAATTGAGCCATCATCTGAAGGACAGAATTGGCGGAAGGGAGAGGAGGATTTTGAGTGGATGGAGCATTCTGCATAGGGATGGAAGATGAGGGAGGAATGGGCCCCTCCCTGGGCTGGAACGAGACAACCCTAGAGGGATCCTCTAGAAGCCCTTGAGGGAGAGACTCCTCTTGGGACTGAGGAAGATCAAAGGAAGCCATAGTAGATTCGAAGAGTGGTTTGAAATAGGATGAGGAGAGGGACTCGCCCCCGGGTGATGACGCTTCTAACGGATGGAGGGGACTCCACATGCAACGAACAACCTTAACAAGATGCAAACAACACATAACAATCACACAATAAGTGACCAAACTAAGATGACTTTCAAAGATGTGATAAAAAAATGAAAACACTCAAAGGCAACCAAGTTGTTTTAAGATGATGGAACGAGATTTTGTGGTTTTCTCCTTTGGAACTTTAGTGAATTGATTAAAATGTGCTCTTAACAATGGGTTCCTAATAGGAGAGGGGTATAAGGCTTGGTTTGACTCTAAATGTTCACTGCTTCACTTATGCACTCCTAGACACGGGGTGGGAAAGGTACAACCAGCCTGGCGTCCGTGTGGGAATCCACAGCTTGCGGGAACTTATGGAGGTCCCTGGTGTGATTTCCTAGTCGGCCCCAAGGAATATGGAGACGAGAGGTCCGCACACCAAGGTAGGAAAATGCGATCTAATGTATGAAAATATGAATGAACCTATGTGCACCGGGGTGCATGCAAATTCTAACCTAGAATCTAACAAACAATTATGCACACAATGATATGAGTATGTAAACCAACCAGGGAGGAGACCAGATAACACCCAAGTACAAAGATCACAGCAGAAACTGCAGAAATAAAATGCACCTCTGGATGCGTACCTATCTGGAGTGTAACGGTCTATAACCCCTGCGTCAGAGGAAGGTGACGGTCGAAGACCAGACTGTCAGAAGCAGTGTAACGCAGGAACGCAGGACCGTCAGAGGAGCCAAAAGACCAGAAACAACAGGAAATAATAGGGAAATCCGGGGAAAACCAAACAAGGGAATGATGGCAGGTTTAAACAGAGATCAAGACACGATTGGCACAAGTTGTGCCACCGTGATCGCCAAAAAATTGTAGATTTGTTTTAGTTAGATTCCTATCCCGCCCCCTTTAAACACATACATGTATAAACATATGAATCAAAGACAATGGGGGATGAAAGGATGAGAAATACTAACCGTGATCGCCACCAAGGATTAACAACGCCAAAGGATGAAGAAGTGTAAAGAACGGCGCCGTGTACCTTGGAAAGAAAACTTGGTCGCGCTTGACAAACAAGGTGTGGGGAACTTGTGGATTCAAATCTCCTCTCCTTCTAGCCGACTAGAGGAAGAGGGCCTCACGTTGTATTCATGCTCTCCTACAAAACAAAGCCAAAACAATGACAAAAAAACCCATTAGAACATGCATGTGTAGTATCAATCCCGGAGTGATAAAATATGGGTAGAAATTAAGGGAGAACGCACCGGGGGAGGTTTTTAACCCCTGTGGAAGGGTGGAAATAATAGGTGGGTGTGTTGTGCATGCATGAGATTTGAAATCATGAGATTTGATTGAGAGAATAGAGAGAAAATGATGATGCAAAACGGGGAAAAGTGCATGTGTAGCAGAAAAGTGCCGAAAACTGTGATGATTTGTGATTTTGAGGAGAGGAGAACTAAGAGTGTAGACTATGAAATCAAGTCCAGAATTATGGAATTGAAAGCTAATACTTCCCTCTTCAACCCAGGGTTGAAGTTGTGAGTTGGAGTTGCAGCATGGCTTCGCCCCGAACCAAGAAAGAGCCCCCCCGTCGCGACTGTGAATTGGGCAGTTTTTATACAGTTTGTAGAAAAACCCAGAAAGTTCTCCCAAGATTTTAGAGGATAGAGTCCACCAAAATTTGTGTTCTATGGATCAATCTCGAGATAATACGAAGGATAAGAGGTAGGAACAAGTGGGACTTAATTTGGTGGAAGGATCTGGAAGATATGGCTTCTAGAAGGGAGCCCCGGAGCTTAATCTATAGAGTTTGAGTTGAACTAGGACACCTAAACCTCCAACTTCCATCCACGATTCTGAGCAAAATAGCCAATGACATTTGGAGTTCTTTAGACTGAATTGAAGATAATATAAAGGGGAAACCATAGGAACAAACGGCGTTTAATTCGGAGTAGAATTCAAGAAGTTATGGGCTCTGTAAGAGGGGCACGGCGCACAAAAACGGAGCAGAGTCCAGCACGAATTGGACTCTCAGGTGAGTGTGACAGACCTACCCTAGTCCGTTACATAACTCTGATAGTCGTACGATAGACCGTTACACACACCTGAGAGTCCAATTCGTGCTGGACTCTGCTCCGTTTTTGTGCGTCGTGGCCCTCTTGCAGAGCCCATAACTTCTTGAATTCTACTCCGAATTAAGCGCCGTTTGTTCCTATGGTTTCCCCTTTATATTATCTTGAATTCAGTCCAGAGAACTCTAAATTTCATTGGCTATCTTGCTTAGAATCGTGGATGGAAGTTAGAGGTTTAGGTGTCCTAGTTCAACTCAAACTCTGCAGATTAAGCTCCGGGGCTCCCGTCTAGAAGCCATATCTTCCAGATCCTTCCACCAAATTGAGTCCCACTTGTTCCTACCTCTTATCGTTCGTATTATCTCGAGATTGATCTATAGAGCACGAATTTTGGTGGACTCTATCTTCTAAAATCTTGGGAGAACTTTCTGGGTTTTTCTACAAACTCTATAAAAATTGCCCAGTTCATAGTCGCGACGGGGGGGCTCTTTCTTGGTTCGGGGCGAAGTCATGCTGCAACTCCAACTCACAACTTCGACCCTGGCTTGAAGAGGGAAGTATTTGCTTTCAATTCCATCCTTCTGAGCTTGATTTCATGGTCTACACTCTTAGTTCTCCACTCCTCAAAATCACAAATCATCACAATTTTCTGCACTTTTCTGCTACACATGCACTTTTCCCCGTTTTGCATCATCGTTTTCTCTCTATTCTCTCAATCAAATCTTGTGATTTCAAATCTCATGCATGCACAACACACCCACATATTATTTCCACCCTTCCACAGGGGTTAAAAACTTCCCCCGGTGCGTTCTCCCTTAATTTCTACCCATATTTTATCACTCCAGGATTGATACTACACATGCATGTTCTAATGGGTTTTTTTATCCTTGTTTTGACTTTGTTTTGCAGGAGAGCATGAATACAACGTGAGGCCCTCTTCCTCTAGCCGGCTGGAAGGAGAGGATGTTTGAATCCACAAGTTCCCCGCACCTCATTTGTCAAGCGCGATCAAGTTTTCTTTCCAAGGTACACGGCGCCGTTCTTTACACTTTTTCATCCTTTGGCGTTGTTAATCCTTGGTGGCGATCACGGTTAGTATTTCTCATCCTTTCATCCCCCATTGTCTTTGATTCATATGTTTATGCATGTATGTGTTTAAAGGGGGCGGGATAAGAATCTAACTAAAACAAATCTACACTTATTAGGGGGTTAGATTGGCAGTTGAAGTTGACGTGTATGTTGGCCCTAGGGTCCGACCGTCCCAATAGTCATAGCTTCACGCACCCTGCATTGGGTTCCAGTACCTCTATGTGCACCGTGGGCCATGTCACCACTGAGGTTCTTTTGTGTCCCCGCGCCTGATGAGCTTAACTCCATCGCACATTGTGATGCTATTGCCCCGAGGGAGGAATCTTGTATTCCAAATGAGCTCACTGTCCCGTCTACCATAATGATTGAAGGTGACCATCTGCACATTGAAGAATTTTGAACATGGGCTAGTGTAGTGAAGGGACCCGTCACAAGGAGTCACACATTCTTTGATCCTTTCGATCCCCTCCCTAGTGAGCCTCTTGACCCACAATCTCTGCTCCACTTTGCCAAGGAAGTCCACTATCACACCCCTTCCACACGGGCCAGTCAACACCCTACTCTGCACACACCCACACTTAGGAGCTTGGTTAGCAAGGAGCCCATTCATCGGAAAGAGTTACATGCATTACCATCATATAGGGGTGGTGAAGTAGGTCACTTTGGCTCTCTTGGCCCTCCCAAGTCCCTCAAATCTGATAGGAAGCTAGTGCATGATAGGTTCATATTTGGATGTCTAGGATTCCCCAATTCTACCAACATTGGGTTGCGTCGTGTGTATGCTAGTTCCATATATGGGTGTCCTGGACCACCCCTGCATTCACATATATATTGGTCGGCACAGCATGTTAGGAGTTTGCATCACCATCAGGCCAGCAATGCACATTATGAGGAGCTTGCTAATACGCATAGACTAGTCTATGAGATCCAAGAGGGAGATTATGTCATGATCAGGGTCAAACCTGAACGTTTTCTATCTAGAACCGTGAAGAAATTGCAAGCTCATGGTGCCGGTCCCTTTCGAGTGTTGAGGTGAGTCGGGTCCAATACGTACGTTGTAGACTTGCCTGAGGAATAAGGGCTCAGGTCCACTTTCAATGTGTCGGATCTGGTTGCCTATAGGGACCCAGCGGTGATTCCTAGTGCATGAGTGTTTTGAGCCATCTCCCCCTCTTGTGAGTGACCCCACCCCTGAGTGTCAACCAAGAGCCTCATTCCCTCAGCAGCTTGAGAAAATAGAACACATATTGGATGAGCAGGTGACCCTTACTAGGAGTGGAGCATACCCGCGATATCTGGTGCGATGGAGAGGGCGACCCACATCTGACGACACATGGATCAGTCGGGAGGAGCTACAGAGAATAGATCCAGATCTGCTGGAGCGGTACAAGAGTGATCAAGACCCTTACTCTACGGGGTTGAGATTTTCCCACCCGAGGAGAATTGGTGCGGACACCAGAGGTTTCGAGCGGCATGACTCAGTGGGCTAACACTACAGGACACGTAGTACCACTCAAGATATGCTGGCATCTATTTGGCTTGGAGACAGTCTAGAGTCTCCATCTTGAGTCTTGGAATTTTGAGTATTGATTTGCAGTGTAATTGGTGTGTAGTGTGTAATTGTATTTTTTTTCTTGGGTTATTTTTGGGTCAAGGGAGTGTTAGTTGGGCTATTGGATTTAATGTAAATCAATAAGGTCCATTAGGGGGTTTGTTTTCAAGTTGGGCTTCCTAGCTTGAAACCCATTAGGGTTGGTCCATGGTCCACTTGGACCAAGGTGAACAAGTCCAACTTTCCCCCTCCCCATTACTCTCTTGTACTCTAGTGGATCCCCTCCCCATTACTAGTTGATCCCCCTCCCCATTATTCCCTTGTAACCTAGTGGATCCTCCTCCCCATTACTAGTGGATCCCCCTCCCCATTATTCTCTTGTACCCTACTAGATCCCCCTCCCCATTACTAGTGGATCCCCCTCCCCATTACCTTGCTATCCCCTAAGTACCCCTCCCAAGCCCTAGATCTGAGGGTACTTATGGTCTTTATATCTAGGGTTTACCCCCATATAAATATTCTCTTGTACAATTTTAATGGAAGAAATGAATCATTTTGTGCAAAAATTACCTAAGGCGCCCCTCTCCTCTTCCCTCATTGTAGCTGAGAAGGTTGCTCCTCCAAGGTGTGAAACCCTTCTTATCAGGTTCCCCTCTGAGTGAGAAGCTCAACCGCGCCGCCGCCACCGGAGCTGCCATCGCTCCACCATCGCCTCACCGTCGTCGATCTGTCCACTATAAGACAAAAACTCAGAGTTTGCTTTAGATCACCCAATCCTCCGGTCAGATCGCCACCCAACTGTTAGGGTAAGCTCCCCACGTTGTCTACCCTCTCAAGAAAAATTCCCACACCCCCGATAACCCGTTTGCACCCGATCCACCACCGTTTCCCCGATTTACACAGCTCTGTCTCTGTGCAGATTGATAAACCAGCAACCCACCTCATCCCATTTTTCACCCCCTTACCCCTTTCAGATCGGGCTAAAATTTGGTATGGGATTTCTATCTATCTGACCCCATCTCCATAAATATTTTCACGATTTTTGAAGCCTCTTTACCTCTCTGTAAAAATCACTGTTCAGATCGGATTCGGTTCTACTTCTGCAGCCCAGATCCAACCTTCCCCTACATTAAAATCACTCTCGCCCCCAAAACAACCTCTGATCGGCCCCTAAATTTGTGGGCTTGATCCATACTTTCCCTTCTATCTTCCACGACCACCCCGCCTTCCAGATCCAACGCTTTTCCATTATTTTACCATCACCTTCTGGTGCTTGCGTTCTATCTAGTATGTTCTGGGTCAGGGAACCAGCCTGTTCAAAATTCCTCCACGGAATATAAATCAACATAAAAATTCCTGTAACATCATGGGATTGTAGATCTTCGACAGAGCGTCACAATAGCGCTAGTTTCACTATGATCTGACATCGGACATGGTCACAGCAAGTGTTTTTACCGGGACGTAATCTGCAAAATTGGTTCGGGCCAGCAAAGAACAACGGCCAACAAGACGGACCCCCTCGCCTTCCACAATGCGATCCAACGCGATCCCCTCCAAGGGGTCGTTCCTTTCGAAGTCCACTTTGCAACGGGACCATCACACCCTGATCGGCCTTCTGACTCGAGTGTGGTACGCCAGATCGTCAACATGCGTCGTCCTTCCTGCACCGATCAGCAACTCATCGACGTCATCGAAGCTGTCAAAAATGCTACCCGTCAACCCAAGCTCGATACTCCCGGGTCGCACTTGTTGCCTATTACCTCCCTACGTGGAGTGGGTATAACTTCTGTAGTTGTTGGAAATTGTTTGTATTAGGAGTACGGGTCTTGGCCGGGGTTGTCTTCCCCATGCCCAGAGCGTGGAGGTATCGATCTTTATCTCTCTCGATATTTGCTTATTTTGTATGTGTTTGTATGCCGCTGCTGGTGAGTGATAGGATTCTTGCTCGATATATATTTGATCACCGTTGTGAGTGAGAAAGTGTGACCCGTCCCATGACTCGATCCGAGCACGAGAGTGAGTTTGACCACCCTTGACTCTGCCGGTTCTTCAACCATGCGGATCCTCGTGTTTCCCTCGCTTGGGACGAATCGTGAGCTTGTACTTCTTGTTGAGGGCATATTCACCTCTTCTGGAGCACATTAGTGTCAAGCCGAAGTGGCTCCATTATGAGCGTCATTGATGGTGGTGTCAGTCCAAAACAAATCAAGTCGACATTTAGAGTCTAAGGTTGTATTGTCTGGTTGAGTCGCATTCAACCTGCATCATTGGTTTTGGTGATAAAAAAATTATTGTGGTACAAAACTCTGTTGTTTATGATAAAAACACAAATTCTATCCATTGGACATCTTGAATCGCCTGCTTGGCCTCAATGGGGAATGGGCACATCAATAGAGGAGTTGAGAGTGATCGTCTGAATATCCGGCCATTGACGACCGTGAAATGTGCTACTCGTGCTCGTACACGGCGAGCATCAACACAGTCGTCGGGGAGGTGTTGCCACAGGAGGAAATCAAGGATCGGGTCCATCCACGATGGCTCATAATGTATGGCGTTCACCTAGGGATTCAGTTCTTCGATGCTCCGTGCCAATAATTCCTCTACCAGGACAACCCTTGAATTAGAGACAGTTGTGGAGGACGCTAGGCAAGAGAGAGCATCTGCTCAGACGTTCTCTTCTCTTGAGATATGAACCATCTCGAAATGGGAGAATGATGATACGGCTTCCTTTTCCTTGTCATGGTACTTTACCATGGCTAGCTCCCAGGCTTTGAACTCTCCCCAGACCTGATTGGCGATGAGTAGGGAGTCACTATAAACCTGTCCCGGGGTGCTTTTCCCCGCAGAGACCTGACAACAAAGCTTCGTACTCTTCCACATTGTTGGTGTCTAGGAAGTTGAACCATAGAGTGTACTGTAACTCCACCTGATCTGGAAATGAGAGGACTAGGCCCACTCCACTGTCGGTGGCACAGGACGAGCCATGCACATAAAGTTCTCATGCCAGTCCCAGGGACTGCTCGGGCAGTCCTTCGTCTGGCAAGGTACATTCAGCGATGAAATCTACTAGTGTCTAAGCCTTGATCACCATCCTCAGGTGAAACCTGATGTCAAACTCTCCTATCTCAATGGCCCAGTTAATGAGCCTCCTCGATGCATCTGGGTTTTGGAGGATATGGCGCAGGGGCTGGTCGGTGGTGATAGCGATCGGATGGGACTGAAAGTATGGTCTTAACTTTCGTGCAGCCGTGGCCAGGCCTAGCGCGAACTTCTCCGTCCGTGAATACGAAAATTCTGGGCCCTAAAGTGCGCATCTCACATAATACACCAGCTTCATAACTTTGTCCTCTTCGCAGGCAAGCACAGCGCTTATTGTGCTCGGTGTCACGGACAAGTATAAAAGTAATTGTTCCTCATCCTGAGGCTTGGAGAGTATGGGAGGTGAGGATAAGTACCGCTTGAGCTCATCGAAAGCTTGATCGCACTCCTGATCCCAGTCGACTCATCTCCTTTTCTCTGGGGACTTATTGGCTTGCTTCATGAGTCAGAAGAAAGGTAGGCACCTCTCCATGGCCCTAGATAGGAATCAGGTAAGGGCAGCCACCCAACCAGTGAGGCACTGTACATCCCATTCTGGGTGCTTCATCTCCAGTACTACTCAGATTTGGTCTGGGTTTGCTTCAATTCCATGGTGGGTCATAAGGAAACCAAGGAACTTACCCG
The DNA here is from genome assembly GCA_022559845.1 of Amorphophallus konjac. Lineage (NCBI taxonomy): Eukaryota > Viridiplantae > Streptophyta > Magnoliopsida > Alismatales > Araceae > Amorphophallus > Amorphophallus konjac. Next base: position 168,510,555 of record CM040120.1, on the reverse strand, counting down.
ACCTGACTCCAAACGTGCACTTGCTTGGGTTGAGCTTCATGTTGTACTTCTGGAGCATCGGAAACGTCTCTGTCAGGTACTCTAAGTGCTCGGTCACCCAGAGTCTTTTGACAAGCATGTCATCAATGTAGACCTCCATGTTGCGGTCGATCTGAGCATCGAACATATGGTTGATGAGGCACTGATACATAGCTCTAGCATTCTTCAGGCCAAAGGGCATACTCGTATCATCGTAAAGCCCATGGTCGGTGACGAAGGTGATTTTGTCTTTGTCAAGTTTGTGCATGCTAATTTAATGGTACCCAGAGTATGCATCCAGGAAGCTTAGCATCTCATGCCCGGCCGTAGCGTCGACCAGTTGGTCGATTTGCGACATAGGAAAGCTATCTTTCGGGGTGGCCTTGTTGAGATCTGTGTTGTCAATGCACATATACCTCTTCCCATTGCTCTTGAGGACCAAGACCACATTGGTAACCCAATCTGGGTATTGGGTAGGCCGTAGGAGTCCCGAGCGTAGCTTCTCTCCCACTTGTTTTTTTATGATCATATGTCGCTCTGGGTTGCAATGCCTCTTGCATTGTTGAATTTGGCGGCAGCTTAGATCCAGCCTCAACTTGTGAGTTATAATCCCCGATGGCATCCCTAGGAGTTCATCTTCAAACCAGGCGAACACATCCTAATTTTTTATCAGGAAGTTCCTATAGTCTTCCTTCTCTTGCTCAGACAGCATACCGCTAATGCGGAGTGTCCTGCTTGGATCTTCTCCCACCTGAATGAGGTAGAGGCCCTCGGTCGGAGTGCTTCCACTGGGTCCGAGGCCCTCTGTCCTCTTCTTCTTCTCAAGTGGAGCCTCCTCGACTCGCCTTTCTTTGGTGGAGATCAGATAGCACCTCCATGACTCTCCCTGGTCACCTCAAACCACCCCTACTCCGCAGGGGGTAGGGAACTTCAACTTCTGATGGTAGGACGAGGGAATGCCCCTTAGGGTACCGAGGATTCCCCGGCCTATTATGGCATTGTACCCGATCATTCCACGCATGACTGTGAAGTCCTCCAAGAATGTCACGTCTCTAGGGGCAAGCAACCCTGAAGTGATTGGTAATGAGATACGCCCCTCGGGGAGGGCGGTCGTGCTGGAGAATCATATAGGACTGTGTGCAATGGTGTTATTCGTGACCGATCCACAGTACAAGGCAGTCGTAAGAAATTGCATTGAAGTTACTTCCATTATCAACGATGATCCATTGTATAGTACATTGGTTAATGGTCGTCGAGACCACAAGAGCATTGGAGTGGGGTGTTGTCACACCCTCAAGGTCTTCATTCGAGAAGATGATCGGGTTCTTGAGACAATCCCGAGCATTGGAATCTCGACGGCTTTCATCGCCTTGGTCCACAGAGTTTACTCCTGATGCATACCTATGACATCTCCAATAGCTATCTCTGCCTGATGCTCATCCTCTAGAAATCATCATGATCTCTTTTCCATTGGGTCGGTTGTCGATGTGCGGAGGGGTCCGCTCCTACAGTCACTTCTCTGCGGCCGTGGTGACGAACTTATCGAGGAGCCCTTGTCGAATGAGGTCCTCGATCGCATCCTGGAGCTAGATGCAGTCGGTTGTATCATGACCATTGTTGCAGTGGAAGTGGCAGTACCTCCTCTTGCTCCTAGTCCTTGGGTCGGACTACATCTTCGAAGGCCATCGAAGGTAGGGCTCCTCCCAGATCTCCATGAGGATCTGCTCGGGCAGAGCCATCAGGGGCGTGTAATGTAAATACTAGCCCCTCTCCCTAGTCTTTGGGTGGTCGCGGCATTCTCTATTTTTTTTTAACTAAAGTTGATACTTGCAAGGGGGGAGACGGGAGAGGGGGTTCATCTCTTCATTGCGGAAGAAGATGAAACCACTATCCCGGCCACCAGGCAAGCGATTTTCATATATGAAGGCAGAAAAGAGAAAGGGGTACAGAGGGGGGGAGGGGAAACGCCCGAAGAGGGCCAAGAAGCGTACAAGGCCAAAGGCCCAAGAAAGCCAAAAAAGGCCAAGAGAACCCAAGTGCAGGCAGAAACAAAAGCCCAAGAACCCACAGAAGAAACAAAGCCCCTACAAATAGGCGTCTTCGTCGAAAACCCCTTCAGAGTCGGAAGAGAACACAGAACGGACACCGCGCAGATGAGTAGGAGAGCCAGGCCAATCAAGAGGATCAGCCTCTGAACCGTCGGGATCGGGCACGTCCGAGCCAGAAGGCTCGATCGGCGGCGGGGGCGCCATCGAAGAAGACTGGATCCGGAGAGAACGACGGGGAGGAAGAGCAGTGTCCTCAAACATGCACTGACGATCACGCTTGGAGGAAGTGGAGTTGGAGCGCCGGAAAGAACGCCGAGGAGCTCCGCCATCCATCCTCGAGGGCGGCCGAGAGCGGTCCAAGCCAGCGGTGCCCACAAAAGCCGTATGAGCCACCGTAAGGTCACGGAACCCCGAAGCTGGCTCAAGCCCGGGGACATGGAGAGCCTGGGCGAGCTTGGGGAACCTGAGAGGCATGCCGAGGTCCGGGGAAGGCACGACACCCACGGGATGCACCAGAGCAGGAGGCGGGGTGGAGTCAACGATCGGCCCGGGCGGGGCCCGGTTGATTTTCTTCATCAAAGCTTGAGCGAAGGAGAGGTGGGGGGCGGCCGTCGGAGAAGAGGAGGAAGCCAAGGACCCTTCAACGCAAGCCGCCTTGGAGGACGGCTGCGCCCCTGGGGACCAAGCAACCGCCCCGGCATTAAGCCCAGAGGAGGGGCCGCCCGGCACAACTGAGCACGGGAGTGGATCGCCCTTCCCGGAAGGGTGAGCTGCCGGGGGGAAGGACGCGATGCCCATCGTCGGAGAAGACGGGGGGCAAACACCACGGTCACCAGGGACCGGAGGAGGGGCGAGGCCGACAAATCTTGCATGTGCTGCAGGCAAGTCTGGAAAGTGAGAAATGGACTTCAAACCTGGCACAGAGAGCACTTGAATAGTGGGGCGCACAGAGAACGGGTGCTCCATGGCAGGGGCGGGAGGCCCCTCTACTCCACGGGCAGGTGAGTGGATAGCAGCAGGATCAGGCACCGAGGGAGGTGCAGCTGGGGCTACAGCAGAAGAGCTGGTTCCCACAGGTGCAATGCCAACAGCAATCTCGGGGGCAGAGCGCAAGGGAGCAGAACGCGGCGATGTAGACGAGGGTGCCCCACTGCGGGCTGAGGCAGGAGCAAGCACAGGAGGCGGGGAGGCGACCCCTTGGGGGAAGGGGTCGACCCCTCATTGGCAATTGTCTGCTGAAGTGGAAGGAACATCCCTAATGAACCGGCCGGCATCGTCAAGGGATGTGTTGCCTTCCGTGGGAGCAGGATGCTGAACTAGGCGGTGTTGTGGAGCAAGACCACCAGGGAGGGGCCCATCAGCCAAGGGGACTGCAGGGGGCAGCACCAAGGCAGCCGCGATCGGGTATGGATGAGCAGGAGCGGAGTGAACCCCTTGGAGATAGGAGCTAGCCTCCACGGAGGCACCATCCGGGGGCATGAACACTGGAGCAGAACGCAAAGGCACAGTAACAGCTTCGAAGGAGGGCGAAGCAGCATGCTTGGGCAGGGGGAATGGAAGCTCCGAAGCTGCTGTGTCAACATGCAGAGAGAGGGCCCCTGAGGCGACAACCAAGGGGGGCGGAGCCGTCAATGCCACCGCTGGCATGGGGGCGAACGCACCTAGCAGGTGAGCTCCCCCCCCCCCCCTGAACTAAGGAGGCAGGGGGCAGGGGGGCTTCAGGAAGAGCTGGTTGGCATGCAGGAGATGAACGCGACGGAGCGTCCGCAATGGGAATGGGAGCATCCGCAGCCGATGGGTGGAGTGGAGAACAGTCCGCGAGGGGGCGAAAGTCAACACCGGCAGGGGGGTAGGTGCAGGCACCAGCCACGCGACCAGCAGCGGACGCAGGAGTTGGGGCAGGCAGCGACACCACTTGCATGGCTGTGAACAGGGGTGGAGAGATACCCGGCTGAGAAGGAGCTACTGCATGCAGGGGAGGAGAGATGGATACGCCAGGAAGAGCAGCCGCGCCCTCAGATGGCAACGGGATGCCTAGGGCAGGCAGGATCCCGGCATCACCCGAGGGCTTCCAGGTCTGGGCAGGAGGAGCGTGGGAGGCAGGAGCCCGAGGTCGTCCTCCAGGGGCAGTAGCAGCCACCCTATCCGATGGAGGGTGGGGGGATTTCTTCTTACAATCACCAAGGCGGTGACCCAGCCGGCGAAAGTTGGTGCAGAAGAGAGGTGGGTCTGGGAAGGCCACCGGCTGCCAGAACCCGCCACCGCCAATGCCAACCCACACACGGTGAGGGAGTTTCTTGGAGACATCTAGAAGGACGCACACCCGCGCTGCATGTGCACGGGTAAGACAGAGCGTGTTCCGGTCGATCTTCAGGGGCGGCCCGATGCTGCCAGCGATGGAGAGGATGGAAGCTTCATGGTAAAAGTTGACTGGAAGGCTCGGAAGCTCCATCCAGATGAGAACAAGAGGGGAGTTGAGCTCGGGCGAGAAGTCAAGCGCCCACTAGAAGAACCAGAAGGGACGTCCATGAACAAGCAGATATTCTTTGAGAAGTACTTTCAGATAGTCTTCTCGGTTGGAGAAGCGTAGGAGGAGGTGGCGACGGTCCATGGCACTGAGCAGGAAGTCCTGCTTGAACTGGAATCGCTGGGCTAGGTGAGCCCAGATGTCTACGAAGGGAGGCCTGCCCTTGGGGGTCCTGGCGATAATGGCAAAGGCAAGCGGTCTACACGTGACCTGGACTTCTTCCAACGAGAAAAAAAACCGCAGGTTCGCCGGAGTCGGTGGTAGCCGGAGCGTGGACAGAAAGAGGTAGGACCGGCGGTGTGAATGAGCTGAGCACCACTTGAGAGAAGGATGGAGCTGCGGCTGGGAGAGCTCCCCCCACCCCTCCAGCAGCAGAAGCTAGGCCCGCCGGCCATGCAGGAGCAAAGGGCGCATGGGGCCGGCCACCAGCCACCGTCGGTTGCTTAGCAGGGGGAAGCATTAGCGATGAAGAAGGGGCAAGGCTGGCAGCACCGGCCACGGGGGGGGGAAGACCCCTGACGTAGCGAGGGGCCCCTGCCCATGAGCGGAGGTCGAAACCCAGAGGCCAGCTGCAGGAAGACTGCCCTCTTCGGAGGGGATGGAAGACGGCACCTCCGGTGAAGCCGTGGCCGGGCCGAGCGGAGTCTATGCAGGGGGGCGCGGGGCAGAGGGGGGCACCACCGTAGAGGCAAAGGAGCCATCGAGGGGCGCTTCCGAAGCAGCATAGGCCAGCCCGCGAGCTGGTTCATGCAAAAATAGAGTACCGTTTCCGGCACCTGTCCCATCGAGATGGCGAGCAGCAGACAATGGCGCGTGGGGTCCAAGACCGGGGTAAGGAGAAGGGGGGGACACCGCAGCCAAGAAGGGGGCCTGAGGAGGACCTCCGACCGTCACCGGAGCACCGGCAAATCGCGTGGAGATGGGCGTGGAGGAAAATAGGGGATCGCATTGCCCAACTGTCCCATCCAAGCGGTCAACAGTCAACGACGGGAAGGGATGATCGGTAGACACATGTAGCATGGGGGGAACAAGCGTGGGAGAAAGAGGAGAATTGGACGGTGGGGATTCGGTGATGGCAGGGGTCTTGTCTGAGGGCGGGATAACGTGGCAAGGTGAAAGAGATGGCGTGGGGAGATGAAGGGCAATCAACGGTTGAGAAGAAGTCTCGTCAGGTGGCGTGAGGATGGGAGCAAAGACGTGGCGCCCTTGGAGAGGAAGGAAGGCAGGATGGGAACCGCGAAGCTCACCGGCGGGAGGCGGAGGAGCGGGACCGCCGGGAACAAGGGCACACGGTGCCAGAGCAGCAAGCGGACTAACAACCGGGCCACCACCTGGGGCACCGCCAAGAGAAGAGGGGCCGCCAACAACCCAGTGGGACCTCCTGGGGGCGCACCAACACCGGCAGGAGACGCACCAGAACCACCCACGTCGAGGTTGACCATGGCAGAGCGGTGAAGGCCAGCCAAAGGCGCCGCCGCAGCAGGGCCACCGTCAGGGAGGACCACGTGAGGGAAAGAGCCAGGAAGGGAAGGGGGGGCACCGCCCCCCCCCCCCCACCGCCGGCCATCGCCGGAGGGCAACAGCCACGAGAAAGTCAAACCGCAAGGTGGGAAAGGTCACACGAGAGAGGATTCTTGGCGACTTCCAGCTCTGATTTCTCTGATGGCCTTGCCCTGGCGTGTCAGAGATCCCTGGCATTCTCTATTGCACCACACTAGTTTGCTCCTCCCCTCCCGTGGGGAGTCGGTGGATCTCTTTCGGTCGGGTTGACTAGTCCCAGTCGTACGACCTGTAAGGTTTCGACTAGAATACGCAACAGAAAACATCGAAACCTTAAATTGCGTATCATTGCCAATTTTTCAAAATCGAAGAATATCGGTAAATCCCGCGGTGTGAAAAATGATTCTTTACCTTTGCGGGGTTGTGAATCTCTCAAAAGCTCGAAGACAAATGAGAGGAAGATCCCGGGGTCACGAGCCATCCAAGCGTCCGGCCTCTAGACGTATCCATACGGGCAGTGGAAGCAGACGGATCTCCTCCACGATCTCCACGCGTCGACCCGATCTCAACACCACCATCCACTAGGGAGAAGGATAGAGAAGGAAGGGTGTAAGACCCGGTAGTTAACGGATTCTTATTGATATCGAAATATGAAAAGATTCATGAGTTTTGGCTATTTTAATGGGCCTAAGTCAATTGAGTTACTCATTTGTATAAGCTTTTAGAAATTAGATAAGGCATATATGCAATTTTTCTTATTTTAAGACCTTAACAAAAATAAATAAATCATCAAATGTTTTTTGTGTGTTTCACGTAGGGAGATTCTCTCCCCCTCACACCCTCTTCTCTCCTACGCACATCTCCCCCTTTTTCTTGTTTCTTAGCAGTGTGATCACCCCGGGGCTTTGCAGGGATTATAGGTGGTGACCTTGGCAAGCTTAGGGCGTGGGTAGAGTGGCGGTGTCGCCGTGGAGGCGAGCCGTGGAGCATGGAGGCGGGGAATCCCAAGTGTGGGGCGCAGTCTCCTCGTGTAAAATGGGCATAGAACGCCGTCTTCTCTTAAATCCAAGTACGGGGATGGCTTCCTTACCTCCTTAGGATTTATTCCCCATCCATTGACATGCTAATAGGATGGCCACATGCATGAACTTTGTCATTTATGTTTTAAGAGCATGAACATTGTAATTTATGTTTTGATCCATCCATGGCCATTGTCTTTATGTTTTTGGATGTAAAAAGGTTATGGAATGGGTGTGTGATAGTATAAAATAGGTTTAAACATGTTTTCCCATCGATTTGAATCGATTGGGAGGGGTTTCAAACGAGTTACCCACGGTTCGGGTCCTCTGGACGGCTTGCGGTCGTTCCAGGGACCGTTTTCTTCATTGAATAAGGAGGTGGACCTTAATGGTCTCGCCCTAGACCGTTTATTGTAAATGATGGTCCTTCGACCGACCGTTTTAGACCTTAGCGGCCTAGCAAACGACTGCTAATACCCTTTGACCCAGTAAGGCGGTGCGAGCCTAGCGATCTTTGATCGGACCGTTTTCTATCCCTAAGCTGTCAGTCGCACGACCGTTTCCTGATCAAGGTTTCATTCTGTTCAAATATATGAAGTGTTCGTGGCTAAGCGGTCATGGAGAAGACCGCATGGGTCGGTGAAGCGGCCAATCGTTCGACTACTTACCAAGCCTTGCGGCCTTAGACTAGACCGTTTGGTCCCTGTAGTGTACGAATTCCATTCTGTTCATTTAATTATGCGTTTAACGATGCATGATTGCCATGTTTAAATATTTTTATGAACTGTGGCACATTCTTAGATCCCAATAGAATTATTTTCTCTTTCCTTGTGATGGAACCACTAGTCATAGCCCGACGACCTTTAGTGTCGGCCCACCTGGGAGAGGTGGCGGGGTAGTACCAGTCTACGGTTTTTAATCAGGTTTCTGTGGGCCCCCTTGCTAGGCAGTAGCATCCTACTGGGGAGAAAACTAGCTAGGGGCCTGGCTCAAGGCATTGAGCTTGTGTGTGCACACGTGGTGAGGGGCGTGGATTGACACTAACGAGACCCTGACTAGTTCTTGACTTGGTTACTATTGTGTGTCTCACTTGCCGCATTCTAGGCTAGTGGAGATACTTGAGACGCAGTATAAGTTGTCAGTGGACGCGTCTGGTCTTTCTTTCTGGTGGTCCTTTCTCTCTCCTATCACTTGGAAATGTTGAATTTTTATTCTATTGGTAGATTATGAATTCTCGTGTTTAATTATTCGTTTGGATATTAAATGGCATTTAAGTTAGCTATCTTTAAATTGTTCATATACATGTACATCATTATTAACTGTTATTTTCTATGCCATTTCATTATTAACTGCTTGCATGAATTTAGCTGCGAGGTAGGGATCTGCGTGAACCCTATTGAGTCTATGTTGTGAGACTCGCCCTACCTTTTCAGGTGAGACAGAGCAACAGTCTGTGGGTTTTCCACGTGCTTTTGGCTGGAAGTCGTAGGTGCCTGTAGTGGTCTATCTTTCTTTCTTTCCCTTTTGCTCGGGGTATGCCCCGTGTAGTTGTTTATTTAGACTTTTGTGCAGTGTTGGGACTTGTAAATGTATGGATCTAGACTATTATGTAAATATATCACTCTGATATTGTAAATTGCTTCCGTCTAAAATTACTATTGTATAATGCGCATGTAATTCCAGTTCATTATGGGCCTCCTCAACTAATCCTCCCAACCCTTACGGGGCCTCATCAGCCTCTTGGGTGGTGTCTCCGAGTTCTTGGTATCGGTCTACCGGTATCTGGATCTCCAGGTCGTTACAGTTGGTATCAGAGCGGTGTTGGGGTGATGTATAAGAAATTGAAATTGCAATAGTCCAGAACAAGTCCATGTGTACCACTATTGCTAGCTTAGGATGTCTTCCGGTGATTACTTATGGTTCTTTCGTTGTGTGTTTTCTCTTAAGCTTAGATTGAAATGCCGCCTAGACGGAGAGGTCGTGTCCAAACTAATGTGCCCCAAAATGTTCCAAGGGAAGAGAGCGGTACTTTGCCTCATCCAGCGAATGTTCGAGGGCAAGGCTGTGTTGACCCTAATCCTGGTGAAGATTTATTGCTTCAAGGTGGTCGTGGACGAGTTCTTAAGGAATTTCTTTTATTCCACCCACCAACATATGAAGGACAAGCGGATCCAGATGCGGATAGGGTTTGGCTAGATGCGACTGAGCGTGTTTTCTATTCTATGGAATGCACCAAAGATGAGAAGGTAAAGCTAGCTACATTTCAGTTGCAGGGGGGCAGCGCTCGCGTGGTGGACCATGGAGTGGGAGGTGACTTTAAGTCCCGTCCTCTTTGACTGATTACATGGAAGGAATTTGTTACTTCGTTCGAGCGTTCATATAGTCTAGCTTATCTCAGAATGGATAAAATGTACCAATTTATGGAGTTGGCTCAGAGCGAGATGACAGTCTTGCAGTATCGGAACAAATTTATGGAATTGGGTCAATATGCTCCTCATATTCTTGCTGATGAAGTGCTAAAAACTAAGTAATTTTTACGTGGTTTGAAGCCAGAGCTGAGGCAACCCCTTATTGCAACCAGAGTGGCAGAGTTAGATGTGGCTTATCGGCCAGCAGTAGCATTAGAACTGGATATGGCAAGATCTCGAGGGCGAACCCAAGTTGAGCCAATGCAGCTGAGCGTACAACATCAACAGGCTAGTAGTCAACCAAGTGTGATGGGGGTACCATCTATTGTTCTTTCTGCCAGTGGTACTTCCTCTATGAAAATCTAAATTCAGGCGAATGTTCCAAAAATCCAATAAGCAGAATGACCGACAAGCTTCCTCTGGTACCGTACAACAAGCAGCACCCTCTTCTTTTCAGCGACGGGGACCGGTGGCCAGTCAGCCAAGACCATGTCTAAGGTGTGGTGGTAGTCATTTGGGTAGACCGTGTTCGATGCCCGTGGTGTGTTTTCGGTGTGATCAAGTGGGACACGTGGTTTGTGGTTGCCCGTTGAGGCCGAAGCAGCCTGTTACATTTTCACAGCCACAATAGTTCCGACCTCCACCACCATTACAGTCACAACAGTATTCACAAGCGTCAGTATCATCATCGTAGTAGTTTACGGTAGGTGGAAAGAAGCAGAAAGGGAGAGTCACGCAGATGACTCGTTCAGAAGCAGTAGCGTCTCATCTTGCAGAAGGTACTCTTATGATTTATGGTCATGCAACACGTGTTTTATTTGACTCAGGTGATTCTCATTCCTTCATTTCTGATGATTTTGTTGCTTGTATTGAGGAGCCGACATCGGAGATGTCTTGTGAGTTAGTTGTTGAATTGCCTTCTGGGGACTTCATGTTTACGCCTTTCTGTCTTGATGAGACTCCTATTGTGATTGGGAATCAGCAGTTGCCAGCTAGGTTATATGCGTTGAAGCTGGTAGACTATGATGTTATTCTGGGCATGGATTGGTTAGAAGATTATGGAGCCGTGGTTGATTGTAAAATGAAGAAGGTTTATTTTCAGCCATCTGTGAAAGCGGCATTTTATTATCAAGGTATTCAATCTCGTTCTCCTTGCTTGCTTATTTCTGCTATTCAAGCCTGTATTTTACTTAATGCAGGTTGTCAGGGATTCTTTGCTTCTATTGTTACTGTTGAGGTACCGCAGTAGGAGATAAGTGATATTCCTCTGGTTTGCGATTTTTCTAATGTGTTTCCTGATGAGTTGCTAGGCTTACCTCCACAGCAAGAGATTGAGATGGTAATTGAACTAATTCAAGGTATGGCACCTTTGTCAAAGGCACCTTACCGTATGGCTCCTGCAGAATTGAAAGAATTGAGGGCACATTTTTTAGAATTGCTGGAAAAGGGCTATATCCGTCCTAGCTTTTCTCCATGGGGTGCTCCTGTATTATTTGTGAAGAAGAAAGATAGAAGCCTAAGGTATGTATTGATTACAGGCAATTGAATCAGGTGACCGTCAAGAATAAATATCATTTGCCCAAGATTGATGATTTATTTGACTAACTTCAGTCGGCGAGTGTCTTTTCACGGATTGATCTTCGATCTGGTTATTACCAATTAAGGATTAGGGAATTTGATGTGGAGAAGACTGCCTTTAGTACGAGATATGGTCATTATGAATATTTGGTTATGCCATTTGGGCTAACCAATGCTCCGGCAACCTTTATGGACCTAATGCATCATGTGTTTCATCCATATTTGGACCAATTTATGGTGATCTTTGTTGATGACATCTTGGTCTAATCTGCTTCTGAGGAAGAACATGTTCAGCATCTTAAGGTGGTATTGTAGACTCTGCGAGATCACGAGTTCTATGCAAAATTCAGCAAATGTGAGTTTTAGCTTCGAGAAGTTCATTTTCGAGGCCATGTGATTTCTGGCGATGGAGTTGCAGTTGATCCTGTTAAAATTGAAGCTGTTCTTCAATGGCAGAGCATTAAGATCGTGACCAAGATTAAGAGCTTTCTGGGTCTTCTTGGTTATTATAGAAGATTCATTCAAGATTTTGGACAGATTGCCGCGCCAATAACTAAATTGGCTCGTAAAGATGTGCCATTTGTGTGGTCGGATAAGTGTGAACAGAGCTTGAATGAATTGAAAAGGCTACTCACCACTTCTCCAGTGCTTGTTTTGCCTGTTGGCTCGGGTGGATTCGTTGTGTGTACGGATGCTTCTCAAGTAGGCTTGGGTGCAGTGCTTGTGCAACATGGCAAGGTTGTGGCATATGCGTCCCGGAAATTAAAGCAACAGGAAGAAAATTATCCCACTCATGATTTAGAGTTGGCGACGGTGATTTTTGCATTGAAAATCTGGAGGCACTACTTGTATGGTGAAAAATTTGAAATCTTCACAGATCATCAAAGCTTGAAATACGTGTTTTATCAAAAAGATTTGAATCTTTGTCAACGCAGGTGGATGGAGCATATGAAAGATTATGATTTTACTCTGTCTTATCAACTTGGCAACATAAATGTAGTGGCCGATGCATTGAGCAAGAAAGTGATGATCAGTCATTTGTTGATACGAGAATGGAACTTGTGGGAACAATTTTCTTGTGAGACGTTCAGATTGAAAATTCCTCGTGATCCAATGGTAGCTATTCTTGCTAGTCTGGTGATGACTCCAGCTATTTATCAGCAGATCAGGGAGGCACAACAAGCAGATTTTGAGTTGTCTAGCATTGTGTTAATGCCAGATGTGGAGTTCGCAGATGATTTAGTGGTTAGGTCTAGAGGTAGACTTTATGTTCTAGCTGATGATCTATTAAGGAATGGTATTTTGCATAAGGCGCATGGCTCCCGTTATGTTATTCATCCCGGCACCATGAAAATGTATCATAATGTGAAAAGGTAATTTTGGTGGCCAGGTATGAAAAGGGATGTAGCTGATTTTGTGTCTAAGTGTTTGACATGTCAACAGGTCAAAGCTGAGCATCAAAGGCCTGGAGGAATGCTTCAACCCTTGGAAATTCTGATGTGGAAGTGGGATCATGTCACTACCGATTTTATTGTGGGTTTACCCCGCACTTCATAAGGCTATGATGGTATTTGGCTGTTAGTTGATCGTTTAACTAAGACAACAAGATTGTTGCCGATCAAGGTGACATGGAATGTTCAAAAATTTGCTGAGCTTTATGTTGCAAAGATTGTGCCATTGCATGGAATTCCAATATCCATTATGTCAGATTGTGACCCACGTTTTACTTCTGGCTTTTGATGAAGTTTTCAAAAGGCGTTGGGTACAGAATTGGCATTTAGTTCATCGTATCATCTCTAGTCTGATGATCAGTCCGAGAGGACTATTCAGACATTAGAAGATATGCTGCGATCGTGTTGTTTGGATTGGCGGGGTTCGTGGAGTCAACACTTGTCATTGGTGGAATTCTCTTATAATAATAGTTATCATTCCAGTATTGATAGGGCACCGTATGAAGCTTTGTATGGGCGTCCTTGTCGTACTTCATTGCACTGGTTTGAGACTGGTGACCGATTGTTGACAGGACATGATATGATTCAACAGTGTATTTATGTGGTACGTTTGATTAGGCAAAAAATGTTCACAGCTCAAAGTCGACAGAAAAGCTATGCAGATCGGCATAGAAGACCAATGTAGTTTGAGCCTGGAGATTCTATTTTTGTGAAAATATCTCCAATGAAAGGCGTAATGAGATTTGGGAAGCGTGGAAAGCTTAGTCCCCGATATATTGGTCTGTTTCCTATTTTGGAACGTGTGGGCCAAGTGGCTTATCGACTTTAGTTTCCCTCGGTGATGCATGCAATCCACGATGTGTTTCATGTTTCTTAGTTAAGAAAGTATGCTTTTGATCCATCTCATGTATTAGATGATTCAATGTGGCCTGAAGTGACAGCGGATCTATCCACACCAGAGTATCCAATACGGATTGACGATCGTCGTGAACAACGACTGAGGAATAAGGTAATCCCTCTGGTAAAGGTAGTATGGCAGCGTCGCTCGGGTAACGAAGCTACTTTGGAATGTGAGGATGAGATGCGTCGGTAGTTTCCCTTTTTATTCAAATAAGGTATATCTTTCTTCAGTTCTCTCCTTATGCTTCCTTCAAATTTCGAGGATGAAATTTCTATTAGGAGGGAGGGACTGTAAGACCCGGTAGTTAACGGATTCTTATCGGTATCGAAATATGAAAAGATGCATGAGTTTAGGCTATTTTAATGGGCTTAATCTGCCTAATTCAATTGAGTTACTCATTTGTATAAGCTTTTAGAAATTAGATCAGGCATATATGCAATTTTGCTTATTTTAAGGCCTTATTGCAATTCAAAGTTTTATAACCAAAAAAAAAATCATCAAATGTTTTTTTTTGTGTTTCACGTAGTGAGATTCTCTCCCCCTCACTCCCTCTTCTCTCCTATGCACGTCTCCCCCTTTCTCTTGCTTTCTCGGCAGTGTGATCACCCCAGGGCTTTGTAGGGATTGCAGGTGGTGATCTTGGCGAGCTTAGGGCGTGGGTAGAGTGGCGGTGTCGCCGTGGAGGCGAGCCGTGGAGCGTGGAGGCTGGGAAACCCAAGTTTGGGGCACGGTCTCCTCGTGTAGAATGGGCGTAGAACGACGTCTTCTTCTCAATCCAAGTAGGGGGATGGCTTCCTTACCTCCTTAGGATTGATTTCCCATCCATTGACATGCTAATAGGATGGCCACATGCATGAACTTTGTCATTTATGTTTTAAGAGCATGAACATTGTCATTTATGTTTTGATCCATCCATGGCCATTGTCTTTATGTTTTAGATATAAAAAGGTAATGGAATGGGTGTGTGATAGTATAAAATAGGTTTAAACATGTTTTCCTATCGATTTGAATTGATTGGGAGGGGTTTCAAACGAGTTACCCACGGTACGGGTCCTCTAGACGGCTTGCGGTCGTTCCAGGGACCGTTTTCTTCATTGAATAAGGCGGTGGACCTTAGCGGTCTTGTCCTAGACCATTTATTGTAAATGGCGGTCCTTCGACTGACCGTTTGTAGACCTTAGCCGCCCAACAAATGACCGCTAATACCCCTTGACCCAGTAAGGCGGTGCGAGCCTAGCGATCTTTGACCGAACCGTTTTCTATCCCTAGGCGGTCAGTCGCACGACCGTTTCCTAATCAAGGTTTCATTCTGTTCAAATATATGAAGTGTTCATGGCTAAGCGGTCATGGAGAAGACCGCATGGGTCGGTGAAACGGCCAATCGTTCGACCGCTTACCGAGCCTTGCGGCCTTAGACAAGACTGTTTGGTCCCTATAGTGTATGAATTCCATTCTGTTCATTTAATTATGCATTTAACGATGCATGATCGCCATGTTTAAATATTTTTATGAATTGTGGCACATTTTTAGATCCCAATAGAATTATTTTCTCTTTCCTTGTGATGGAACCACTAGTTGTAGCCCGATGACCTTTAGTGTCGACCCACCTAGGAGAGGTGGCGGGGTAGTCCCGGTGTACGATTTTTAAGCTGGTTTCCGTGGGCCCCCTTGCTTGGTAGAAGCGTCCTACTGGGGGGGGAACTAGCTAGAGGCCTGGCTCAAGGTATTGAGCTTGTGTGTGCACACATGGTCAGGGGCATGGACTGACACTGACGAGTGTGACCCTGACTAGTTGATGCGGGACGGGACGTGAACTTGGGACTCTAGCTCACGGACTTCCCTAAGCGAGGGACACGCGTGGATCTGCGCGGTTGAGGAACCGGCAATGAGTCTCGGGTATCCGATTTTCTGCGTGCTCGGATCGAGTCACGGGACGGGTTCCACTCACTCACCCTCGTAGCAGGGATAAAATTATAACGAGCTACGTTCCTATCACTCTAGCAGCGGCATTCAAAACATACGAGATAAGTAAAATGCCAATGTAGGAGGGTGGCGAGTGTACCTCCACGCTCCGGGCGTGGGGAAGGCGATCCCGGCAGAAACTCGTACTCTCGGTGTACAGTAAATAAATAATTACAGCCGTGAATTTAATTGCCCACTCTATGCAGGGAGGTAAAGGGCTACAATGGCGACCCGGGAGTAACAAACTTGGGTTGACGGACAGCAAACCAGAAGGCTCTCGGGCCGGAGACGGGCTGCTGGTCCGGCTCGATTCTGTGGGGCCCACGGGACAGCAGGCGGGTCCGACTACTGGGACGGCGGTGCCCGGACGTCTCCTTGCTGCGGCATCTGGTTGGGACGCTGCTGAGGGGTTGCCGATCGATCTCCAGGAGCGGCGGTCTCCGAAGCTATCCCGGCGTATTTGTGCTAGAATTATCCGGTGGCTGCTTTGCTGGCCTGTTCTCGGAGCAGAAATGCGCGCCTCCACGAAAATATTTTTTGCACCCAGATCCGGTGTCGGATCGAGGCGAAATTGGTACCGTTGGAAACTAGACTCAAAGGGATACAACATATATTATTTCCAATTCCATCCAGTAAACGGATTAGAAATGAAAATGATTGTTCCCAAGGTTTTCTTGTCAGCTTGGATTACAGACAGTTAGGACAGAACATGTTTTGCCTGAAAATGAATTTTGACCGATAGGGGAATGACAGATATAGACTCTAAAAAAATTATGGGTGGAAGAGGGCGATGTAAGGAACACGTATGAGTTTTTTGGGAATTTTTAGAATTGACTAAGGGGGCGGGAAAAATACAATAACAAGACACTGTCTCGCAGATCTGTAAACTGGCAGATTGCTGGGCGGAAAACTTAATTACGGGAAAAATAGCAAATGAAGGCGGAATGACACGAAATTTGAACTGGAGATGGCGAATGACAGGAAGAACAAACCCTCTAAATTTGGGGTCGAACAGATCTATGGGCTTGGAGATAGAATTTCGGCCTCAACTTGCTGTCTAGGGATGGACAGAACTCCGACGAGGAGGCGGTGGTGATGCGACGGCGGCTCGATGGTGACGGCGGCAGAGCTTCACACTCTAGGGAAGAGATACAACTTGGAATCCACCAAGTTTTCTAGGGAATCCACCCTAAGAATATAGCAATCCAGTTGCAAGGGGAGAGAGGGAGAGAGGGGCGCCCAAGGCTTCTCTCGGGAAAAATGCACTAATTCTTTCATTAATTCCCACAAAATGAAAAATACAAGGGTTATATAGAGATGGGAAAAAGACCTAGACTACCCTCAGATCTAGGGTTAGGGAGGGGTAAACAAGGGATAGCATTTTCTTCCCCCATGTGGTCAAAAAAAAGAAAAATAAAAAAATTACAACAGAGGACAAAGGAGGGGGCGCCCCCTTGACTAAGGGGTAGTCCATTTTGAATTTTCTTCCATCTTGTCCCCCCCTTGGTCCAAGTCCAATCATAGACTTTGAACTAGCCCCACGTGGCCCATGATCCTAGGTGGACCAATGGGAAAGAGGGTGGGGGACCCTCCTGCACCTACTGGTATTTTACATAGAAATCCAAAGATTCCTAAAGACTAACAAATTGGCTTATAATGCCTTCCAATTGCAAACCCAATTAGCCAATGATATAAATGTAAACAAACTGACACAAATGTAAAAAAATAAAATGTTAGTGCCTGGTGTTGATTCCCATCAATTCTCTCCGGGTGGGAAGAACTCGACCTCGTCGAGTAAGGGGTGTGGCTGCTCGGGTGGCTCATGTGGATCGGACTCCATACCAGGTAGCGTGGAGTACGCTCCACTCCAAGTAATCGTCACCTGCTCATCCCGTATATATTCGATATGCACATGCTACTGTGGGGATGAGGCTAGTTGTGGACACTCCAGGGTGGGTCACTCTCAAAGGAAGGAGACGGCTCAATGACTCACTAGGAATCACCGCTGGGTCCCTGTATGTGACTAGATCCGAGACATAGAAAGGTAGAGCGGATCCCCTATTTGTTAGACAAGTCCACAACGTACGCAGGGGATCCGTCTTGCCTCACACTCGAAAGAGACTAACATCGCGAGCTGACATTAGACTGACTCATATGCAGACTCTTACAGATTGTACAAAACAAACACTCACACATGACCCTAGGCCATAAATGACCCTAGGCAAACTTAGACACTCATAATAATACTATGACTGACGACAAAGAGATACAAACACACGGGGCGACTCGGTGAGGATGACGGACACCGTCTGCGTACACTAAGTGTAAAGAAAGACTAACCCACAACTTGATGCCATGAGTCTCAACCCTCGTCAACCATCTCCGATTCGAGAAGACTCGCCCGCAGGTATGGAAGTGCGGGAGGATGAGGGGGCGGGTGATGGGAATGTAATCTGGACGTCTGGTGTGGAGCATGGAAAATGGGAAGTCCGGATACTGTCGATCATACGCGCGGCAGAAATCAGACCATACCGTGTCAACATAGGGTGTCGACAGTGGTACGGTAGTCACTAGTGGCTGCGCTACCGTAGGAGAGACAGGTAAGAGCGGGTTGGCTGACTATATAGGGTCGGCAGATGGCATATCCATCGAGGGCAAAGTGGGCGGGACAAATAGCTCTGGGATGACCGGTAGGGTTGGGGTGGCTAACAGACCCTGGCCCTCTATTGGATCGCTCCCTAACCCCAAAACATCAGTGAGGTACTCCTCGGCCAATTCTTGGTCAGCCTCATAACCCACTAGAATAGGCTCGGGAGAGGCATCCTCCGAATGGTTCTCCTCCAAGGTAGGGGAATGTGAAGGACACGGGTCGGAGAAATGGCTAATCCCACGACAAGGGGCCACATGGGCGGGCTCCAGGAGAGGTGGTGGGCGTGAGTCCGGTGGCGGAACGGGCCGCTGGGGGTAGGTGGTTGGTGACACGGAGGTGGTCGGCTGAATGCATTCGTGGAATACGAACTCGCCGGGTAGGTGAGGTGGGTGTAAGGTGCAGGTCCTCCTATCCCGGTCAAAGGTCGCTTGCCTCTCTTCCAACCAATTTTGGCCTAAAATGGTGCATGGGCCAGCAAGTTTGTCGACCTTGCACCATGCTGCATTGTCATAAAGAATGGGGCCGAACCTCCATTGGAACTCTATGAATGCTAAGCCACCATTGAGAATAATTATACCAGTCTTAGAGAGAGACTCAATTATGTCTTGTGAGACACAGTTAGATGACACCCTACTGATGAAGTCGATCTCCGTAAGCAACCCATTAGGTAGAATGGCACTGGACACTATAGGGCACTGGAACGACTCGGTTGTGGGCTTAGGGGTCAGGTGTCGGGCCATGAAAGCATTGAATTAGGCCACTAGGGATGACCAATCGGACTCATGGTCTCAGGCAACGGCCATGGGCTGGTGGGTAGTTGGACTTGCAGACAACTAAGTGACACTCTAATGGACTAGACACGACCCTAAAGCAACAATGGAAAGTTGGAATGCGGACTCGACTACAAATCTAGACTCAACCAATATTCGGTACGTGGCGGATTTGTGATCCGAAGACCGAACTCACGCAAGTGTGCAACCCTCCCAATAGGCGTAACCTATCATTCCGGGAATTCCTTTTGATATATCGGGTAGAGGAATGCAAATGCAAACTTTGGACCGACTACCCAAGGAGTGACTTTACTCTGATACCAATTTGATGCGGGATGGGATGCGAACCTGGGACTCTAGCTCACGGACGTCCCTAAGTGAGGGACACACGTGGATCTGTGCGGTTGAGGAATCGACAATGAGTCTTGGGTATCAGCTTTTCCGCGTGCTCGGATCGAGTCACGGGATGGGTTCCACTCACTCACTCTCGCAGAGATGATACAATTATAATGAGCTACGTTCTTATCACTTTAGCAGCGGCATTCAAAATATACGAGATAAGCAAAATGCCAAAGTAGGAGTGTGGCGAGTGTACCTCCACGCTCCGGGCGTGGGGAAGGCGATCCTGGCCGAAACTCGTACTCCCGGTGTACAGTAAATAAATAATTACAGTAGTGAATTTAATTGCCCACTCCACGCAGGGAGGTAAAGGGCTACAATGGCAACCTGGGAGTACGGAACTCGGGTTGACGGGAAGCAAACTGGAAGGCTCTCGGGCCGGAGACGGGTTGCTGGTCCGGCTCGATTCTGCGGGGCCCGCGGGACAGCAGGCGGGTCCGGCTGCTGGGACGACGGTGCTCGAACATCTCCTTGCTATGACGACTAGCTGGGACGATGCTGAGGGGTTGCCGATCGATCTTCGGGAGCGGCGATCGCCGAAGCTATCCCGGTGTATTTGTTCTGGAATTATTCGGTGGCTGCTTTGCTGCCCTGTTCTTATAGCAGAAATGCGCGCCTCCATGAAAATATTGTTTGCGCCTAGATCCGGTGTCGAATCGAGGCAAAATTGGTACCGTTGGAAATTAGACTCGAAGGGCTACAACATATATTATTTCCAGGTCCATACAGTACAAGGATTAGAAATGAAAATGATTGTTCCCAAGGTTTTCTTGCAGCCTCGGATTACAGACAGTTAGGACAGAACATGTTCTGCCTGAAAATGAATTTTTACCGATAGGGGAATGGCAGATCTAGACTCTGGAAAAATTATGGGGGGAAGAGGGGGATGTGAGAAACACGTATGATTTTTTTGGCAATTTCTGGAGTTTACTAAGGGGGTGGGAAAAACACAACAACAAGACACTGTCCCGCAGATCTGTAAACTGGCAGATTGCTAGAGGGGAAAACTTAATTACAGAAAAAATAGCAAATGATGGCGGAATGACGTGAAATTTGAACTGGAGATGGGGGATGACAGGAAGAACAAACCCTCAAGATTTGGGGTCGAACAGATCTACGGACTTGGAGATAGAATTTTGGCCTCAGCTTGCTGTCCAGGGATGGACATAACTCCGACGAGGCGGCGGTGGTGATGCGATGGTGGCTCGATGGGAGCGGCGGCAGAGCTTCACACTCCATGGAAGAGATAAAACCTGGAATCCACCAATTTTTTAAAGGAATCCACCCTAAGAATTCAGCAATCCAGCTGCAAGGGGAGAGAGGGAGAGAGGGGTGCCCAAGGCTTCTCTTGGCAAAAATGCACTAATTCTTTCATTAATTACCACAAAATGGAAAAATGCAAGGGTTATATAGAAATGGAAAAAAGACCTAGACTACCCTCAGATCTAGGGTTAGGGAGGGATAAGCAAGGGATAATATTTTCTTCTCCCATGTGGTCAAAAAAAATAAAAAAATTACAAGAGAGGGCAAAGGAGGGTACGCCCCCTTGACTAAGGGGTAGTCCATTTTGAATTTTCTTCCATCTTGTCCCCCCTTTGGTCCAAGTCCAATCTTGGACTTTGAACTAGCCCCACATGGCCCATGATCCTAGGTGGACCAATGAGAAAGAGGGTGGGGGACCTTGCTAGACCTACTGGCTTTTTACATAGAAACCCAAAGATTCCTAAAGACTAACAAATTGGCTTATAATGCCTTACAATTGCAAACCCAATTAGCCAAGATTATAAATATAAACAAAAGGACACAAATGTAAAAAATAAAATGTTAGTGCCCAGTGTTGATTCCCATCACTGGTTCTTGACTTGGTTACTGTTGTGTGTCTCACTTGCCGCGTTCCAAGCTAGTGGAGATACTTGAGACGCAGTATAAGTCATCAGTGGACGCGTCTGGTCTTTCCTTCTGGTGGTCCTTTCTCTCTCCTGTCACTTGGAAATGTTGAATTTTTATTCTATTGGTAGATTATGAATTCTCGTGTTTAATTATTCGTTTGGATATTAAATGGCATTTAAGTTAGCTGTCTTTAAATTGTTCATATACATGTACAACATTATTAACTGTTGTTTTCTATGCCATTACATTATTAACTGCTTGCACGAATTTAGCTGTGAGGTAGGGATCTGCGTGAACCCTACTGAGTCTATGTTGTGAGACTCACCCTTCCTTTTCAGGGGAGACGAAGCAACAGTCTGCGGGTTTCCCTCGTGCTTTTCGTGGGAAGTCGTATGTGCCAGCAGTAGTCTATCTTTCTTTCTTTCCCTTTTGCCCAGGGTATGTCCCGTGTAGTTGTTTATTTTGACTTTTGTGCAGTGTTGGGACTTGTAATGTATGGATCTGGACTATTATATAAATATATCACTCTGATATTGTAAATTGCTTTCGCTTAAAATTACCATTTTATAATGCGCGTGTAATTCCAGTTCATTATACACCTCCTCAACCAATCCTCCCAACCCTTACGAGGCCTCATCAGCCTCTTGGATGGTGTCTCCGAGTTCTTGGTATCGATTTAGCGGTATCCGGATCTCCGGGTCCTTACAAAGGGGGCGCCCCTTGGGGAGAGAGAGAGAGGGGGGTGGAGAGGAGAGAGGGCAGCCAGGGTTCAACCTTGTAGCTTGGCCAGGGTTTCTCCCTTCAGCATATATTTATAGATCTTTGGCGTTTTTCACGAAAACCCAATAATAGTCTATAAAGTCCACCCATCCCGATATGTCTAATACTCTAATGTGTGTGACCCTCTAGGCCTAATAGTCTGTTTGGTTTTCCAGCCCATTAAGTAAAGAACTCGTTCTTAACTTAATTAATCATGTCCATTAACTCTTAATGGAATTAGCAGGCTTTTCGATCACGAAAAGCACCAAGCAACGCCTCATGGTCCAAAATGACATTGGGGATAAGCAACCCACATTGAAACCTTTCTGTCTACAGATTCCACACAGCTATAGATCCTCATTGATCCCATGCCCCATCAGGACTAGGGTATGGTCAAACTGTCAAATCCTATTGTGTCCCGACCTCTACTGAATCATGTACTATAAACAGGTTCATTAGAAAAACCCATTTTCCATAATGAACTCCCATACCCTGGCCAGGGGTTTTACCGAGTACAGATCCATAGGGCATTCTCTCTCATATATCACACTGAGAGTGAATGATCACATGTTGTCAAACTAATTGCCTTCGCATGAGTTCTACTGAGTCCGAATAACGAAATGTACAGGACAACTTTAAAGGAGTCCATAAGTTAATAACCGAATACTCAGCATCTCTCATACAAGACATCTTTAGTGACTCCGGTCTAAGATCCAACTGTGCTACTAAGACATATAATACCATGATTGACAGTCAGTATGATTACCATTCAGGGATTCTAGATTGGGTCAGTTCAGTGTACTAATTCCACTAATGAATACACACACACGTACTTTAGTGTCTCCACACTGATGATTATGAGAACAATCACACCCATCATATGAGTAGGTATCATGTGTGGTAGTCTATCCGGATCTTCAATATCCCTTCTTGATGATCCTATGACTGGGAACATCTAGAACATGTGCATCTGGATGACTGATCTCATTATCATAATCTAATTATGATCCAGCCATCATCGCACATGTTCAGGGACATCATTACACTCGAATCATTACTACAAGTTAAATACAACGAATAAATGCCATTAATCTAAATATGAATAAGATATTACAGGAAATGTCACCATCACATCTCATGTCATTGGCTTGTAGGGCATATATTTTTATCAATCTCCCACTTCCACTAAAGCCAATCACCCACATGCTTGATCCCCATCAGCCCTAGGTGATGCTCAAAAATATTTTGAGTCAACGGCTTAGTGGATCTGCAATGTTATCACTGCAAGACACTCTATCAATCACAACATCTCCTCTAGCTATTATCTCTTTGATCAGTTGGCAATGCCGCAGAATATGCTTAAATTTCTGATGAGACCTCGGCTCCTTTGCTTGTGCAATTGCCCCAATATTATCACATAACAAGGGGACCAGATCAGAAATGCTCGAGACAACTCTAAGCTCCTCGATGAACTTCTTCATCTAGACTGCTTCTTTGGCCGCCTCAGTAGTAGCAATGTACTCAGCTTCGGTCGTAGAATCAGCAGTGGTGTCTTGTTTGGAACTTTCCAACTCACTGTCTGTGATGACCCAGACTCCGGATACTGGGTAAACCCGATACCACTTGGATTCTGAGAGCCCTCCAAAAAGGGGTAAAGCTCCGAAGGGACAAAAAGGTGTGTGTAAGTACATTGAACTTCCAGTAAAAGTAGTAAACAATTAATTACTATGATCAGGATTGCTAAAATAGCAGAAATAAAATACATTTCTATTAAACAAATTAAAGCTACAGAGCTTAACTGAGTCCAGTCCAACTAAAGTACTGTACAATAGAAAAGAGAATGTACACTCAAGTCGAGGGAAGCCCGACAATGGCAAAGCTAGTAACTAAGAACCACAACACCACACCTCCAAAGCACGAGAAAGAATAGCTACACCTAAAAAGTCAGGGGTGAGCCTCGTCTCACTGGCTCAATAGGGGTCCCGCAAATCCCTACCTTGAAACAAACGCAGTAACAACACTGTTAAGCAGTAAAAGCGAAGCAGTAACAGTAGGAGTAGGAATAAAAAAACTAAAGAGGAAAGTCGTACTGAACAGAAACACGGCATCCGATCGAACGTCAACCCTCTAAACTACTCCTAATCGACAAAGACACAGATCCCAAGAAACATAGTCGGGAATCACTAAACCGATGCAAGGAACTCTGGGTACACAGCCAGGACAACATTACGACATCTCAGTCGTATATGCTCGCCTACAGCGACAAAAGCCCAACTCAAGACCACATGGTCTAAAAGCACCAACACATACACGATCTCACCGTCGTGTACGCTACACTGACCTCGGGTAAAGCCAAACACAGACTACCCGGCAAGTCACGTCAATAGTGACGAAAAATAGTCATGAAAGCCACAAGTCAAGTGTCATGTGACAGAAGCACCTCCTAACTAGAAGAAAAGCCAGATGCGTCCACTAACATCTTACACTTCACCTCACGTGTCTCCCACCCACCTCGAACATAGTAACTAAGACACTAAACAAGAACCAGGGAACAACAGTAATGAGTGACTAGTCAGGGTCACGCCCGTCGGCGCTCGTCCAAACGCCCCTAACCACGTGTGCACACACAAGCTCAATGTTTTGAGCCAGGCCTCTAGCTAGTTTTTCCCTCTCGTAGGACTCTCACGGCAAGACAAAGGGGCCCACGGCAACCAGCCTACAAACTGTCTTAACTGGGAACTCACCCTGCCACCACTCCCAGGTGAGCCAACACATGGAAAGTGTCGTTAGGCTACAACTAGTGGAGGCTCACTAGACACAAAGACTCAAAATAGTGAAGTACGGACAGGCTAAGAACGGACCGATTACAATTACCACGAAGCACAAGGCAGTACATAGAACTGTCGCCAGACTCAAAACAACCAACTAGACCTGCTAACACAACGATCCTTGAGTCACAAGACTCGGGTCAAGATCATCGCACAAAGCGGTAACACGTCGCCAACCAGCCCATCCCTAAGTCAAAACAATAGGAAACATATCATGGAAGCGACACACAACAATCGGATCTACAACAATCGAAAGTCCTCAGTCCCAAGGCCGCTCAATGGACTCACAATTCCACATAACATAAAACACAGAACATGAGGGATTATCAAAGCCCTCAAACCACGTGGACATGCAAATCGAGGTAAGACAATATCTCAGAGCGTCCAAAACTAAGTCTCGATCCTCACAGGATAGACGAGACACACACAAGGTCACGTGTCAACCACTGGTCACAACCGGGTTGACCAGAAACCATAATGACCCTCGAAATAATGCGGAATACTACTCGGTACAATGGCACTCCCGAACACCCTATAACACGGTCACAGCCCTCATAGGATGTCCAAGACATCCACAGAACAATGGGCTAACCAAGGGGTCGAAGCCACAATGACCGGTGAGAAAACAACACTACATACTACTTGGGATAAAGCTGCACCTCGGGGATCCCTTGAGACACATATGACTCTCACGGGACACCCAAGGCATCCATCGAGCCAAAGGCCAACAAGGCGTTGAATCTTGGGTTCATCGGATCCCAAGACAACTCGAATAAGACACGAAAAATAGAAAGCATTAATGCACCTATAACCAGCATCGTGATGATTAACCCGCCCCTACAGAGGGTCATGATGTCATCAAAACACGCCCATCACCTGGGTCGCGATCACACACTAACACGGCACTTACCTGGGTAGCGTTAAGAGATGCGGCCAAAACCTCGGGCACGATAACACATAGTTGCAGCCTCCTCCTAGGTCGCGTTAACAGAGGATCGCGCCCATCACATGGGTCACGTTCTTAACCGCCCTACTGTTCATCTCCTACATGAGATGCGGTGTCTGGTTGTAGCGTGTTCAACTGGTAGCGCGACTTACACGACCGGTGTGTTATCGTCCCGGTACGAAACATAGAAAATCCACACAAAAACCCAATTTCCATGTCCCAATCATTTCCAAACGAAGGGGAAACATCCAAGGACTCAATCCCAACCTTTCACAAGCCCGAAGGGGCCAAACAAACCACAAAACGGCATCAAAACGGCTGATTTCATCAAATCAACCCAAAACAACTCACGTGGGCATCCGGCCTCATACTGGCCCCAAATCACAACCAAACAGAGGAAAACTAGCGGGGATCAAATCCCAACTTGCCAGAGCTTCAAATGATACCACTTAAACTAAAAACTATCGCCTGGAATGGTGATCTCGGCTCACACCCCCGAAACATGATTTCACCCTTAAAGTAGGAAAACCCGCTCAAACTCACACCGTTTGCCTCCAAATCACGAGAGGAAGCAGGAAATCAGTAGGGTATCCATCCCCCTACCTCCACCAAAGATCTTGCGCGCCGAAACTGCCAAACCATGTCGAAAACCATCACACGAACAACCCACGCCGGCTTCGAATCTATGAATGGGATTGTCACGCCCCGAGTGTAGAAGGGACCCAGTATGCGTGACGAGTTTATATCAATCATGTCAATCAGAGCAATCAAGGAGTTTGGCATAAAGATAGAGTGCACAAAAGACAAGGTAATATAATAACAACTATAACTATATTCCATAATTTAACCAATTATCCATAACGATGATACTCCATAATACTAACCATCCAAACTAAACTACAAGGCATCAAGCCGTAACAAGTTTCCAATCAACTAGAACCAAATGACAAAAAGGTAAAATGACATAGAAGTAAATAAAAGGACAAGACACAACAAAACATGACTCGGCGACGGCTCGACATTCGGAAGCTTTACACTCTTCACTTGGTCTCATTCCCATCCGATTGGTTGTCGCTATCCGAGTTACCTGAAAAATATTGGAATGAAACTGGGTGAGCGAACGCTCAGTAAGAATTATATCTCAAGATTAAGCAATTCTTTAAGTAATTACATGTTACATGCAATGTAGGTCAAGCTAAGCATGATGAAAGATCAGGAATATCAAGAACTATAAAGATGAAGCAATCAAGATTTTCAAGATAACAAAAGGGAACTATCCCGAATGTTGCAGTATTACAAGATAATGTCAACTGTCCAAGTATGTAGTATCAAGCGTTCAAGCACGTAATATCAAGTAGGGTCACTAGATTTGGCTATTTAATCAAGCAAGTACTCGCCCGTTTCGGGCCACGCAAGTCATGTGAAGTCAAGCACTATTTCGAGAGAGAATGGGATGCCATAAATCTTGAATGACAAGTACTTCGGTGCAATGCCACACCGTGGTCAATCAACTCCCATGGGCACAAGTACTTTCGGGCGCTTCTCCCTGGACCAGACTGGGCCCTATAAATGCCAGGCATTTAGTCATGTAAATATTTAGACAT
This sequence comes from Amorphophallus konjac, assembly GCA_022559845.1. Classification (NCBI taxonomy): domain Eukaryota; kingdom Viridiplantae; phylum Streptophyta; class Magnoliopsida; order Alismatales; family Araceae; genus Amorphophallus; species Amorphophallus konjac. The sequence continues at coordinate 168,483,297 of CM040120.1, read as the reverse complement.
CCACTAAAGTTTTATAGCCAATATAGAATTCCAATGGAATTAACCATTGTAGGAACATAAGGTAGATCTCATGGAATAGAGTCAATGATAGAACTTTGGACAATAATTACATATCGATAATCACATGGAAAACCAAGACATGTCGTGAAACTAGGTAATTGGCGTCCACTCAGTCACCATCAATTACAGAAATAGCGCCCATTATGTGGTCGCTAATTCCTGTGAACAGTACAGGCTTGACGAAATAGCGCCCATACTCTGGTCGCTAAATCAGTGAAATAGTTCCCCTTGCCAAGTCACCAATTCCTTTTAGCGCCCAAGTCATGGTCGCTAATTGCTGACAGAAAACATACTTCTCAAAAGAGGCCAAGAATAGCCCTCTATGAAAGCTAAAGCATCACGTTTCCTCATAGTGATGTGACAAGTAAGGGTTTTAGGATTTTTAGGGTACAACCTACTCGGTTTCCTTGAGGGAATCCAAGGCTTAGCCGAGTCTAACGGAGGTCCCAATGATGAAATCGCCAGTCCGAAGGAAGGAATATCCCGCGGAGGGCTCAAACATCACCGAGAGTTGAGGGCTATGCGAGAAACATCGTGAAAACATGGGACTGTATCTACGGACTAAGACATAGTGTCAATAGACCCACGGTGTTGGTCGAGAAAACAAGCGAGAGAAAACATGAACATAGGGTATTGGCGCCCAGACGATTGGCCACCAATTCTGTATTTACCGCCGATACAGAGGGTCATCCATTCATGAAGTTTCCATATTTACAGGACTTCACTGGGAATTGATGACCTTACATACGGGTGCTCATTCCTGGATTTTTCTAGAATTTTATATAATCATTTTTTAATAGCGACTGACCACGAAGTCATGCAATCTTTGGATTTTATCCCAGAAATCATGAATTTCATAATTTGTCTAATTCACCTTATTTTCCAGGAATAAAAGACTCTCTGGAATGTCATTCATTATTGGATTAGTGACAGCATAAACGGTCGCCCATTCTTTTACTTCTGTAAATGAAAGATGCATTGGGCAGCTACGTTCTCAAAGACAACCATACTATTGAATAACATGTTTTACATGAACAGTAACCTGATGACATGTACAGGGAATTTCATAGAACTAGACATTTGAACAAGTAGAGAAAATTATGAAGAATATAGAAACATGTTTACATGAAATTACTAGAGCCAGGTTTCAGTGGTATTAAATTTCAAACATGGGTTAATTAATTTATCAAGTTACAGGAAATAATGGCAGGTGTACTGGTCGCTCATTAATGAACGACTATGAGGCTATCGCCCATTAGGAACAGGCGACTGTGCACATGGTCGCTCATTTAATATGCGACACCTTACCTAGTCGTTATTCATCATGCAAACAGCAAACTAAAACTTGAGCAAAACAGAGTAAACGATTATTAGAGAGAAGGAATATATGCATGATAACGTGACTTTTAAACATGCAAACCTTAATTACTATTGTCTTGGGCTTCAGTTCTTGAGAAAACCTACCTCTTTGGGGGTGTGGAACGATGAACAGGAGGTTGGGAAGCATAGGAAGAAGATCATTGTTGCAACCACCCGCAACAATAGCCAGGGATGTAGAAAGATGCAGGAAGCCCTTTTCTTCTTTACGTACAGGAGGGTGAGAAGAATGGGCAGCACCTCTCATTCGCTGGAGGATGAAGGGGGGATGACAAGGAACACAGCAGCATCAACACCCTTCGCTTGTTCGACCGTGGTTTGATTTTATAGAGAAGGAAAACCCAAATGAGTTATCGAAGGCCTTCAGGGGAAAGGTTTTTAAAAGCCTTCCCTGCTTCGATCGTGAGTCACGCCATCATACTAAAAACCCAGCCACCTACTTCAGTTGCATGTGAAAACCCGAAGGCCAGCCTTCAAGCAACGTTCAAACATGGCATCATGGGTTGGGTTGTAAGGGGGCCCATTATGGTTATACAGGTTTTATCCCACGTGCATGGGTTGGGGCCTTTGTTATCATGGGCCATGCCTTGTGTAGTTTTTAAATGGCCCATCTTCCGTGTGTATGTGAGCTTTATATCATGGCTTCTTTATGGGTTAAGACCCATCTTATGTATATAGGTTATGCATTTGTTTGGCCCTCTTATATAATCATTTAAGAGTTTTATTTATTTAGACAATTAATTCTCTAGCATTTTCTCTGGGGTGCTACACCCTCCCCCACATAAAAGAATTTGGTCCCCAAATTAAATTTCATACATGGAGATGTGAGGGTGAAGAATACTTACGCTCTAAAATAGCTCTGAAAATCTCTTTCACATGGATTCTTCAGTTTCCCATGTGGCTTCTTGTTCTAGGCACTTGTTCCATTGTACTTTCACCATGGGAATGGTCTTATTTCTCAAAACTCGAAGCTCTCGATCAATGATTTCCATTGGCTTTTATTCATAAGTAAGGTCCTTTTGTATTACCAAGTTGTCATGATTGATGACATGGAAAGGATCGTGCACATACTTCTTCAGCATAGAAATATGGAATACATCGTGCACTTCCGATAGTTGTGGGGGCAAAGCAATGCGATAAGCTACCTCGCCAACTCTCTCCACGACTTCAAATGGACTTATATATCTCGGTGTAAGGTTGACCTTAACACCGAATCTTTGAATACCTCATCTAGGAGAGAACTTGAGGAAGACGTGTGATGCGGGACGAGACCACGGACACGACAAGCTCGTGACTGCCCCTCAACGAAGGAAGCGTCGGACGTGCGCGGTTGAGAAACCGGCAGTGAGCTAGGGTGATCGGCTCTCTCGTGTGCCCGGATCGGGTCACGGGACGGTCTCGCACTCTCTCGCAGCAGCGGTAATGAATAGATAAAGCGAGCTAGATATCCCTACACATGCTCTCTAGCAGTGGCATAAACAAATATATATGAAGTAAGCAAAATGCCAAGTAAGGGAGCGAATGCGATACCTCCATGCGCTCGGCGTGGGGACGACGGACCCGGCCGAAACTCGTACTCCCGGGATAATTATTACATAATGATGACAGCAATGAAATATCACCCACTCCACGCAGGGAGGTAAAGGGCTACACAATGCGGTCTGGGAGGACCGAATTCGGGTTGACGGGCGGCTTCTCGCGTTGATTCGGCAGCACCCGAACTTGTGACGGTGGGGCCCACGTGCTGTCTGGAGGGGCCGTGTGGGACCCGGTGGCACTGCTGTAGTGGAGGATGCCTGGAATGGCGCTTCCTGGAGTGGGGGCGCCCTGGTTCACCGGCCGGAGGCCGGGCGGCTCCGATCGGCACCGGTCGGAATAACCGGCCACGGGCTGTAACTTCTGGTTTTCAGCGTGCGTCCCGGCGAGAACGGGCGCTGCGATCAGTCCCGATGTCGGATCGACATGAGACTGGCGCCGTTGGAACGCTAACTTCAAATCCTTCAATCTAGGCCTAGAGATCTGGTCTGGATCTGCACGGATCTGGACTTATGGAATTTCTAAGTTCCTATTGTACAGTTCCTGAAATCTCAAGTCAGCAGAGAACTTTCCTGTGGATTGCCTTTGACCGCAAGGTAGATGTCCGAATCTGGGGTTGTGTTCATCAGACAAGTTGTGGGAAATCAAGCTACGAAACCATGACTATGTTTAGATCTGGATTTGCGGAAGGCTACGAATTTCTATGATTTTTTCACTAGCAGTGGGTCGGATCAGGAATCTGGCTGACAACACTGTAGCTGAGGAAGAACATGAATTCCTAAAAATAGATAGAAGGCTGATAAAAAATTAATAGCATTTGTGGATGTAGGGGGTGATGGACAGAACTCCCAGTAAACTTGGGAGGATTTGGACAAATTAAAAAGATGGCCGGAGGTGGGAAACATAGGGCTGCTGTCACTGTAGACAGAGACAAAACAGAACTAGGAATGAAAAATGCACGAAAATTGGAAAATACTAAACGATGGAATTTGGGTGTGAAAATTTAGGTGGAGCTTGGGATACAAGAGAAGAACACACAATAAAAGGCGGGAAGAGACCTTTGTCTAGCAGGACAGAACACGAAGAGGCCGTAGATGATAGCAGGAATTTCGGGAAGAGACCTCTGTCCAGCAGGACAGAACACCGAGAACGGTTTCGCGGCGGCTCGAAGGCGGCACGAACGGCGGCGGCGGCGGCACCGGTGATGATCAGAAGTTGAGAGGGGGAGATGGAAGATTGATACACTCTAGAATGTGGGTTTGAGAAGAGGAAACCAGGAGGAGAGAGGACGGGGCGCAAGAAGCCTTCTTGGATTTCATAAAACTTCTGATTTTTCATTGCTTTTCTCATAAAAATACAAGCTTATATATGATTCCAACCAAATCCATCCTCAACCCTTGGATCTAGGGGTGTCGATTGAAGGGCTGGGATGAGGTGTGAATATCACACAAAAACTAAAAAAAAATTCAAGGGGAAGGGGGCGCACCATTGACCATGTGTAAGTTGAATGGGGTAGGTGGCCAACCTATTAGAATGTTGACCCATTTAAACACATGTGTCCATATGACCAGCCCACCATTCTAGATGTCCACCTAGGAAGGTTGACCAGGCCCACATGGTGACATGGACCAATGGGAAAGGGCTGAGGGCCCCCTTATTGGTCCTACTGCATAATTGCATAAAAACCCACACAATCAATGGGAATGACTCCTTGGCTTATAAAGCCTTACATTTGCATACATACTTTCCCAAAAATATAAACACAAACTAAAAGGACATAAATGTAATAAAAAAGGTACAGGCTCGGTGTCGATTCCCATCAAGTCTCCCCGGGTGGGAGGAACTCGACCCCGTCGAGTAGGGGTAGGGATGCTCGAGTACTCCGGCGGATCCGTCACCGTGCCAAGTAGCGCGGGTATGCTCCACTCCAAGTGACCGTCACCTGCTCATTCCATATATACTCGATATGCACAAGCTGCTGTGGGCTAGAGGTGGACACTCCGGGTGGGGCACTCTCAAAAGGGAAGGAAGCGGCTCGAAGACTCACTAGGAATCACCGCTGAGTCCCTGTAGGTGACTAGATCCGGGTGTAGATATAGAACCGATCCCATACTCATCGAATGAGTCCACTCGCCTCTTACTCATAAAGGAACGACAACGAGCTTACACAAGACGCATGCAGACAAACAAACGACACACAAACCATGCAAACAAACCACACAAAACAAACCACACAAGGAAAACACACCGACTCATATATGACCCTAGACTAAGATGGTGACACAAGTCCACTAGGTGGCGGCATCCTGGGCGGCGGGTGAGCCATCCAACTCTCCCCCCAAGGCATAGTACTCATCGGCTAGTGCGTCATCGACCTCATAATTGACACACTCAAGCTCGGGAGCTGTGGGCTCTCCAACACCTAAGGCTAGGGTGGCGCGAGCGGGACACTCGTTGGCAAAGTGGCCAAATCCATGATAGTGGAAACACTGCACTCTCGACCGACTACTCTCTCCTATAAAAGGGGCCTTACCCTTATCATCCCGTCGGGTAGGGGGTGTAGGCAGCAATGGGGGTGGTGTAGGTGCCTTGGACAATAGTGGAGGGGGGGCCGGTGCCAGAGGACGGGCTATAGGAGCCGGGGGAAGGGCAACGGGTGCCGGTGGTTGGGGTGGAAATAGGTCCCGGGGTGGAGGAGGGTGAGGTCGAGGAGCAAAGTGCTCCTGACGGGTGGGCTCCTGAGGTCGAGCCATGGGAGGCCGAGGATGTGGGCCTATAGAGTGACGGGGCTCGGTGCTACGGAGAGGAGTGGGGCCCAACCGATGACTAGAGTCAAACTCTCCCTCAAATTGCTCTAACTCGAGAGCAACCTGGTATGCCTCTTCCAATGTCTTGGCATTGCGGCAGAAAAGCTCATACTTATAGTGTGGCCGCAAACCACGTCGAAAGCGGGAAACGGGCATGGTACTCTCCTCCGTGACACCACATCGTAGAAAGTACTCATCAAATTCAGCGATGTATTCGGAGACTAACCGGTCTCCTTGGCTAAGACTTTGCCATCTATCGATGAGTCGCTGGCGTGGGCATTACAACTATTCGGAGACTAAACTGTGGAATGTCTAATCAAGCTAGTCATGCACTTCGGTATAATGCCATACCGTGATCATTACAACTCCCATGGGCACTAGTACTTTCGGGTGCTCCTCCCAGGACCAGATCAGGCCCTATATGCGCCGGCATTGATCATGTATTTTTGACATCCACTATAGTTATAGCCAATATAGAATTTCAAAGGAATACGCTTGTAGGAACTTTAAGGTAGATCTTGTGGAATGGAATCACAAGGATTGAACATGATGTGTAAGGACGTACTACGATAGTAATGGTATAACCATGGTTCGCATTAAAACTAGGTGGAATTGGCTCTCTTACTTGAGTGCCATGACAATAAGAATAAGCGCTCATATAATGATGGTCGCTCGTTCTTGCACATGATAAGCTAGATAGAATTAAGGTCCACAAGTATGGCACTTAACTCATAAGAATACTAATGGCATGGTTTTCCCATTCCATTAATTTAGGATATTCTCATGGCATCCACATAGCATGTCAGGAGGGCCGGTATACCATGTTTCTTTAGAGTGACATAGCAATCAAGTAGTGTCATGGGTTTTGATGATACAACCTGCTCGGCTGCCTTGAGGGAATCCAAGACTAGCGGAGTCTTACGGAGGTCTCTATGATAAAGTCACCGGTCTGAAGGAACGGAGTGTCCCTCGGAGGGTTCATCTATCACCGAGAAACAGTGGATAATCGATAAAATAACATGAAACATGGGACTATATTCACGGAATGGAATATAGTGCCAATATATAACCAACCGACAGTGGGTTACAGAAATCATGAAAATCAGGAAAAACCGTGAATTGACGCCTGAGCTTAAGTCTTCATTTTATGAATTGGCGCCCTTGTCATGGTCATCAGTTCAGCAAATGACGACTATTCACTCAGTCGTTACATCCAGATTCTATAAATATTCAGTTCAATAAACATTTTCATATTTCAGTCATTTATAAAAATGGCGACTTTCTATTTAGGCTTCAATTTTGTAAATAACGCCCTAGTCAGGAGCGTCATATATCAAATTAAAGGGCCAGGGGCATGTCGTCATTTCAATAATTAAGCAATTATGTCAGGCCTTTCAAATTTTACAGTTTATCACTAATTGGCGCCCGTGTATAGGGGCGTTCATTCAAATGACGACCTGAAGAGGGTCGTTATTTCTTGGTCATACGATTTGCACCGGACAGGTACAATCATAGACACATGATTTTTGGAGTATTTCCAATCAAGAAACTAGAGACATGTACAGATAGAGAAAAATAGCAGGAATTTTCTATTATGATCATGCATTAGTCTACATGTAAGGGTTCACATTTATTAAATTTTGAACATTGTATAATTATTAATTATCTAGGCAATTGACGACTGTTTACACGGTCGTTAAATAAAATAGCGCCCTAGACTGGGTCGCTAATTTAATTCATGCAGTAAAACAATGAAAACCTCAATCCAGAGCGATCTCTACAATTCCTTAGAGACCTATATGCATGTATACCAGCCAAAAATTATTAAATTTGGCTTAACGCTTGAGAAAACCTACCTTTAGGCTTGTTTTGATTGACAGATGATGAAGAAGATGAAGCCATTAACCCTTGGAACGATACTCTGTTTCAAACAGAGTTACGAGAAGCTAATATAACGAGAGCAGCAACTCCTTAGCAAGTGCAATATCAACACCCCCCTCTAAGAAAGGAGCTGTAGTATGATGATAACAAGATCAGCAATGTAGTAGCCGCAGCCTTTTGGAAGAAGAAGCAGCTTGGTTTTCTTCTGATTCTGGCAGCAGAAGAAAGGATGAAGAAGAAGGCTTTCTCCCTTTAAAGGAAGAAACGAAATCCCTCTTCTCGATAACGGCAGCAAGAGGAAGAAGAAGAACTCCTACGTTCTTCACGTTCTCCAGGGCATGACGAAGGGGACGCAGAGGTCAGTACCGGTTGCTCTTCAAACACAGCAGGAGGAAGTAGCAGTAGGATGTCGTTTGAATAATAGTGTCAACAGGGAGCTCGACGGAAGGGTGGGTATAGGAGAAGGAATCCTAGTGGGTTCTAAGATTTTGATTAAGACTAAAACTTCCTATGTAGAATCCTTATTAAACTTAGATATCCACGTATCAATCCTTTCCCTAATCAAAACTTACCCAGATAACATCCCTATTCGATCCAAACACCAACGGGTCCCATTTGTAAATGACGCCTAAGGTTAGGGCGTTATTTCAATAATTGACGCATGTATACTCAGTCTTCAATTCCTCATATGACGCCTGTCAAGGGGGCGTCAATTATTAAAGTAGCGTCATTTGAGTGATCTTTAATTAAATGTCAACCTTATTGGAGGCGTTATTTATGTTCGGCCTTTTTATCTTTTGATTTATTCTTATTTATGATTTTGTTCCTTTAATTTACCAGGGTTGCTACACCCTCCCCCACTTAAAAGAATTTGGTCCCCAAGTTCAATTGCACATATTTACGGAGGGTGCATGATACATACCTTTTAGAATAAATCCGGGAATCACTTTCTCATGGACTCCTCAGTCTCCCATGTGGCTTCATGCTCTGAGCATTTATTCCATTGCACCTTTAGCATGGGAATTATTTTGTTTCTCAGCGTACGAACCTCACGATCGAGTATCTTCATGGGCTTTTGTTCATATGTAAGGTTCTTTTGAATCACCAGGTCTCCATGATCGATGATATGTGACGGATCGTGCACATACTTTTTCAACATGGATATGTGGAAAACATTATGAACATCGGACAATTGAGGAGGCAAAGCGATGCGGTAAGCAACCTCGCCAACTCTTTCTAATATCTCAAAAGGTCTGATAAACCTTGGTGTAAGCTTGCCCTTAACACCAAATCTCCTTATTCCTCGTCTAGGTGATATCTTGAGAAATACATGATCTCCGACTTGGTGTTGACACCCGTTTTAGCCCACAAGTTGAGTCGTTTCTCTTATTCATCATTTTTGATGTCCCGAATTAGCCATTATTTTGGAGCTTCCTTGGATAGATTTTTGAGCCCATTTTTACTATTCTCTATCCTTTAAGTATTAGAGATCATGATTTTCTAGAGCCTTGAAGCTTATCTTATCAAATTCTGGCTTCCAAGTCAACTTACGGCCCATTTAGGCCGGCTTCCCTCAAGTAATCGGCTCTCTCCCGCTGCGCAGTCCTTAAAAGTGGTCCTTTTTCATCTCTTTCTATTCTTCTTTTCAAAATATTGTCTTCACCAAAGTTGTTCATCTTTCAAAGATCTACAATTTTCTCTTCTACGCCGTTAGCCAGTTCCGCCCCGTTTGTGAGCTATTCACATTTTTCCGGTGTGCTGTGCTGTTCAGAATTCTTTCTCTCTCTTATAGCACTATTGTCTCCCTCTTCTGATCATTTTCTCATCTTGCTTTCTTCATGGAAGTTGTTCCTCTCTCAGTTATCTACAATTTCTTCTTCTACCACTTTTGCTAGTTCTACCCCGTTTGAGAGATACATTTCAATTTCCAAAGTCACGCGTAGTCTACCCAGAATTTTCCTCCATCGGTGTGAAGGTCTAGTGTAGGTGCGTCACAACACATGTAGCGGTCTATCGTAAGGCCTTCAGAGCATATGTGACGGTCTTGCATAGGTGCGTCACACCCAAACTTGTCTGAAATCTTCCCGTTCGACCCCAGAGTGTGACGGACCTACCCTAGACGGTCAGACCAATATGGCGGTCCTACGATAGGCCGTTACACACAGCCGAAAGTCCAATTTGTGCTGGACTCTGCCCCGAAAATTGCGCCACGGGCCTATCTTGCAGAGCCCATAACTTCTTCAATTCTTATCCAAATTGATCCCCATTTTTTCTTACTTCTAGCTCTTTGTATTATCTTAAATTTGGTTCATAGAAATCAAATTTTCATTGGCTATATCTCTCGGGATCTGGGTTGCAAGATCGGGATTTAAGTATCCTGGTACAACTAAAACTCTATTTTCTAGCGCAACGGGGCTACCTTCCAAGAGCCATATCTTCTAGAATCCTCCTCCGAATTGATCCCCGTTTGTTCCTATCTCTTGTCCTTAGTATTATCTCGAGTTTGATATAGAGAACTCGATTTATCTTGGACTATATCTCCGGGAATCGTGATAAGAAGATGGGGCTTTCTTGCAAAACTCTATAAAAACTGTCCAGTTCACAGTCGCGACGGGGGGGGGGGCTCTTTCTTGGTTCGGGGCAAAGCCATGCTGCAATTCCAACTCACAACTTCGACCTTGGCTTGAAGAGGGAAGTATTAACTTTCCATTGCATCCTTCTGGGCTTGATTTCATGATCTATATTCTTAGTTCTCTTCCTCTTAAAATTACAAATCATCACAATTTTCTGCACTATTCTGCTACACATGCACTTTTGTACGTTTTGCATCGATGATTTCTCTCTATTCTCTCAATCAAATCTCATGATTTCAAATCTCATGCATGCACAATACACACACCTATTATTTCCACCCTTCCACAGGGGTTAAAAACCTCCCCCACGTGAGTTTGCCCTCAATTTCTGCCCCTATTTTATCACTGCAGGATTGATGCTACACATGCATGTTCTAATGGGTTTTTTGTCCTTGTTTTGGCTTTATTTTGTAGGAGAGCATGAATACAACGTAAGGCCCTTTTCCTCTAGCCGCTGGAAGGAGAGGAGGTTTGAATCCACAAAGTTCCCCGCATCTCGTTTGTCAAGCACGATCAAGTTTTCTTTCCAAGGTACACGGCGCCGTTCTTTACACTTCTTCATCCTTTGGCGTTGTTAATCTTGTTAGCTAGGTGCGATTGATAAACACAGATCCAGAGGGGGGGGTGAATGGATCTTTCAAAGAATTCTACCCAATTTAAAATTCGCATGAGATGATAACACAAGATCAGTGGACAATTGATCAAACATAAGATATGCAAACTCAATTAAACTCTAGGATATAGATAATCAATTAAATCACGGTCCTAGCATGCATCTAGCGGAAGCAGGCAATCAAACAAACCACTGCACAAGGATTTTTAGGTGGTTCGATACAAAGACCTACGTCCACCCCTCACTCCCAATTGGAGTGAGGCTTCCACTAGTAACACTAGCACAGCAGACTCAGTCTGCAACAAATGCTGCCAAACAGCTTGACCAGGGGAACAACCTCCCCTCTTCCTCCCAACCGGAGGGACACCCCAAGTGACTCCCAGCCACTTGGAAACCAGAGACACACGGTCTCTCTTCCTCCAGACCCAGGAGGGAACCCCTGGACTTGCTACCCACAAGCCCAGAACCGGAGGACCAAACCTCCCTTCCTCCAAACCGGAGGGGAACCTAGAGACCCAAGTCTCTCTTCCTCTGAAACCCAGAGGGAAACACAAGTGACACCAAGTCACCTGCAAACTAGAGGTCTCAGACCTCTCTTCCTCCCAATCGGAGGAAAACAACCAATGACACCCAGTCAAAGGCAACCAGAGACGCAAGTCTCTCTTCCTCCACACCGGAGGGAACCCGACCTCACACTAGAGGATCGGAAGAACAGTAAGTGAATAGTTCAAAGGAAAAACAAAAACGCAGCAACAGAAAGCTGAAAAGATAAAATCAAATGTGGCTCTCGCAGGAGCTGGCTGGCCTGGATTTGATCCACGGTCCAGCAGGAACTTCTTCTTCTGCTTCTCTCTTTCTCCCAGCACGAACTCTCTTTTCTTCTTCTTCTTCTTTCTTTCTTCTTCTTCTTCTCACTGCTTCAGCCTTCTCCTTCTTCTCACTTCTTTTCTTCTTCTTCTCTATTCTCTGTATCGTGGAGGCACTCTCTGCTCTTCAGCTTTTCTCGATGGCTCTCTTCATTTCTATCACTCTCAGCCGATGGAGGAGTCTCCATATATATACCAGCAGCAGGCAGCTAGGGCTTATGCTCTTTTCGATTCCCGCCCAAGCTTCAGTGGTCCACGTGTCAGCATCTCAGCCTCTAGGATCACGTGCCAGTCTTAATAACCTCGTCCATTAATCCTGTCAGGTAATCAGTTGAATAACAATATCAGATGATGTATAGACTTGAAGGTTTAACTGAGTGTACAGACTTCGTGAGGACATCAGCCCAAGGCGTCAACGCTTCCATCGTGCAGCATCTCCTCAGCTCCTCAAGCGAGATGCTCACGCCCTTGGCAACTGGCCAATGCGTCAACGCATCCTGTGTCAGCGTCGACGCAGTGAACAAGACAGAAAGTGAAAGACGCACAATTGCATCTACACAGTCAGCCAAGTGCGTCAACGCACTAAAAGCACAGAACCCAAAGGCAGTGTACAGACTTGGTAAGTCTGAGCCAATGTACAGACATCAAGTGAAGACCAGTGTATAGACTTCTCGTGAAAACTAGTGTACAGACTCTGTGATGAAAGGTTGATAGAGCGAGCGATGTATAGAGTTGGAGAAGAAGACGCACTGTTCACACTGTACATACTTTGAAATAAGGAGTGTACAGACTTCAAAGAACTCTAGACAATGGACGCTGTACAGACTTCAGCTAAGTAGGCCACAGGTCGATGTGTAGACTTGGCCAATGTGCAGACTTTGGCTTGGAACGAAGGTAAGGATGAGGCTGTATAGACTTGGCCAGAACGTAGGGAAAAGCACCAATGTGCAGACATGAACATCCAGCAGTGTATAGACTTCGTTTCAAGCAACATAGGTAAAAGAGACAATGTATATACTTAGCCACCAATGTATGGACTTTAACACAAATGAGAAGATCGGATGAACAGACTTTGAAGCTTATCATAGACGGTGGATGTATAGTCTTCATGAACAAGATGCAATGCTGACTGATGTATACACTTGGCAAATAGAGTGATGCATGAACTACCCTGTACAGACTTTAAGACTTAATGAGCAACAAAAAGTAGACAAAGCAGCATGGCGTCAACCCAACTGTTCCACTGCGTCAACGCAGCAAGTAAACCAGCAACTACTGCGTCAACGCAGTGTCCTTGTAGCGTCAACGCAGCTAGTGAACAGACAGCCAATGCGTCAACCCAATCCAATGCGTCAACCCAATCTCCAACTGCGTCAACGCACTGCATGAACAATTAGCCACTACGTTAACCCAATCTAGCCATATTCATGAATTAGCTATTCAAGCAAACAATCAGATATTTAAGCAGTCAAACAGTCATCTAAATTAATTAGCACACCTCAGTGTGACTCATGGTGTGTCAGCCATCATCAAAACCACACAGGGGCACAACAATCTCCCCCTTTTTGATGATGGCAACACTATGAGTTACACTGACTCAGATTAGATTCTTCTCCCCCTTTGCCTTCAGCAAAAAGACATGAGTTGAAGAGGAAAGAATAAGACAGTATAAAAAGAGTGAATTAAAAGCTCCCCCTTTTGACTAATCTGCCCCCTTTACTTTAGCAAAACGAATAATCCAGAGATGCCATATGAGACACTCAACATAGTTCAGCAGATAAGGACAACACAATATCAGAAGCAATTAAATCAATTCTCCCCCTTTGTTAAACAACTTATGCAGTGATGCATATGCAACAAATACTCCCCCTTTGACATGGCAGAAGATATAGAGCTAATGCAGACACACAACATGATCAGACAATCTAGCACATTGTCCCCTTATGCAAATAGTCTCTCAAATAGACCAGAGAATCTTGCCCTTATGATCTATGATGCAAGAGAAATCCACAAGGATGAACTCTGATTATCCAAAAACTGCAAGTACACATGGTAAACTGAGAGAAGTGCTTCTTAAAAATGACAACCAGTCTAATACCACTGAATCAAAACATAATGATAAAGAGCCATAGGATGAGCAGATTCAACAGTTAGTGAAAAATTAAGATATTGAACTTTTCAGCAAGATACTAACTTCATAGAACAGAATTTTTAAGTTCTAGAGTCCTCCATTATAAAAGCTTATGAAACCTTGATTTTCAGATATGGTTTAAGAATGATGTAAACAAGTTTTTAAAAAAAAATTGTACTCATATCTGAACCAGCTCTTAATAAAAAGGAACTACAAGCTCATATAAAATTCTAGTTCAACCAACTTCCATCTTACTTAGTTTACTTTCCATGACAGTTTTAGGAGATACATAAGAGAATGCAACAATTTTACATTGTTCTTACAGAATTTGATTTACACTTGTTCATAATTTTCTTTTTAAATGAACAATTTTGGTTTATCAACACCTTTTGACATGGGGAGACACCTTGATCAGAGGCCCAAAACCCCAGTTTTTCAGTGTGACAACCGTATTGCTTCTACCATTTTGGAGAACAGAGGTAGCATTGGAAGTATCTTTGGCATGAGGATACACCTTGATTAGAGGCCAGAATCTCCAGTTACTCAATACAACAATGCCATTGCTCTGCCAAATTTTCACAGTATTTTCAATCATCTCTTTAAGCAGAGTTAACCATGGTACTTCATGACACAATCCTTTGGACAGGTTTCTCAGTAACCACAGTTATTGCTCTGTCCATGATTCAGAACAAGTTAAGTGTTTAAGAAAAATCACATACACTATATATCTCAGTCAACATAGACAAGGATATCAACTTTTCAGATGTGAGAAGCTCTTACATGAATTTACATGAAGCAGACAATTAAGGTATATTAGGAGATTGAATCAGATATTTCCAAGTTCCTTGTGTCCAAACAGGAGTACATAAGACTTAAACCAGTTCCAGTTAACAAATGTTCTTAAGCATGTATAATGGAAGGTTCCTCATTGAAGATGTTTTAACTTTTATGAAGTAGTATTCAGGCTGAAGATTTACTTCATATCTCAGCTTAGTAATTCAAGTGAGAATATTCAACAGACAGCATGGATTCTGAAAAATTGTAGCAAAGGAGCTGCTCTTGAGCATAGAAGTTCAAGGATGACTGAAAAGAAGTGAAGCTCTCCTTCAGCAGATTTAGGAGAGACAGACAGATGCCTATAAAGTATGAATTCAGATTTTGAACAACTTCAGAAGTAGTCAAGAAAGATCTTTTGATACCACTTTCGTGATGGAATCATTGACACTATAGAATTGACAAGGTAAATCAAGTAGGTGGATAGGAAGAGTTCAGATAAAAACACAACTGAACGGTTTAAGCAAGCTCCCCCTATCTATATGCAGTGAGACACTACCTCCCCCCCCCCTTTTTTTTGATTTTTCAATGAAGGAAAGTGTAATGCAACTAACTACATGTATGCAAAGACATGCAATGCACTACTCTCCAAATGCAACATCAGTCAAGCTCCCCCTTACAGAGTGCATGATATGCAATTCAACATACAAGAAGTTTGGCATATCATTCATCATGGCATTTGTGTGCAATGCATTTAGAAATAAACTCAATCATTTTCATGAGCATTTCAGATTTTTGCAATTAGTTTCAGTTAGACAATGCGCAAAAGAATTATCATGATATGCAGTGCATTCAGATCACACAAATCAAAATACAAAGTTTTCAAAAATTTACCTGAATGGGGCTTTATCATCTTGGGTGCCTTGGTTTAATTTACCCCTCTTTATTCCTCAGTCCAAGGCACACCTGCAAAGTATTTGATCATCTTGATCCTGCAGGGACCCAAACAGCTTTGGGTCCTGCGTTAGCCCTGACAGGTGATCTAAGCAAATTCATAGCAATATGGTCACCATGATCCATCAGATAGCAATTTTTCATAGAGTGACCAAACTTCCCACAGTATCTACATGACGTGACTGGTTTCTGGTTTTTATGATGCATAGTAACAGTAGCATAAGGTTGATAAACATATTCGTAAGATTTTCTGTTATATGCATGAACAGTTTGGTTCTTATTCCTAACCAGCCAACATTCAGAAGATTTGTGACCTTGCTTCCCACAGTTATAGCATGAAAATCTTACAAATGGTTTTGCAGGGAATTTGACACCATAGGGGTTAACAGTGTTCTTCTGAACATGCCAACAGTGCTTGACTGTATGGCCATTCTTCCCACAGTGAGAGCAAGCAAAAGAATTTCTTCTATGAAAACCATTTTTACCCCAAGTAGATCTAAGCCAGCACTCAGCAGCCTTGTGCTCAGGCTTATTGCAGTTGAAGCACACAATGTGCTGATTAGAATTGTGTTTAGATCCATATGGATCATGAAAGTGCATGGAAGACCTGGCATGTAGTTTATTGTCTTCTTTCATGATAAAACAATCATTCATGAGATGACCATGCTTCCCACAATAATAACATGAAGCATTAGGCTTCCTAGCAGCATGGTTTCTATCAGAAGGATTTCTTGAATGTAAGGTTCCACTAGTATGCTCATCCTTTAACATCAATCTGCAATCTTCCATTATGTGACCTCCTTTCCCACAATAATAACATGACCCCTTTTTAATGTGAGTGTGTGAGAGATCATGTGAATTGTGTGTAGCCTTCTTTATAGTAATAGGAGTGTCTTTATCCTTCTTCTGTGAATTTTCATCCTTTTTCAGTTTTTGACTTTGTTCCACATTTTTGGGTTTCACAGTGGATTTTTGTGCAGTGAATTGGAAGATAGAAGAAGTAGAGGTTGAGTTCTGATTGGTAGCTTTGATAAAAACAAAAGATGTTTCATTCCCATTACTCCTTTTATTTTTCGGACTATAGCCCAGTCCCTTTCTCTCAAAGTTATCACTCTTTCCAAGAAGCTTATTCAGATTGTCCTTTCCTTTGACAAATTTTGATAGAGAATTTTTTAAATCTTTAATCTCAGAATTCAAGCCACAAATATTAGCTTCATATTTGGACAGATCTGTTTCACAGGAAATGACTTGTTGATGCAAGGCATCATTCAGACTTTTGAGTTTTTCAACTTCCTGTTTTAGTTTTGTTTCATTGTCTGCTTCAGATAGGGACTTATAAAGATCATCAACTTCTTGTTGAAGGGATGTGATAGTAAGCTCATATCCAGCTATTTTTCGTTCACTGCAACTGACATTTTCATTTAACATTAAGTTGATGGTTTTCAGATTCTCAATTTCTTGTTCAGCATTCATCAACCTATCAGAATTATCCACACTCACACACTTGCCTTTTTCCATTGTCATTAGCCTATCTGTCAGCTGGGTGTTTAGATGTTTCAACTCATTGATTTCCTCTTTCAGTTTATTGTTCTGCTCTAGGAGATCAGCATCAAGCACCCATTCATCTGAGAGAGACTAACATTCACGAAACATTTCCTGTTGTTTTTCAGATTGAAGTTTGTCAAGATTTTTCTAAATCTCTGAATTTGTTACTCTATCAGCCTCTAGTTTTTCAGAAATCAATCTATTTTCTTTTTCAAAATTTATTGATTTGAGTTCAAATTCCTTGAGCTGATTATTGAGTATTTCATTTGCAGATTTCATTTTTTCCAATTCAGAGTTGACACATTCTAATTCTCTCACCAATTTTTTATTTTGAACAATATCATTGTTGTGAGCCTGATCAACTAAGCTAAGCCTTTCCTTTAGTTCAGCAATTTCACAAATAAGCTCTTGACTCTCCTTTTTGTGTAGACCAACTTGTTTCATAAGAGATTGTTTTTCAGATTTGAAATGATCTAAGTCTGAACTAATAGAATCAAACTCTGTTATCTGTCTTCTAAATATTTCATTTTCAGTTTTCAGAGTTTCAAGATTTTCACCTCCTAGTTTTTCCAGCTTCTTTTTCAGTCTTCTATACCTCTTGCTCATTTTTTCATGGGAGTCAAACAGATCAGCATAGGCATCTACCCAGTCATCTAAAGTGAAGCTAGAGAAGGGGATGATTACCTCTTCAGCATCTTGGAATTCCTCTTGATCACTGCTATGGTTGCTCTCGTCAGTCATCATGCAGTTGTCCTCATTCATCCTCTGAGCTAGCTTCAGCTGATCCAGAATGTCCTTAGCGAACCTGCAGTCATAAAAACAAGAATGTAGAGCCTTGTCAGTAGCTGCTCTCATCAGGTTAAAGGCTTTCTGATTTTCTCCATATTTTGACTTGTAACTTTTAGTCCATTTGGACTTTTCCTTTGGCAGTCTGTGGGGACCTTGTGAAATTAACTTCCACAGATCCGGATTAATCATTTTCACATAATTGTGAAGACTGCTAATCCATAAGTTAAAGTTAGAGCCATTGAAAACCAGTGGAGAACCCATTGAATAAATCGACAACTAGATTAATGCAGCAAAGGGTAGAAGCAGAAATGCACCAAGGGACAACAGGATCCTCTGCAGATCGTTGGATCTGATCAATCAGAGAACCGCTCTGATACCAATTGTTAGCTAGGTGCGATTGATAAACACAGATCTAGAGGGGGGGAGAATAGATCTTTCAAAGAATTCTACCCAATTTAAAATTCGCATGAGATGATAACACAAGATCAGTGGACAATTGATTAAACATAAGATATGCAAACTCAATTAAACTCTAGGATATAGATAATTAATTAAATCACGGTCCTAGCATGCATCTAGCGGAAGCAGGCAATCAAACAAACCACTGCACAAGGATTTTTAGGTGGTTCGGTCCAAAGACCTACGTCCACCCCTCACTCCCAACTGGAGTGAGGCTTCCACTAGTAACACTAGCACAACAGACTCAGTCTGCAACAAATGCTGCCAAACAGCTTGACCAGGGGAACAACCTCTCCTTTTCCTCCCAACCGGAGGGACACCCTAAGTGACTCCCAGCCACTTGGAAACCAGAGACACACGGTCTCTCTTCCTCCAGACCCGGAGGGAACCCCTGGACTTGCTACCCACAAGCCCAGAACCGGAGGACCAAACCTCCCTTCCTCCAAATCGGAGGGGAACCTAGAGACCCAAGTCTCTCTTCCTCTGAAACCTAGAGGGAAACACAAGTGACACCAAGTCACCTGCAAACTAGAGGTCTCGGACCTCTCTTCCTGCCAACCGGAGGGAAACAACCAATGACACACAGTCAAAGGCAACTAGAGACGCAAGTCTCTCTTCCTCCACACCGGAGGGAACCCGACCTCACACTAGAGGATCGGAAGAACAGCAAGTGAATAGTTCAAAGGAAAAACAAAAACGTAGCAACAGAAAGCTGAAAAGATAAAATCAAATGTGGCTCTCGCAGGGGCTGGCTGGCCTGGATTTGATCCATGGTCCAGCAGGAACTTCTTCTTCTGCTTCTCTCTTTCTCCCAGCACGAACTCTCTTTTCTTCTTCTTCTTCTTTCTTTCTTCTTCTTCTTCTCACTGCTTCTGCCTTCTCCTTCTTCTCACTTCTTTTCTTCTTCTTCTCTATTCTCTATATCGTGGAGGCACTCTCTACTCTTCAGCTTTTCTCGATGGCTCTCTTCATTTCTATATCCCTCAGCCGATGGAGGAGTCTCCATATATATACCAGCAGCAGGCAGCTAGGGCTTATGCTCTTTTCGATTCCCACCCAAGCTTCAGTGGTCAATGTGTCAGCATCTCAGCCTCTAGGATCACGTGCCAGTCTTAATAACCTCGTCCATTAATCCTGTCAGGTAATCAGTTGAATAACAGTATCAGATGATGTATAGACTTGAAAGTTTAACTGAGTGTACAAACTTCGTGAGGACATCAGCCCAAGGCGTCAACGCTTCCATCGTGCAGCGTCGCCTCAGCTCCTCAAGCGAGATGCTCACGGCCTTGGCAACTGGCCAATGCGTCAACGCATCCTGTGTCAGCGTCGACGCAGTGAACAAGACAGAAAGTGAAAGACGCACAATTGCATCTACGCAGTCAGCCAAGTGCGTCAATGCACTAAAAGCACAGAACCCAAAGGCAGTGTACAGACTTGGTAAGTCTGAGCCAATGTACAGACATCAAGTGAAGACCAGTGTGTAGACTTGAAAGTTCAAGGCCACGATGTATAGACTTTACCCAAGGAAACGAATGTATAGACTTTCTGAAATAGTCCGATGTACAGACTTCAAGAACTCTAGACAACGGACGCTGTACAGACTTCAGCTAAGTAGGCCACAGGCCGATGTGTAGACTTGGCCAATGTGCAGACTTTGGCTTGGAACGAAGGTAAGGATGAGGCTGTATAGACTTGGCCAGAACGTAGGGAAAAGCACCAATGTGCAGACATGAACATCCAGCAGTGTATAGACTTCGTTTCAAGCAACGTAGGTAAAAGAGACAATGTATATACTTAGCCACCAATGTATGGACTTCAACACAAATGAGAAGATCGGGTGAACAGACTTTGAAGCTTAACATAGACGGTGGATGTATAGTCTTCATGAACAAGAAATGCTGACTGATGTATACACTTGGCAAATAGAGTGATGCATGAACTACCCTGTACAGACTTGAAGACTTAATGAGCAACAAAAAGTAGACAAAGCAGCATGGCGTCAACCCAGCTGTTCCACTACGTCAACGCAGCAAGTAAACCAGCAACTACTGCGTCAACGCAGTGTCCTTGTAGCATCAACGCAGCTAGTGAACAGACAGCCAATGCGTCAACCCAATCCAATGCGTCAACCCAATCTCCAACTGCGTCAACGCACTGCATGAACAATTAGCCACTACGTTAACCCAATCTAGCCATATTCATGAATTAGCTATTCAAGCAAACAATCAGATATTTAAGCAGTCAAACAGTCATCTAAATTAATTAGCACATCTTAGTGTGACTCATGGTGTGTCAGCCATCATCAAAACCACACAGGGGCACAACAAATCTTTGGTGGCGATCACGGTCAGTTCTTCTATTCATTACCTCCTTGTTCATACTTCTATGATTGCTTCATATACATGCATGGTTAGTTAGGGGGCGTGGGGTAGATTACTCCATCTACATCCTTATGTTTTAGCGATCACGGTGGGACAACCAATGCCCATCACGCTTGTTTTCATGCTCTTTTGTGGGTTGGGTGGGTGCATGTTCATGTTTAGGTAGTATTTCCTCCATTCTCCCACTATTTTTGATGTTTTACGGGCTCTGGTTGTGTGACGGTCTTATGGTAGACCGTCATGGTCATGTAACGGTCAATTAGTAGACTGTTATGGATTCTGGCAGTCCTGCGCGCATGCTCACAGGGCCGTGTTCGTCGGAGCATAACTTTTGATCCCGATGTCCGATTGTGCGGATTTTTCTTCGGTTGGATAGCCCTTTGTATTGTCTTTCCATACATATATCATTTGCATCATTTGGTTAATATTTGCATATTCTAATATCATCCAACTTTTTAAGTTTTATACATAAGTTCTGCAGGCAGGCTCAGGGACAGGTTCACAGGTACATCTTTACTCAGTGATTTGACTGCCTTTCCAGTGTCTGATTGCACTGATTTTTGTTCCATTGGATAGTCCTTTGTATTATCTTTCCATCCATAGCTTAATTGCATCATTTGGATCTCATTTTCTTAGTTAAAAATTATCATTATTTTACCATTTTGTGCATAAAATCTGCATGTGGTCTGCGCACAGGTTCACGGGGATAACTTTGCTCAGTGATTTGATTGACTTCCCGAGGTCAGATTGATCTGTTCTTGGGACCGTTGTGTAGACCTTTGTATTTTCTTTCCATACATACACTATTTATCTTCTTTGGATCATGTTTGCATAGTTTAATATAGTCTTGATTTTCTAGTTTTAAGCTAGAATTTGCATGCACTCCGGTGCACATAGGGCCATACATTGCATATCATAGTTACATTTCCTACCTTGGTAAGTGATCCTCTCGCCTCCAAATTCCTTGGGGTCGACTAGGTGATCTTATCCGGGACCTCCATAAGTCCTCGTGAGCCGTGGATTCCCACATGGACGTCGGGACGGTTGTACCTTTCCACCCCTTAGGCTTGCATTTGCATAAGTTTGAGGGAGTTAACCTTAGTCAACCCAAAGTTTGGACCTTATTCCCATAGGATTTCTATCTTGAGGGAATTATTATTAATTCAAATCATTAAAAGGTCTATTAAAATATCTTAAATATTTCCCATCATATCAACTTGTTTGACTTGGGTGAAAACTCTCACATTGCATTGTTTGTTTTGTTTGGGCTTGTCCTAGCCCATTAGTGGTGTTTTATGTTGCATCCACATGTTTCATTGTTGTTAGGCCCACTTAGGTTACCCCATTTTGTATGTCTATTATCTAGTACATTGTCCCTTGGTCCGTTGTCCATTCATCTTTGCATTAGTGGGTCAGCCCCCCTTGTTCTCAAGCCCATTAAGCCATTGCTTCCCACTTGTATTCTCCTTGATATGCTTGTATTAAGTCTACATTTTCCCTCATGGTATCATTCTAACCCCTTGTATCATTCTTTTTTCCAATCTTCTTCCCATTCCCGCGTGGAATCCTCTTCCCACGCGGGCCCATCTTCCCGTGGTCCCTCTGATCCCTCTGAGGAACAGGCTAATCTCATGGCCCATCTTTCAAGCCTTGTTCGCCAAATGGATCCGACCCAGGCACAACGTCTTATTGCATCTCATCTTCATGGGCCTCTTTCTCTTAATGGGCCTTCTTCTCTCATTAATGGGCCTCATCATCTTAACGGGCCCCATTCTCCTAATGGGCCTTATTCTTCTAATGGGACTCATTCTTCTTCTCCTTATGCTGCCAGCCCAATGGATCCTTATGCTCATGCTTCTTCCAGGCCCACATATCCTTCCATTCTTGGAATGGGCCCCTTCTTCTCAGCCCGGATCCTCTTATCTGACCCATTATCATCATACTGGTCCGAATTCACATCCTCGTGCTCAAGCTGGCCCATATTCTTCTCGATGTCTCCCTACCCAAGAGATGATTGTTCAAACCCAACGCCAACTTGATGAGCTTCAACGTCGGATCGATCCTAAATCCTCTTTAAGTTTTCCATTCACTTTCCAAGGTCTTCGGCTCCCATCTCTATCACAAATTCCCACATATCACCGTTATAGTGGAGTCGGTGACCCGTATGTGCACTTGAAGGAGTTTGTTTATGAGTCGACCCAATTTTGACATGAACAACACTTGATGGCTTATCTTTTTGGTCTGTCATTGGAAGGCCCGGCTCAGGATTGGTTCTTCTCTCTTCCACAAGAGCAAGATGTGAGTTTTCAAGCCGTTAAAGAAAAGTTTATTCAACAATATCAAGACCAGGTTGGGCCCAAGTACTCTATTGTGGATCTGGCCCATGAGATGATGAAGCCCGATGAGGGGTTCTGCACCTTTGCTGACCGCTGGTGTCGCTTGGCCGCGTAAGTCCTGGGACACATTCCGGAGGGAGAACAAATCAAGATGCTCATATCCAATGCCGCGCTCGAGTATCGGTTTATCTTAGCCCTCAACGACATCACCTCCTAGCAATAATTATACAGCCGAGCCCGCTTCATTCGCCAATAAATCCAAGATTCCCTTGACCCCGAGTCTTCACCATCCACCTCCACATATCAACCTTCACCCTCCACGTGCCAACTCTACCCTCTCATGAGTCAGCCCACCATGAGTCAGCCTTCCGCCACATATCCCTCCACGAGCCAATCCCCCGCCTATACATACCTATACGCCTCCGCATATCAACCTTCCATGAGTCAGCCTCCTGCGTCCGCATACCAGTCTCCGTTTCCACCCCCGGTCAAGGTCACAGCACATCCCGAGCAAGTGGATGCCGTCTACATACCTCCCCACTCCGTTCCACATTTGCCTTCACCAAATCCCTCCTCCGCCGGCCAAGCACTATTACCTACGCAACATTCACTTCTGTCTCCACAACCTTCTCCACCACCTCATACCCCTCGACATCTGCCTTGCTCGAAGCGGGCTTCTTGTCCTCCGTTGTCGGAGTGCTTTACTGACATTTTTAGGGCTTTGATGGCCACTCACTCGTTGTTGCTCTCTCCAGTTGTGCCTTGCCAACCCGCGGTCGGGAATATGCTTCAATATTGTGATTTTCACCGCCAGCAGGGGCATTTGGTTGAGGATTGTCCCGAGTTCCGAGAGTATGTTTATGACTTGGAAGATAATAAAGGATTGATTGGGCCGCCATGCGTAAAGTTGTTTTAGATCTCCGCAGCAAGCAGTAGCAACAAGAAGCACTACCCAAGTAGCCGTCTCCATCTCTACAAGACCGGGGGCACCCCAGTGATTCTTCGTCTAGCGTTAAACCCGCTCCATCACCTACTACCTCGCCTACTCTATTACCTTTGCTATCTCCTATCCAATCTCTGCAACCTCCACAAACCCAAGCCTCTGGTCAGGCTAGTGCCACCTTCCCCTCTTCTACTTCTTACACCACTACTTCCACCCCCAATGTCATTCGGTGCGTTGTGTCGATACGTCGACAATGGGTGCCACAACCCCCTTCTTCACCCTTGCCATGTCCACTACCTCCATCGACCACATCACCATCTCCACCATCCTCTCCATCGCCTACACCATCTCCACCACCCTCACCATTGCCTAAACCTCCATCACCCCCGCCATCACCTTTGACCGAGCCTGAGCAAATTTCACCTTTGCCGCCCTCGCCCGAGCAAGTCATACCTCCACCCTTACCTTTGCCTCCACCTAAACACACCATACCCATTGAAACCCCTGCGTCTTCTGAACCTACTCCTTTCCCCATTCTTCCACCTATTTCCACCCCACGGAGCAGGTGTGCGTTACCCATGGTGCCCCTTGGGTCTAATCCCCAGGGAGATAATAAGCCAAGTCGGGATGATTCGGTGCCGGCCGTGCATTTCAAGATCTAAGACTTCATTTGTCGGATGCCGATCTGCATCTTGTTCCCTGGTTATTTTGGGGATGTTAAGCCTACACTCCTAGTGAAGACGGTTGACAAGAAGAGTTCCCTTGAGTTGATGCCAGTTTCTTCCCGAGCAAGGCCGGTGGCAATCTCTTTGCTCACCGGAGAGTTCACCGTTGATGCTATTATTTCTCTTCGCTCTATTGCCATTCAGATGACAGGCCAAGAAGGGTTCTCTACCCGTGTTGTGCTAACGCATACGACCGCCAAGTAGATTATGGATTCTATGCTCAAGGGGCAATTGGATGTATCTTCTACACTTTTCGGGGATATTCTACACTTGTTAAACAATCTTTCTCGGTTTATTAGCAAGCCGGCCATGTCAACACCGTGTATTACTCTCCCTCAGCTTTACCCGTCTCTTCTAGCAAGGGAGTTACGCTTCAAGTCTGATTGCCGAGTGGAGCTGCCAAATCTCATGCTACTTGTGCCAAGTAACAAGACTCCACGGTTTTATGATATTCAACATTATGAGGAGTTAGTTGTTCAAGAATGTCCGTCTACTATTGCTAGCACCGGGTGTCTAGGGGCAACCGCCCCGATGAAGTTGCATATTCATAGCCGAGTCAGGTCCTCTACCAGATGGGCCCGTTATTTAAGGAGACACTGCAAAATAAGAGACCTAAAGGTCCAACCCCGCGCCAAGCAGGTCCATTTCAAGCCAATTTTAGCTAAGACAAGACGGTGATGCAGGTTCAAGAGCTGTCAGTTGTGCATTCAGGGGTCCGCCTCTTCCTCCCTTTCTTTTCATTCATCCTTCTTTCCACTCACTTCCCACCCTTGGGTGGTGTACCTTCCTCCATCTGATCCTATTTCCATCATTTTCTCCTCCTTCCGTAGGTCCGTGCATCCCTATTCCTCTCCTTTTTCTCTTGATCCTCCAGATTTTCCCTCCTCTCACGATTCTAGGCCCCGGCTATGTCATCCTTCCATCCCAATCTCGGGACATCACCTGATTCTTCTTCCCCCGGACTTCCGGGTGTTACCTCTGATTCTTCCCCGAGACTTCTAGGTGTTGCTTCTGATCCTTTTCTGGCCCTACCGGATGACTACTACTCTCCTTCACCGGCCACGTCGGATGATCATTCTCCTTCTTCCTCATCTTCACAGCAATCTTCTCACTGTCTTTCTATTCTCTCCTCTTCTCCCTTTCGGGGTCTTCACCCTTTCTCTTGTTGCTTTCGAGGCTTTACCACCTTCATCTGAGCTAATCTGTTTTCTTCTATATCTGGTTTCTTGTTATCAGGGTCTCTGTGCCTTAACGCGGGAGTTCTAGCCCTCGTCTCTCTTCCTTTTTATCCTCCTTCGTCCAGTTTGGTGTCTATCGCTCCTCCATGTCAAGGAATCTTTCAAACCCTTTGCTATCCTCTCCCTTTTGTCCTGTCAAGCAAGGAAAATAAAGCTCGCACTCCTCAAAGCTCGATGGTCAAGATCACTCCACGAATTTGTAAAGGTATTTTTATTTTGTGTAAGAATATGTTATCATTGCTATTACTCTTATTACTCCTGCACATGCTTATAACGTTGGTTCCTCGATATGGTTAAGTGACTTTTAGAAATTTGCTTAGTTCATTTAGAATGAGTTCGCTTCTACAGCATCCTTAGACCGGTGATAGCTCCACGGTGGGAGTCTAGTTCTTTCCCTGATTGTTAAGGGTGACCTTTTAGCATGGGTTTTTCACACACTACATGGCGAGCCATAGCCGATCTCTTTGAGGCACACCGTTGCTGCTTTGGGTATGCACAAAGGTCATTTTCTCTTCTCTGCTCGGCCAAGTGTAGGGGCAAGAGATTGATGGATAAGATGACCAACCTAGGTGCTCCCTAATACGAGAGAGGTCTCAAATAAGGGCAGTCTTAACCCTTGAAAAATGAGCTTTCATGCTTTAGCTGGCCAATAAGGGCTGTCAAATGAAAATCATATATGAAAATCAATGCTAAATTATGAATCAAAGGCATGGCAAGAGTGGCAGTACAGTTCCCCGCGGGACGTCATGAGCCCGGTCGCATGCATGCCTGATAAATATGGGTCTCAAAATCAAAGACACAAAGCCCCGGTGCAACAGACCTACTCTTCAAGGGGTGGTGCTCTGGAAGGAATTCAAGTCATGATGTCTCCAATCCTGCATAAAACTTGTCTCCAATTTTTCTTCTACTCCTCCCTCTTAGGCTGGGTTGTATCCCGGGTATGACCTTAGTAGGGGCACCGTTCTTTAGAGGCAGTTAGTTGTGGTAAGCCACCCTCACATGCACGCCCTGCTCAAGGGAAGTCTTTAATGAGAGGGGGGGATGGCGATCCCTGGCTAGTAGTTCGAGCCTGTCTTTGGGTGCTACGGATTGCTATTGTCAAAAATAAAAAATGAGATATTTTCAAAATTCAAAAAAATGAGATATTGTCAAAAATCCAAAAAAATTGAGATATTGTCCAAAATCCAAAAAAAATGAGATTCCAAAAAATGAAATATTGTTCAAACAAAACAAAAAAATTAAATATTTTCAAAATCTAAAAAAAAATAAAATTAAAAAATCTAAAAATATTTATCTTTTATATTTTATTTTGAGAATAGATACGTAATCTGTTTGCTAAGTGTGCAGGTTGCAGGTACTCAGGCATTCCTTGCTATATCATTATGCTCTGTCTCCTGTCCACATCTTCTGATCTGTTCTCTTCGTCATTCATGTCTCTGGATCTGTTCTGAAACTTATGTCCTTCTCAACTTTTGTTTGCAATGATTATATCTATATGAGAGGACTTTATCTCACGATTATGAACCTGACAGTTCTGCTTCATTCTGATCTTGGGTTTTGATTGAAGGGTGTATTTGTTTATGTCCTTTGTCTCGCCGTGTCCTTGTCTCGCCTTGTCTATGTCCTACCGTGTTGTCCCACACATGTTATTTTATTCTTCACCACGTGTTGTTAGTTGTCTTGCATATATTGTTAGTCGTCCTTCTATATCTCGTGTGTTGTCCCAACCGTGTGGTCATCCCTTATGTTCTTGTCCCAACCGTGTGTTGTCTCACTGCATTGTTGTCTTGTCCCACACATTCATCTTCCATATGTGTTGTTTGTTCATGCCATTGCATATGTGCTTGTTCGTCTTGTTGTGTTGTTTTCCATTCATTTGATCGTTATGTTTTGTTGTGTTGTCGGTCGTTCAGTTAGTCTTTGTGTTATGCTATCTTTCGTTCATGCTTGTTTATCATGGTCATTCATATTGTTGTTTTCTTATTTGAAAATCCATAAAAATTAGAAAAAATCTGGAAAACCTAAAAAGATGCCGTTTCGCTTGGCAGGTAAGTCAGGTATGGCTCTCTGTCCTTTCTCATTGTTGCATTACTATATGCTATCTACATTATTATAGCGTCTCAGGGACTGGCTGGTTGGCCGTATGTTCTGGGATCTGATGTTCCCCTTTAACAAAAACGATGATGATCTAGGAGCTTACGGTTAATCGTTGGATAGGCCGCTAGGTTGAGTCGGGTGGGGGACGATAGACTCTGTCTCGCACGCCGTGGTTGTAAGAAGACTCTTGACCCCGTCCTTGCTCAGTCTAGCAATATTATCCTTGAGTACTTTCTATTTTATCTTTATTTGCATTCATTTTAATGATTTCTTTATTTTAGCCCAGCATGCATCATGTCATTTTGAGCATTCATGCCTAGTGATCCATTCAATGATTTCTCCTCAGCAACGGTTGATTGCACCTCAGTTCTCTTGGGTAAGAGATTCTTCATTCCACTCTGAATTTGAACGTTTTCTCTGATCTTGCCGCTTGGTCTGGTTGGCTAGCGTGATTCTTGTCAAGATTTTATCTCAATCTTATCTCTCCTTTTCCAGCTCCTATGCTGTGTTCCTGTCGACCCACTCATTGTCCGTGGATTGTGTCCCCGATGAGGTTCGTCATGTTCCCTTTCCTTTCTTAGTTAGTTCTCCAGACATGTCTCATCCTTGTCATCCATTTCAGGTGGTTAGTTCGGCGTTTTCGTGAAAATTCCTGTCGCTTGTTGGTTATGATGGGTGTCTTTTTGCCTTGATGCCCACTTATCAGTTCTCTCCACTTCATCTCCATTTCATGTCGCTATCACTTTCGCTCCATCTCCTTTCTATTTTACCTCCGCGTCGCTTTTGCTCGTTCCCTTGCAAAGCGGACATCAAGGAGGGACATCTGTTGACACTCGTTTTAGCCCACAAGTTGAGACATTTCTCTTATTCATCATTCTTGATGTCCCGAATTAGCCATTATTTTGGAGCTTCCTTGGATGGATTTTTGAGCCCATTTTTACCATTCCCTATCCTTTAAGTCTTGGAGATCATGATTTCCTAGAGCCCTGGAGCTTATCTTATCAAATTCCGGCTTCCAAGTCAACTTACGGCCTATTTAGGCTGGCTTCCCTCAAGTAATCAGCTCTCTCCTGATAGGTCCAGAGGGGGGTGAATGGACCTTTACCAATTAAAACATTGAGGATTAAAAATAAGTTCTCAATTAGGAGTTTCCGAAAAAGATCTTAACGGTCAAACACTAACCGCGCAGAACGATCAGCTAGGAAGATAGAGATGGATCGGCCTAGACAAGCATCTACCGAATAGATCCAAAGCCAGAATAGAAACCAAACACACTGCGCTAGGGATTTTTAAGGTGGTTCGGTCAGACCTCCAGTCTGCCTACGTCCACCCCTCACTTCAAACCGAAGTGAGGCTTCCACTAGCACCGACTAGCCAAGCAGACTCAGTCTGCGACAACGGCTGATTCACAGCTTCACCAGGGGAACACCCTCCCCTCTTCCTCCACACCCGGAGGGAACCCTAAGGACGCCAAGTCCCTAGAAACCAGGAAACAAGTTCCTCTTCCTCCAACCGGAGGAAACACTAGTGATCTGCAGTCACTAGAACCAGAGATCAAGGTCTCTCTTCCTCTGAAGCCCAGAGGGAACCCACAAGCAGCACACGGCCACTTGCAACTGGAGACAACGTCTCCCTTCTCCTGAACCAATAGAACAGGAGGACCACCAATCTCAACCTGAGAATCGGAGACAAAACTAGAACAGTAAAGAAAGATCAAAAATAAGAAACTAAAAAGATACAGCAGACTGAATGCTGGAACGATAAAACACGGAATATAGCTCACAATAAGGCAAACTGGTTCGGATTTGATCCTGAAACCAGAATCCTTCTTCTTCTTGTTGTTTCTGAACTCTCAGCTTCGAGCTCTCTCTCTCTCTCACTCTCTCTGCTATTCTCTCTTCTTCCTCTTCTTCAGTTTCTGCCCTCTATTTTCTTCTCTTCTTTTGCTGGATCGAACTCTCTGCACTTCTGCTTTTCCTTTTTCCCTTTCGATCAACCTTCATCTGTGGACGAAGGCTTCAATATCTAGCAGCAGCAGGTGGATAAGGTACAGAATGCGTGTGCCTCCCACACCCGATCCAGAACCTTCTTTCCACGTGCCCTTATAGCATTGGTTCCTCTAGTATTGGATCACGTGCAGCCCAGACACTGGGGAATATTCTTCCTCGGACCACCTTCTTCTTTTTGTTTTTCTTCTTCTCCTGCAAAGAAATTAAAACCATTAAAACTCAAGGCCACAAAAACTAAAACTGCATGAGGTATGTGATAACAATACGAGATGCACTATACTGAGAACGACACGAGATACACAAGATGACTACAGCACGAAATAAAGAGAGAATGACACGAGGTACATAAGATGACTACAGCACGAGATAAAGAGAGAATGACATGAGGTACATAAGATGACTACAGCACGAGATAAAGAGAGAACGACACGAGGTACCACAGTAACAAGGCTAACACTACAAAGAGAACGACACGAAGTCAGATGAGAACAGCACGAGGTGAGGAGGAGATAACACGGAGTAAAACGGTAGTAAAACACGCGATCAGAGGAAACCTGGACGAAGATAGAAAGAAGCAACATGAAGACATAAAAATAACACTAAGACACAAACACAGAAATAACATGAAGACTCAAACACAAAATTAACACGAAGACATAAAAATAACACGAAGACATAAATACAGAAATAACATGAAGACTCAAACGCAAAAATAACACAAAGGCACAAGCACAAAAGATAACACGAAGACACAAGCACAAAAGATAACACGAAGACACAAACACAGAAACAACACGAAGAACGACCAATCAAAACGACTAAGTTGACTCGAGGTCATCGGTGAATCAATACGAGAATCAACACGAAATATCAAACAGCAAAGGGAATGGCACAAAGTGAAACGACACTTCACACTAACATGACTTGAAGACAAAGGAAAACGACTCGAACACGAGGACGACACGGGCTGAAAATAACTCGAAGATGAAAACAGAAACCGACACGAAGTGTGGTCACAAAGCAAAAAGGACACGGGGTCTAGGAAAAACAACACGAGGACAGAAGACATAAACGGCTACAACGACACGTGATAAAACAGTGAAAGCAGGAAAACGACTCGAGTAACTACAGTAAATGACACGAAAACACAAGAGCAAAAATAAAAAGGATGACTCGAGATGAGCAACTAAATACTGAAGAAATGACACGAGGTTCACGGAAAGCAGCACGAGGTGCTGCAGTGTTCAGTACGCGATGGAACAAATAACGACACGAAGACAACCCCTGAAAATAACTGAAGTGACTCGAAAGTTTATTTTTCACAGAGAAATATTTTTTGTTCTCCACTAAGGCTCATAGTGTTGTCATCCTCAAAACATGTAAAGACTCAACAATCTCCCCCTTTTTGATGGATGGCAACACTATGAGTCTTGAGTCTTTGCAGGAATAATTTTCAACCTGTTCAAAGCTAAACATCATCAGCACCATCATTAATCATCATTAAAGAATATTAAAGAATAATTAACAACAGAAAATCATTCTCAATCGTAGTAGTAGCAAAGACTTGAGTTCTCCCCCTTTGTCAACATCAAAAAGAAAGAAACTAAAGGAGGCAGAAATGCAAATGATATGAGATGTAATTAACAAGTCCAAGAGTGTGAGAGAGCTTCAAAATGGGCAAAAAAATACAGAACACTATTTTTTAAGGAGAAAAGAATCTGGCATGTCTGCTGGAAGGGCCACGCGGCCTGTCTTGTGGTGGTCTACCCCTAGGAGCAGCAGAGGAGAAATCTTGAGTTGGACCTCTGCTGGAGGATGCCTGACCAGGGGCTGAACCCAAGGCAGAGTGAAGATCCTTTAAGTCATTGGACAATTCAGCTAGCCAATACACAATGGAGCTTCTGACATGTGCCACTTCTGAAATGATGTCTTCCTAGCGAATATTAACAGATTCATATCTGTCAGTCAGAGTTCTCACTTCTGGTAAGAAAGCGATCAATCTGTCATAGATCTTCTGGACATCTGGACCTAGGGCACCAGATGACCCCTTCAAAACTTCTAAGGGTGTCCTGATCTCAAAACAATGATCTATAATGCTGGCAGATTACTTAAAGGAGGAAATATGAGCATCTTGTAATTCACGAAGTGCTGTTGCTATCTTTGAACATACCACCTGCAAGCTTTCCATCGAGGACCTGGTGGCATCATCTGAAGCTTTCTTGTTTAGCAGGAACTTTTTCCATTCAATCGGGAGAGAAATTTCAAGCTTCAGTAGCCTGGAATGAACTTGATTAATATTTAGAGTGACACACTTGAGCATAGCATCCATTTTCTTATCCTGTCTCTGCATCTGCTGAGACAAATTTATGAGGAGTTCTTCAATGTTGGGCGCCCGAGCAGATAGAAGTCGAGGTTGACCTAGGGGTGTACCATAAGATTCACAGCCAGGTGCTGTTCTCTCATCTGCTTCTTCTTGTACTGGCGTTTGGCTGTCTCCTGCTGGAACCCGATCTTCATCTTCAACTTGGATTTCTTTTTCAGGGAATACATTTTCAGGTGCTTCTTCTTCACTTGATGATTCTGCTTCTTGTTCTATGTCAGTAACTTTCTCCTGACACTCATCCACTCTTTCTTCCATGAGATCATCATCTGCAGAGTTTTCAACAAGTACCTGTTCTATAATTTTAGCTGTAACCACGTTGTCAGCCTCTTCCAAGCTTTTCTCCACAGCCTCTCTAAGAATGAAATTAACAAACTCAGCAAGGTCTTGCTCATTACTTTCTTGCTCTTGAGCAGGCTGTTCCACGGGCAGCCTCACTTCTTCTGATGTCTTCCCAAAGGAATCAAACAAACCATCAATATTTGTATCTAGTTCAGTTTGAATGCTGTTTTCAGACATCCTAACTTCTTCAGATGCAATCTCAACAAGCCTCTGAAAAGATAGAGATGCTTCAGTAGGTGCAGCAGAAGTAGCAGACAGTGGTTGTTCAGATGGTGTCTCCTGTAAAGCAACCTCAGAAGCTAATTCTAAAACTGTTTGGGCAAATTCGTGAGGGTGTTCCAGAAGCTCTCTCTGAGCTTGTGATTCTTTGACTTTCTGGGCCTTAACCTGCCCCATGAGAGAAGAACCCTCCAAGCCCAAAAATACTGAAACAAAATTCATGTTAAATATGTTTCGACCCCTAACTTCAGACATGGCCTCTCCATCCAAGGAAATCTTTGAATACTTGAAGATGTCTGTCAGATGGGCGGCGTAGGGCAGGTGTCTTTTGGACCCAATACACCCCTTCATGACAGAAAAAATAATTTCAGGCAGACAGATCTTTACATGCTGAATCAGACAGAACAAAAGAAATCTCTGAGTGTCTGTGATTCTTCCTCTAGCTCCAGTCTGTGGGGTGACTATAGAGGCAATGATGTTCTGAAGAAGCTTGTGAAGAGGGGGAAATGATAAGGTTTGGTAAGCTTTCAGCTTCAATTGCCCCTTGTCATGAATGTTACTGGGTTTACCAGTAATACCCAGACTACCCTCATTCAATATGCAACACAGCCATTGCCCGTTAAAGTTCGCTCTTCAACATATGGATTTATTATATTCTTCCGAATACCTTGGTCAGTTACCTCAAGACATTAAATCAACAAGATCACAAAACTAGCTGTTAAAGGTACTTAGCCTACAGAAGGTCACGATTAAAATACTCCTTATGTTTGTCAGGCAAAGAAATAACAAAAAGATAGTCAAGCAGGGTTCATTACTTCATTTAAAGGATAAGAGAGGGCATACAGAGTCAACCAATTTGTTGAGCACTTAGGTAGAATTGTCCCTTTTTACACAAGGAGACATTTTTATAAGACACCAGAATCCCTGGTTACTCAGGACAGGCTACCTTTATGCCAATGAAAATTAATGATTTTTTGTTGACTTTTCTTTCCCCTTCCTTTTCTTTTTTTTTATTTTAACTTTTCTATAAGAAATAGAGATAGCTAATTGTATCATGATAGAAACTCTAGACTTCTTTGATCTAGAATATCTATTTCTCCACAATTGCCATTGCTCTGCCACAAAGTATGGCGTATTCCCTGGTAACACCTCTCATGATCTTGGACAAAAGACAGAGCCCATACTTAACACAATTTTTTTTCATAGCCCTCTTCACATAAGTTTCAGTTAAAACGAAATCATCCGCAAGGTTTTTTCCATTTAACAGAAAGTTTTACAATTATGTTGACCAACAATAGAGAGGATAACTTAGAAGGATTAAAGGACAAGATATAACCCCATACATTAAAGTTCTTTATTAACAGGTGTAACTTGTTACAATAGATTTTGGGTGGTTTAAGGTATTCTGATCAAATCTGATAAGAGTAACAAAGCTATAAGAAGGAATTTTTCTTCAAGAATATTCCTGAACCAAAGGGGATAAGAAAAGGATAAGAAGGTGACAAACATAATGGAGAGAGATGAGATGAGATGAGAAGCACTCCTTACAGCAAAGCAGCAAGAGAGAGATTACTCTAGAAAGTAAAGACCAAGGAGCTCACAAATGAAATCTTCCTGAGGAAATTTAATCTCGTAACCAGAGAATGCTCTTGGGCAATAAGCTGCAACCTTATGAGATGTCTGAACTCAACACCAACTCACCACATCGGCAGACAAAGGTTCTTCAGATACCAGATGACCTGACAAGCTCCTTTTCAGCCAACGCTAGGACATCTCACACACAACTCTTGGAAATATTAATTATTTATTGAATAACATACATGCTATCAGCTGAAATGCAATACGTTGAAGCAAACTTATGGTTTTTCAAATAAATGGAATGTGATGCAATGAGCACGAATCAGTAAGTTGACACAATAATTGTATGCCTCCCCCTGACTATGAACATGAATTACAGCGTGATACCAAGTATCCATCCAAGAGAGATTCTAGCAAAGCAGTCAGAGGAGGACACTCGTGATCATGGAATACTTAGATGCACACATACTACATCACAGAACCAAATTTAAATTACAATAAAATAGAATTAAAGCAGGTATTGGGAACTGACCTGAATATTAAGGTCCTGGGGTTTTTTTTTTTTTCTTTTCGAGTGCCTTGGCTTATTACTCCTCTTTATTCTTCAGCTTCCAAGGCACACCTGCAGGTTAGCAAACTATTTTGCACGAATAGGCACCCAAGAAGTCTTGGGTCCTGAGTTAGCAGTGACATTCTTAGCAGGTTTTCTAACCAATCTCCTAGCAGCATGGTCATCAGATTTCTTCAGATAGCAATTATTCATTGAATGACCAATTGTACCACAATAATAGCAAGATGCAGTAGGTTTCAGATTGGATTTATGCACATTCTTATTAACATGGTTTTTATGCACATATGTATGAAAATTTTTATTAACAGAATTGAAATTCTGTTTACCAAAACCAGCATTGCTTTGGTATCCTGCCAGCCAACAGGTTGCAGCCCTGTGACCTGGCTTTCCACAGTTAAAACATGCGGAGTATTTTCTATTTGTAACAAATTTATTCCTATCAACATCATTATGGTTTGCAGGAAATTTAGCATGATGTGAAGAATATATTTTCTTACCATTTGCAAACCAGCATTGTGCGATGTTGTGTCCTAGTTTTCCACAGTGCAGACATTCAATTTTCTTTTTCTGGAATGAAGAATTTTTTTCATGAAGTTTCTTAGCATTCATTATCCCAACCCTCATATCATCTTTCTCCATCAATTTACACTCATGCATTAAATGTCCAAGTCTATGACAGTAGTGGCATGACATTTTCCTTTTAGATGAGTGTGTGTGCGGACTGTGATCAACATGCACAGATGATCCCTTTTTATTCATTTTCTATTTTTTATCCTGTTCTTCTATTTTCTTAGCCTTATAGTGTGGTGGAGAAGAAGTAGAAGATTTTTCCTGTTCAGATGATTTAACAAAAATAGTTTCCAAATTTGATCCACAGACCTTACTCATGACTGGACTATAGCCCATTCCCTTTTTCTTAAAAGTAGAGCTAGAAACAGAATATGTCTGAATTTTATTTTCAAAGATCTTTTTATTTATAGGGTTATAACCTAACCCCTCCTTCTGAAAATTGACTTTTACTCCCAGCAGTTTGTTCAGATGTTCTTGCCCATCAACAAATTTAGACAATGATTTCCTTAAGTCTTGGATTTCTTCTTCTAAAGAGGCAATGTGTAACTCATAACTTGCAGTCTCTTGTTCACTGCAATTGACAGCCTCATTCAAGACTTTGTTGGCAATTATGTATTTCTCAACTTCCTTTCTCAACTCATCAATTTCTTCTGAATTATTGGACACCACATGTTTACCCTTTTCAAATGTCAGCAATCTCTCTGACAAGATGGTGTTCAACTGTTTTAGTTTCTCAATTTCTTCCCTTAGTCTGTCATTCTGAATTAATTCGTTTATCAAAATGTGATCATCAGAGTCAGTTTCAGATTTTCTTCCATCCTTAAAAGTTTTCAAGTCTTTTTGCAGTTTCTCAATGTTTTTCTGTAATTCAAGGTTGACAGACTTAATGGCTTCAGATTTTTCAGCAAGTACTTTATTTTCAATCCCGAGCTTCTCTAAACTTTCCTTGCTTTCAGCTGAGGATTTTCTCAGGGAATCAATCTCACTCACATGATTCTTATTTCCATTGATTAGCACATCATTTTATTTTTTCAACATTTGTTGATTAGACACACAGGCATCATGAGAACTCTTCAATTCAGCACATTTTTTACAGTCAGACCTTGAATTATCTAATCCCTTATTCCTTTTCAATTTTTTATAGCGTTTTTGCAATTTTTCATATGACTCAGATAAATCGCTGTAAGCATTTTCCCAATCTTCTATAGAAAAGTTCTCGAAGAGGTTTACCTCTTCTTCATTCTCCTCCACCTCTTGGCTGGTACTGTGGTCACTTCTGCTAACCATCATGCATGTGCTTTCATTTCTCCTGTGGGCTAGCTTCAGCTGGTCCATAATATCCTTGGCGGATCTGCAATCATGGATACAAGAATGCAAGGCCTTATCAGTCGCTGTTAACATTAGGTTTAAGGCCTTTTGATTCTCTCGGAACATCTGATTCTCACTGTCTGTCCACTTGGATCTTTTCTTGGGCAGTTCATACGGACCTTGTGAAATCAACTTCCACAAGTCCTTATCAGCTTGTTTAACAAACATGCGAAAAACACTGAACCATATGTCAAAATCAGATCCCTTAAAAATCGGTGGATTAGCTAGTGCCATCAGTTCAAACGAACAGATATCAAACACTAACTCACAAGCAAAACAATGCACACAGGAAACACGTAGAGGATCCTCTGAGAATCGTTGGATTCTGAACCAGAGACCGCTCTGATACCAATTCATAGGTCCAGAGGGGGGTGAATAGACCTTTACCAATTAAAACATTGAGGATTAAAAATAAGTTCTCAATTAGGAGTTTTCGAAAAAGATCTTAACGGTCAAACACTAACCGCGCAAAACGATCAGCTAGGAAGATAGAGATGGATCGGCCTAGACAAGCATCTACCGAATAGATCCAAAGCCAGAATAGAAACCAAACACACTGCGCCAGGGATTTTTAAGGTGGTTCGGTCAGACCTCCAGTCTGCCTACGTCCACCCCTCACTTCAAACCAAAGTGAGGCTTCCACTAGCACCGGCTAGCCAAGCAGACTCAGTCTGCGACAACGGCTGATTCACAGCTTCACCAGGGGAACACCCTCCCCTCTTCCTCCACACCCGGAGGGAACCCTAAGGACGCCAAGTCCCTGGAAACTAGGAAACAAGTTCCTCTTCCTCCAATCGGAGGGAACACTAGTGATCTGCAGTCACTAGAACTAGAGACCAAGGTCTCTCTTCCTCTGAAGCCCAGAGGGAACCCACAAGCAGCACACGACCACTTGCAACTGGAGACAGCGTCTCCCTTCTCCTGAACCAACAGAACAGGAGGACCACTGATCTCAACCTGAGAATCGGAGACAAAACTAGAACAGTAAAGAAAGATCAAAAACAAGAAACTAAAAAGATACAACAGACTGAATGCTGGAACGATAAAACACGGAATATAGCTCACAATAGAGCAAACTGGTTCGGATTTGATCCTGAAACCAGAATCCTTCTTCTTCTTCTTCTTTCTGAACTCTCAGCTTCGAGCTCTCTCTCTCTCTCACTCTCTCTGCTATTCTCTCTTCTTCCTCTT
This sequence comes from Amorphophallus konjac, assembly GCA_022559845.1. Lineage (NCBI taxonomy): Eukaryota > Viridiplantae > Streptophyta > Magnoliopsida > Alismatales > Araceae > Amorphophallus > Amorphophallus konjac. Next base: position 168,444,924 of record CM040120.1, on the reverse strand, counting down.
CTTCAGTTTCTGCCCTCTATTTTCTTCTCTTCTTTTGCTGGATCGAACTCTCTGCACTTCTACTTTTTCTTTTTCCCTTTCGATCAACCTTCATCTGTGGACGAAGGCGTCAATATATAGCAGCAGCAGGTGGATAAGGTACAGAATGCGTGTGCCTCCCACACCCGATCCAGAACTTTCTTTCCACGTGCCCTTATAGCATTGGTTCCTTTAGTATTGGATCACGTGCAGCCCAGACACTGGGGAATATTCTTCCTCGGACCACCTTCTTCTTTTTATTTTTCTTCTTCTCCTGCAAAGAAATTAAAACCATTAAAACTCAAGGCCACAAAAACTAAAACTGCATGAGGTATGTGATAACAATACGAGATGCACTATACTGAGAACGACACGAGATACACAAGATGACTACAGCACGAAATAAAGAGAGAATGACACAAGGTACATAAGTTGACTACAGCACGAGATAAAGAGAGAATGACACGAGGTACATAAGATGACTACAGCACGAGATAAAGAGAGAACGACACGAGGTACCACAGTAACAAGGTTAACACTACAAAGAGAACGACACGAAGTCAGATGAGAACAGCACGAGGTGAGGAGGAGATAACACGGAGTAAAACGGTAGTAAAACACGCGATCAGAGGAAACCTGGACAAAGATAGAAAGAAGCAACACGAAGACATAAAAACAACACTAAGACGCAAACACAGAAATAACATGAAGACTCAAACACAAAATTAACACGAAGACATAAAAACAACACGAAGACACAAATACAGAAATAACATGAAGACTCAAACACAAAAATAACACGAAGGCACAAGCACAAAAGATAACACGAAGACACAAGCACAAAAGATAACACGAAGACACAACACAGAAACAACACGAAGAACGACCAATCAAAACGACTAAGTTGACTCGAGGTCATCGGTGAATCAATACGAGAATCAACACGAAATATCAAACAGCAAAGGGAATGGCACAAAGTGAAACGACACTTCACACTAACATGACTTGAAGACACAAGAAAATGACTCGAACACGAGGACGACATGGGCTGAAAACAACTCGAAGACGTAAACAGAAACCGACACGAAGTGTGGTCACAAAGTAAAAAGGACACGGGGTCTAGGAAAAACAACACGAGGACAGAAGACATAAACGGCTACAACGACACGTGATAAAACAGTGAAAGTAGGAAAATGACTCGAGTAACTACAGTAAATGACATGAAAACACAAGAGCAAAAATAAAAATGATGACTCGAGATGAGCAACTAAATATTGAAGAAACGACACGAGGTTCACATAAAGCAGCACGAGGTGCTGCAATGTTCAGCACGCGATGGAACAAATAACGACACGAAGACAACCCCTGAAAATAACTGAAGTGACTCGAAAGTTTATTTTTCACAGAGAAATATTTTTTGTTCTCCACTAAGGCTCATAGTGTTGTCATCCTCAAAACATGTAAAGACTCAACATCTCCCGCTGCGCAGTTCTGAAAGTGGTCATTCTTCATCTCCTTCTATTCCTCTTTTCAAAAAGTTATTTTCATCAAATTTGTTCATCTTTCAAAGATCGACAATTTCTTATTCTACGCTGTTGGCCAATTCTGCCCCGTTTGTGAGCTATTCACATTTTTCCGGCGCGCTGTGCTGTTCAGAATTCTTTCTCTCTCTTCTAGCACCATTTTCTCCCTCTTTTCATCATTTTCTCATCTTACTTTCTGCATGAAAGTTGTTCCTCTCTCCGTTATCTACAATTTCTTCTTCTACCACTTTTGCTAGTTCTGCCCCGTTTCAGAGATACGCTTCAATTTTTAAAGTCGCGTACAGTCTGCCCAGAATTTTCCTTCATCGATGTGAAGGTCTAGTGTAGGTCCGTCACAGCACATGTAGCGGTCTATAGTAAGACCGTCAGAGCACATGTGACGGTCTAGCATAGGTGCGTCACACCCAAATTTGTCTGAAATCGTCCCGTTCGACCCCCAGAGCGTGACGAATCTACCCTAGACCGTCAGAGCAATGTGGCGGTCCTACGATAGACCGTTACGCACAGCCGAAAGTCCAATTTGTGCTGGACTCTGCCCCAAAAACTACGCGACGGGCCTATCTTGCAGAGCCCATAACTTCGTTAATTCTTATCCAAATTGATCCCCATTTTTTCCTGCTTCTAGCCCTTTGTATTATCCAAATTTTCATTGCCTATATCTCTCGGGATCTGGGACGCAAGATCGGGATTTAAGCATCCTGGTACAACAAAAACTCTATTTTCTAGTGCGACTGGGCTACCTTCCAAGAGCCATATCTTCTAGAATCCTCCTCCGAATTGATCCCCGTTTGTTCCTATCTCTTGTCCTTAGTATTATCTCGAGTTTGATCTAGAGAACTCGATTTATATTGGACTATATCTCTGGGGATCATGATAAGAAGATGGGGCTTTCTTGTAAAACTCTATAAAAACTGTCCAGTTCATAGTCGCGACGAGGGGGGCTCTTTCTTGGTTCGGGGCAAAGCCATGCTACAATTCTAACTCACAACTTCGACCTTGGCTTGAAGAGGGAAGTATTAACTTTCCATTGCATCCTTCTGGGCTTGATTTCATGATCTATATTCTTAGTTCTCTTCCTCTTAAAATCATAAATCATCACAGTTTTCTGCACTTTTCTACTACACACGCACTTTTGCACGTTTTGCATCGTTGATTTCTCTCTATTCTCTCAATCAAATCTCGTGATTTCAAATCTCATGCATGCACAATACACACACCTTTTATTTCCACCCTCCCACAGGGGTTAAAAACCTCCCCCCGGTGAGTTTGCCCTCAATTTCTTACCCTATTTTATCACTGTAGGATTGATGCTACACATGCATGTTCTAATGGGTTTTTTGGCCTTGTTTTGGCTTTGTTTTGCAGGAGAGCATGAATACAACGTGAGGCCCTTTTCCTTAGCCGGCTGGAAGGAGAGGAGGTTTGAATCCACAAAGTTCCCCGCATCTCATTTGTCAAGCGCGATCAAGTTTTCTTTCCAAGGTACACGGCGCCGTTCTTTACACTTCTTCATCCTTCGGCGTTGTTAATCCTTGGTGGCGATCACGGTAAGTTCTTCATTCATTACCCCCTTGTTCATACTTCTATGATTGCTTCATATACATGCATGGTTAGTTAGGGGGCGCGGGGTAGATTAATCCATCTACACTTGGAATTCAAGATCTCTTCTTCTGGTATCAGCATAAGCCTTCTGTCTAGATTGAGCCACTTGAAGTCTCTCTCTAATCAACTGAATCTTTTCGGTGGTATCCCTTACCATGTCTGGTCCTAATAGTTGTTTCTCGCCAACTTCATCTCAGCACAAGGGTGATCGGCAACTCCTTCCGTACAAGGTTTCGAAAGGTGCCATTTGTATGCTTGTCTGGTAGCTATTGTTGTATGCAAACTCGACCAAAGGCAAGTGATCATGCCAGCTTCCACCAAAATCAATGATGCAAGCTCTGAGCATATCTTCTACTACTTGATTTCTTCTCTCGGTCTGACCATCCGTTTGAGGATGAAAAGCTGTACTAAAGTGAAGTCTCGTCCCCAACGAATGTTGTAGACCCTTCCAAAAGTGAGAAGTGAATCGAAGGTCTCAGTCAGACACGATTTAGACAGGTACTCCATGTAATCTGACTATCTCCTTAATGTATAATGTAGCAAAGACGTCAATTGACCATCGGCTCTTGATTGGCAAGAAATGTGCCGACTTGGTTAATCGGTCTATGATAACCCATTTTCCATCATGTCCTCCTTTAGATTTAGACAGACCCATAATGAAGTCCATACCGATATCCTCCCATTTCCAGTTGAGAATATCTAGGGGATGTAACTTACTGACAAGCTTTTGGTGTTCTGCCTTGACTTGTTGGCACGTGAGACAGTGAGACATGAAGTCTGCTACTTCTCTTTTCATGTTGGGCCACCAAAAGGTCCTTTTCAAATCTTGGTACATTTTGGTAGATCCTGGATGAATCGTGTACCTTGATCTGTGAGCTTCATCTAAGATCTTCTTTAGCTCTAGACAATCTGGGATGCAAGTTCTATCTCTGAATAACAACCTTCCATCTGATGCTAATTTGAAATCAGATTGCTCTTCTATCTTGCCCTTGATTTCCACTAATATCGGGTCATTATCTTGCAGTCCTTGTATATCTGATAGTAGATCTGGCTTTATGCTCATATGAGATAGTGTAACACACTTGTTCTCCTTGTCCATGCTTATGTCAAGTCGAGAGAATTATTCTAGCAACTTCCACTCCTGATTCATACAATCGGCTAATAGTGCTCTCGACTTTCGACTGAGGGCATCGGCTACAGGATTACCCTTTCCAGGATGATATTGTATAGTGAAGTCAAAGTCCTTGAGATATTCCAGTCAATGTCTCTGTCTCATATTCAATTCCTTTTGAGAGAAGAGATACTTGAGACTCTTGTGATCGGAGTATATAGTAAACTGCACCCCATATAGATAATGTCTCCAGATTTTCAATGCAAATACTACCGCAGCCAACTCTAGGTCATGCACTGGGTAGTTCTCTTCATGTTTCTTCAATTGACGAGAAGAGTAAGCTATATGTAGAAACCCGATAATTTAAAATGAGAAATAATTTTTTTTAAATAAATTATACAATGAGAAAAGATAAGTAGAAACCTGATAATTAAATAAAATGAGAAATTATTAATTTACATTTTTACTAAGTGAAATAAAGTGGATTATTGAATTTACTTGAATTTACTTAAGTTAAAGTGAAAAATAAATGCTTTAACCCTTAGATAAATCATAGAAAGTCCAATAAAAGTCCATGTAATGGACTAGGATCATAATTGGCCCATTGGATAATCCATAATGGGCTAGAATAGTGGTTAAATGATTAATAAAGGATAATTAGACCTTAAATTCGTAACACATGTTAAATGCCTTTTGAAAAGGATTATAATAACCCCATTTCTAGAAGATTGACTCAAGAATCAACCCTTACCTAACAGCCCACCTCGGACCAGCCGTTTTTACATTATTTTCACACCTAAGATGGGCTAGATTAAGAAGAGAAATAGTATTTTTCTTCTAATTCGGACTTAATGGGTTTGGTGGAATTAGGCAGGGAATCTTGACAAATTTGACCATGTTTTGGCTATAAATAGAGCCCCATTCGACCCTTAAACCATCACTGGAAGTTAAGTCTATGCTGCTGCGAAGATTTGTGGAGATTTGAAGGAGGAATTAGAAGATCAAAGGGTTTTCTTGTTATTTGGGGATATTCTTTAGATCTGACAAAAGGTAGGTGTCTCTCAGGCTAAACTTTAATTAAATCATGCCATCTTGTTCATTTTTCTGTCATCTTTCCATTCATAGCTCATTTATTAAATTCCGTTATGAAATGAGCAAGTTATGGTCATTTTATTGGAGGGGTATTCCCGTTTTTCATCAGGTCCAGAAAGTGCTATACCTAAGTAGCGCGTTCTGAACGCGCCATCCCGACCCAGCGCGATCTTCATGAACGCGCTAGTCTCGGCTAGCGCATTCATACCCTTAACCCCGGATGACCAGAAATCAAAAGTATAATATTTCTAATATATATATATATAATACCTAAAGTGTTTATATATATATCATGAGTCTATTTCTATTATGATTTATACAGAACCTATCTTTTTCATTTAATTTTCAAAATTTTTAAATATATACATCTGTTCATGAACGCGGTAGTCTCCGCTAGCGCGTTCATACTTTTAAACTCGGATGACCAGAAATCAAAAGTATAATATTTCTAATATATATATATAATACCTAAAGTGTTTATATATATATCAGGATTCTATATCTATTATGGTTTATACCGAACATATTTCTTTCATTTAGTTTTCAAAATTTTTAATTATATACATCTGTTCATGAACGTGCTAGTCTCGGCTAGCGCGTTCATACTTTTAAACTCGGATGACCAGAAATCAAAAGTATAATATTTCTAATATATATATATATATATATAATACCTAAAGTGTTTATATATGTATCAGGAGTCTATATCTATTATGGTTTATACCGAACATATCTCTTTCATTTAGTTTTCAAAATTTTTAAATATATACATCTGTTCATGACGCGATCGTCTCGACTAGCGCGTTCATACTTTTAAACCCGGATGACCAGGGGTCAAAAGTATAATATTTCTAATATATATATATAATACCTAAAGTGTTTATATATATATCATGAGTCAATATCTCTTATGGTTTATACAGAACCTATCTATTTCATTTAGTTTTTAAAATTTTAAAATATATACATATGTTCCTGAACGCGTCACTCTTGACTAGCGCGTTCTTCATGAATGCGCTAGTCTCGGCAGCGAGCGCGTTCATAAAAATTTTCCCTAAAATTTTGGTGATCAAAAATATAATATTTTGAATATATATATACTATATTTATGTATGCTATATGAACGCGACCCTGAGCTATAGCGCGTTCACAGATAGTAACATCTTTTTAGCCTATACCTATTCTATTTTTTTATCATAGTGACGTACGAAAATTATTTCAGAATGTAAAAAAGTATTTTCTATCATATTGATGTATAAAAAACTATTTTCAGCATGTTAAATCTATTTTCTTATCATATGGTTAATTAATGTATGATTAAATACTAATATCTAAACTCATGATTTTTATTCATAAGCATATATTTCTATAACTAAAACTTGATGTTTTATGATTCTGAGATTAAGCTAAGATATTTAAAAATAAAACCACCATCTTAATGTTTCTTCCTACTTACCATTCATTTTTGAATTCTACGACTTAATGTCGTTAAACATGATGCTTAAAATACGTTTTCCACTGTCCTTTGCAAATTATCTCAATTTTTGCCAGATCTGTACTTGTTTACAAATGAGCTTGTTCTTGAAATTCTTTGGCCATATTGTGGAATTATATAGAAAAAAATGTCAGGGCTATGGGTCCCAATGAAATGACATTTAATTGCTAGTGTATAAAGGGGTTCTGATCTGATCCCACGGGTGAGGCAAAGTCTAAAAATAAACCGGTATTATAATGATCAGGTGCTGGCATTCACCAATACAGGGTCTATTACAGTTAGGAACAATCATACTATCATGAGAACCCCTAAGTGTGTAGCCAAATAGTGATATTCCATGAGGGGCTGTCATATCGTCGTGATCTCCCCTTAGTTCTTTGGCCAATCCTACTGAGTGTTGGTAGAAGTGATTGCTCTACTTCTATATTGTTATTGCTTAAAGATTCATCATAAATATCCTTGTAGAAGTAATTGTTCTACTTCTATATTGTTTAAAGTTCAAGTGATTGCTCTACTTCGATATTGCTTAAAAGTTCATCATGAAAGTTCTTAAATTATCTTAATGATAGTACCCATTGTCTCATCGTGAAAGTTCTTGATATATTCCTGGAAATGACCATCGTCTTGTCTACTATCATTGTAATGCCCTGGATCTCTGCTAGATCCTTTGTTGGTCTCGTTAGATCTTTATTGGATCTTGCGGATCTGTTTCGATGAGTTTCGGTTCGCTTTTGTGGCTTCCGAGTTGAGCTTTACGATCTGTGTGGGTTTTTCTCTCGTACTAGTTACAGAACCCAACGGTGAGTTTGGTTGTCAGTTCCTTGACTCGTGAATGCTGCAGCGACGATGTACTCTTCGAGCCGGTCATTTCCACTATTTTTGCGTATTTTTCGGAGATAGGGCCAGAAAATCAGATTTTTCAAAAATTAGGAAAATTCCTAATTTCTTTTCCTTCCTCTCTCCTCCCTTCTCATTTCGCCGCCGCCGTCTCTCTCCCGTTTTCTCTCCTCTCGAGCTTCCTCGACTCCGGCTGCAGACGGAGGACCTAGGGGCACGTGTTGGGGATGCTGTGGAGCTGACTGGGTGTGCGATGGGGCGAGGATGGAGTGGTTCTGGTGCGATCCCGAACGGTGGATTCAAAGCTGATGTTTGAGCTCGCGACGTGGTTTTCAGCGCGGTTTAGTCCCTTCGGGGCACGATTTCTTCAGTGGAGGTAGGGAGACGGACCGCCACCTTGTTCTGCACGTTTCCTCTGTTTCCATGCATGATTTGGTGCTCGATCAGGGGAGATCGGGCCAGTTTTGTGAAAATCGTGGTTTTTGGGGTTTTCAAGGTTCGCCGAAAAATGGCAACCATTTGGGGTGTGGTTAGTGTTGAACTGACTGCTGGGATGTTTGGATCCCATCCATGCTAGTTTCGTGTTGATCGGTGGTCATTCGAGGCCACTAGGAGTCCGGGAACCTCGGTGGCTCGTTTAGGGTCGATTTGTCTAAATCACCCTCGATCTAGCGTTTTAATGCGTGCATGTGGGCTTTTTAGCCTCCTAGTGTTATTTTTTATCGTCTAGTCTTGTTTCCCCTGCGCTTCGGCGTGAATGGGGCATGGAACGGCTCGATTTGGCCAATCCACTGTTTTCCCTCCGTGACCGGTGTAGCGATCGTTTCAGTGACCGTCAGAGGTCCCTGACGGCCCTACGACAGACCATCACAGCGTCTGGGCGTTTTTAAGCTTTTTGTGGTTTTGGGAGTGTTACGGCCTAGGGGTGGCACGTCACAGTCTCCTGACGCGTCCGGTGTGATGCGTTACGCATATTTTGTCGTTTAGTAGTTTGGTTAAGTCGGTCCCCTAACGTGCCTGCCCTTGTGCGTCAGGTGTGTGTAACGCGCCTGGTGTAGGCCGTTACGTTGCGTTTGACTTGGTGTTTGACCATTGAGGCGATTTGTGTAACGGTGGTGTCCCCGTGCCTCACAGCGTTGTAACGCGCCTGCCCCAGGCCATTAAGTGCTGTTTTGGCCGAGTTGGGTGGTTGTACCGTTGGCTCTAATGGCCATGCCCTCGTGCGTTAGGCTTGGGTAACGCGTCCGTGATGGACCGTTACGTGCCTTTCGGCCAGTGTTTTCTTACTTGAGCCAGTTGGCCCTGACACGCCTGCTTTGCTGCGTTAGGCTGTGTAACGCGCTTGGTCTAGCGCGTTACATGGTTCGAGTTGTCGTTTTAAGTTTGAGGTCTGTTGGCCCTGACGGCCCGGGTCGGGCGCGTCAGAGCGGTGTAACGTGCTTGGTGTAGGCCGTTACGTGCCTTGTGTGTTTTAGAAGTTGGTTAGGGCGGTGTGTGTGACGGCTCCCCCGGCGACCGTCACGTTTCTGTAGCGCGTCTGTGATAGACCATCACAGTTGGAGTGTAACGGTCTAAAGGTGGTGCGTTACAGTCCTTCTGCTCCGATTTTCGTCGTCTTGGTTTCTGACTGTCTTGGCTTATCCTTGTGGTCTGCCCATTTTCCCGTGGATGTCTCTTGACATCCTATGAGGGCTAAGACTATGTTGTGAGGTGGCCAGGAGTCTTCTTGCTTGTGGTAGGATTCTCTTTCCTACTGTTGAGTCATCGTTGTTGGTTCCGGTCAACCCGGGGTGACCCAGTGGTTGACAGGCGACCTTGTGTGGGTGTCTTGGCGGTTCTGTCCTGTCCGAGACATTGGTTCTTGATGCCTCGAGGTATCATTTTATGTTGGCTTGCGTATCCAGGCGTGTCTGAGGGTCTCCATTGTTCCCTCTGGTCTCCGTGAGTCATTTTCTGCGGAGCGTTGCTTCCCGTGGCTTAGGATTAGACCGATTGGCGGCTTGTTCCGCCGTTTGTGACGATCTTGCCTTTGAGTTGTTCGACTCAAGGATCGTTACGTGGTAGGTCTAGTTGCCTAGTCCTGAGTCTGTTGGCAGTTGTCTTGCTGCCTTGGTGCTTCGTAGTACGTGCGACAGTGCTTCCTTGCTTGTTTGTACTACAGCCCTTGTTTCGGAGTCTTGTGTTTTGTGCGCCTCCGATTGTTGTTGCCCTAAGGCCTTTGAGTTGCTGACCCGCCTTGGATGGCGGAGGGGTGTTCCTGAGACATGGTTTGTAAGCTAGTTCCGTGGGCTCCCAGCCAATGGTAGCGTCCTACCGAGGGAGAAAACTAGCTGGAGTACCTGGCTTATGCTAGAGCCAGTGTGTGCACACGTGGTCAGGGGCTTTGGACTTACGTCGACGGGCGTGACCCTGACTGGTTACTTGATGTTGTTGTTCCTGTTTGGTTCAGTGCGGGTGTGAAGACCCAGAGCGTCGGATACCGATATACCGATAACATCGATATACTGATACCAGGATCTAGGGAAGCCACCCAAGAGGCTGATGAGGCCCCTAAAGGGTTAGTGAAGTTTATCGAGGGGATGTATAACGAATTGCAATCACAACCGCGCATATTAGAATTAAGCAATAAAATTTAACAAGAGTGCGGAAGCAATTTAAAATAAACAAGTGCCAAATATATAAACTAGTCCAGAGGCACAAGGGTGCTAGTCCAAAAGTACAACTACTCGGGGCATACCCCGGCAAAAGTACAACAGAAGGCCCAACAAGGCAACACGTCAACTGCTGGAAGCTAAGAGCGGTCTCCGAGTACATGGGAAACACCTGGAGATGACGGACGCGGCTCACCTGAAAGGAGAAGGGTGAGTCACAGCCAGACTCAGTAGGGGTCACGCGGATCCCCACCTCGCACTAAACAAGCAATCATGCGAAAATAAGGTGATTAGAGCATGCATTTAATCAAATGAACAGGCAATGGCATGATAAGAATGAAAGCTATAAATCTAACTACACAGGTATAACAGCTAATACATGCCAATATCATATAAGTCTAAGCGACAAAAACTAAATCTACCAATAGAAAGTGCCTCAACTAGCCAAGCCACAGAGAACAGGACAACCACTGGGAACAGAAACCAGATGCGTCCACTGACGGCTTACACTGCGTCTCAAGCACTCGCAGTCAATAACACGACAAGCTGAGTGCATAAACAGTACCAAACCAAGTGACCAGTCAGAGTGACACTCGTCAGTGTCAGTCCACAGCCTCCGACCACGTGTGCACACACTGACTCTGGCCTGAGCCAGGCCCTCTAGCTAATTTTCTCCCTCGGTAGGACGCTACCGTTGGCGGGGAGCCCGCGGCACTAGCTTAAAAACAGTGTAACGAAAACACCCCTCCACCTTCCCCAGGCGGGTCGGTACTCAAAGACCTTAGGGCTACAACAGTGGTTCCATCGCAAGGAAAGTAAAGCTATTCTATTGGGATCTAAAAACATGCCATTATTTCATAAAATAACTCATACATGGCGTGTAATCATTCTGAAAAGCATTAAAGAATAGGCAGGTAGGTTTACTAACAGGGGTGTGACGGTCTACTTCCAGCGTGTCACAGAGGGTGACAGTCGGGGGTTGGCGTGTTACATCGCTTGTGACGCGTCCGCCCCTAGCCGTTACAATCACCCGAAACCCCAGTTCTAATCGATCAAACGGAGTGTAACGCGCTCCCGGAGGCACGTTACAGCGTCCTGACGGTCGGGGAAGGGCGCGTTACATCAACTGTGATGCGTCCGTCCCTGGCCGTTAGAGCCACCCGAGGCCAAAAATCAATCCACAGTTTTTCTAGCCGTTCAAAAGCGGTGTAACGCGCTCGCGCAGGCGCGTTACGGCGCCCTGACGATCGCCCGACAGGTCGTCAGGCCAACCGCCAAACTCGGTCAACGGAAATCAACAAGAGCCTGACCGTTACACACACTGTGAGCTTCAAAGGACCGTTACAGTTCTGTAACGCGTCCCGTGAGGGCCGTTACACGTGTGACGGTTCCTGGTAGGACCCTCACACCGACTGGGATTCGGACAGGTTATATCTGAAAACGGGTTCCCTCCCGAGCGACCGAAATCACTGGGTAACGACGAAACAACATGTTTCCTGCCAAACCACACGTCCTAAACAACAATATACCAACAAAAATAACCACATGCAATGCCCACAATGGATTAAACATAAAGAACGAAGCTTAAACCCCAAAAAATGGAAAATAACCATTATGCATGCCACAGGAGTTTAACTAAGCAAACAAGCTATAGGAAATGATCCTAGCGAGATCAGGATTCCATCCCCCTACCTCATTCAAGCCGAAACGGCCGAATAAGCCGCATGCACCGAAGAGGGTTCACCGGGCCTCCTCCCTCCGCCTCGTCTCTACAAGCCGCGAACCACGTCAAGGTGGGCGTCCACGCGCTCCACTCGACGTGAGGAATCCAACGGCGTGCTCCACGCCTCAATCCGTCGACGTTCCGCCTGAATCCCCAAGGAGAGGGGGAGAGGCGATCGGAGGAGAGAGAGAAAGAGGGTGAGAGTGAGAGATCGACGAGGGGAAAGAGAGAGGGGTGAGGGAAAAGGGAAAATAAAATAAAAAAGGGTTAATATATATAATATAATTATTATATATAAAAACCTTATTTTCCCCAATTAAAAACTCAATTAATTCCAGTTAAATCCTGAAAAATACCGGAAACATTCCTAAAAATCCAGGAAAATAGCCAGAAATTCCAGAACGAATTCTAGGTCCAAACCACCAAAGATCCATTAAGGCATGGGCCTCACAGTCCCTCCCTCCTAACAAAAATTTCACCCTCGAAATTTACAATAACGGATAAGGAGGAAACTGAGAAAAGTATTATACCTTACTGGAATAAGAAAGGAAAAAGCTGACGCATCTCATCTTCACGCTCCCAAGTAGACTCATAGCCTGAGTGGCGCTGCCAAGTAACTCTTACTAGAGGGATGACCTTATTTCTCAACCGTTGCTCACGACGGTCTTCAATTCTAATAGGAAACTCTGTCGTAGACAAATCAGTAGTCACTTCGGGCCAAACAGAGTCATCAAGGACATGGGATGCATCTGGCACATATTTCCTCAGCTGAGAGACGTGGAACACATCATGAATAGCTTGCATAGCCGCCGGTAGTTGCAATCGGTAAGCTACCTGACCCACAACTTCAACAATAGGAAACGGGCCAACATAACGCGGACTACACGCTTCCCAAATCTGGAAACACCCTTCATCGGAGACACCTTGACAAAAACCATGTCTCCAAGCTCAAATTGTAGCGGACGTCTGCGTTGATCTGCATAACTCTTCTGTCGACTCTGAGCCGTCAACAATCTCTGTCTGATGAGACGAACCACATCAGAACACTATTGTAACATATCAGGTCCCGTCAATAGTCTATCCCCAACATCAAACCAGTTCAAGGGAGTACGAAAAGGATGACCATATAGTGCTTCATAAGGAGCCATGCCAATACTGGAGTGAAAACTATTATTATAAGCAAATTCAACAAGTGGTAAATGTTGACTCCACGAACCTTTCCAGTCAAGGCAACACGATCTCAGCATATCTTCCAGGGTCAGAATAGTCCTCTCCGACTGTCCATATGACTGTGGATGATACGCTGAACTGAATGCTAACTCAGTGCCCAAAGCTTTCTGAAAACTACGCGAGAAGCCGGAGGTAAATCATGGATCACGATCTGATACAAGTGAAATTGGAATTCCATGCAGTGGCACAATCTTTTGCACATAAAGCTCGGCTAACCTCTGCACATTCCAAGCAACCTTTATTGGCAACAATCTGGCAGTCTTAGACAATCTATCAACAAGCAACCAGATACCATCAAAACCTTGAGAAGTCCGAGGTAAACCCACCACAAAATCTGTAGTAACATGGTCCCATTTCCACATTGGAATCTCTAACGGCTGAAGCAATCCACCTGGCTTTTGATGTTCAGCTTTAACCTGTTGACAAGTCAAGCACTTAGAAATAAACACAGCCACATCTTTCTTCATACCTGGCCACCAAAACTGCTTTTTCAAATTCTGATACATCTTGGTGACACCTGGGTGAATAGCAAAGTGAGATCCATGGGCTTCACTCAGAACTACAAATCTCAATGCATCCTCTGCGGGGACATACAATCTGCCCTGGAAACTGACTACCATCTCATCATCAAATTCCACATCATATCTTGATATAACACGGGCTAAATCAGATCAGCTTGCTGAGCTTCTTTAATCTGCTGATATAAAGAAGAACCCAGAGTCAAACTAGCACAAACTGCTATCCTCGGATCGGCATGAATCTCCACACTGAATGCCTCGCTCGGGAGCTGTTCCCACAATTTCAATTCATGAAGCAAAAGATGACTGACTTGCACCTTCTGCTCAGAGCATCAGCCACAACATTCACTTTACCCAGCTGATAGGAGAGTGTAAAGTCATAATCTTTCATGTATTCCATCCAGCGACGCTGTCTGAGATTCAGATCTTTCTGGGAGAATATATACTGTAAACTCTGATGATCAGTAAAAATTTGAAACTTCTCACCATACAAATAATGTCTCCAGATCTTTAAGGCAAAAACAGCTGCAGCAAGCTCAAGATCATGCGTGGGATAATTTTCCTCGTGAGTTTCAATTGCCGAGACGCATATGCGATCACATTTCCATATTGCATCAGCACTGCACCCAAACCTACTCGAGAAGCATCTGTGCAAACAACAAATCCACCTGAGCTGGACGGCAAAATCAACACTGGAGAAGAAGTCAAGAGCCTTTTCAATTCAACAAAGCTATCCTCACACTGATCTGACCAGATAAAAGGTACATCTTTACGAGTCAGTCTAGTGATTGGGGCTGCAATCTTTGCAAAGTCCTGGCTGAATCTGCGATAATACCTAGCCAAACCTAAGAAGCTTCTAATCTCTGTTACAGTTCTCGGTCTCTACCAATTTAAAACAGCTTCAATCTTTGCAGGGTCCACTGCTACTCCGTCACCAGAAATCACGTGGCCAAGAAAATGAATCTCCCGAAGCCAGAATTCACATTTACTGAACTTTGCATAGAGCTCGTGATCTCTTAGAGTCTGCAGAACGATCCTCAAGTGCTGCTCATGATCTTCATCAGAAGCAGAGTAAATCAGAATATCATCAACAAATATCACCATGAACTGATCTAGATATGGACGAAAAATACGCTGCATTAGGTCCATGAAAGCTGCTGGAGCATTTGACAAGTCAAACGGCATTACCAGAAATTCATAATGACCATATCGAGTACTGAAAGCTGTCTTCTCCACATCTGATTCCCGGATCCGCAGTTGAAAATAACCAGACCAGAGGTCAATCCGTGAAAAGACAGTAGCAGACTGTAACTGGTCAAACAAATCATCAATCCTGGGAAGCGGATATTTATTCTTGATAGTCACCTGATTTAGCTATCTGTAATCAATACAAAGCCTCAGGCTTCCATCTTTCTTCTTTACAAACAACACTGGAGCACTCCACGGAGAAAAACTGGGGCGAATATAGACTTTTTCCAGCAATTCAAGTAGCTGTGCTCGCAGTTCCTTAAGTTCAGCTGGAGCCATTCGGTACGATGCCTTTGCTAACGCGGCTATACCTGGAATCAGTTCAATCACCATTTCTATCTATCGCTCTGGAGGCAAGCCTGGCAACTCGTCAGGAAACACATCAGGGAACTCACAGACAACAGGAATATCACTGACGTCCTGCCGTGGTTTCTCTACAGCAACCACAGAAGCTAAGAATCCCTGACAACCTGCACTAAGCAATCTACAGGCTCGAATAGCAGAAATAATCAAGCGAGAAGAGCGGGATCGAATACCTTGGAAATAAAATGCTGATTTCGCCAATGGCTGAAAATAGACCTTCTTCGATCTGCAGTCAACGACAGCTCCATATTGCTCCAACCAATCCATACCCAGAATGCCATCATAATCTGCCAGCTGTAATGCATACAATCTCGCCGGCAACTGATGATTATTAATCATAACAGGAGATTCTTCCAAACATAAAGGCGTGATCATAAAATCTCCAGAAGGCATCTCAACATACAATTCACAAGTTATCTCTAATGTCGGTTCCTCAATACATGCAATGAAATCCTCAGAGATAAAAGAGTGAGAAGCACTAGAATCAAATAAGACACGTGCAGAATGACCATAAAGCATAATTGTACCTTCCACTAGATGGGATGCAATCGCTTCAGCTCGAGAAATATGAGAAACCTTGCCTTTCTGCTTCTTAGATGCAGCAGAAGACTGTTGGGAAGACGCTGAAGCTTGCAGATAAAATTGCTGCTGAGGTTGAGGTACAGGAGGAGGTCTAAACTGCGACTGCTGACGCTGCGAAAATAGAGGAGCTTGCACCGATTTCGGCCTCAACGGACAATCTCGAACAACGTGACCAGGCTAGTCACAACGAAAAAAGACCACAGGAAGAGAACACGGTTGACCCTTATGGTGACCACCGCATCTCCTACAATTCCACGGCTGACTGACAGCAGAACTCTGACGACCTTGGGAAGAAGGTGCTGTCGGCTGCTGAACAGTACCCGTACCGGACGATTCTTACTGAAAGAACTTCTTCTTCTTCTTGAACTTCTTAAACTTGGGCTTAAAAGGGGAAGAAGCACTGCTAACATCAGGCGGAACAGAGGAAATTCCTATCGCTGCCGGTCGGTAAGTCTGCTGAGACTGAACCGTCAGCTGAACTGACCCAACTTGAGAATATCCTTCTGGTCTTGCCATCTCTAGCTCGAGTGCCACAACTGCCTAGCACGCACCATCAAGATCAGCAACACGACTAGCAATCAACGGCTTTTCAAGCGCCCATGTGGGCGATGCTACAGCTAGTGACGCGCCTTGTGGAACAGAGGCAGGTCGCACCACCGACGGTGGTCCCCCAGGCGGTAGCGGTCCCGTACCGGTGCCATGCAGTTCTGTAGGCGTTGTTGCAGCGCGTGCTGCATCCGATCCCTCATCCTCCACTGTGCCTAGTGGATTTATAGCTGATCACAACCTTCTTGGCCCCGCCCTGCTGTTTGCTCCGGCAGATGCTCCAACGCGAGCATGCCCCAATGCTGCAGCCCCCATCATGGCTACTGCCAAGGCTGTCTCTCGACCCACCCCGGCGACCTCTCCACCCCCGGTGGTAGCTGCTCCAGTCGTTGAAACTACAACTGTACATCCTAGATCTGCGACTCTGTCCAAGCTAGCAGCTTTGCCTGCTACTGGTGGCCCCATTCAGTCAAACACTTCTGCAAAGCTCCCGTGGGCGAGGGTCCCTGATGCAGAAATTGGCATCACGCCTCAAGCAGCTGCTGCCCCATCCTTTGCGCAGGTCGTCCTGCAAGCTGTCCAACCGCCGTCCCTACCTTTGTCCATCCATGCTCCTGCATCCATGGACTCTGGTGAGCCTGCGGTTTTTTTCTCTGCCGAGGAGGTGAAGTTATCATGCCAGTCGTTGGAGCATGCCATCATATCCCGGACTTTACAGGGCCGCCCACCCTTCCAAGAGATCTGTTACCATCTGGCCCAGCGTTTCAAACTACGTCAAGACTTCGTCATGAGCTCGCTTGATTCAAGATATTTGCTGCTACGCTTCCAGAATCGAGAAGACTTCCTCCAAGTGTTGCTGAAGGATACACTATACATCAAAGGCAGGCCCTTTGTATTTTTCAGATGGACCATGAACTTCTCCAGAACAGCGGACTCCCCTCTCGTCCCCGTCTGGTTAGAGCTACCAGACCTTCCGGTGAATTTCTACAATGAAGCCATGATCATGTCTATCGTTGGTAGCATTGGGCCAACACTAAAAGTGGACCGAAACACACTCTGCCTCACACGCTCGACGGCTACCCGAGCTTGCGTTCAGTTGGACGTCTCCAAAAGCCCCTCCCCCCAGGATTTACATTGGCCACGGCAGCACTGGATTTTGGCAACCCATTACATACGCTGACCCCCCTCTTTATTGCTCTAGCTGCCATCGTTTGGGGCATCTTGCTTCCAAATGCAAACAGCCACCTCATAATCCCAAAGCGGATCATGTGGCCCCTCGGCCAGCTCGTCTGGGACTACCTCCCTCCGATACTGCCCTTGCATCCTCTCCGCTGCAGGCTACTGTGCCACAACCACTACCTCCTCCTGCTCATGGCCGGCTCGACCCCTCTGCAGGCTGTGCTCCACAGCCTAGCCATGTGGAACCAGCGACCGAGGCCCATCTTGTCACGCCCCGACGCGGAATATCGGGACGTACAGTTAGAAACGAGCTGGAAAGAGAGAGAACTAATCTAAATATATACAAATGCTAAGAAATGGAAATAACTTATTGACCATTAAACAAAACATAACTGGTACATAATCCTCAAATCAACTCAATACAACTGGGATAACAACTCTAAACCACAATAACAAAACTAAAGCACAACACACTCTTAACACAACTAACTGATACACTCAAAACATCACTCCTGCCCTTCCCCATCGGTAAGCGCGTCACCTGAAAAGCCTGAAAAGGGGGGAAACAACAACTATGAGCTAACGCTCAGTAGGAAATAACAGATAGGTATAAGTGATTAGCAGTTTAATTACATTTTCAAAATATCATGCTACAAAGGATAATGCAACAAAAGAGTAATGATGATATAATGAAACAAAATTGAAAGATCTTGCAAGGTCATGAAATATAAAGGAACAGAATGGTAATACTTAAGAGGAATAACAAAGACAAGAATTTACTACAGGAGATAACGATAAAGAGTTGGCAATATCAAGATAATTCAAGTCATGTCAAGCACGTGTGTAGTTTCATTTCCACATCCAAGTAACAGCAAGTAAGTAACAACAAGTAGAGTATAGAAAAGTGAAGAGTGGAAAGTGAAAAGTAGTAGAGAGTAGTAGAGAGTAGTGGCCAGTCCTAGATTTAACCCATGTCATAGTACTGGTGCCAAATGCCACACCTAGTCAATCACCTCCCCGGGGGTACACGTAGTGTTCGGGCGCTCCTCCCAGGACTAGACCGAGCCCTTAATTGTTTGCCAGGTATTGATTTCTTTGGATCAAAGATCCCACGAATCTAGACTTCCACAATTTATGGCCAGAATTCTAAGGTTTGAACCATGTAGCAATAACAATTTCAAGTAGGAAGGAGATTCATTTCAGAATTTCAAGGTAAGCACAATCATCAAGAAGATTGAAAACCAAGTCACAATAAGAGTTAATCATGCTGCGCTACTGTAGTACAGCAGCTATTCAACAAGCTAATCAACATATTAATCCTAATTATCAAGTTAATATGTCAAAGATTATCCATTATCATTTGCATTAAGACAATTGCCAAAAGCTGATTCAAGATGATAAGGTAAATGAACAAGCTTGTACAGGAAGGAAAAAGAATGCATTAACAGAGATTTAATTACACCATTAACCACTAATTATGTGGGTTTCTATTTAACCAATGTATGAGTCGAAATGAAGATGGTAAACGGCATGTTTTTACACTATATTTGCAAGTAGGAACCAATGTAAATTGAAATCATAAGGTTTCCAGAATAGGTCACTGGTTCTTCAAAAGTATAGTTTTCAATTGGTCTAAGTTCAATAGGTCGATCCCCTAATGATCCGGATCGATCCTCGGGTCGAAAAATGATGAAAACTGGTTTTCTGGTGTATGGGTCGACCCCTGGGGTCGACCCCTGAAAAATTGGGGTCTGGCAGCTGAATGGGTCAACCCCTGGGGTCGACCCCAGCAAATTCTGAAGGATGGGTCGACCCCTGGGGTCGACCCCTTCAATGCAGCGCAAGGGTCGACCCCTGGGGTCGACCCCCATGCAGGGGTTGGATGGGTCGACCCCTGGGGTCGACCCTCGGGCCTACTGGGTTTCCCAGAAAACAGGTCGACCCCTGGGGTCGACCCCTGCAAGAACAGCAACGAAAGTTGCCTCCGGAAAACCCATTAACTCATCCAAATGAGGTCCAATAGAGTTGAAATTAAAACCACATGCTATAGGAATCTTGCTAGACATATTAGCATCATAAAACTACAATTTGGAAACATGAATTTCATGAGAATTCACCAGAATCACAACCTATTCTATGAAGAACAAAAGGAGACCTAGTTCAGGACATACTTCCACTAAATTGTCAAATTCTCTCGATATACAAAACCAAATTTGGGGATTTTGGTGTCAAAAGAAAGCTAACTCGATCATGAATCCAACCATGTATGACATGCTACATGAATATCAGGTTACATGACTCAAAATAAGCCCGCAATCAAGCTCTGGCTTAAAGGAATACTATATGAATCATGTTCTAGACATGCTTCTACAAAAATTCGAAATTCACCAAGCATGCTCAATAAAAATTGGGGGTTTCTACGTTGAATAAAAGCTAACAACATGCTGATTACTTCATGCAAGTTAATTAGGATTTGGTTGTTAGATCCTACCTCAAATTGAAGAGGGAACTCGAAACCCTAGAATAAAGAACAAGCTTGACAGCACCTCACAAAAAGCTCGATATCTCCACGGATACCTAATGAAAATTAGGGCTTTTGCCACCAATGGATAGAGCTCGATGAGAGGAACAATTTTCTATACTCATGATCGAAGTTTGGTTGAGAATTTCTACCTCAATCGTTGGAACAAGGAAGGAAGAGAGGAAGCCGACGGCCTACCGACCCACCTCCACTAATCGAGCAAGAACTCCTTGGATCTGTAACTTCAACGTACCCCACAGCAACCAAATGAAACTAGAGTCGAAGAGCTACATTTCTATAGGTCATGGGGCTACTGGATCCTTCGGAGTTGGGAGTATTCGACGCTGCAAGTTACGTGTTAAAAACGGCGCCGAAATCCTTGACTTGACCAAAACTATGTCGGCACCACGTTGTAGGGCTAGGTTTACCTCAAATTGATTGAGGGTAAATGTTTCTTACCTCGTGGCCTTCCATTTGCCCTTGATTTTAGATCATTTGGTTGAGTAACAAGGTCGAATTTTACGTTTTAAGTTACGATTAGGTAAAGGTTAGGTGGAAGTCAAATTCGGGATTAATCCTCTAATTAGACAAGGTTACGTAATTAATTTGGGTCAAGTCCAGAAGACAAAATTGCTATAAAAATGATCTTTTACCCAATTACTATTTTTACAGATTTTTCTAAGGTAGTCGAATTTTATAGGTTCTATTTTCTAATGAATTAAATATTGATATTTCGAAATTAAAACATTAATTCATTTTAATTCGATTTTTAATTACTAAAATCTCAATAAAACTTAATAAATAATCGGGGTATTACACATCTCCAGCCTTACAAAGGCCCCCCTTCTCCTCTGCTACTTGGCGAAGGTCATGGCCCGCAGGTCACCTCCTTATGCACCGTCCAGGCATCTCCCAGTGGCGCAGCTCCTGGCACTTCCCTAGTGGGTGGGATCATACCTTCCCCACTTCCTGCTGACGGCCTGCGCCAGCCTTTCGCGCATGCGGGTTCTTTCTTTTGCTCTGATCGCGCCATGGTCCCAGCTGGGTCCCTGCGCACAGGGCATCCGATAGCTGCAGTGGAGGCCCCCCACCGTGCTTCATCTCCATTTGGTGCTGCGATTGAGGTGGGTGAGCACACCCTTGGTGCCCCAAGTTGTGCAGGAGATGACGCCCACCCTCCTTCTGTGACGATGGATGCTCTACCTCGCCCTCCTCCGTCTCCTCTTGTCGTACGGCCTCCTACCCTTGTGGGTGCTCTAGTCCATACAGCTGGTGCTAACTCGGCTTATAGGCGTGTCAACCCCTCGCATGGTGCTCCTTCCTCTGCCCTGCATGGCCACCAACCCTTGATCCTCGGGCTCGAGCGTCCTCACATTCCATTCTCCGCGGTGGATGGCCATTCCTCCTCTCCTAGCTGCTGCTCGGCCGCGGTGGATGAAGGCGATGTCAACCCCTCATCCCCCAGGTGTGTTGCTCGTCTCTGCCCTACATCTGTTGCTGATGGCCGTGCGGGGGTCCTCCAAGAGCTCGGTCAACAGAGCTACCGAGCTGCAGCTGCTGACTCGGCCCCAGAAGGACCTCCAGCCCCAGCCTTTGAGGATGCTATGGTCTCTCAGCCCCTGCCTGCAGCGTCACCCTCCGTGGTGCACTATGGGCACCCATCAGACGGGGCCAACTTTCAGCCTTGCTCGGCCTTGCCGTCTGATTCCAAGGACTCGGCCAACATTCAAGGCGAGGCCACCCTCAACCCACTTGCTGTTGGTGATGGGCCTTTGGCGAACTGTGGAGTTCCTTCTTCCTCACAATCCAGTGGGTCTTCTATAGACTTTCCGCGGTAGGCTATTCAAGTGCTCACTGTACCGGGGTTGGAACTTGTCTCCATGGTGAAGGATATTCATGCTGCCCACCTGCATTTTGTGGCTAAAAGCCAGGGCACTCAGGTTGAAGAACTTGGCGTTCGGACTAGGCAAGGCACTCGCAAGGGAGCCTCGGCGGGGTGTTCTAACTCTCAAGGTCAATGAAGGCGCTACTTTGGAATATCCGTGGATTGGGTAATCCCTCAGCCGGCTGAAATTCCTCATCCGGGAACATGATATCAAATTGGTTGCAGTTATTGAGCCCAAGCTCCATTCTTCCTTTCTGGAGAAATACAGAGTGAAGCTACGTATTGCCCACTGTGTTGCGAACTCTTCCTCCAAGGGTCGCCTATGGTTCTTCTGGCGAGACCCAATCAACATCTCTGTGGTATCTTCTTCAGATCAGCTACTTACCCTCTCTGTTAGTTCGGTGCTGGACAGCGCCTTCTATATGTCAGTTGTTCATGCCTGCTGCTCCATCCTTGAGCGTCGTATCCTCTGGTATCAACTGGTGGATTTCTCCTCTTCCTGTGATAGGCCGTGGATCGTTGACGGGGACTTCAACAGCATCATCCACCCTTCTGAAAAGAGGGGGGGGGAGCGGGCTTTCTCTCTTTCTATGGCCGACTTCCAGGCTTGCGTCTCCGCTGCCGGGCTGGAGGATGCCGGATTTCTTGGTGGGAACTTTACTTGGTACAATGGCCAGTCAGCCAATGGCATTTGGGCCAGGCTAGACATGGTCCGATTTAATGGTCTTTGGGCTATCCATGGCCCTACTATTTCTGTGCAACACCTCTCCCGTGCTTGCAGTGACCACAGGCCTCTACTTCTCTCGGTTTCCTCCGCCCCCGAGCGCCGGCCGTCTAGATTCTGCTTTCACCATATGTGGGTTACTCATGCTAATTTCCTTGCAGCTTCTCAAGCTGCCTGGGCTGCGTCACCATCGGCCTCTCTGCCCTTGGTTGCCTTGGCCCACAAGCTTAAGTTTATGAAGGCTTTCTACAAGGATTGGAATATTCATGTCTTCAGGAATGTCTTTGCCAATGTCAAGATAGTCAAAGCTCTCTTCTCTTCAGCCCAAGCTGATTTTGATCACAACCCATCTGAGGCTCACAGGGAGGCCTACATGTCAGCCAGGGATAACCTTCATCGGGTTCTTACTCAAGAGGAGATGTTTTGGAGGGAAAAATCAAGGATTAAGTGGCTTAAGGAAGGTGATCACAACACGAAATTTTTCCATGCTTATGCTATATCTCATCGGAGACGTGCTACCATCTCAACACTGCATGGTGAGGATGGCTCTATTGTGAACCAAGATGATGCTATGGCAGATTTGATGGTGTCCCATCTCTCCTCCGCATTCAACTCCGCTCCTCATCTTATACACCCGGATGTATTAGCTTCTATCCCTCCTGTCCTAGGTGAAGATCACAATGCCATGCTTCGGGCACTGCCCTCCGCTGAGGACATTAAAAAAGTGGTCTTCGACATGTCCCCGGATAGCGCTCCTGGCCCGGATGGCTTCATGGGACACTTCTTCCAGGCTTGTTGGGATTTCATTAGGAAGGATGTCGTGGCGGCTATTCAATCTTTCTTCTGCGGCCACCTCGTCCCTCGTAGCTTCACATGCTCCCTCATTGCATTAATCCCCAAGGTGGACTCCCCCAAGTATTGTGCTGATTTTCTCCCGATTAGTTTATGTAACTTCATTTACAAGGTCATCTCCCGTGTACTTAGTGACCGCCTGGCCGGTGTCCTTCCCATCTTGATCTCGGAGGAACAAGGAGCATTTGTGAAGGGCCGGTCCATTGTTCAAAACATCTCCTTGGCACGGGAAATGGTGCAACACCTAGGTCATAAAGGCAGAGGTAGGAATGTGATTTTCAAGCTCGACATGGCTAAGGCTAATGACAGGATTGAGTGGGACTTCTTATTCGCAGTACTATGGAAATTTGGGTTTGATCTTTCAGTTATCTCCCTCTTTAAGCCTCTAATCACTAACTGTTGGTTTTCTATTCTCTTCAATGGGAATTCCTATGGTTTCTTCAAATCTACAAGAGGACTTCGTCAGGGTGACCCTATTTGCCCCGCTCTATTTATTTTGGTGGAGGAGGCGCTTAGCCGCGGGTTGACCTCTTTGTTCCTTAGTAGCCGAGGAGGGACCTTCTCCACCCTGAAGAGATGCCCCACCATCTCTCACTTGTTATATGCCGATGACACCCTTATTTTCTCTAATGGCTCTGTCCGGCACCTTCGAAGGCTATTTGGTTTTCTCAAGAAGTACGAGGTGGCCTCCGGCCAACTTATCAACACTTCCAAAAGTTCCTTTGTTATTGCACAAGATGCACCTATCTCGCTCAGGCGGTCCATTGAAGAGGTCACTGGATTCGACAAAACTAGCCTTCCGTTTACTTATTTGGGGGTTCCTCTCTTCTCAGGATGACAAAAGATAGTTCACTTCTCTTATATTCTTTCCAAGACAGCGTCCAAGCTACAGGCGTGGAAGGCCGGGTTCCTCTCCTCGGGTGGACGGATCATTCTCATCAGCCATGTGCTCTCCGCCTTCCCGCTTTTCACCCTTTCCTCTACAGCGATCCCTAAGTCCATCTTCAAAGCATTTCACAAACTATTGGCTAATTTCTTTTGGGGCTCCTATGAGGGCTCTCCGAAGAAGCATTGGAAGTCTTGGGACTCCATCTCTCGCCCCACTGACTGTGGCGGCCTAGGGGTTCTCAATCTTCATGCTATGCAGATTGCTATGAGAACCAAGTTGTTATGGGAAGCGATCTCCTCTCCATCGCTATGGGCCAGGTTCTTCAGGGTAAAGCACTTGCATTCTGAACACTACTCTACGGCATCTTACAGTCTTTCTCTTGCTGCGGATAAGGTGTTATGGTAGCAGGCCGCCGGTCTCATTTATGTAAATCATAGGGTCCTCATCTCGCCTCTTGACGCTAGCACGAGCTTTTGGATAGACATGTGGGGTGGGGGCTCTCCATTGAAGGCGTTTCTGCCACCCAATGTGTGGGCTAGCATACCCGAAAAAAATTTCTTTGTCCACCAAGCTTTTTCAAATCCCTCGGGTGTAGCATTTCTGGCCGCCTCTGAGTTCTGCCCGCCAATCCTTCTGCAGCAGGTTTTTGCCTCCGCTGGGCAACGCGACAAATGGGTGTGGACCGCATGCTCGGATGGACATTTCTCCTCCAAGTCTGTTCGCCTTCTGCTTGTTCCTGCTGCCACTCAACCTTGGGCAGCATTGTGGAACCAAAATTTACCTATCAAGTGGTTTGTGCACTCTTGGCGGCTCCTCCTCGGCTGCATTCCAGTGGATGATGTTATTTCAGGCTGTGGAGTCCCCCTCTGCTCCATGTGTTGCTGCTGCCCTTCTCCACAATCTAAAAGCTGCCTGCACCTATTCTTTCACAGCCGCATTGCTAAGGAGGTTTGGGCTGCCCTCTTCGATTTCCTCCGGTTCACTTATCCCTGCACCTCTTCGGTATCCTCGGCCATCTTCGGTTACCTAGGCAGCCTTCAACTCTCCTCTGTGGCTGGGAGCTTATCGCGTTGCATCTTCATAGCAGCATTATGGGAGATCTGGCTCAGTCGG
Source organism: Amorphophallus konjac (assembly GCA_022559845.1). NCBI lineage: Eukaryota > Viridiplantae > Streptophyta > Magnoliopsida > Alismatales > Araceae > Amorphophallus > Amorphophallus konjac. Next base: position 168,419,201 of record CM040120.1, on the reverse strand, counting down.
AACTGTGCGAGGATTCAAGCCCAGCACATGGACTCCCGCCATGTCCTTGCCCGGGTTATGCAGGCTGTATGCTCTTTGGCCTCTCTTCACCTATTTCAGGGAGGGGCCCTCAACTCTGTCCAGCGTCATTGACTGACCTCTTGGGGGGTGTCTCCTAACATGGTGCAGCCCGATCTTCCTAGGCTCATTCGCTGGCTGCCTCCACATCCGGGCAAGCTGAAACTTAATGTTGATGGCGCATTCAAACGTGATGTTGGCGCAGCATGAGGAGGTGTTGTTCTTCGAGATTCTTTTGGTCATCTTATCTTTGCATTTGCTGCCCCCTTCCAGAACGTCACGTCCATCCTTGAAGCTGAAGCCCTCGCCCTCTGTGATGGTCTCTCTCTTTGTGTTGACCGAGGAGTCCATGCGGTTGAGGTCGAGACCGACTCTCTTGTTGTTGCTCAGGTTGCCAACCGGCGGTTTGATTGTCCGTGGCGGCTGCACCTTATCATGCTGGACGTAGATTCTCTATCTCACCAAGTGCATGTGGTCTTACCTCATGTGTTTAGGGAAGCTAACCAGGTGGCGGACATGTTGGCTGGCCATGGGTGTTTTTTGTCTTCTCCCTCTACTTGGTTTTCTTGGGCCGAGCTCCCCACTTCTGTAAAGGGTCCCTATCGTCTTGATAAGATAGGGTGCCCCTCTTTCAGGCCCTAGTTTCTCTTCAGGCTCTCATTTCCTTATTGTATTTTTCATTCATTTCCTACATTTATATAAAATTTTCCTTGACGGGGGCTTAAAAAAAAATCAACGGCAACTTAAGTTCAGGCCTAAGTCCTCGCAAAAACTACTGAGTCCTCAACGCCTCATTACCAAGCACATGGGGCGCATACTGACCCAATTCCATAAATTTGTTCTGATATTGAAGCACAGTCATATCACCCTGAAACAATTCCATGAACTGGTACATCTTCGCCATTTGCAAACAGGCAGGAGTATAGGCACACTCGAAAGCTGCAACAAACTCTGCCCAAGCGATCTGCCGAAGGGGCCTGGAATGAAATGCAATCTGCCACTCGGCTTTCCACCATGTATGGCTGTACCATGAAGTTGAAATGCTGCCAACATAACCTTTTCATCGTCCGCGCACTCCACTGATAGGAACACGCGCTCAATCGCATCTAGCCACTGCCTCGCTACCTCTGGATCTGGTTGTCCGTCGAAAGCTGGCGGATTGAATAGAAGAAATTCTTTCAAAGCCTTGCCTCGACTACCAGGCGCTTCAACTTGAGGAGCAATGACTGGCGCTGGAGGAGGAACTACAGGAAAAGCAGGAACTGCAGGAGGCGGTGCAGAGCCACTCTCTTCTCTAGGCGCACGCCTAGGAACTCGAGGAGATCTTCCTCGACGAGGCGGCATATTGCAACTGCCGAACACACAAAACAACAACAAATCCATCAATCATATGAAAACATCCTAAGCCAGCAATAGACAACACAAAAAGACTAACTCTAGACAAGTGCAAATTCCAATTCCTTATGCAAATCCTCAACATCACTCTGATACCAACTGTGACGACCCAGAGCGCCGGATACCGATATACCGATAACATCGATATACCGATACCAGGAACTGGGGAAGCCACCCAAGAGGCTGATGAGGCCCCTGAAGGGTTAGTGAAGTTTGTCGAGGGGATGTATAACGAATTGAAATCACAAGCACGCATATTAGAATTAAGCAATAAAATTTAACAAGAGTGCGTAAACAATTTAAAATAAGCAAGTGCTAAATATATAAACTAGTAGAGAGGCACAAGGGTGCTAGTCCAAAAGTACAACTACTCGGGACATACCCCGGCAAAAGTACAACAGAAGGCCCAACAAGGTGACACGTCAACTACTGGCAGCTAAGGGCGGTCTCTGAGTACACGGGAAACACCTGGAGACGACGGACGCGGCTCACCTGAAAGGAGAATGGTGAGTCACAGACAAACTCAGTAGGGGTCACGCGGATCCCCACCTCGCCCTAAACAAGCAATCATGCGAAAATAAGGCAATTAGAGCATGCATTTAATCAAATGAACAGGCAATGGCATGATAAGACTGAAAGCTGTAAATCTAACTACACAGATATAACAACTAATACATGCCAATATCATATAAGTCTAAGCGACAAAAACTAAATCTACCAATAGAAAGTGCCTCAACTAGCCAAGCCACAGAGAACTGGACAACCACTGGGAACAGAAACCAGATGCATCCATTGACGGCTTACACTGCGTCTCAAGCACTCGCAGTCAGTAACTGTTGGATTTTTATGACTTTCCTAGTGTTTTGATGATGAGCATCACTATGTTAAATATTGTCATTTTAATCAGATATCTTGCGTAATGTTATGCATTTGAAATTTACATGATTAACAGGAAAACTGCTATGAGGTAGTATCTTGTATGTCCGTACTGTTTCTGTCACACTTCGTGTTGTTTGTGTTCACTACACTTCGTGTTGTCTTTTTGTACGTCGTGTTGTTCCAACTATGTTTGTTGATTGTCTCCGTGCTGTTTACTGAAGCAGCTCGATTTGTTCTGATGTACTTCGAGTCGTTTTCCTGTGAACCTCATGTCGTTTCTTCAGTATTTAGTTACTCATCTCGAGTCATCTTTTTATTTTTGCTCTTGCGTTTTCGTGTCATTTACTGTAGTTACTCGAGTCATTTTCCTGCTTTCACTGTTTTGTCACGTATCGTTGTAGCCGTTTATGTTTTCTATCCTCGTGTTGTCTTTTCCTAGACCCCGTGTCCTTTTTGCTTTGTGACCACACTTCGTGTCGGTTTATGTTTTTATCTTCGTGTTATTTTTGCGTTTGAGTCTTCATGTTATTTCTGTATTTGTGTCTTCGTGTTGTTTTTATGTCTTCGTGTTAAATTTGTGTTTGAGTCTTCATGTTATTTCTGTATTTGTGTCTTCGTGTTGTTTTTATGTCTTCGTGTTAATTTTGTGTTTGAGTCTTCATGTTATTTCTATGTTTTTGTCTTAGTGTTGTTTTTATGTCTTCGTGTTGCTTCTTTTTATCTTCGTCCAGGTTTCCTCTGATCGCGTGTTTTACTACCGTTTTACTTCGTGTTATTTCCTTCTCACCTCGTGCTGTTCTCATCTGACTTCGTGTCGTTCTCTTTGTAATGTTAGCCCTGTTACTGTGGTACCTCGTGTCGTTCTCTTTTTATCTCGTGCTGTAGTCATCTCATGTACCTCGTGTCGTTCTCAGTATAGTGCATCTCATATTGCTATCACATACCTCATGCAGTTTTAGTTTTTGTGGCCCTGAGTTTTAATGGTTTTAATTTCTTTGCAGGAGAAGAAGAAAAAACAAAAAGAAGAAGGTGGTCCGAGGAAGAATATTCCCCGGTGTCTGGGCTACACGTGATCCAATACTCAAAGAACCAATGCTATAAGGGCACGTGGCAAGAAGGTTCTGGATCGAGCGCGGGAAGCACACGCCTTGCATGAACCCTCCTGATCGCTTATAAAAGCACTGCCTCACCATCTACGAAAGGGGAGGAGCTCTGAGGTTACAGAAAAGAAATTTGAGTGAGAGCAGACGAGAAAGAGCCTCCATGAGAAACTAGAGTGATCCAGTTGAGAGAGAAGAGAGAGCAGAAGAGTGATCAGAAGATGGGTATTGACTTACGGATCAAATCCGAAGTCTGCTGCTCAGTTTGAGCTACATTGTTTCCAGTTTCTAAAATTTTGGTTTCCTTCTTTCTTGTTTTCGCTTTTATCTGTCTTTTCCTTCTTGATTGAAAGTTCTCTGTGTTACCTCCTGGTGTTCAGGGGAAGAGAGAGACGTGTTCTCTCTGGTTCACTTGCAACAGAGGTTGCAGTATTGTTCCCTCTCGTAGAAGAGGTGTTCCCTCTGGGCTTCAGAGGAAGAGAGACCTTGGTCTCTGGTTCTAGTGACTGCTGATCACTAGTGTTCCCTCCGGTTGGAGGAAGAGGAACTTGTTTCTGGTTTCTAGGGACTTGACGTCCTTAGGGTTCCCTCTGGGTGTAGAGGAAGAGGGGAGGGTGTTCCCCTGGTGAAGCTGTGAATCAGCCGTTGTCGCAGACTGAGTCTACTTTGCTAGCATGTGCTAGTGGAAGCCTCACTTCGATTTGAAGTGAGGGGTGGACGTAGGAAGACTGGAGGTCTGACCGAACCACCTTAAAAATCTCTGGGTACTCGTGTGATTATCTGTGGTGATTTTGTGGTGTGCCTTCTATCCACTCGAGCTATTGTCCGCACTGCGTTTTTGTGGGTTCAACTCCGAGATTGCTTGTTTTAAGTGAATCATTCTTCAGTAAGTTTTAATCGGTTGAAAACAATGATCTATTCATCCCCTCCCCTTCTAGATCACTTTATATTTCTCATATCACTTGGTATCAGAGCGGGTATTTCCCAATATGTGGTCCAACGGCCAGGGAAACGGATCCGCTTGATCTCGCAGCTACATTGCTGAAGGGCAATCAACACCCGTCCCCCTTTCTTCGATGGTAATAACTATTTCTTTTGGAAGAACAGGATGGAAGTCTTTATCAGGGCCCAAAGCCACAAGCTCTGGAGAGTAATTACAGATGGTCCGTACCAACTTCCACTGAACGAAGACATGTGGATAGAGGAACAGGTTAAACTCTCCGCACTGAATTGGACAGCTCTTAGCATCATACAGTGCGCTGTCCACCCGGAAGAGTACTTGAGGATTTCAGCGTGCAAGACTGCAAAGAAAATGTGGGATGAATTGCAGTTAATTTATGAGGGCACATCTCAAGTGAAAGCTACCAAGATCAATATGCTTACAACTCAGTATGAGTTGTTTAAGATGAAGCCAGAGGAATCGATCACAGAAATGTATGCTAGATTGTCTGTGATCATCAATAGTCTGAGAGGATTTGGAAACGAGATTCAGCAAGAAGACATTGTCAGGAAGATCCTTAGGTCCCTAACTCCCATCTGGGATACTAAGGTGACCGTCATAGAGGAATCTAGAGATTTATCCACCATGTCAGTAACCCAGCTGATTGGGTCTCTCATGACCCACGAAATGAACTTCAAACAAGGGAATGATGGACATGACAGAAAGGGAAAGAATGTTGCTTCGAAAGTCTCACGACATACTAAGAAGAGCAGCAGCAGCAGCAGCAGTGGTGGTAGCAGCGAAGACTCTGACGGATTCTCAGACCTGGACAAGGGCGAGCAGGCCATGCTCACCAGGCAATTCAGAAAGTTCTTGAGGACTAAAGGGAAATTCTACAGAAGAAAGAGATTTAATGCTGCAAGGAAGTCTCCTGAACGAGAACTTGAGAAGAACTGGTTTGTTAAGAAGGTTACATGCTACCATTGTCAGAAACCTGGTCACATGAAAAGTGAATGTCCAGAGCTGCAAGCTAAGGCTCCCGGATACCAGAAGAAGATGGTGCACAAAAAGAAGAAAGCCATGCTGTGCACATGGAGCGACGAGGAGGAGGATCCAGAAGCCACCTCGTCCAGTGAAGGTGAAGAGAAGACTTGCCTCATGGCCATCCATGAGGAAGAGGTAACGAACTTATTTGAGAATTTTACTTTGGACGATTGGGAGGACGCCTATGGCGACCTGTTAGCTAAATATAATTTTCTAACCAAGGAGCACAGAATGCTTAAATGAAAGTTTCACTCTGTTTCTGAGGAACACTCTTTTGCTGTTACAGGTAACATGAAAACCAAGGAGATGGCCACTGAGCTAGATCAGGCTAGAAGTGAGATTGAGAGGTTTAGAATGGAAAGAGAGGAAAATCTAGCTAGGATGAATGAGCTGAAGAGTAAAGCTGAAGAGAGTAAAAAGAAGTTTAGACTGATTGCAGAAAAATATGAGGCAGTTAGAAAAGTTAATCATTAAAGATAAAAATGAAGGTCAAACCGAAGGCCAAACAATACAAGAAATACGGCAGTTGTCCGCAAGGACAATATCAGTGGAAAGTCTCACCAATGGGATTAAAACAAGCACCCGGAATCTTTCAAAGATTTATGGAACTCCAGGACCAATGTAATGAACTTCAGAAGGAGATTGAGGACAAAGGAAAAATGCTAGAAAAGTTTACAGAGGGGAGAAACAATCTGAATGCCCTTCTGGGGTCGAGGGTAAACTTCAATAGGGAGGGATTAGGATACTATCCCACAAGTAAAAAACCCTTTGAATTTAAAACTGTCACGTTCTGCCCCGCCAAGGGGAAAGAGAAACTGGAAACACCATCCAGTTCCAAATCTCTCTACATTGAAGGTTTCGACCAGCAAATCCATTCAATCCACTGGTCAGCAAGCTAAGTCAGGAAATCCTGAGACTAGAACTGCTCCTGTGCAACAGTTGTGGAACAAAGGATTTCACACGACCATTCCTATTGATGTCACTAGAAAGGTGAACAGTTTCGCTAAGAAAGTTCAGCATGCTAGTTATCAAGGAAAGCATGCAAACATGCATCACTTTCAGCACAATTTTCATTTGAATAAAAATGGTTACATGAATTATGCTTAGCACACACATGTGTCCTCTAAGAGGCCAAACAACAATTTTTATGTTCGGAAACAGCAAAATTTTAATAGGAATAGGCTCATTCAACACCCACTGAGAAATGCCAAGAAGGAAGAATCAATCCACATGAAATCACTGAAAAGAACAGTAAAACAAATGTGGGTTCCTAAGTGTAATTTGCATGAATTGAAAACTGTCTTTGGACCCAATTTGAATTGGGTCCCACATTACTTTGTCTGAACTATCGCAGGTTAGCTTGGCAGCCGAGCATAACAAGTGGTATCTTGACAGCGGCTGTAGCAGGCACATGACAGGAGACCGGTCCAAATTTAGCAAACTGAAAATGAAGTTTGGGGGCTTGGTCAAATTCGGTGGAAATAATAGAGGAAGAATAATTGGAATTGGTACAGTTGGTAAGTCCTCTACTAACTCCATTGAAGATGTGTATCTTGTAGAAGGACTTCAGCACAACTTGGTGAGTATAACTCAACTCTGCGACAAAGGACACAAGGTACTCTTTGACCACAATTCCTGCACTGTTTTTGAGCTGAATTCTGATAACATCATGTTCATAGGTCATAGAGTAAACAATGTATACATCGTAGACCTGGATGATAATCCTGAAACTAACTTGTGTATGTCTGCTAACTCTGAACAGGTTGCTTTTGACTGGCATAGGCGTCTAGGCCATGCGAGTTTGTCTACAATGAATAAACTGTCTAAGCATAACCTAGTTAGAGGTTTGCCCAGAATAAGATTTCAGTTAGGGTCCAAGCTATGTGATGCTTGTGCACAAGGTAAACAGACTCGTGCAGTTTTTAAGTTGAGAACTGAGAGTCTTTCATCTAAACCGCTGCAGCACTTGCACATGGATCTCTTTGGTCCTACTCGCATACAAAGTTTGTCAGGTAAGAGATATGGATTAGTCATAGTTGATGACTACACTAGAATTTCTTGGTTGTTTTGTTTAGCAAATAAAAATGATGCTTTTGTTCACTTTGAAGAACTTTTCAATAAAATCAAATTGCAAGGTGAACATAATATCACTACAATTCAGTCTGACCATGGAGGAGAGTTTGAGAACTCTTCATTTTCTGAATTTTGCTCAAGAGAGGGAGTGACTCATAAATTCTCTTCTCCCAGGACACCGGAGCAGAACGGAATTGTTGAGAGAAGAAACAGGTCAATAATTGAAATGGCCAGGACTATGCTGATTGAGAGTGGACTTCCAAGGAGATTTTAGGCTGAAGCTGCGAATACTGCATGCTACATTCTAAACCGAGCCTTGGTAAGACCTACTCATAGGAAAACTCCTTATGAACTTCTCAAGTGTAAGCAGCCAAACATTTCTTACTTTAAAGTTTTTGGCTCCAAATGTTTTATTCACAATAATGGTAAGAATGGTTTGGACAAATTTGAAGCTAGAAGCTCTCCTGGAATTTTTCTCGGATATTCAAAAACCTCAAGGGCTTACAGAGTTTTCAATAAAGATGATCAAACTGTTGAAGAAACACCGCATGTAGTGTTTGATGAAAATGATTTCTCTAACAAAGTGATGAATGATGACAGGGAGCCATCTAATGAGGGAGACTTCTTGGAGAGAATTGAAGAAGAAGAGATGCAACCAGCTGCTCAACCAGAAAACTCATAGCAAGAAGGAGCAGCTGAGGTAGGTGAACCCTCAGGTGAGATAATATTTCACAAAGACCACCCTAGTGAAAATGTCATAGGCAATTTGCATGATCCTCCTAGGACAAGGTCTCATTTTAGAATTGTCCAAGAACAGGACTTAGCTGCATTGGTATCTCAGGTGGAACCCAAATCTGTGGAAGAAGCCTTAAAACATGATTCTTGGGTATCCGCCATGTGTGAGGAATTAAATCAATTTGAGAAAAATATTGTATGGGAACTAGTTCCCAGACCTGATAACACTCATGTCATTGGCACTAAATGAGTTTTCAAGAATAAAGTTGATGAGAATGGAGCTATTTCTAGAAACAAAGCAAGACTTGTAGCTCAAGGCTACAGTCAGGAATTTGGTGTGGATTTTGAGGAATCCTATGCCCCAGTGGCTAGGATGGAAGCTATAAGAATTCTGCTTGCATTTGCATGCTCTAGGAACATTCGGCTGCAGTAGATGGATGTCAAAAGTGCATTCTTAAATGGGTTATTGAAGGAAGAGGTATATGTTGAACAACCTCCAGGTTTTAATTTCTCTGTTCAGCCTAACATGGTTTTTAGGTTGAACAAAGCCCTCTATGGATTGAAGTAGGCTCCCCGAGCCTGGTATGAGAGACTTTCTGAATTCCTCCTGAGCAAGGGCTACACTCGAGGTAAGGTTGATCAAACCCTCTTCACCAAAAATCTCGGAAAGGATTTAATAGTGGTCCAGGTATATGTTGATGATATCATCTTCGGATCTAACAATTCGAAATTGTGTAAAGAATTTTCTGAATCTATGTCTCATGAATTTGAAATGAGTTTAGTCGGTGAACTAAAGTATTTTCTTGGGCTGCAGGTCAAACAGATGGAGGATGGTTGTTTCATAAATCAAACCAAGTATACTCTAGAGATGTTGAAAAGGTTTGGAATGACCAACCTCAAGACTATCTCAACACCCATGGGCACCAACTCCTCACTGGATTCAGATGAAAAAGGTAAAGAGGTGGATGCTAAATTATATAGAGGTATGATCGGTTCACTCCTCTACTTAACAACATCCAGGCCTGACATTCAATTTAGTGTAGGGATGTGTGCCAGATACCAGGCTAGGCCTACTGAATTGCATTTGGCAGGTGTAAAAAGAATCTTTAGATACTTATCTGCTACCCATGATCTAGGTCTTTGGTATCCTGCATCATGTAGTTTAGATCTCATTGCATATACAGATGCAGATTATGCAGGATGTAAATTGGATAGGAAAAGTACTAGTGGTCACTGTGAATTCTTAGGAGGGTGCCTAGTCTCTTGGGGATCCAAGAAGCAACACTCTGTGGCTCTTTCTACTGTTGAAGCTGAGTATGTGGCAGCATGGAGCTGTGGCACACAGGTTATATGGATAAAATATCAGCTTCTGGGTTACTCAGTTGAGCTAGGTTGCACTTCCATCTTTTGTGACAATACTAGTGCAATATACATTGCAAAGAATCCTGTACTTCATTCTCGAACTAAACACATCGAAATCAGGCATCATTTTATTCGAGATGAAGTAGCTAGGAAGACCTTTGAGTTGATCCATGTTGGCACTAACTCAGAAATTACAGATATTTTCACTAAGCCACTGGATACTGAAAAATTTAGCACTTTGCGCAGAGAATTAGGTATTTACAGAATTTCATGATTGAAGAATTGATCTCTGAATAATCTGTCATGTGTTCTTGTGCTTATCTATACTCATTGTCTGTTGCTGAAAATAACCTCATTTTGAGTATTAGCTGATTCACTCGTATTGATTGATATCACTTTGTTTTTCTTTGAGGTGTTTTGAGGTTTGTCTTGGTTAAGTCTGAGTTGGAGTCAAGGTCTCAGGGGGAGCTAGATTAATAATAGGTGTCATGCTCTTTTGGCCAAATCTGAACATACTTTGAACGGATTTTTGCTGACCTTATAAGAGAATCAGGTTGAGCAGGTGTATAAAAGAAATCCTTGGATGTTTTATCCGTTAAGACTGTTCACCTAATTTCTTGTTGGTTTTTCAGCTGTTAGTCCCACTGAGATCAAAATCTGAATTCAAGAATATCTTCCTACGTTGTAACTGACTTCTGATCTGGCCAGTACAGCATACCTACTTAGTCTAGTTAAGTCCGAAATGAGGTATATAGTGTTTTAGTCTGAAAAACTTTGGAGCTAGTGTATTGTTCTCAAACTGAATCTAGACTAATTTACAATGTTTCAAGTGCAGTTTAATGAAAAAAAAAGTTCATGAAAGAAGTTTTAACAATCTTGTTAATTGTTCATTGAGAAACTGGGACTTTCATCAATGAAGTGAAAGCATCCCATGTCATGAGATGGCAGTATAAATCAGGTTTAATTAGCTGTCTTGATCATACAAAGCTATGGTACATATCTGGTTAGTAACTGGGGTGTCTAGCCTCTGGTAAAGGTGTCACCCTAATGTCAACACCAGTTAGACTACTATCTCAGTCCTCTTGTCAGAAGGGGTAATGTGGTCTTGCCACCAAGTAACTGGGGATTCTTGCCTCTAAACAAGGTGTCTCCCTAATGTCAAAGGTGTACTTGACAGATTTACCTTTGATCTTGACCATCTTTGAAAAAAAAATTTCTCCCTCTTGGTATCAAGATCCTATTCACTTGGCATATAGTTCTTGGTTTGTTTGTTTTCAATACCACAGGTCTTTGTTTTCCTGACTTCCTTGCTTTATACTCTCTGAGTAAAGAGTTACTCTGACCATACTGGTATCTTGTACATTACTTGCTTAGAATCTGGTTCTGTGTATGAAGCGGATCTTCATTCACCATTTTGCACACAATCTGACTAACTGATCTTCAAAATCCTCACATTAAATTAGTGGCTTTCTTAATTGCCTAAACATCTCAATTACTTTCCTTTATCAGCCATACTCTCTCTTGTTTTCTCTCCACTGTCAGCAATTTTCTTTTCGTGATATCTTCAGACCTGCCCCTAGTTTTGACGATGTCAGAGGGGGAGTGTCTTGCTTGTGTTTTGCTGAGGGGGAGCGAAAGATAAGTGCCCTGAGTTATCTAGTCAGAGGATAGCAGTTGTTGTGTTCAGGGGGAGCTCTTGGGAGTCGTCAGAGGAGGCGAGTGTGTTGTGTGTCTGCATTGCTTATCTTCACATAATCTCATTGCACTTCATCTCTGTTATTTAATATAGTGTTCCCATCATCAAAAAGGGGGAGATTGTTGGATTTTTGTGACTTTCCTAGTGTTTTGATGATGAGCATCACTATGTTAAATATTGTCATTTTAATCAGATATCTTGCGTAATGTTATGCATTTGAAATTTCCATGATTAACAGGAAAATTGCTATGAGGTAGTATCTTGTATGTCCGTATTGTTTCTGTCACACTTCGTGTTGTTTGTGTTCACTACACTTCGTGTTGTCCTTTTGTACGTCGTGTTGTTCCAACTATGTTTGTTGATTGTCTTCGTGCTGTTTACTGAAGCAGCTCGATTTGTTCTGATGTACTTCGAGTCATTTTCCTGTGAACCTCGTGTCGTTTCTTCAGTATTTAGTTGCTCATCTCGAGTCATCTTTTTATTTTTGCTCTTGCGTTTTCGTGTCATTTACTATAGTTACTCGAGTCGTTTTCTTGCTTTCACTGTTTTGTCACGTATCGTTGTAGCCGTTTATGTTTTCTGTCCTCGTGTTGTCTTTTCCTAGACCCCGTGTCCTTTTCGCTTTGTGACCACACTTCGTGTCGGTTTATGTTTTTGTCTTCGTGTTATTTTTGCGTTTGAGTCTTCATGTTATTTCTGTATTTGTGTCTTCGTGTTGTTTTTATGTCTTCGTGTTAAATTTGTGTTTGAGTCTTCATGTTATTTCTGTATTTGTGTCTTCGTGTTGTTTTTATGTCTTCGTGTTAATTTTGTGTTTGAGTCTTCATGTTATTTCTGTGTTTTTGTCTTAGTGTTATTTTTATGTCTTCGTGTTGCTTCTTTTTATCTTCGTCCAGGTTTCCTCTGATCGCGTGTTTTACTACCGTTTTACTTCGTGTTATTTCCTTCTCACCTCGTGCTGTTCTCATCTGACTTCGTGTCGTTCTCTTTGTAATGTTAGCCCTGTTACTGTGATACCTCGTGTCGTTCTCTTTTTATCTCGTGCTGTAGTCATCTCATGATCCTCGTGTCATTCTCAGCATAGTGCATCTCGTATTGCTATCACATACCTCATGCAGTTTTAGTTTTTGTGGCCCTGAGTTTTAATGGTTTTAATTTCTTTGCAGGAGAAGAAGAAAAAACAAAAAGAAGAAGGTGATCCGAGGAAGAATATTCCCCGGTGTCTGGGCTGCACATGATCCAATACTCAAGGAACCAATGCTATAAGGGCACGTGGCAAGAAGGTTCTGGATCGAGCGCGGGAAGCACACGCCTTGCATGAACCCTCCTGATCGCTTATAAAAGCACTGCCTCACCATCTACGAAAGGGGAGGAGCTCTGAGGTTACAGAAAAGAAATTTGAGTGAGAGCAGACGAGAAAGAGCCTCCATGAGAAACTAGAGTGATCCAGTTGAGAGAGAAGAGAGAGCAGAAGAGTGATCAGAAGATGGGTATTGACTTACGGATCAAATCCGAAGTCTGCTGCTCAGTTTGAGCTACATTGTTTCCAGTTTCTAAAATTTTGGTTTCCTTCTTTCTTGTTTTCGCTTTTATCTGTCTTTTCCTTCTTGATTGAAAGTTCTCTGTGTTACCTCCTGGTGTTCAGGGGAAGAGAGAGACGTGTTCTCTCTGGTTCACTTGCAACAGAGGTTGCAGTATTGTTCCCTCTCGTAGAAGAGGTGTTCCCTCTAGGCTTCAGAGGAAGAGAGACCTTGGTCTCTGGTTCTAGTGACTGCTGATCACTAGTGTTCCCTCCGGTTGGAGGAAGAGGAACTTGTTTCCTGATTTCTAGGGACTTGACGTCCTTAGGGTTCCCTCCGGGTGTGGAGGAAGAGGGGAGGGTGTTCCCCTGGTGAAGCTGTGAATCAGCCGTTGTCGCAGACTGAGTCTGCTTTGCTAGCATGTGCTAGTGGAAGCCTCACTTCGATTTGAAGTGAGGGGTGGACGTAGGCAGACTGGAGGTCTGACCGAACCACCTTAAAAACCTCTGGGTACTCGTGTGATTGTCTGTGGTGATTTTGTGGTGTGCCTTCTATCCAATCGAGCTATTGTCCGCACTGCGTTTTTGTGGGTTCAACTCCGAGATTGCTTGTTTTAAGTGAATCATTCTTCAGTAAGTTTTAATCGGTTGAAAACAGTGATCTATTCATCACCTCCCCTTCTAGATCACTTTATATTTCTCATATCAGTAACATGACAAGCTGAGTGCGTAAACAGTACCAAACCAAGTGACCAGTCAGAGTGACACTCGTCAGTGTCAGTCCACAACCTCCGACCACATGTGCACACACTGACTCTCGCCTAAGCCAGGCCCTCTAGCTAGTTTTCTCCCTCGGTAGGACGCTACCGTTGGCGGGGAGCCCACGGCACTAGCTTAAAAACCGTGTAACGGGAACACCCCTCCACCTTCCCCAGGCGGGTCGGTACTCAAAGACCTTAGGGCTACAAGAGTGGTTCCATCGCAAGGAAAGTAAAGCTATTCTATTGGGATCTAAAAACATGCCATTATTTCATAAAGTAACTCATACATGGCGTGTAATCATTCTGAAAAGCATTAAAGAATAGGCAGGCGGGTTTTGGAAACTAACAGGGGTGTGACGGTCTACTGCCAGCACGTCACAGAGGGTGATGGTCGGGGGTTGGCGCGTTACATCGCTTGTGACGCGTCCGCCCCTACCCGTTACAATCACCCGAAACCCCAGTTCTAATCGATCAAACGGAGTGTAACGCACTCCCGGAGGCGCGTTACAGCATCCTGACCGTCGGGGAAGGGCGCGTTACATCAACTGTGACGTGTCCGTCCCTGGCCGTTAGACCCACTCGAGGTGAAAAATCAATCCACAGTTTTTCTAGCCGTTCAAAAGCAGTGTAACGCGCTCGCGCAGGCGCGTTACGGTGCCCTGACGGTCGCCCGACAGGCCGTCAGGCCAACCGCCAAACCAGGTCAACAGAAATCAACAAAAGTGTAATGGTCGGGAGCCTGACTGTTACAAACACTGTGACGCCCCTTCAAAGGGCCGTTACAGTTCTGTAACGCGTCCCGTGAGGGCCGTTACACGTGTGACGGTTCCTCGTAAGACCGTCACACCGACTGGGATTCGGACATGTTATATCTGAAAACGGGTTCCCTCCCGGGTGACCGAAATCGCCGGGTAACGACGAAACAACCTGTTTCCTGCCAAACCACACGTCCTAAACAACAATACACCAACAAAAACAACCACATGCAATGCCCACAATGGATTAAACATAAAGAACGAAGCTTAAACCCCAAAAAATGGAAAATAACCATTATGCATGCCACAGGAGTTTAACTAAGCAAACAAGCTATAGGAAATGATCCTAGCGAGATCAGGATTCCATCCCCCTACCTCGTTCAAGCCGAAACGGCCGAATAAGCCGCATGCATCGAAGTGGGTTCACCGGGCCTCCTCGCTCCGCCTCATCTCTACAAGCCGCGAACCACGTCAAGGTGGGCGTCCACGCGCTCCACTCGACGCGAGGAATCCAATGGCATGCTCCACGCCTCAATCCGTCGACGTTCCGCCTGAATCCCCAAGGAGAGGGGGAGAGGCGATCGGAGGAGAGAGAGAAAGAGGGTGAGAGTGAGAGATCGACGAGGGGAAAGAGAAAGGGGGTGAGGGAAAAGGGAAAATAAAATTAAAAAAGGGTTAATATATATAATATAATTATTATATATAAAAACCTTATTTTCCCCAATTAAAAACTCAATTAATTCTAGTTAAATCCTGAAAAATATAAAAAAAATCCTAAAAATCTAGGAAAATAGTCAAAAATTCCAGAACAAATTCTACGTCCGAACCACCAAAGATCCATTAAGGCACGGGCCTCACAGCGGGGGTCTGCGACTCTACCGTGGCTTCAGCGGTATTGTAGGCGAGACGCTCGTGGCGCAGCATCAGACGTCATAGGACACAGCTGGCTGTTGCTCTGGTGGGGAGGTGCATCCGTCTGTGACGCGTGGCTCTCCACTGCTCTTTGCGTTTCTTGCGCATCGTGACCTTTCCGAGTTAGCCCTCTCGTGGCCCTACTCGAGGTCAGCGTGGTGTGCACGACTTTCTAGTCGTGGGTGTGTCGTCGAGTCTGTCGGTCGTCTGCGTGGGTCTTTTCTAGACCTTTTATCGGTCCTTGCAAGTCTTCATCTTAGGCCTGGTGCCGTGTTGGCAGATCGGTAACTTCTGACTTTGCTAGATCAGAGTCGCCCTTCTGTCACTGTTTGGAGTAGCTTGGGGTGCCGAGGTTAGTTCGGCCGCCGCTTGTCTGGCGCGGGTTCTTCCCCTTTCTTACTTGTTCCCTACTCCTACTCCCCGTCTGTTCTCTACTGCTTCTGGAGTAGCTTTACAGCTTTGTAGTGTAGTTTTCCCGCTTTGCTACACCTGCTGTTCTTCCTGTTATTTTGTGTTCCGTGTTACTGCGTGTTTTTCAGTGGGGATCCGCGTGACCTCTACTGAGCCAATGACACGAGGCTCACCCCTGCTTTTCAGGTGGGGTGACGTCATTCGTTCTGCTTCCGCGTGGTTCCTGGTGTGCTTGCTCGTAGCGCGTGTCGTTGTGGCCAGCTGGTACCTGCGTCGGGCTTCCCCCGACTTCTCGGTACGTCTTTCCTTTCTGTCGACTGTACTGTGCTAGGCTTGCTGTCTTTACCTTTGGAGTTGACTCTAGTGTATAATTGTTTAATTGAACTGTTAATTAAAAAGTAATTTTATTTCTGCTACTTTAGCAAACCAATGTAATGAAATTTAATTGCTTCTGTTTTATCTCTATGGCTTCAATGTACTCTACACATGCCTTTATCCCTTCGGAGCTTTCCCGCTCTTGGGAGGCCTCGCGGGTTCCAAGTGGTATCACGTGTATTCGGTAGTCCTACTGGGTGTACCTGGTATCCGGGATCCGGGTCGCTACAGAATGGTACCAGAGCAGTGTTCTGAGATGTTCGGAGTTCTTTTCTGAGCTATCGGAGCATTGTTGTGTGAAGTACATGGGAATCTGAGATATACAGTATCCAGAGTCGTGAGAGTCCAGTACAGTCTTCAGCTGGCTTGGGTGTTGAAATGATTTATCGTGTTGTTTTCTTCGTATGTTGTCTTGTGCGTGCTGCTCTAGCACTGTACAAGATGGTCCTGCTCTCGTCAGGTTGTGACGAGGTGTTTCTTTTTTGTCATTTTGTTTGTCTTGATCATGTTGTACTTGGCAGTGTTCGCCGGAAGGCTTGAATCTGCAGTACGTTGCGAGGTTTTCTCCGTGTGTTGTTCAGGTTGCTGTTGACCTTTAGCCTTGGTCTGATGACCGTACACATTCTCACGTTGTCTTGGTCATCCCGGCTTGAGTCTGTTCAGCTCCTGATGTGTCTTGCTTCTGTTGAGGTGCTCGATTAGGTTCCGTGTTTGAGAAGTTGCTCAGGCGAGCTAGGATTTCCCTTCCTGGTGAGCTTTCGTGGCTTGCTTCTCATCCCTTCTGGTGGAATCTTTTCGAGGTTTGCCTTGGAATTGCTGTCTTAGTGATGCCTTTGTCCTGTGTCTGCTTAAGTGTGGACAGCTTTGTTCTGAGCTTGATTTGCTCTTTACTATACGGTTGCTTGGCTTTGGACTCCATCATGGTGTTAAGAGCTGTTGTGCACCGTATTTGTCGTGCCGTGTACAGCGGCCGATGTGTTGTGAAGGCTCATTTACCGTTTTCAGGACGTGAAGGTAAGCTAAGATTAACGCTTTTCCCTGTGCTTTGTGCTGAAGCTGGTACTCTTCTCTTGTTGCACTTGAGCTCTTGGTAATCGGTTGCTCGCGAGATCGGTACCCGTGGCGTGTTATTTGCGATCTTCATTGGTTACGATGGCGCCTGGTGTGTGCTGAGATGCGATTACCGAGGTTGTTCTAATGCCTGTGTGCGTTGTTGAGTGCGCAGCTGAAGCGTGTGGGTTGGTTACCCACGGGTCGAGAGATTTGTTCTTTCTCGATGTGACTTCATTTTGGCTTCCTGTGCCTTGACGTTGTTGTTGCCGTGCTGTGTTGGTGATTTTCTGTTGTTGGCATTGGCATTTACGAGTATTGGGGAATTTGTCGGCATTCCTGCTGATTGAGTACCCTCTACTCTGTATTTTTTTTTCTTGGGTGTTGTGCTCTCGAGGCGTGTTCGTGGTCCTTGAGTAGCGTTCCCCGAGGTTGTTATCGTTTTGGCACTATTTCTTTATGATTTTGTGTCTCTGTGTGGACCAGGTCTTGTCGGTTAGCTTTGATGTACTCTTTTTCCCTAGAGTTAGCTTGCGACTCGATCAGATGTAAATCTGAGTGAGCACTGACTTGGTTGTGCCTGTGGTCCAGTGTTGTCATTGGTGTCCTGTGTGCCAGGTGTTCCCTGTTGCCTTTGGCGCTGGAGCCGATGATGTGGTCGAGCTGTCAGCTGTGAGGATTGTGTCTCCTTGTTTGAGCTGATACTCGCCGTGTCTGTTGTTTCGTTTCTTCGATAATTGTGGTTGTGGCAGTCATGTCTCTTTCCCTGCGAGACGTGAGCGACGTTGCCTTGTTTTGGAGGTGTCGTACTTGTGCCCACTTGTGTCGTGCACGATCCAGAGCATGTGCTCGTGATTGTGGTCTGACAATATTCCTCTGAGTTGTGCTTCTCGAGATTGGTGTTGTTTCCGTGGTTGTGCTGTTGGGTTGTTCTTCCCTGCTTCTCCTTTGTTAGTCCTTAAATTTCGAGGGTGAAATTTCTTAAAGGAGGGGAGGATGCAATGCCCTAGATCTCTGTTGGATCCTTTGTTGGTCTCGTTAGATCTTTATTGAATCTTGCGAATCTGTTTCGATGAGTTTCGGTTCACTTTTATGGCTTCCGAGTTGAGCTTTACGATCCGTGTGGGTTTTTCTCTCGTACTAGTTACGGAACCCTACGGTGAGTTCGGTTGTTAGTTCTTCGACTCGTGAATGCTACAGCGACGATGTACTCTTCGAGCCCGTCGTTTCGACTATTTTTACGTATTTTTCAGAGATAGGGCCAGAAAATTGGATTTTTCAAAAATTAGGAAAATTCCTAATTTCTTTTCCTTTTTCATTTCCTTCCTCTCTCCTCCCTTCTCATTTCTCCGCCGCCGTCTCTCTCTCCCGTTTTCTCTCCTCTCGAGCTTCCTCGGCTCCGGTTGCAGACGGAGGACCTAGGGGCACGTGTTGGGGATGCTGTGGAGCTGACTGGGTGCGCGATAGGGCGAGGATGGAGTGGTTCTGGCGCGATCCCGAACGGTGGATTCAAAGTCGGTGTTTGAGCTCGAGGCGTGGTTTTTGGCGCGGTTTAGTCCCTTCGGGGCACGGTTTCTTCGGTGGAGGTAGGGAGACGGACCGCCACTTTGTTCTGCACGTTTCCTCTGTTTCCGTGCATGATTTGGTGCTCG
This sequence comes from Amorphophallus konjac, assembly GCA_022559845.1. Taxonomy (NCBI): domain Eukaryota; kingdom Viridiplantae; phylum Streptophyta; class Magnoliopsida; order Alismatales; family Araceae; genus Amorphophallus; species Amorphophallus konjac. Next base: position 168,400,485 of record CM040120.1, on the reverse strand, counting down.
ATCGGGGGAGATCGAGCCAGTTTTGTGAAAATCATGGTTTTTGGGGTTTTTAATGTTCATCGGAAAACGGAAACCATTTGGGGTGTGGTTAGTGTTGAACTGACCGCTGGGATGTCTGGATCCCATCCATGCTAGTTTCGTGTTGATCGGTGGTCATTCAAGGCCAGTAGGAGTCCGGGAACCTCGGTGGCTCGTTTAGGGTCGATTTGTCTAAATCGCCCCGATCTAGCGTTTTAATGCATGCATGTGGGCTTTTTAGCCTCCTAGTGTTGTTTTTCATTGTCTAGTCTTTTTTCCCCTGCGCTTCGGCGTGAATGGGGCGTGGAACGGCTCGATTTGGCCAATCCACTATTTTCCCACCGTGACCGGTGTAGCGGTCGTTTTAGTGACCGTCAAAGGTCCCTGACGGCCCTACGACAGACCGTCACAGCGTCTGGGCATTTTTAAGCTTTTTGTGGTTTTGGGAGTGTGACAGCCCTGGGGTGGCGCGTCACAGTCTCCTGACGCGTCCGGTGTGATGCGTTACGCTTATTTTGTCGTTTAGTAGTTTGGTTAAGTCGGTTCCCCTGACGCGCCTGCCCTAGTGCGTCAGTTGTGTGTAACGTGCCTGGTGTAGGCCGTTACGTTGCCTTTGACTTGGTGTTTGACCGTTGAGGCGATTTGTGTAACGGTGGTGTCCCCGTGCGTCACAGCGTTGTAACGCGCCTGCCCCAGGCCGTTACGTGCTGTTTTGGCCGAGTTGGGTGGTTGTGCCGTTGGCTCTAACGGCCATGCCCTCATGCATTAGGCTTGGGTAACGCATCCGTGATGGACCATTACGTGCCTTTCGGCCAGTGTTTTCTTGACTTGAGCCAGTTGGCCCTGACGCGCCTGCTTTGCTGCGTTAGGCAGTGTAACGCGCCTGGTCTAGCGCGTTACGTGGTTTGAGTTGTCATTTTAAGTTTGAGGTCTATTGGCCCTGACGGCCCGGGTCGGGCGCGTCAGAGCGGTGTAACGCGCCTGGTGTAGGCTGTTACGTGCCTTGTGTGGTTTAGAAGTTGGTTAGGGCGGTGTGTGTGATGGCTCCCCCGATGACCGTCACGTTTCTGTAGCGCGTCTGTGATAGACCGCCATAGTTGGAGTGTAATGGTCTTAAGGTGGTGGGTTACAGTCCTTCTGCTCCGATTTCCGTCGTCTTGGTTTCTGACTGTCTTGGCTTATCCTTGTGGTCTGCCCGTTTTCCCGTGAATGTCTGTTGACATCCTATGAGGGCTAAGACTACGTTGTGAGGTGGCCAGGAGTCTTCTTGCTTGTGGTAGGATTCTCTTTCCTACTATTTAGTCGTCGTCGTTGGTTCCGGTCAACCCGGGGTGACCTAGTGGTTGACAGGCGACCATGTGTGGGTGTCTTGGCAGTTCTGTCCAGTCCGAGACATTGGTTCTGGATGCCTCTAGGTATCATTTTACCTTGTCTTGCGTATCCAGGCATGTCTGAGGGTCTCCGGTGTTCCCTCAGCTCTCCGTGAGTCATTTTCTGCGGAGCGTTGCTTCCCGTGGCTTAGGATTAGACCGATTGGCGGCTTGTTCCGCCGTTTGTGACGATCTTGCCTTTGAGTCGTCCGACTCAAGGATCGTTACGTGGTAGGTCTAGTTGCCTAGTCCTGAGTCTGTTGGCAGTTGTCTTGCTGCCTTGGTGCTTCGTAGTACGTGCGATAGTGCTTCCTTGCCTATTTGTACTACAGCCCTTGTTTCGGAGTCGTGTGTTTTGTGCGCCTCCAATTGTTGTTGCCCTAAGGCCTTTGAGTTGCTGACCCTCCTTGGATGGCGGAGGGGTGTTCCCGAGACACGGTTTGTAAGCTAGTTCCATGGGCTCCCAGCCAACGGTAGCGTCCTACCGAGGGAAAAAACTAGCTGGAGTACCTGGCTTAGGATAGAGCCAGTGTGTGCACACGTGGTCAGGGGCTTTGGACTTACGTCGACAGGCGTGACCCTGACTGGTTACTTGATGCTGTTGTTCCTATTTGGTTCAGTGCCGGTGTAATGCCCTGGATCCTTGGTAGGTCTTGCTGGATCTTCATTGGATCTTTTGGATTTGTTTCGGTGAGTTTCGGTTCGCTTTTGTGGCTTCCGAGTTGAGTTTTACGATGCGTGTGGGTTTTTCTCTCGTACTAGTTACGGAACCCTACGGTGAGTTTACTTGTCATTTTCTCGAGTCGTGGGTGCTGCAGCGACGATGTACTCTCTGAGCCGATCGTTTCGACTATTTTTACGTATTTTTCGGAGATAGGGCCATAAATCAGATTTTTTTTGAAATCAGGAAAATTCCTAATTTCTTTTCCTTTTCTTTTCCTTCCTCTCTCCTCCCTTCTCATTTCGCCGCCATCATCTCTCTCTCTTCGTTTCTCTCCTCTCGAGCTTCCTCGGCTCCGGCTGCAGACGGAGGACCTAGAGGCACATGTTGGGGATGCTGTGGAACTGGCTGGGTGCGCGACGGAACTATGATCGGGATGGATTTGGCGCGATCCCGAACGGTGGATTCAAAGCCCACGTTTGAGCTCGCGGCGTGGTTTTCGGTGCGGTTTAGTCCCTTCGGGGCACGGTTTCTTCGGTGGAGGTAGGGTGATGGTTCCTCACTTCCTCCCCTCCATTTTCCCTGGCCTTTGCACATCGTTTGGGGCGGAAACGGCCGAGTTTGGGCTTGTTTAGCCTAAACCGTGATTTTTGGGTTTTGTAGGGTTCGCCGGAGAACGGCAACCATTTGTAGCTCGGTTAGTGTCTAACTGACCGTTGGGATGTTAGGATCCCATTCATGCTAGTTTCGTGTTGATTGGTGGTCATTCGAGGCCGGTAGGAGCCCGGGAACCTCGTTGACTCGTTTAGGGTCGATTTGTTAAAATCGCCCCGATCTAGCGTTTTAACCCGTGCATGTGGGCTTTTTAGCCTCCTAGAGTGGTTTTTCATCGTCGAGGGTTGTTTCCCCTGCGCTTCGGCGTGAATGGGGCGTGGAACAGGCCGATTTGGCCAACCCTCTATTTTCTCGCCGTGACTGGTGTGGCGGTCCTTCCAGGGACTGTCACATGCCCTGACGGCCCCACGACGGACCGTCACAGCGTCTGGGCGATATTTAGTTCTTGGTGGTTTTGAGGGTGTGACGGCCCAGGGGTGGCACGTCACAGCCCTCTGACGCGTCCCATGAGACGCGTTACGCCTATCTTGTCGTTTAGTGCTTTGGTTAAGTCAGTTCCCCTGACGTGCCTGCCCATGTGCGTCAGGTGGGTGTAACACGCCTGGTGTAGGCCGTTACGTTCTGTTTGACATTGTGTTTGACCGTGAGTCGGTTTGTGTAACGGTGGTGTCCCCGTGCGTCACAGCGTCGTAACGCGCCTGCCCCAGGCCGTTACATGCTGTTCTGGCTGAGTGGGTGTTGTGTCGTTGGTTCTAACGGCCCTGCCGTTGTGCGTTAGGTGTCTGTAACACATCCGAGATGGACCATTATGTGCCTGCCGACCAGTGTTTTCTTGACTCGAGCCTGTTGGCCCTAACGCGTTCGTCTTGGAGCGTTAGGCCGGTGTAACGCCCTTGGTCTCGTGCGTTACGTGGTTCGAGTGTTGTTTTGGGTTGAGGTCTGTTGGCTCTGACGCGCCTGTGTTACTGCATTAGGCCGGTGTAACGCGCTTGGTCTCGTGCGTTATGTGCCTCGAGTTTCGTTGTGTGTTTGCGGTCTATTGGCCCGGACGGCCCAGGTCGGGCGCGTCAGAGCTGTGTAACGCGCCTGGTGTAGGCCGTTACGTGCCTTGTGCGTTTAGGTGTTGGTTAGCGCGATGTGTGTGTGACGGCTCCCCTGTGACCATCACGTGTGGGTGACGCGTCTGCGTTAGACCATCACGGTTGGAGTGTAACGGCCTGAGCTAGACCGTCACATTCGTGTAATGGTCTAGGGGTGGTGCGTTACAATCCTTCTACCCCGATTGCCGTCGTTTGGGTTTCTGCTTGTCTTGGCTTGTCCTTATGGTCTGCCCGCTGTCCCGTGGATGTCTCCTGATATCATATGAGGGCTAAGACTACTTTGTAAGGTAGCCAGGAGTCTTCTTGCTTGTGGTAGGATTCTCTATCCTACTCTTGTATGTGTCTTTGGTCGGCTTCCGGTCAACCCGGGGTGACCCAGCGATTGACGGGCGACCTTGTGTGTGGGTGTCTTAGCGGTTTCATCCAGTCCGAGACGCTGGTTCTGGATGCCTCGAGGTGTTGTTACCTCGGTTCGTGTGTCCAGGCGTGTCTGAGGGTCTTCGGTGTTCCCACGGGTCTCCGTGAGTTGTTTTCTGCGGAGTGTCATTTCTTGTGGCTTAGGATTAGACCGATTGGCGGCTTGTTCCGCTGTCTGTGACGATCTTGCCTTTGAGTTGTTCGACTCGGGATCGATGCATGGTGGGTCTAGTTGCCTAGTCCTTAGTCTGTTGGTAGTTTCCGTACTACCGGTGGTGCTTCGTAGTACGTGTGACAGCGTGTCTGCCTGTCAATACTCTAGCACTTGTGCTCAGAGTTTTGTATTTTGTATGCCTCCGATTGTTTTTGCCCAAGGCCTTTGAGTGCCGACTCGCCTGGTGATGGCGGAGGGGTGTTCCCGAGACACGGTTTGTAAGCTAGTTCCGTGGGCTCCCAGCCAACGGTAGCGTCCTACCAAGGGAGAAAACTAGTTAGAGTACCTGGCTTAGGCTAGAGGCAGTGTGTGCACACGTGGTCAGGGACTGAGGACTTATGTCGACGGGCGTGACCCTGACTGGTTACTTGATGCTATTTGGTTCTGTGCGGGTGTCTGCGACTCTACCGTGGCTTCAGCGGTATTGCAGGCGAGACACTCGTGGCGTAGCATAAGACGTCTGTGGGCGCAGCTAGCCGTTGCTCTGGTGGGGAGGTGCGTCCGTGTGTGACGCGTGGCTCTCCACTGCTCTTCTTGTTTCTTACGCGTCGTGACCTTTCTGGGTTGTCCTTTCCATGGCTGCACCCGAGGTCAGTGTCCTGTCACATGCACGATGTCCTGATCCTACATGGGACAGTGTGCACGATGTTCTAGTCGTGTTTGTGTGATCGAGTCTGTCGGTCGTCTATGTGGTCTTTTCTAGACCTTTTTTTCTGTTCTTGCAGGTCTTTGTCTTAGACCTGGTGTTGGGTCGACAGATCGGTAACTTCTGACTTTGTTTGATCAGAGTCACCCTTCTGTTGCTGCTTGGAGTAGTCTGGGGTGCCGAGGTTAGTTCGGCCGCCACTTGTCTGGCGCGGGTTCTTCCCCTCTCTTACTTGTTCCCTACTCCTACTTCCCGTCTGTTTACTACTGCTTGTAGCGTAGTTTTACAGCTTTGTAGTGTAGTTTTCCTGCTTTACTACACCTGTTGTTTTCGTTGTTGTTGTTGTTCCATGTTAATGCTTGTTTTTCAGTGGGGATCCACGTGACCCCTACTGAGCCAGTGACACGTGGCTCACCCCTGCTTTTCAGGTGGGGTGACGCTGTACGTTCTGCTTCCGTGTGGTTCCTTGAGTGCGTGCTCGTTGCGTGCCGTTGCCGCCAGCTGGTACCTGCGTCGGGCTTCCCCCGACATTTTGGCACGTCTTTCCTTTCTATCGACTATACTGTGCTAGACTTGTTGTCTTCAGCTTTGGACTGACTCTGGGATATAATTGATATTTTGAAACTGTTAATTAAAAAGTAATTTTATTTCTGCTACTTTAGCGAACTGATCTAATGAAATTTAATTGCTTCTGTTATATCTCTGTGGCTTCAATGTACTCTACACATGCCTTTTTTCCCTTCGGAGCTTTCCCGCTCTTGGGAGGCCTCGCGGGTTCCAAGTGGTATCACGTGTATTCGGTAGTCCTACCGGGTATACCTGGTATCCAGAATTCAGGTCGCTACAGCTTGGTATCAGAGCAGTGTTATGAGATGTTCGGAGTTCTTTTCTGAGCTATCAGAGCATTATCGTGTGAAGTACATGGGAATCCGAGATATACTGTATCCAGAGTCATGAAAGTCCAGTACAGTCTTCAGTTGGCTTCGGTTTGCGATTTTTTGTCGCATTGTTTTCGGTGTGTTGTCTTGTGCGTGCTGTTCTGGCACTGCACGAGATGGTTCTGCTCTCGTCAGGATGTGACGAGGTGTTTCTTTTTTGTCGTTGTGTTTGTTTCGATCATGTTGTACTTAGCAGTGTTCGCCGGAAGGCTTGAATCTGCAATACGTTGTTCGAGGTTTTCTCTGTGTGTTGTTCAGATTGCTGTTGACCTTTGGCCTTGGTTTGATGACCGTACACGTTCCCACGTTGTCTTGGTCATCCCGGCTTGAGTCTGTTCAACTCCTAATGAGCCTTGCTTCTGTTGAAGTGCTCGATTAGATTCCGTGTTTGAGAAGTTGCTCAGGCAAGATAGGATTTTCCTTCCCGTTGAGCTTGCGTGGTTGAGCTTATTGCTTCTCGTCCCTTCTGGTGGAATCTTTTCGAGTGTTGCCTTGGAATTGCTGTCTTGGTGATGCCCTTGTCCTGTGTCTGCTTAAGTGTGGACAGCTTTATTCTGAGCCTGATCTGCTCTCTGCTATACGGTTGCTTGGCTTTGGACTCCATGATGGTGTTAAGAGCTGTTGTGTACCGTATTGCCGTGCCGTGTCCAGCGGCCGATGTATCGTGAAGGCTCATTTATCATTTTCGGGACGTGAAGGTAAGCTGAGATTGATGCTTTCCTTGTGCTTTGTACTGAAGCTGGTGCTCTTCTCTTGTTGCACTTAGGCTCTTTGTGATCGGTTGTTCACGAGATCGGTACTCATGGCGTGTTATTTACGATCTTCATTGATTGCGAAGGCACCTGGTGTGTGCTGAGATGCGACTGCCGAGGTTGTTCTCACGCCTGTGTGCGTTGTAGAGAGTGCAGCTGAAGCGTGTGGGTTGGCTACCCATTGGTCGAGAGATTTGTTCTTTCTCGATGGGACTTCGTCTTGGCTTCTTGTGGCTCGATGTCATCTGTTGCCGTGCCGGTGTTGGTGGTTTTCTGGTGTTCGCATTGGCATTTGTGAGTATTGGAGAATTTGTCGGCATTCCTGCTGATTGAGTGCCCTCTACTCTGCATTTTCTTCTCTTGGGTGTTGTGCTCTCGAGGCGTGTTTGTAGCCCTTGAGTTGCATTCCCCGAGATTGTTGTCGTTTCTTGTTATTGTGGGTCTTTCCTTGGTGAGCAGTCTGATGCGTGACCCATCCCTTGTGGTCGTGTGCTCAACTGTTCTTGTGCCTTGTTGTGACCCTGCTTGCAGTGGTGTTCCATGGCCTTGTGTGTTGTGCGGAGCCGGAATCCTGCAGGTGCTGCCGCTGTGTTGTTTCTGTGAGTGCTATTTCTCTACGATTTTGTGTCTCTGCTTTGGACCAGGTCTTGTCGGTTAGCTTGGCTGTACTCTTTTACTTCGAGTTAGCTCGCGACTCGATCAGATGTAATATCTGTGTGAGGACTGACTCGATTGTGCTTGTGGTCCAATGGTGTTGTCATTGGCGTCCTGTGCGCCAGGTGTTCCCTGTTGCCTTTGGCATTGGAGCCGATGATGTGGTCGAGCTGTCAGCTGACAGGATTGTGTCTCCTTGTGTAAGTTGTCGCTTGCCGTGCTGCCGTTGTGTTTCTCGGTTGGTTGTTTATTGTTGTGGCAGTCGTGTCTATTTCCCCTGTGAGACGTAAGCGACGTTGCCTTGTTTCGGAGGTGTCGGACTTGTGTCCACTTGTGCCGTGCTCGATCCAGAGCGTGTCCCAATGATTATGGTCTGACGATGTTCCTCTGAGCTGTGTTTCTCGAGGTTTGTGTTGTTTTCGTGGTTATGCTGTTGGGTTGTTCTTCCCTGCTTCTCCTTTGCTAGTCCTTAATTTCGAGGGTGAAATTTTTTAAAGGAGGGGAGGATGTAATGCCCTGGATCCTTGGTAGGTCTTGCTGGATCTTCATTGGATCTTTTGGATTTGTTTTGGTGCGTTTCGGTTCGCTTTTGTGGCTTCCGAGTTGAGTTTTACGTTCCGTGTGGGTTTTTCTCTCGTACTAGTTACGGAACCCTACGGTGAGTTTACTTGTCAGTTCCTCAACTCGTGGGTGCTGCAGCGACGATGTACTCTCTGAGCCGGTCGTTTCGACTAGTTTTGCGTATTTTTCGGAGATAGGGCCAGAAATCTGATTTTTTGGAAATTAGGAAAATTCCTAATTTCTTTTCCTTTTTCTTTTCCTTCCTCTCTCCTCCCTTCTCATTTCGCCGCCGTCGTCTCTCTCTCTTCGTTTCTCTCCTCTCGAGCTTCCTCAGCTCCGGCTGCAGACGGAGGACCTAGAGGCACATGTTGGGGATGCTGTGGAACTGGCTAGGTGCGCGACGGAACTAGGATCGGGATGGATTTGGCGCGATCCCGAACGGTGGATTCAAAGCCGATGTTTGAGCTCACGGCGTGGTTTTCGGTGCGGTTTAGTCCCTTCGCGGCACGGTTTCTTCGGTGGAGGTAGGGTGATGGTTCCTCACTTCCTCCTCTCCATTTTCCCAGGCCTTTGCACATCGTTTGGGGCGGAAACGGCCGAGTTTGGGCTTGTTTAGCCTAAACCGTGATTTTTGGGTTTGTAGGGTTCGCCGGAGAACGGCAATCATTTGTAGCTCGGTTAGTGTCTAACTGACCGTTGGGATGTTAGGATCCCATTCATGCTAGTTTCGTGTTGATTGGTGGTCATTCGAGGCCGGTAGTAGCCCGGGAACCTCGTTGACTCGTTTAGGGTCGATTTGTTAAAATCGCCCCGATCTAGCGTTTTAACCCGTGCATGTGGGCTTTTTAGCCTCCTAGATTGGTTTTTCATCGTCGAGGGTTGTTTCCCCTGCGCTTCGGCATGAATGGGGCGTGGAACGGCCCGATTTGGCCAACCCTCTATTTTCCCGTCGTGACTGGTGTTGCGGTCCTTCCAGGGACCGTCACATGCCCTAACGGCCCCACGACGGACCGTCACAGCGTTTGGGCGATTTTTAGTTCTTGGTGGTTTTGAGGGTGTGACGGCCCAGGGGTGGCGCGTCACAGCCCTCTGACGCATCCCATGAGACGCGTTACGCCTATCTTGTCGTTTAGTGCTTTGGTTAAGTCAGTTCCCCTGACGTGCCCGCCCATGTGCGTCAGGTGGGTGTAACACACCTGGTGTAGGCCGTTACGTTCTGTTTGACTTTGTGTTTGACCGTGAGTCGGTTTGTGTAACGGTGGTGTCCCCGTGCGTCACAGCGTCGTAACGCGCCTGCCCCAGGCCGTTACATGCTGTTCTGGCTGAGTGGGTGTTGTATCGTTGGTTCTAACGGCCCTGCCCTTGTGCGTTAGGTGTCTGTAACACTTCCGAGTTGGACCGTTACGTGCCTGTCGGCCAGTGTTTTCTTGACTTGAGCCAGTTGGCCCTGACGCGTCCGTCTTGGAGCGTTAGGCTGGTGTAACGCCCTTCGTCTCATGTGTTACGTGGTTCGAGTGTTGTTTTGGCTTGAGGTCTGTTGGCTCTGACGCGCCTGTGTTGCTGCATTAGGCCGGTGTAACGCACTTGGTCTCGTGCGTTACATGCCTCGAGTTTCGTTGTGTGTTTGCGGTCTGTTGGCCCTGACGGCCCGGGTCGGGCGCGTCAGAGCTGTGTAACGCGCCTAGTGTAGGCCGTTACGTGCCTTGTGCGTTTAGGTGTTAGTTAGGGCGGTGTGTGTGTGACGGCTCCCCTGTGACCGTCACGTATGTGTGACGCGTCTGCGTTAGACCGTCACGGTTGGAGTGTAACGGCCTGAGCTAGACCGTCACATTCGTGTAACGGTCTAGGGGTGGTGCGTTACAATCCTTCTGCCCCGATTGCCGTCGTTTTGGTTTCTACTTGTCTTGGCTTTTCCTTGTGGTCTACCCGCTGTCCCGTGGATGTCTCCTAATTCCTATGAGGGCTAAGACTACGTTGTAAGGTAGCCAGGAGTATTCTTGCTTGTGGTAGGATTCTCTATCCTACTCTTGTGTGTGTCTTTGGTCGGGTTCCGGTCAACCCGGGGTGACCCAGCGGTTGACGGGCGACCTTGTGTGTGGGTGTCTTGGCGCTTTCGTCCAGTCTGAGACGCTGGTTCTGGATGTCTCGAGGTGTTGTTACCTCGGTCCGTGTGTCCAGGCGTGTCTGAGGGTCTTCGGTGTTCCCTCGGGTCACCGTGAGTTGTTTTCTACGGAGTGTCGTTTCTTGTGGCTTAGGATTAGACCGATTGGCGGCTTGTTCCGCTGTCTGTGACGATCTGAGTCTGTTGGCAGTTTCCGTACTGCCGGTGGTGCTTCGTAGTACGTGTGACAGCGTGTCTGCCTGTCACTACTCTAGCACTTGTGCTCGGAGTTTTTTGTTTTGTACGCCTCTGATTGTTTTTGCCCTAGGCCTTTGAGTGCCAACTCGCCTGGTGATGGCGGAGGGGTGTTCTCGAGACACGTTTTGTAAGCTAGTTCCGTGGGCTCCCAGCCAACGGTAGCGTCCTATCGAGGGTGAAAACTAGCTGGAGTACCTGGCTTAGGCTAGAGCCAGTGTGTGCACACGTGGTCAGGGACTAAGGACTTACATCGACGGGCGTGACCCTGACTGGTTACTTGATGCTGTTTGGTTCTGTGCGGGTGTCTGTGACTCTACCGTGGCTTCAGCGGTATTGCAGACGAGACACTCGTAGCGCAGCATAAGACGTCTGTGGACGCAGCTGGCCGTTGCTCTGGTGGGGAGGTGCGTCCGTGTGTGACGCATGGCTCTCCACTGCTCTTCGCGTTTCTTGCGCGTCGTGACCTTTCTGGGTTGGCCTTTCCGTGGCTGCACCCGAGGTCAGTGTCCTGTCACATGCATGATGTCCTGATCCTGCATGGGACTGTATGAACGACATTCTAGTCGTGTTTGTGTGATCGAGTCTGTCAGTCATCTGTGCGGTCTTTTCTAGACCTTTTTGTCTATTCTTGCAGGTCTTTGTCTTAGACCTGGTGTTGGGTCGGCAGATTGGTAACTTCTGACTTTGTTTGATCAGAGTCGCCCTTTTGTTGCTGCTTGGAGTAGTCTGGGGTGCCGAGGTTAGTTCGGCCGCCACTTGTCTGGCGCGGGTTCTTCCCCTCTCTTACTTGTTCCCTACTCCTACTTGCCGTCTTTTTACTACTGCTTGTAGCGTAGTCTTATAGCTTTGTAGTGTAGTTTTCCTGCTTTACTACACCTGCTGTTTTCGTTGTTGTTGTTGTTCCGTGTTAATGCGTGTTTTTCAGTGGGGATCCACGTGACCCCTACTAAGCCAGTGACACGTGGCTCACCCCTACTTTTCAGGTGGGGTGACGTTGTACGTTCTGCTTCCGCGTGGTTCCTGGAGTGCATGCTCGTTGCGTGCCGTTGCCGCCAGCTGGTACCTGCGTCGGGCTTCCCCCGACCTTTTGGTACGTCTTTCCTTTCTGTCGACTGTACTGTGCTAGACTTGTTGTCTTCACCTTTGGACTGACTCTGGGATATAATTGATATTTTGAAACTGTTAATTAAAAAGTAATTTTATTTCTGCTACTTTAGCGAACCGATCTAATGAAATTTAATTGCTTCTGTTATATCTTTGTGGCTTCAATGTACTCTACACATGCCTTTTTTCCCTTCGGAGCTTTCCTGCTCTTGGGAGGCCTCGCGGGTTCCAAGTGGTATCACGTGTATTCGGTAGTCCTACCAGGTATACCTGGTATCCGGAATCCGGGTCGCTACAGCGGGGGTCTGCGACTCTACCGTGGCTTCAGCGGTATTGTAGGCGAGACGCTTGTGGCGCAGCATAAGACGTCTGTGGACGCAGCTGGCCGTTGCTCTGGTGGGGAGGTGCGTCCGTCTGTGATGCGTGGCTCTCCACTGCTCTTTGCGTTTCTTGCGCGTCGTGACCTTTCTGAGTTAGCCCTCTTGTGGCCCTACTCGAGGTCAGTGTGGTGTGCACGACTTTCTAGTCGTGGGTGTGTCGTTGAGTCTGTCGATCGTCTGCGTGGGTCTTTTCTAGACCTTTTGTCGGTCCTTGCAGGTCTTCGTCTTAGGCATGGTGCCGTGTTGGCAGATCGGTAACTTCTGACTTTGCTAGATCAGAGTCGCCCTTCTGTCACTGTTTGGAGTAGCTTGGGGTGCCGAGGTTAGTTCGGCCATCGCTTGTCTGGCCCTCTTCCCCTTTCTTACTTGTTCCCTACTCCTACTCCCCGTCTGTTCTCTACTGCTTCTAGAGTAGCTTTACAGCTTTGTAGTGTAGTTTTCCCGCTTTGCTACACCTACTGTTCTTCCTGTTTTTTTGTGTTCCGTGTTACTGCGTGTTTTTCAGTGGGGATCCGCGTGACCCCTACTGAGCCAGTGACACGAGGCTCACCCCTGCTTTTCAGGTGGGGTGACATCGTTCGTTCTGCTTCCGCGTGGTTCCTGGTGCGCTTGCTCGTAGCGCGTGTCGTTGTGGCCAGCTGGTACCTGCGTCGGGCTTCCCCCGACTTCTCGGTACGTCTTTCCTTTCTGTCGACTGTACTGTGCTAGACTTGATGTCTTTAGCTTTAGACTTGACTCCGGTGTATAATTGTTTAATTGAACTGTTAATTAAAAAGTAATTTTATTTCTGCAACTTTAGCAAACCGCTCTAATGAAATTTAAATGCTTCTGTTATATCTCTGTGGCTTCAATGTACTCTACACATGCCTTTATCCCTTCGGAGCTTTCCCGCTCTTGGGAGGCCTCGCGGGTTCCAAGTGGTATCACGTGTATTCGGTAGTCCTACCGGGTGTACCTGGTATCCGGGATCCGGGTCGCTACAATCATGATCTTGAAATTATCTTGTTATCTTGAAATTACTTGGAAATTCCTTATACAAAATTTCATACTTGAAATTCATGATCAATTACTTCATGACATGAATTATTAAATTGTTAAATACTTGAAGATTGCCTGGCTTTAGAGATATAAAATCCTACTGAGCTTTTTGCTCACCCTACGTTTTGGTTAATTGTTGCAGGAAATGGAAATGAACAAGGGATTGGACAAGAGTGAATGAGTGTTTTCTTTTCCCTAGGATTTATGTCGATCATTAGTATTTTTACAAGGTTTATGTATTTGGAAAATTTGGAAGATTGTATCATGCCTTATGGCTTATAAATTAGTGATGTAAACTTTTATTTTGATGGAATAAAATTAGCAATTTCATCTTAGCTCTCTATCTTTAGAATTAAATTTGCACATGCTCTGACCGACAAGAGTGCCACGTAACTGCTCGCGTCTCGATTTTCCGCGTCGGGGTGTGACAGTTTTAGTGGTATAAGAGCCTAGGTTACATAAAACCTAGGATTCTTAAAACTTAGGTTTCCCTTGATAGAAACTTGGATATAAATTTAAACCTTCCCGATAAGATTGGGTAGAAACACGGGTTAAGTTTTAAAAAGAATGAATTATCAAGAAATAAATACCAAGGAAAAATGATTAAACCCTGTAACTATGGTTTCATGCTAAATCTCGCAAATGACCGTCGAGAGAGCGCACTAGCGCGAGATGCAACGCATTGTCCAAGGACTAACACAAGCCTTGCAAGAAGTTACGCAAGGTGGAGCACGGCATGAAGTCGGGGATTTACATCGAAAATTCCAAATGATGAATCCCCCGAAGTTTAGTGGATCTACTGACCCAGATGAAGCGGAGAATTGGGTGCAAGAAGTAGAGAGAACCATTAAAGTAATGCAATGCACCGATGAAGAGAAGGTACTATTAGGGACCTATCAACTAGAAAAGGATGCCCGAGCATGGTGGGTATCCGTCGAAGCGATCTTACGTAATGAACAAATTACATGGGACGAGTTCTTAGAACATTTTAATGAGAAGTATTTCTCAGAAAGAAACCGCGAGAATAAGGCCATGGAGTTCGCGACATTAAAATAATGTAGCTTATCTGTAGCAAATTATGAAGCGACATTTTCTAGATTAGCTCGGTATGCCCCACACCTAGTTTGTACGGAGAAAATGAGAGCAAGAAGATTTATGAATGGATTAAAGGTGGAACTCATTCCTCGATTGGCTCCATTGGAGATTCAAACTTATACAGAAATGGTTAGGAAAGCACAAATTCTAGAAGATGCTATGAATATGGTGGAGCGAATCAAAGGTAAAGTCGCCAAGAATGAGTTAGTCTATGGGTCCAAGAGCGAGGAAACTGTGAATGACAAGAAGAGGTTAAATGGAGGTAACGATTTCCGTAAGGACAAGAAGCCCTAGAATAATGATCAACAAATTATTCCGATCAAGGAAAAATGCGAGCATTGAAAGAAAGGAAGGCACAACACAGATGAATGTTGGTATAAACTTGGGAATTGCATCCGTTGCGGAAGCATGGATCATAAAATTGCCCGTTGTCCACTCTTAAAGAAAGGAGCGCCGCAATCATTGGAAGGTAACCTTATAAACCTATCTCGTCTATGATGGCATAGTTTAGAAATTGTGATCTTAGCACTTAGCATGTTATGAAAATGATCTAGTTAGAATGCATAGTTTTGATATGGTAATTTTACCCTACTATTACGGAAAGAAAATCATGTGAATTTGGGGACCAAATTCTTTTAAGTGGGGGAGGATGTAGAAACTCGATAATTTAAAATGAGAAATATTTTTTTTAAATAAATTATACAATAAGAAAAGATTAGTAGAAACCCGATAATTAAATAAAATGAGAATGATTAATTTACATTTTTACTAGGTGAAATAAAGTGGATTATTCAATTTACTTGAATTTACTTAAGGTAAAGTGAAAAATAAATGCTTTAACCCTTAGATAAATCATAGAAAGCCCAATAAAAGTCCATGTAATGGACTAGGATCATAATTGGCCCATTGTATAATCCATAATGGGCTAGATTAGTGGTTAAATGATTAATAAAGGATAATTAGACCTTAAATTCGTAACACATGTTAAATGCCTTTTGAAAAGGATTATAATAACCCCATTTCTAGAAGATTGACTCAAGAATCAACCCATACCTAACAGCCCACCTTGGACCAGCCGTTTTTACATTGTTTTCACACATAAGATGGGCTAGATTAAGAAGAGAAATGTCATTTTTCTTCTATTTCGGACTTAATGGGTTTGGTGGAATTAGCAAGGAATCTTGACAAATTTGGCCATGTTTTGGCTATAAATAGAGCCTCATTCGACCCTTAAACCATCCCTGCAAGTTAAGTCTATGCTGCTACGAAGATTTGTCGAGATTTGAAGGAGGAATTGGAAGATCAAAGGGTTTTCTTGTTATTTGGGGATATTCATTAGATCCGACAAAAGGTAGGTGTCTCTCAGGCTAAACTCTAATTAAATCATGCCATCTTGTTCATTTTTCTGTCCTCTCTCCATTGATAGCTCATTTATTAAATTTCGTTATGAAATGAGCAAGTTATGGTCATTTTATTGGAGGGTATTCCCGTTTTTCATCAGGTCCAGAACGTGCTATACCTAAGTAGCGCGTTATGAACGTGCCATCCTGACTCAGCGTGTTCTTCATGAACGCGCTAGTCTTGGCTAGCGCGTTTATACCCTTAACCTTAGATGACCAGAAATCAAAAGTATAATATTTCTAATATATATATAATACCTACAGTGTTTATATATATATCAGGAGTCTATTTCTATTATGATTTATACAGAACCTATCTCTTTCATTTAATTTTCAAAATTTTTAAATATATACATCTGTTCATGAACGTGCTAGTCTCGGCTAGCGTGTTCATACTTTTAAACTCGGATGACCAGAAATCAAAAGTATAATATTTCTAATATATATATATACATAATACCTAAAGTGTGTATATATATATCAAGAGTCTATATCTATTATGGTTTATACCGAACATATCTCTTTCATTTAGTTTTCAAAATTTTTAAATATATACATCTGTTTCATACTTTTAAACTCGGATGACCAGAAATCAAAAGTATAATATTTCTAATATATATATATAATACCTAAAGTGTTTATATATATATCAGGACTCTATATCAATTATGGTTTATACCGAACATATCTCTTTCATTTAGTTTTTAAAATTTTTAAATATATACATCTATTCATGAACGCGCTAGTCTCGGCTAGCGCGTTCATACTTTTAAACCCGGATGACCAGGGGTCAAAATTATAATATTTCTAATATATATATATATATATATATATATATATATATATAATACCTAAAGTGTTTATATATATATATCAGGAGTCTATATCTCTTATGGTTTATACAGAACCTATCCATTTCATTTAGTTTTTAAAAATTTTAAATATATACATATGTTCCTGAATGTGCCACTCTTGACTAGCGCGTTCTTCATGAACGCGCTAGTCTCGGCGGCGAGCGCGTTCATAAAAATTTTCCCCAAAACTTTGGTGATCAAAAATATAATATTTTGAATATATATATACTGTATTTATGTATGCTATATGAACGCGACCCTGAGCTATAGCGCGTTCACAGACAGTAACATCTTTTTTAACCTATAACTATTCTATTTTTTTATCATAGTGATGTACGAAAATTATTTCATAATGTAAAAAAGTATTTTCTATCATATTGATGTATAAAAAACTACTTTCAGCATGTTAAATCTATTTTCTTATCATATGGTTAATTAATGTATGATTAAATACTAATATCTAAACTCATGATTTTTATTCATAAACATATATTTCCATAACTAAAACTTGATGTTTTATGAGTCTGAGATTAAGCTAAGATATTTAAAAATAAAACCACTATCTTAATGTTTCTTCCTACTTACCATTCATTTTTGAATTCTACGACTTAATGTCGTTAAACATGATGCTTAAAATGCGTTTTCCACTCTCCTTTGTAAATTATCACAATTTTTGCCAGATCTGTACTTGTTTACAAATGAGTTTGTTCTTGAAATTCTTTGGCCATATTGTGGAATTATATAGAAAAAAATGTCAGGGGATATGGGTCGCAATGAAATGACATTTAAATGCTAGTGTATAAAGGGGTTCTGATCTGATCCCACGGGCGAGGCAAAGTCCAAAAATAAATCGGTATTATAATGATCAGGTGCTGGCATTCACCAATATAGGGTCTATTACAGTTAGGGACAATCATACTGTCGTGAGAACCCCTAAGTGTGTAGCTAAATAGTGATATTCCATGAGGGACTGTCATATCGTCGTGATCTCCCCTTAGTGCTTTGGCCAATCCTACTGAGTGTTAGTAGAAGTGATTGCTCTACTTCTATATTGTTATTACTTAAAGATTCATCATAAATATCCTTGTAGAAGTAATTATTCTACTTCTATATTATTTAAAGTTCAAGTGATTGCTCTACTTCGATATTGCTTAAAAGTTCATCATGAAAGTTCTTAAATTATCTTAATGATAGTACCCATTGTCTCATCATGAAAGTTCTTGATATATTCTTGGAAATGACCATCGTCTTGTCTACTATCATGATCTTGAAATTATCTTGTTATCTTGAAATTACTTGGAAATTTCTTATACAAAATTTCATACTTGAAATTCATGATCAATTACTTCATGACATGAATTATTAAATTGTTAAATACTTGAAGATTGCCTGGCTTTAGAGATATAAAATTCTACTGAGCTTTTTGCTCACCCTACGTTTTGGTTAATTGTTGCTGGAAATGGAAATGAACAAGGGATTGGACAAGAGTGAATGAGTGTTTTCTGATGGGAATCGACACCGAGCCTGTACCTTTTTTATTACATTTATGTCCTTTTAGTTTGTGTTTATATCCACGGGAAAGTATACGCGCAATTGTACGGCTTTATCGGCCAATGCGTCACTCCCGTAGATTGTGTGGGTTTCTATGCAATTTATCAGTAGGACCAGCAAGGGGGCCCTCAGCCCTTTCCCATTGGTCCATGTAATCTTGTGGGGCTGGTCAACCATCCTAGGTGGACATCTAGAAGGTTGGACTAGTCATATGCCACATGGGTAGACAAGTGGCCCATTTTGTCCAAGGTAGTCCACCAACCATTCAACCTTACATATAGTCAAGGGGGCGCCCCATTCCACTAGGATTAGTTTATATTTTTTGTGTGTGATTCACACTTAATCCCAGCCCTTGATTCCCCTTCCCTAGATCTAAGGGTCCACGTTGTATTTGATGTAAGTCATATAAAATGTTGTATTTTCATATGAAATTCAATGAAAAATCAGAATTTTTGTGTGTAAGCAACGAGCTTGGTGCGCCCCTCTCTCCTCCCCTGCTGTTCTTCCCTCTCCAACCCCAAGTTCTAGAGTGATTCTACCTTCTATCATCCCCTCTCAACCTTCGGTGATCGTCTGTGCCGCCGCCGCCGCCGTTCGTGCCGCCATCGAGCCGCCTCTGCAGTTCTATCTTCATCCGACCACAGCAGCTTCCACGAATTGTCTGTCTCAGCCACGAGCTTGGATTGATCTGAATTTTTTATGGTGTTTTCAGCCCTTGCATCCCAAGATCCACCTAAATGTTCATGCCATAATTCCATCGTTTAGTATTTTTACATTTTCTTCCAATCTGTCATCCCAGATCTGCCAGGTTTCTGTCTACAGTGACAGAACCTCTGAGTTCTCCCTATCGGACCATCTTTTTGATTTATTCAAACCCTCTCAATTTTAATGGGAGTTCTATCCATCACCCCCTACCTCCACAAATTTTCTTAATTTTTTATCAGCCTTCTATCTATTTTTAGAAATTCATGTTCTTCCTCTGATACAGTGTTTTTAGTCAGATCCCAGATCCGACCACCCTCCATTTCCAAAATCAGAACAAATCACCACCACTTCCAAATCCAGATCCAAAAATATTCCTGGTTTCCTTGTTCAATTTCCTACAACCTTGCTGAAGAACACATCTTCAAATTCGGACATCTACTTTACGGTCAAAGGCAATCAACAGGAAAGTTCTCTGCAGATCTGAGTCTTCAGTTACTGTACAATAGCAGCATATAAAATTCGCCAACACAAAGTAAAAATATGGTGAATTTTTATGAAGGCCACTCGATTGTAGTACTTCGAAGCAGCTTTCCAACGGCTCTGATCTCGTCGCATTCCGACACCGGTGCTGATCGCAGCGTCCGTTCCCGCCGGAGCGCGCGCTGAAATACAGAACCGGCAGATTTCCGATCTGTTTTTCGGACCGGTGCCGAACGGAGCCGCCCGGCCTCCGGCCGGCGAACCAGCATGCCGCCAGCCCGGGGAGCGCTTCTCCAAGTGTCTCCACTATAGCGGTACCACCGGGTCCCACACGGCCCCTCCGGACAGCACGTGGGCCCCACGGTCGTGAACACGCGTGTAGCTGAATCAACACATGAAGCTGCCCGTCAACCCGAATTCGGTCCTCCCGGGCCCATTTGTATAGCCCTTTACCTCTCTGTGTGGAGTGGGCATGTTCCCATTGCTGTAATTATTGTGTGTTAAGTTTCCCGGGAGTACGAGTTTTCGGCCGGGTCCGTCTTCCCCACGCCGAGCGCGTGGAGGTATCGTTCTCGCTCCCTACACTCGGCATTTGCTTATTTTCATATATACTTGTTTATGCCGCTGCTAGAGAGCATGCTTTAGGTCCGTTAGCTCGCTATATTATCATTCACTGCTGCTGCGAGAGAGTGCGAGACCGTCCCGTGACCCGATCCGGGCACACGAGAGAGCCGATCACCCTAGATCACTGCCGGTTTCTCAACCGCGCACGTCCGACGCTTCCCTCGTTAAGGGGCAGTCACGAGCTTGTCGTGTCCGTGGTCTTGTCCCGCATCATTTTCTTTTCCCCAGGATTTATGTAGATCATTAGTATTTTTACAAGGTTTATGTATTTGAAAAATTTGGAAGACTGTATCATGCCTTATGGCTTATAAATTAGTGATGTAAACCTTTATTTTGATGGAATAAAATTAGCAATTTCATCTTAGCTCTCTATCTTTAGAATTAAATTTGTACATGCTCTGATCGACACGAGTGCCTCGTAACTGCTCGCGTCTCGATTTTCCGCGTCGGGGCGTGACACTATAACTCTTCCTTGTTGCATTAAGACACATCCGAGGCCAATGCAAGATGCATCGGTGTATACCTCAAACTTCTCTCGTTCAATAGGTAAAGCTAAGACCGGGGCAATAGTTAGGTGATCCTTGAGAGCTTGAAAGCTTATTTCACATTCCTTGCTCTATTCATAACGGATCCCCTTGCGAGTTAGCCTAGTGAGTGGAACGGCGATCTTGGAAAAAATTTTGATGAATCGCCTACAATAGCCCACAAGACCCAAGAAACTACGGATCTCGCTAGCATTGGTCGGTCTTTCCCAATTCCTTACAGCTTCAACTTTTGCTGGATCGACAGATAGTCCATCCTTCGAAATCACATGTCCTAGGAAGGATACTTCTTCCAGCCAGAATTCACACTTACTGAGCTTTGCATATAATTGATTTATCCTCAATATCTTTAATGCAATCTGCAAATGCTCCTCATGCTCTTCCTTGGTCTTTGAATATATCAATATATCATCAATGAAAACCACCACGAACTGATCTAGATGAGGCATGAATATACTATTCATTAACTGCATAAAGGCTGCAGGGGCATTGATGTAACACCACCCTTGGACCTATTTTGCAAGTATTCAAGTTGGGCAGCGGACTTACACTAGCGAGCTCACTCGCTTGGCGTACATTAGTGCCCGAAGGCAACTTGGCGATGATGGAGAGTGTCCGAGGCGGGTCCTTGAGGCTCCAAAGGTTGGCTAGCTTGGGGAGAACCCCAAATGGGCCTGTGATGCCCAAATCATGGGCGGCCAGCACACCAAGGGTGTGGGATGTAATGGTTCACTCACAACTCGCCCGTGGTGGTCACTCACGGCACTAGCAATTTAGGGCCGAGCTCTCATTCACCGTCCGATGAAACAATGGCGATAATACTATGCTAGCAATGAATTGAAACCAGCCAAGAGAGGGACCGAGGCTCACCTAGCCGGCGTGAAGACGCCGACTCCGGCCGGAGACGGGGGCGAGCAGGAAAGTGTGGGTATGCACCCGTACGCCGCGCCGATGATGCTTCAAACCTGAAATTTAAGATTTACATGCACTACGCCCCTTGCAAGGGGGTTGGACTAGGGGTGGGGGTTCAAATTACAACCAAAATATTCCTCCACGTAGGGAGGGGCCTTCAGCCGGCCAAGCGGGGAGGGGAGAAATGGGGAAAGTATGCCGAATGAAGACCGAGATCGGTTCAGTCTTCTCTCTGCGAGTGCTGACAATTGGTCGAAGATGTTGCTGTTGTGACTTCCCCCGAATTTTGTTTGGGACGAAACCACTTGGAGAATCTTTGTATCTGGAACAGGGTGACTCCAGAATTTTGTAAATTTCTTCAGGCACCTCTGCTGGTCGGGATGGGGGCTTGAACAGGGTGGCAGACCCTTGGATCTGACAGTTTCAGGTTCCCAACAGCAGTAAGAAGATGGTTCCACGACCGCTCCCGAGCTCAGAATCAGGTACCGCTGAAGTCGTTGGAACCTTTAACGAGTCCTCTTCGAAGCAAGACTGACGGGGATGCCAGCTGATGTCGGTGCAGACTGAGTGGAGGTAGATCCGAGCGCATGGAGGAAGAAATTAATAACTCTTGCGAACGGATGCCGATTGGAGTTCCGCCTCTTGATTTTGAAAGTAGTCAGGTCGAAGAAGATCTTTGCAGAAGAGCTTTTATCCTGATTCACGCTGGATTTATCGTGGCAGAGCTTCCAATCACGTTCATGTGCTCTGTCAGGAGAGCTTCGCGCAGTCGAGGGAGAACGGCTCTTCCGGGCAGCTCGGTGCTCGGACGACAACGAAACTACCGCCGTTACGAAGAAGGCAGGCAGACGCTTCCGTGGGTACCTCTTGGCCCTTCAGATTCATGGGGAGGTGGTCGGGGTGGCCGCTGCTAGCAGGTGATCCTCTGCAGGTCGCCAGTCTAGATGGTGGAAGATGGGGGTGATGGAGAAGAATAATGGTAGAGTGGAGGAGATGAGAGAGAGGGGGGGGCGACCTAGGGCTGTGGAGGGAAGGGGGATTTCGAAATTCAAAGGCCTAGGGAGGTGGAGGGGTGCTTGGGGTAGTGGGAAGGGTGCTTGGGAATGTGGGAGGGGTAGTTGGGGGTTGGGTGGTGAGGAGAGGATTGGTGGAGGGGGTCTTGGGAAGGGGGGGAGTATTGATGAGGGTTGTGGGGAATGGGAAGAGGCTTTAATGGGGTAGGTGGGGAGTGGAGGTGGTTGGGAAGGGAGGAGAGAGAAAAATTTCAAAATTGGGGTGGGGAGGAGAGAGAATGGGGTTCGCCCCCTTTAGAGAGAGAGAGAAGAGAGAGAGAGAGAGGGGGGGAATCCACCCCAATAGAGAGAGAGATAATGAGAGAGAGGTCTAGTGGGATTTGGAATTCTGGATTTCAATATTCATGCAAAAGTTGTTACATATAAGATGAGTGGGGGCCTATTTATAGGCATTGGACTTTTCCTAGGACGAAAATGACCCTGACTAAAGAACTATTGACCAAGCACTCCAATGGAGGGGCGCCCCTGGGCCTAGCCCATTAGTTGGACCCAATAGCCTAACAAACCAACACAATGACACAAGACTTTGGTAGATAACCTACTAACCTAGGTACATGACTCAAATAAAGGGAAAATTACATGATGATGACTCAAATAAAATATAAAAATTACATGACTAGACTCATAAAATTATGACGAACACAATGGCGCACACTGATGAGCAATCCGAGCCTCAAAAAAAAGTGGAGGGGCGAGGGATGCCCCCATCAGGCATTGGTTAGTCCAAAGGGCATAATAACAAATTCATAGTGCCCATACCTGCTCCTGAACGCGGTCTTATGAATGTC
This sequence comes from Amorphophallus konjac, assembly GCA_022559845.1. Lineage (NCBI taxonomy): Eukaryota > Viridiplantae > Streptophyta > Magnoliopsida > Alismatales > Araceae > Amorphophallus > Amorphophallus konjac. The sequence continues at coordinate 168,377,634 of CM040120.1, read as the reverse complement.
CTAATCTTTGATCCTTAGTTGGTGATATCCTGACCTGAGATCGATCTTTGAGAAATACTTGGATCCAGATATTTGATCAAATAACTCATCGATTCTCGGTAGTGGATATTTATTCTTGATAGTGAGATGATTCAACTATCGATAGTCGATGCATAACCTCATGGATCCATCCTTTTTCTTCACAAATAGTATAGGTGCTCCCCATGGGGAAGTACTCGGGCTAATAAATCCTTTCTTAAGAAGCTCCATCAATTGTTATTTTAACTCCTTGAGTTCGGCAGGGGACATCTTATATGGTGTCTTAGAAACTGGACCAGCACCAGGGACCAAGTCGATGGTGAAGGCCACTTCTCTTTGTGGGGGTAGTCCAGGCAAATCTTCCGGAAACACGTCCGAAAAGTCTTGCACAACAGGGATGTGTTCTAGCTTAGTCTCCTTAGTTTCCTTCATGGTGACAAAAGTAAGGAAAGATATACATCATTTCCTTATTAGCTTGCTAGCTCGGAGGGCCAAAATAAGAGGTGACTTGCTCCGACTTTAAGGGCTAGTATAGACCAGTTCCGGGAATTCCTTGAAAGTAACCTTGTTGTTACGGCAATCAACAGTTGCCTGGTACTTGGATAACCAATCAGCTCCTAATATGATATCATAGTCCTTCATATCTAGGCATATGAGGTCGATAGGGAGGTTTCTTCCTTTAACCAAGACTTCACAATTTTGGTAATGGTGAGCAATATCGGCCTCATTTCCAAGAGGAGTTGAGATAACGAATTTTTATCCACTCCGGTTCCATAGGTAGCGAGTCAGCAAACTTCTTGGAGACAAAAGAATGCGATGCACCAGTATCAAATAAGACATGTGCAGACTTGGAACAAACTTGCAGCATACCTTCCACTAGTCAACCCTCGTCTTGATCTGCCTCCTTAATAGCTTGGAGACGTGCATTCTTCATCACCTGGCGTTTTCCATCACCGGCTTGATCATTGAGCAACGGGCAATCGGGAATCCGATGATCACGGCTCCCACAGCAGAGACAAGCTCCAACTTTTCCTCTAACACTCATCAGCCTTATGTCCGACCTTGTCACAATGTTTACATATCACTTTGGAAGGTGTGGTGGTGATGGAGAAAGGTTTGGTCTTCTTGAACTTTTGCTCTTGGGAGGGAGTACCTCCATTACTTGGCCTCTTCTTATTGAAATTGGGTTTGAAGGAACCAGAACTAGTGACCTGTTCCTTCTTATCTTTTCCACAAATCCTATCAGATAGTTCCGTGGCATCTTCTAGTAACTGGGCTCGTCGTATCATCTCCGAATAAACTTGTATATCCATTGGCGCCAGTTGTGTGATATATTGGGGCCTGAGCCCATTAAGAAATCTCCTAGCTTTCATCTTCTCGGTACTGACTAGATGCTTAGCATACCGGGACAACCTAGAGAATTGTGCCTCATACTCAGCTACGGACACCGATCATTGCTTAACTGCGGCGAACTCGGTAGCTTTCTTCTCTTGGACTCGGTCAGAGAAATACTTTGTCACTCCCCGAGCGCGGAAGATACCCGGAGGTGCGCGACGTGTCTATATCAATCATGTCAATCAGAGTGGTCGTGTATTTGACACAAAGACAGAGATGCGCAAAATAGCAAGATAACCCAATCCTTTATTCCTTTATAATAGACTATTACAAATCCAATACTCTGTTTAATAAAAAGAAAAGTACATAGTTGACTCAAGAAACTATAGAAAAGACTAGATGACATTTGAGCAGCTCTAGCACTTTCACTCATGACCATTCCCATCCGATTAACTTCCATCGTCGTCGGACTTACCTGAAAAGTAAAAAGGGACAAACGGGATGAGCGAACGCTCAGTAGGAAATTATATCTCAAGTACTAGCAAGGGGTTTAAGTAATTACATTTTCATGAATGCAATAAAGCTATGCATGCTCGCATAAAACGACAAGATAGAGAGAATGTAATATCAAGGACATAAGATGAACTTAATCATGAACTTTCAACAAGATAACAAGTTTATTCAAGATATTCAAGCAAGTACGTTTAACAAGTCATGTCAAGAACTTTGGCTATCATGTATCAAGCAAGTAAATTACCCTTTTGCGGGCCACGCATTTCATGTCAAGTCAAGTACGATTCAAGTACAAGATGTGTGTGGAATGTCCAATCAAGCAAGTTAAGTACTCGGTATAATGCCAGATACCTTATCATTTTAACTCCCATGGGCACAAGTACTTTCGGGTGCTCCTCCCAGGACCAGATCGGGCCCTATATGCGCAGGCATTTATCATGTATTTTTGACATCCACTCTTATTTATATAGCCAATATAGAATTTCATCAATCAAGCTTGTAGACATGTATGACAACTTGGATAGAATAGAGTCCAAAATATGACAAAGGACATAGAATGGCGATAATAACGGTATAATCACGATATCGATAAAAATCTAGGTAGAATATGGTTCCCTTAACTTAGGTACCATGACAAATCAGTATGGACATTCTTTATATAGAATTGAGGTCCACATGAACAGTATATCAAAGTAAGATACCCTCATTCTTATCATAGAATTGAGGTTTTACAAGAATGACATGATATGGCATGATATCATCATCCCATTAAGAATTTTCTTATGATATACTCTTTGTATAAACATAAGGGCCGGTATACCATGTTTCTTTAGATTGACATGGCAAGGATCGTGTAATGGGTTTTTAGGGTACAACCAGCTCAGTCGGCCTTGAGGGAATCCAAGGCTACGAGGAGTCTTACGGAGGTCTCTATGACTAACTCGCTAGTCCAAAGGAACGGAATGTCCAGTGGAGAGCTTGTATGTCAATGAGAGTTGAGTGTGATCGATAAAACAACGTGAAAAGTGGGACTATACTCACAGAGTGGAGAATAGTGCCGATATATATATTATATAGTATGAAACCATCGGTTAACAGAATCAGGATAAAAATCATTTTTACAGAAAATAACGACCTACGCTAAGTCGTTTCTCAAGTAAGTAACGCCTAACAGAAGGGCGTTTACACATGTTTCCATTTTGCAGAATTTTCAATATTTCAGTAATTCATCTAAAACGCGCCCTGGTTAGGGTCGTTTCTTCAAGATTTGACGACTACACCAGAAGGCGTCTTCTTATTTACATATTTGACATAATATAATAAATTTTCAGGAATTATCAAAAACGCGCCCTGGGTAGGGGCATTACTATTCAATTCTATTTTTCAGAATAGATAAATTTCAGGATTTTAACTGATAAACGCCCTAGGAAGGGGCATTACCTTTCAGATTCACGCCCTGATCGGGGGCGTTAACATATGGCAAACGACCTAGTCTAGGTCGTTAATTAAAGGAATTCAGGAATAAAATTTCAAGAGACATGATACATGGTCATCACAGGAAAATTAGCAGAATTTCATAGGTAGAGTCATGCAAGATATTAGAATCGATATCTCATATTTAATGAATTTTTAAACAGGATCAATTATTAATTACATGCGATTTTCATGAAAGTAACGCCTGCGTGCAGGGCGTCAAATGCGAAATTGACGACTTGGACAGGGTCGTTTATTGTAAATTAGCGCCCTTTACAGGGGCGTTTCTTTCAATAATATTCCAGAAACGAAAATAAAACTGTATGCATGCCATGCTTATATATATATCTTGCGTTATTTTCATTTGGGCTACAATAACTTGAGAAAATCCTACCTTTAAGAGTTAATTTGGACGACGACTTGAAGATTGATATGAAGAGAGGAAAAACTCTGTTGCTTAAACAGCAACCAATAATCTTAGCAGTATCAGCAGGAAGAAGTCTTTACGTTCAACGGATGAACCCCTTTCGACCGAACTTCCTACAGAGAAATACGAAGAAACATTAATATTTTCTTCATAATACCTGACCGAAGGTAAAGGAAAGAAGAACATTACCTTTGTTCTTCACAACGCCAATGCTTCTTCAACCTGGAAGAAGGAAGAAGGGTGAAGAATCATTAGTTCTTCATGTAGTCGAAACAGAGGTCAAAAGAAAATAAGAAGAACATATGTTCTTCACTTACCGTGCAGCAGCAGGTCGATCAAATGGGTTAGGGTTCGGCTGTTCAAGAGTCTTTATAGGATTTTGGGAAATCCTATTAGGGTTAGTGATCTTGTGAGGGTAACATATCCCTAATAGAGTCCTTACTCTAATAGACTCTTACTAGATTAACATGATCCTTCCCTGGATAAGCTCTGGGTTCGAACGGTTCACGAATGAATTAACGCCTTAGGTTAGGGTGTCCATTCTTGAATTGACGACCTTGTTTAGGTTGTTTATTAAGAAACGTCTTGGAGAAGGGCGTTCCTTGTTTTTAGAACACGCCCAAGATATGGGCGTTTCTTTTACTTGCCTATTTGGTCGCGTGAGAGTTGACGACCACATGTGTGGGCGTCCTTTCTTTAGTCACGCCATTTATAGAGGCGTTTCTTTTTAAATTAACGCCTTACTAAGAGGCGTTATTTGTACTTTGTTTATTATCTGTATTACTTCTGTAATATATATGTTTTTAATTTTATTTCAATATTCATTTATCAGGGTTGCTACACCCTCCCCCACTTAAAAAGAATTTGGTCCCCAAATTCCACATATATAATTATACACGTGGAGAGTGTAGAACATATACCTCTTAGAATAACTCGGGAAATCGTTTCTTCATAGATTCCTCGGTCTCCCATGTCGCTTCGTGTTCCGGATTCTTATTCCATTGCACCTTGAGCATGGGAATAACCTTATTCCTTAGAGCTCGTATTTCTCGATCCAAAATCTTCATAGGCTTTTGTTCATAGGTGAGATCTTTCTGGATCACCAGATCTCCATGTTCAATAATATGAGATGGATCGTGCACATACTTCTTCAACATAGATATGTGAAATACATTATGTACCTCGGATAATTGAGGAGGCAACGCGATGCGATAAACAACCTCGCCAACTCTTTCAAGTTTCTCAAATGGTCCGATGAATCTTGGCGTAAGCTTGCCCTTAACACCAAATCTTCGTATGCCACGTCCAGGCGATATCTTGAGAAATACATGATCTCCGATTTGGAATTCAAGATCTCTTCTTCTTGTATCAGCATAAGCCTTTTGTCTCGTCTGAGCAACTTGTAATCTTTCTCTGATTACTTGTATCTTCTCAGTTGTATCCCTTACCATGTCTGGACCTAACAGTTGTTTCTCTCCAACTTCGTTCCAGCATAAAGGTGATCGGCAACTCCTTCCATATAAAGCTTCGAAAGGTGCCATTTGGATACTAGCTTGGTAGCTATTATTATATGCAAATTCAACTAGAGGCAAATGATCGTGCCAGCTTCCACCAAAGTCAATGATGCACGCTCTTAGCATATCCTCAACAACTTGATTAACTCTCTCGGTCTGACCATCCGTTTGTGGGTGAAAAGCAGTACTAAAGTTGAGCCTTGTTCCCAACGAATATTGTAATCCCTTCCAAAAGTGAGAAGTAAATCGGGGATCTCTGTCAGACACGATTGAGACAGGAATTCCATGTATCCTGACTATTTCCTTGATGTATAGTGCAGCTAGTACATCAATTGACCATCGGCTCTTTATTGGCAAGAAATGCGCCGATTTAGTTAAACGGTCAATGATAACCCAGATTCCATCATGTCCTCCTTTCGATTTAGATAAACCCATGATGAAGTCCATACCAATATCCTCCCATTTCCACTTAGGAATATCTAGAGGGTGAAGTTTTCCAGCAGGCTTTTGGTGTTCCGCCTTGACCTGTTGGCAAGTGAGACAGCGTGATACATAGTCCGCTATTTCCCTTTTCATGTTGGGCCACCAAAAGTTCCTCTTTGCATCCTGGTACATTTTGGTTGATCCTGGATGAATAGTGTACCTTGATCGGTGAGCTTCATCTAAGATCTTCTCCTTTAATTCCGGACAGTCAGGTATACAAGTTCTACCTTTGAATAATAATCTTCCATCAGAAGTTAGTTGGAAATCAGATTGTCCCTCTAATCTTCCTTTGATTTCCACTAATATAGGATCATCATTCTGAAGTGCTTGTATCTCAGATAATAAATCTGACTGTATGCTTACATGAGATAATGTAATAAATTTGGATTCCGTGTCCAAGCTTATATTGAGCTCGGAGAATTGTTCAAGTAACCTCCATTCTTGTATCATACAATTGGCTATCATTGCTCTCGGCTTTCGACTAAGGGCATCCGCAACATAATTACCCTTTCCGGGATGGTATTGTATATTGAAGTCGAAGTCCTTGAGATATTCTAGCCAGCGTCTTTGTCTCGTGTTTAGCTCCTTTTGTGAAAATAGATATTTGAGACTTTTGTGATCTGAGTAGACAGTAAACTGCACTCCATATAAGTAGTGTCTCCATATCTTTAGGGCAAATACCACCGCGGCCAGTTCTAAGTCATGGACGGGGTAATTCTCCTCATGCTTCTTCAGTTGACGTGAAGAGTATGCTATGACTTTTCCTAGTTGCATTAGGACACATCCGAGGCCAATGCCAGAAGCATCTGTGTAGACCTCGAATTTCTCTCCTTCTATAGGTAGAGCTAACATCGGAGCTGTAGTGAGATGATCCTTGAGAGTTTGGAAACTTCTTTCACATTCCTCACTCCATTCATATCGGATCTCCTTACGAGTTAATCTTGTAAGTGGTACGGCGATCTTAGAGAAATCTTTGATGAATCGCCGATAATAGCCTGCAAGACCTAAGAAACTTCCGATCTCGCTTGCATTAGTGGGTCTTTCCCAGTTCCTTACAGCTTCAACTTTTGACGGATCTACAGATAATCCATCCTTTGATATGACATGTCCGAGAAAAGCCACTTCTTCCAGCCAGAACTCGCATTTACTGAGCTTAGCGTATAGTTGATTTGTCCTCAAGATTTGTAATGCAACCCTCAAATGCTCTTCATGTTCTTCCTTAGTCTTGGAATATATCAATATATCATCAATGGAAACTACCACAAATTGATCTAGATAAGGCCTGAATATGCTATTCATTAACTGCATAAAGGCAGCAGGGGCATTTGTTAGTCCAAAAGGCATAACAACAAATTCATAATGGCCATACCTGCTTCTGAATGCAGTCTTATGAATGTCATCATCCTTGATTCTTAATTGATGATATCCTGACCTGAGATCAATTTTGGAAAAATATTTGGATCCTGAAATCTGATCAAATAACTCATCGATTCTCGGCAGTGGATACTTGTTCTTGATAGTGAGATGATTCAACTGTCGATAGTCGATGCACAATCTCATGGATCCGTCCTTCTTCTTTACAAATAAGACTGGTGCTCCCCACGGGGAAGTACTTGGTCTAATAAACCCTTTTCGGATTAGTTCCATCAACTGCTCCTTCAACTCCTTGAGTTCAGCAGGGGACATTCTATATGGTGCCTTTGAAACTGGACCAGCACCAGGGACTAAGTCAATGGTGAAGGCCACTTCCCTTTGAGGGGGTAATCCCGGCAAATCTTCCGGAAATACGTCTGAAAATTCTTGCACTACCTGAATGTCTTCTATCTTAGTGTCCTTTGTTTCCTTAACTGTGACAAATGCAAGGAAGGATACACATCTTTTCCTGACGAGCTTGCTTGCTCGAAGAGCCGAAATAAGAGGGGATTTGTTCCGACTCTTGGGGCGAGAAAAGACTAATTCTGGAAAATCTTTAAAAGTAATTTAGCTATTGCGGCAATCAACCGTTGCATGGTATTTGGATAACCAGTCCGCTCCCAGTATAACATCATACTCCTTTAGATCGAGGCATATGAGATCTATAGGTAAATTCCTACCTTGAACCATTACCTCACAGTTTTGGTAGTGATGAGTAATATCATTTTCACTTCCAAGAGGAGTAGTTAGAACTATTTTTATCCATTCCGGTTCTAACGGTAACGGGTCGGTAAACTTCTTAGAAATAAAGGAATGCGATGCACCCGTATCAAATAAGACATAAGCACTTTTGGAACAAATTTTCACTAATCCGCCTTCTTCTTCAGGTTCGGTCTCCTGGATTGCATGAAGACGAGCATTCTTTGTCACCGGGCGTTTACCATCGCCGGCTTGGTCATTCATTAATGGACACTCGGGAATCCGATGCTCACGGCTTCCACAACGGAGACAAGCTCCTAATTTCCTCCAGCATTCTTCTGTCTTGTGACCAGCCTTGTCACAATGCTTGCATACTGTATTAGAAGGGGTAGTTGTGATAGAGAAGGGCTTGGATTTCTTGAACTTGGAATCTTGAGAGGATGAACCTCCATTATTGGGCCTCTTCTTAAAGTTGAGTTTGAAAGAACCCGAACTTGTGACTTGCTCCTTCTTATCTTTCCCACGGATCCTATCACATAGTTCCGTGGCATCTTCCAGTAATTGAGCTCGGCGCACTATTTCGGAATAAACTTGGATGTCCATAGGCGCCAGTTGAGTAATGTAGTGGGGCCTAAGCCCATTAAGAAATCTACGGGCTTTCATCTTCTCCGTGCTAATAAGATGCTTAGCATATCTAGACAACCTGGAGAACTGAGCTTCATAATCTGCTAATGATAAGGATCGTTGCTTTAATGCAGCGAATTCTGCAGCCTTCTTTTCTTGGACTCGGTCCGAGAAATATTTAGCATTGAAGTATTCCACAAATTCTTCCCATGTTACTTGAGTAGGATCGATGGTTGCTTCAATAGACTCCGACCAGCATCTAGCATCTTTCTCTAACTGGAATGTAGCTAAAAGAACTTTGTCCTGGTCTGTGCATTGCATGACACGGAATATGCGTTCGGTTTCCCGAACCCAATGCTCGGCATCGTCCGGATCGGTCGATCCCATAAACTTCGGGGGATTCATGTTCTTAAAGGCTTGGTGTAAGCTTCCAGCTCGTGGAGCACCACCTTGTGCTACCTGTTGTAGCACTTGGGTCATTCCTTGAAGGGTACGCTGCATGTTGCGCCATTGAGCACGTTCGGCAGCCATTATCCTACAATTACAATAACTATATTAGTACGTGATCGTATTTAAAGACTCGTACACTATGTTAAATTTAACCCTTGGTTCTACCCAATCTCACTGGTTTAAAGGTTCAAACTTATCCTTGGACTTGGGTTTTTCCTAGGAATTGAATACCCTAGGCTCTGATACCACAAAGACTGTCACGTCCCGAGCGCGGAAGATACCCGGAGGTGCGCGACGTGTCTATATCAATCATGTCAATCAGAGTGGTCGTGTATTCGACACAAAGACAGAGATGCGCAAAATAGCAAGATAACCCAATCCTTTATTCCTTTATAATAGACTATTACAAATCCAATACTCTGTTTAATAAAAGAAAAGTACATAGTTGACTCAAGAAACTATAGAAAAGACTAGATGACATTTGAGCAGCTCTAGCACTTTCACTCATGACCATTCCCATCCGATTGACTTCCATCGTCGTCGGACTTACCTGAAAAGTAAAAAGGGACAATCGGGATGAGCGAACGCTCAGTAGGAAATTATATCTCAAGTACTAGCAAGGGGTTTAAGTAATTACATTTTCATGAATGCAATAAAGCTATGCATGCTCGCATAAAACGACAAGATAGAGAGAATGTAATATCAAGGACATAAGATGAACTTAATCATGAACTTTCAACAAGATAACAAGTTTATTCAAGATATTCAAGCAAGTACGTTTAACAAGTCATGTCAAGAACTTTGGCTATCATGTATCAAGCAAGTAAATTACCCTTTTGCGGGCCACGCATTTCATGTCAAGTCAAGTACGATTCAAGTACAAGATGTGTGTGGAATGTCCAATCAAGCAAGTCAAGTACTCGGTATAATGCCAGATACCTTATCATTTTAACTCCCATGGGCACAAGTACTTTCGGGTGCTCCTCCCAGGACCAGATCGGGCCCTATATGCGCAGGCATTTATCATGTATTTTTGACATCCACTCTTATTTATATAGCCAATATAGAATTTCAATAATCAAGCTTGTAGACATGTATGACAACTTGGATAGAATAGAGTCCAAAATATGACGAAGGACATAGAATGGCGATAATAACGGTATAATCACGATATCGATAAAAATCTAGGTAGAATATGGTTCCCTTAACTTAGGTACCATGACAAATCAGTATGGACATTCTTTATATAGAATTGAGGTCCACATGAACAGTATATCAAAGTAAGATACCCTCATTCTTATCATAGAATTGAGGTTTTACAAGAATGACATGATATGGCATGATATCATCATCCCATTAAGAATTTTCTTATGATATACTCTTTGTATAAACATAAGGGCCGGTATACCATGTTTCTTTAGATTGACATGGCAAGGATCGTGTAATGGGTTTTTAGGGTACAACTAGCTCAGTCGGCCTTGAGGGAATCCAAGGCTACGAGGAGTCTTACGGAGGTCTCTATGACTAACTCGCTAGTCCAAAGGAACGGAATGTCCAGTGGAGAGCTTGTATGTCAATGAGAGTTGAGTGTGATCGATAAAACAACGTGAAAAGTGAGACTATACTCACGGAGTGGAGAATAGTGCCGATATATATATTATATAGTATGAAACCATCGGTTAACAGAATCAGGATAAAAATCATTTTTACAGAAAATAACGACCTACGCTAAGTCGTTTCTCAAGTAAGTAACGCCTAACAGAAGGGTGTTTACACATGTTTCCATTTTGCAGAATTTTTAATATTTCAGTAATTCATCTAAAACGTGCCCTGGTCAGGGTCGTTTCTTCAAGATTTGACGACTACACCAGAAGGCGTCTTCTTATTTACATATTTGACAGAATATAATAAATTTTCAGGAATTATCAAAAACGCGCCATGGGCAGGGGCGTTACTATTCAATTCTATTTTTCAGAATAGATAAATTTCAGGATTTTAACTGATAAACGCCCTAGGAAGGGGCGTTACCTTTCAGATTCACGACCTGATCGGGGGCGTTAACATATGGCAAACGACCTAGTCTAGGTCGTTAATTAAAGGAATTCAGGAATAAAATTTCAAGAGACATGATACATGGTCATCACAGGAAAATTAGCAGAATTTTATAGGTAGAGTCATGCAAGATATTAGAATCGATATCTCATATTTAATGAATTTTTAAACAGGATCAATTATTAATTACATGCGATTTTCATGAAAGTAACGCCTGCGTGCAGGGCGTCAAATGTGAAATTGACGACCTGGACAGGGTCGTTTATTATAAATTAGCGCCCTTTACAGGGGCGTTTCTTTAAATAATATTCCAGAAATGAAAATAAAACTGTATGCATGCCATGCTTATATATATATCTTGCGTTATTTTCATTTGGGCTACAATAACTTGAGAAAATTCTACCTTTAAGAGTTGATTTGGACGACGACTTGAAGATTGATATGAAGAGAGGAAAAACTCTGTTGCTTAAACAGCAACCAATAATCTTAGCAGTATCAGCAGGAAGAAGTCTTTACGTTCAACGGATGAACCCCTTTCGACCGAACTTCCTACAGAGAAATACGAAGAAACATTAATATTTTCTTCATAATACCTGACCGAAGGTAAAGGAAAGAAGAACATTACCTTTGTTCTTCACAACGCCAATGCTTCTTCAACCTGGAAGAAGGAAGAAGGGTGAAGAATCATTAGTTCTTCATGTAGTCGAAACAGAGGTCAAAAGAAAATAAGAAGAACATATGTTCTTCACTTACCGTGCAGCAGCAGGTCGATCAAATGGGTTAGGGTTCGGCTGTTCAAGAGTCTTTATAGGATTTTGGGAAATCCTATTAGGGTTAGTGATCTTGTGAGGGTAACATATCCCTAATAGAGTCCTTACTCTAATAGACTCTTACTAGATTAACATGATCCTTCCCTAGATAAGCTCTGGGTTCGAACGGTTCACGAATGGAATTAACGCCTTAGGTCAGGGCGTCCATTCTTGAATTGACGACCTTGTTTAGGCCGTTTATTAAGAAACGTCTTGGAGAAGGGTGTTCCTTGTTTTTAGAACACGCCCAAGATATGGGCGTTTCTTTTACTTGCCTATTTGGTCGCGTGAGAGTTGACGACCACATGTGTGGGCGTCCTTTCTTTAGTCACGCCGTTTATAGAGGCGTTTCTTTTTAAATTAACGCCTTACTAAGAGGCGTTATTTGTACTTTGTTTATTATCTGTATTACTTCTGTAATATATATGTTTTTAATTTTATTTCAATATTCATTTATCAGGGTTGCTACATACTTATTGTTGAAATATTCCACAAATTCTTCCCAAGTAACTTGGCCTTGCTCTAAGGTGGCTTCTACTGACTCCCACCAACATCGGGCGTCTCTCTCCAATTGAAATGTGGCTAATAAGACCTTCTCTTGGTCTGTGCATTGCATAACTCTAAAGATACACTCAGTCTCTTAGATCCAGTGCTCGGCATCATCCGGATCAGTGGATCCTATGAACTTAGGAGGGTTCATGTTCTTGAAGCTTTGGTGGAGATTTCCCGCTCTACGGTGTGCACCACCTTGTGCCACCTGTTGAAGTGTCTGCGTCATGCCTTGAATAGTACGTTGCATGTTACGCCATTGAGCACGTTCGGCAGCCATTGTCCAATAAGGATTTTAGATAACTAATTAATATGAGATTCGACCAAGAATTGAGTATCTAGATTACCTTGACCCATGGTTTTACCCAATCTCACCCGTTAAAGGTTTAAACCTATCCTTGGACTTGGGTTTTCTAGGAATTGAATATCCTAGGCTCTAATACCACAAACAATGTCACGTCCCGAGCGCGGAAGGAACCCGTAGTGCGTGATGAGTTTATATGGATCATATCAATCAGAGCATTAGTGTATTCGACACAAAGACAGAGTGCGCAAACGTACAGATAACCCAATCCTTTATTTCATCAAAACCTTCAAAGTACTTCTATTACAATCCTCTTAATGAAAGTGCTAAGACTCAATAAAATGAAAAAGTACAATGATTGACTCAAGAATGTAGAAAAGACAAGACTAGATAACACTTGAATAGTTGGAGTAGCTCTAATCTCATCACTCTTGACTTTCCCCAACCAAAAGAGTTTCGTCCTCGGACATACCTGAAAAATAAGGGAAAAACACTGTGAGCGAACGCTCAGTAAGAATTATATCTCAAGAGATAGCTTGCTTTAAGTAATTACATGTTACATGAAATATAATAAGCTATGCATGCTCGCAAGAAACGACAATAAAGAGATTGTATTACAAGGGACAATTGAGTGAACTAGCATGTCTATCAAGAACTCATTTCAATATAGCAAGATAATCAAGCACGTATAGTTATTATGTCATGTGATCATGTCATGTCAAGAATTGGATATTATTTCAAGCAGGTAAATAATACCCTTTCCGGGTCACGCAAGTCATGTCATGTCAAGTCAAGTACGAGAATAGTGGAATGTCTAATCAAGCTAGTCATGCACTTCGGTACAATGCCATACCGTGATCATTACAACTCCCATGGGCACTAGTACTTTCGGGTGCTCCTCCAGGACCAGATCGGGCCCTATATGCGCCAGCATTGATCATGTATTTTTGACATCCACTATAGTTATAGCCAATATAGAATTTTAAACGAATACGCTTGTATGAACTTTAGGGTAGATCTTGTGGAATGGAATCACAAGGATTGAACATGATGTGTAAGGACGTACTACGATAGTAATGGTTTAACCATGATTCGCATTAAAACTAGGTGGAATTGGCTCTCTTACTTGAGTGCCATGACAATAAGAATAAGTGCTCATATAATGATGGTCGCTCGTTCTTGCACATGATAAGCTAGATAGAATTAAGGTCCACAAGTATGGCACTTAACTCATAAGAATACTAATGGCATGGTTTTCCCATTCCATTAACTTAGGATATTCTCATGACATTCACATAGCATGTCAGGAGGGCCGGTATACCATGTTTCTTTAGAGTGACATGGCAATCAAGTAGTGTCATTGGTTTTGATGGTACAACCTGCTCGGCTGCCTTGAGGGAATCCAAGGCTAGCAGAGTCTTGCGGAGGTCTCTATGATAAAGTCACCGGTCCGAAGGAACGGAGTGTCCTACGGAGGGTTCATCTATTATCGAGAAATATTGGATAATCGATAAAACAACGTGACACATGGGACTATATTCACAGAATGGAATATGGTGCCGATATATAACCAACCGACAGTGGGTTACAGAAATCACGAAAATCAGGAAAAATCGTGAATTGACGCATGAGCTTAAGTCTTCATTTTATGAATTGGCGCCCTTGTCAGGGTCGTCAGTTTAGTAAATGACGACTGTTCACTCAGTCGTTACATCCAGATTCTATAAATATTCAGTTCAATAAACATTTTCAGATTTCAGTCATTTATAAAAATGGTGACTTTCATTAAGGCTTCAATTTTGTAAATAACACCCTAGTCAGGAGCGTCATATATCAAATTAAATGGCTGGGGGCATGTCGTCATTTCAATAATTAAGCAATTATGTCAGGCCTTTCAAATTATACAGTTTATCACTAATTGTCGCCCGTGTATAGGGGCGTTCATTCAAATGACGACCTAAAGAGGGTCGTTATTTCTTGGTCATACGATTTGCACCGGACAGGTACAATCATAGACACATGATTTTTGGAGTATTTCCAATCAAGAAACTAGAGACATGAACAGATAGAGAAAAATAGAAGGAATTTTCTATTATGATCATGCATTAGTCTACATGTAAGGGTTCACATTTATTAAATTTTGAGCATTATATAATTATTAATTATCTAGGCAATTGACGACTATTTACACGGTCGTTAAATAAAATAGCTCCCTATACTGGGTCGCTAATTCAATTCATGCTGTAAAACAACGAAAATCTCAATCCAGAGCGATCTCTACAATTCCTTACAGACCTATATGCATGTATACCAACCTAAAATTATTAAATTTGGCTTAACGCTTGAGAAAACCTACCTTTAGGTTTGTTTTGATTGACAGACGATGAAGAAGATGAGGGTAGTAACCCTTGGAACGATACTCTGTTTCAAACAGAGTTACGAGAAGCTAATATAATGAGAGCAGCAACTCCTTAGCAAATGCAATATCTACACCCCCCTCTAAGAAAGGAACATCAGTATGATGATAACAAGATCAGCAATGTAGTAGGCGCAGCCTTTTGGAAGAAGAAGTAGCTTGGTTTTCTTCTGATTCTGGCTACAGGAGAAAGGATGAAGAAGAAGACTATCTCCCTTTAAAGGAAGTTACGGAATCCCTCTTCTCGATAACGGCAGCAAGATGAAGAGGAAGAAAAAGAACTCCTACGTTCTTCACGTTCTCCACGGTAGGACGAAGGGGACGTAGAGGTCAGTGTCGGTCGCTCTTCAAACATAGCAGGAGGAAGTAGCAGTAGGATGTCGTTTGAATAATAGTGTCAACAGGGAGCTCGACGGAAGGGTGAGTATTTATAGGAGAAGGAATCCTAGTGGGTTCTAAGAGTTCGATTAAGACTAAAACTTCCTATGTAGAATCCTTATTCAACTTAGATATCCATGTATCAATCCTTTCCCTAATCAAAACGTACCCAGATAACATCCCTATTCGATCCAAACACCAACGGGTCCCATTTGTAAATGACGCCTAAGGTTGGGGTGTTATTTCAATAATTGACGCCTGTATACTCAGTCTTCAATTCCTCATATGACGCCTGTCAAGGGGACGTCAATTATTAAATTAGCGTCATTTGAGCGGTCTTTAATTAAATGACGACCTTATAGGAGGTGTTATTTATTTTCGGCCTTTTTATCTTTTGATTTAATCTTATTTAAGATTTTATTCCTTTAATTTACGAGGGTTGCTACAGAAGAGGCCGTCGCCCACTATTCAGAGCACTCCCTAGGCTCTCTGAGCACTCCAGGAGTTCATTCATACACATAGGCTTGTCCACTCCACTCATAAGCTCTCCTACCTCTCACCCTCTTATAGTTCACTCTGAAGGACATCTCTGAATTAAGCATCGGAGGGTTGTCCCCCGGGGTCACGTCCAGGGCTCCTTCTGACGCCCTTTTTCTAGTGTTCGCAGGCTTTCACGGGTGGCAGGTTGCTCTTCCTCAACAAACAAATCTTAAAGGTGGGGTACAAGGATTGGGAACCACTTTCCTGTCTCCACACTCTTTGGCTTATCGGCTAGGAACCTAACGCCGATGGCCCCGGCCCTCGGCTTTAGAGACCTCATCATTAGCATTTAGGCCTTCATTTCATAGAAGCTTTCCCTTGGGGCATCCTCGACCTAGGGAGAGCCAGCGTCACTGAAGCACCCCTGGTAATTTTTTAGAATTTTTCAAAAATTAAATGAGATTATTTAAGCATTTAATAGGCTTAAAGGCTTAATGGGTTAATTAATGGACTAATAGGATAAAGCCTTTGGTAAATTGGCCTAGCTAGTTTCTAGATAAGTAAGCCCACTTAAAATGGACCTTAAAACCTAAACCAAAGCCTTTTGGCCCAAGCTCGAACCCTAGAGACGTATTAGGGATAAGCTCCCTAATTAAAATAAGGGAAATAGAGGATAATTAGAAGTGGAGTTAAGATAAAACTCAAATTTTGGAAAGCCAGGAAAGGTCGCAGTCTATCACCCGACCGCTACTTGTAGATCGCGATCAAGACTCAACCACTACCTGCTTTCGAAAACAGAATGTGGATAATCACATAAAATTTGAATTTCTATCCACAAATTGGTCACGATTCGATGTGATCTAGAAGGGAAAACCTATCTATGACTCTTAGGGGATCTAATTGACACCCCATAGGATCCTAAATTTCAAGGAAAAACCTAACCCTAGGTCATTCACTATAAATAGGCCGAGGTTCCTCTAGCGTGAACCCTAATTTTAGATCGCGAGGAACGAAGGTATAGTGTCGGCATTTTAAGTTCATCCTTCAGAACTTTTTATTACCCTTAGTAGCTTTTAACGTCCCTCTATATTTCATGTTAGGAGAACAAGCAACCCAGGAGTTAGATCATGCGGAAGTTGCTGTTTCTACGCAGGACACGTAGGAACAAGGGCTCCCTTCCGGCGAGTAATTCGAAGTCTGGGACCAACCCCAAAGGTAGGTTATCTCATGATCGGCTTAAATATTATGTTAGGAGTAAAAGCCCTGTAGTAACCCAACAAATAACTAGATAAATACATATTTAATTTTAGTTAAATAATTATAATATTCATGAAATGATGAAATTATATTGTGGTTATATAAAATAAATTACATAATTGAATTATTCTTGAAATAAATTGAAATTAAATATTTTAAATTTTAAAAAAAATTATAGGAGACCTAATTAAATTCTCTAGAGTTGATTATGATTAACAATTGGGCCATTGGATAACCTTTAATGGGCTGGATTATGGTTTAATGGGCTAAATAGGGTTAAATTCGTAGCACATGTTAAACACCCATTTTATATGATTAAATTAGTCCAAAATCTAGAAGATTGTCACAAAATTCAAACCTTACATCATAGCCCACTATGGATTTGGCCTTTTGTCGATGTTTTTCCACCCTATTAAAGCTAGGTTAGTAGAAATTTTTGAATTTTGTGTCATAAACATTAAATTCGGAGGTGGAGAATTTTAATTTTTGGAGAAAAGAATCTTGACCTTTTGGGCCATAATTTTCTTATAAATAGGCCCC
Source organism: Amorphophallus konjac (assembly GCA_022559845.1). Classification (NCBI taxonomy): domain Eukaryota; kingdom Viridiplantae; phylum Streptophyta; class Magnoliopsida; order Alismatales; family Araceae; genus Amorphophallus; species Amorphophallus konjac. The sequence continues at coordinate 168,359,900 of CM040120.1, read as the reverse complement.
TCTAATCACCCTCTAGGCCTTTGCTATGTTGGGGAAGGAATTGGTGGCGATTTGGGGGGTGAGATTTGAGGAGAAAGGAAGCTCGTTGGCATTTCATCCCGTTTCTATACTTCCTCTATGATTCAATCCAAGGTAGGTATTCTCTTGGGCTAAATTCAAATTGATGCATGAATTAGGTGTAGATGCATGTCTACTTTGATTCTATACCATTTTTCCCAATTTTTATTGAGTAATAAGCATGCTAGAGGCATTCAATTGAAGACGTATCATCGTTTCACCGGAACGGTGTCAAATTTTGAACGCGGTCGTTCCAGGAACCGCGTTCTGGTCGTGGCCGCTCGACCAGCCGCAATCAGACAAGTTTTCTTGCCCTCTTGAGTTTTTTTTTAAAAAATAAGATAGCGGTTTGGTGGATTCCGTGACCTGAAGGTCGCGGTCCTCCGGGGACCTCATCCTACCCCTACCCCTACTTTTAAAAGAAAAAATTTAGAATGCGGTCTTGGGGTAGACCGCGACCTGAAGGTGGCGATCACCCACAATACCGCAACTAGGCTATCTAAAAAAAAATATTCAAATAATTTAGATCACGGTCCCCTATGGGTCTGTGTTCTCAGTGAAGCCCCGGTTCATCTGGGATCGAAAAAAAAAGTGAATTACAGTACGATGTTCCCAGAAGTCCCTATGGGTAACATAGGCCAGGGGGATATCCATACAATTGGACATGATTTTTTAATCGACATTGTTTTAAGTGTCGAAAGATCCGTCATGGATCACAGTGTCTTTCTAGACCGTGTTCCGGGTGCGTGATCTCTACCATGATCGGGTAGTTTCCAGATTCTAACTAAACCAATAAATCATCCAGCTTGCAAGATCTGTTAAATTTCAAGTTTTAGGTCATATTATATTACATGTCATTTAACTCCACACATGATTAAGTTAAGTACATGGAAGATAAATGATTCTATTCCATGATCTTATATTTCCTTCCTAGTCCTTGTTACTTTCATGATATCCTTGATCTCCATGATCATATTATCTTTCCCGCATGTTAAATGGAGTAGATATTATCTGTTAAATCTGCATGGCCTTAGTTGCCTAGCCTTTTTCAATATGACATGCATGGTTAGCCTCGATCAATATGAGTTTAACGATTTTTGCGTTGCCGTGTTTTTGACAAGTCAAATTAGCTAGCTAGATTTCCAAGGAAGAACGGTGTCTAAGGAAAGAGGTCCACGGGCAAACGCTTTAAGTGGATAAATGGTTATTTAATTAGGCCCTCGCGAATGCGATGGGAACCTCCCACTGTCCTACCTCTTACCTGGCCGTGATTCTTCGATTTTCTAGCTAAGCACCCGATTGTGAAAAACTTGATCTAAATTTATTTTACAAGATTTTCCATGAGAGTTGATCATGCCTTAATGGGAAACTCATTTCCTTTATCAACTTAATGTCATTAAACATGATGCCCTAAATCATCCTTGAACTTCTCTTATAACAATTGGTGGTTCTTGTACTACTTATTCATTGAATCATATTTTTTTGCTAGATCTGTACTTTATTTCATGAGCTTCACCTTGAAAGTCATTGGCCATACATACTATGTGGATGTCTAAATATACTTGGGATCTATGATCCATAACCACAATACCTGGTGTTGACACCCATTTTCTACCGATAAGTTGAGCAGTTTCTCTTACTTCCATTGATTGATGTCCTAAGTTATCCATTATCTGTCGGGCCATTTTTTGTGGCATGACTCGGGCTCATTTTATGGGTCGTCTCCCTCCTTAGTGCAATTTGCGGTGATTCGGGGCTAAATGGGCCTTCGGCTGTGATTATCAAATGCCTAAGAGCATGAACGGCATGATATGGGCGGTTGCATCTAGACCGTTCATATATTTTGGCGGATTTTTCGAGGATTTTCTGAATTTGCACCGACAGGGCCTTAGGCGGTGTTATTAGGACCGCTCAAGTTAATGGACGGGCCTAATACGACCGCCTATATTTCAGAGTCCTACGCGCGCCCGTTTCCTCAGATAATTATCTGAACGTTTGAATTATCACCGACAGGGAAAAATGGCCGTTCTCGGGCCGCCCTACATTAAAACGGTCTACTTTCAACCGTTCATATGTTCAGGGTCCCACGGCGGACGTTTCGGCCAGTTGGAGAGATAGTTGGGATAATAGTCTGATTATTCGAATTTCCACCGACAGAATGGACGGTCCGAATTAGACCGCCCATTCCTTGTGCGGTCTATCGTAAGACCGTTCAAGACGTCGGTTATTGATTTTCAACCGATTTTAGCCCGTTTATTTCATGGTTTTATCCTTAACTTATTTTGGTGATTTCTCCGTGGATAATCAACCATTTTCGATGCCGTTTCGACTGGATGAGAGATAATTCTATTATCTACGATTTATCTTCAATGATTTCTTCCCGAAAATGGCTCTAAACCCTAGTTTCGGGGCTGGCTTTCTAGGCTCTATAAATAGACCCTATTGGCCGGACGTCAAAAGAGGGGGGAGATTTCTGATCGACGGCGAAGCCCTGCCGCACTCTTGAGCGACCCAGCACCAAGGAGGGAGGCTCTCTACGTCCGCATGAGCCTCCAGTCAAGGGAGTAGCCCAGTCTTTGTGGTTTTTCGTTCATAAGTGTTGTCGTGTTCTTTCATTGCATACTTTGTTTCTCACCCGCGTACCCCCCCTCCTTCTCATAACATGCATACAACCATCCCGTTTTTTTGTCACCCTAGGGGTTTAAAACCCCCTAGGTATTCCTCTTTTCATTTGTTCATGCTTAATTCTTCTCGTTTGAACATGTACCGCATCATTAAGGTCTAATTTGGGTGTCTTTTTTGTGTCTCTACGTTGTTTCGCAGGTCAGCATCTAATCAGCACGAGGCCCATCCCCTCTGGCCGGCCAGAGAGGGTGGAGGTCGAACCCTTCTCAACTTGCTGAGTGAAGGTCTTGAGCGGTCATCCTACAGCCGTTCAACGTCACGCGCGGTGCATAAACAACCGTCCTTCACTGGAGTGCGGTCCATAAAGCGCCGTCCATCTCACTGCAGCAGTTCCCCCCGCGTCCCTCGCAGCGTCCCAGGGCGGTCTATCGTAAGACCGCTCATCCCAGAGCGGTCCTAACGGAGCTGTTCATCCCCGGCGCTGCACCAAGGCGAGTGTCTCCCCATTTTCCAAGGTACGGCGTGCCTGTCGCGTACGGCATCTTGGTGGCGATCACGGTACTTTGCTTCATTCTCTGTTTTCTCTTCCGTCTCTCATTTATTCATGCATTTGGCGTGCTTTTGACCCCTATAGTGAAGAGAGAGAGAGAGAGAAGAGTGGAAACTTATATCTACATCCCTTTTGTGGCGATCACGGTGGGACGCCTAATGCCCATCGTGCTTTTAAGTTGCTGACCTTTCGTAGCGGTTGTCAAGCTTCCATTCTTGAAGTGATTTACAGGTCGGACGCGGTTTGCGGTCTCCTGGAGCACACGCGGTTCTTTCAGAGCCGCATAATTATTAGAACGGGTGACTCTACACCGTTCATATACTCTGCCTTCCGGTTTATCTGCTTCGGCATTTCCGTCTCAGACGGCTCTGTACCCGCCATTCATCTCTGTGGGCGGCTGCCATATAGCCGTCCAACTTCCAATCATAGGTACGCTGCACTTTCTGGTGGCAGATACACGGCTGTGAGGCGGCGGTTCAAGTGCGCAAGCGGTTGATTATTGGCCGTCTGTCTGGTACGTCCTGTTCCTTTTGCCCATACATTACGGCTATAAATTGACCGCCTGAGTACTTAGAGCGGTCAGAGGAGGACCGCACATCTTCTGTCACAGTACGTTTCTGTCTTCTTGCTTAGTGTTTTGGCTGATACATATATTGCCCCTGGTGCTGTTCGTTGGTCCCCCCTGCCATCTTATTGTTATTGCATCACCATGCTTTTGGTATTCATGTGTATATTTGCTCATTGATTGATAGCTGCTAGGTTAGTTTGTGCATGCACTCCGGTGCGCATAGGAGCATCGATATTTTCTCATATTAACTTGCATTCCTACCGAGGTAGGGTTTCCTCTCGTCTCCATATTCCTTGGAGCCGACTAGGAACCTTGCTGAGGACCTCCGTAAGCCCCCGTGAGCCGTGGATTCCCACACGGACGCCGGGCAGGTTGTACCGTATCCACCCCCGTCTAGGGTTGCATCCGCGAGTGAGAGATCCCAATAGCGTCCCACAGTTCCTCGTTCTCATCCCAGTCAGGTACCTAGTGGTCGAGAGAATTGACATTTTTATGAATCCACTAAAGTTAAAACCTGAAGATATAAGGAACTGACGAGCATCATTTTAAGAACTTGATTGCATTACTGAGTGATTCTACTCTCATCTCGCTCCATTGTGTGCTTGTTATTTGTTTGGTAGATTTGATTGATTTCGTGTTGCTTGTTCTAGGGTCAAGTGTCTTGGTATATGTGGGACTGCCTTCTGCCCCCACGATCTCTTCCTAGGGTTGATTCTCATTTCCATTCCTATTCCAACCCCTTGTTCGATTCTGCTTCTTCTTCCATGTCGTCATACGATTTCTCTGCGGCCCATGAGGACTCCCTTCCTCGTGGTCTCCTTGAGGACCCACCTAGGGTCACCCATTTGCAAGGGGGAGAGGGGACGGCCCCTTCACTCCCGACCTCTCTTGGCGAGGGTCCCCGACCCTCTTTTCCAAACCTGTCCAATCAGAATTCAGCCAGTACGATCCTCGACATGATGGCCCAGTTGGACCCCACCCAACTCCATCTCATCAGGCAAGCTTTGCAAGGGGGCGATGCCCCGGCCTCAGCTCTGGCTCATGCCACGGCCCAGGTCACCACTTCAGCTCCTGTGGTCGGGACCACCTCTACGTCTCCCATTGACCTTACTCCAGTGCGCCCTCAGAACTTTCGCTATCCCAATATGGAAATGGGCCAGGCATCCACATCCGTCCATCAGCAACTGGATAAAGGGAAATCCCCTATCCCCTCTGTTCCTTATCTTGAGCCGTACCCTACAATTTCTCCATCGCCCCAGGCCCTCATAGCCCCGGCCGACTTCGTTAGGTCGCAGTCGGGGGCGGCTCAGGTCACTCATGCAGATATGGGCCCTTCCTCGGCCCATTACCCCTCTTATGGGCCGCCTCCTTCGTCAGTTTATCCTTTGGTCGCTTATCCAGGTGCCACTCCTCTTGCTCCTCCCCCTTCTTCCCGGGAACGAGAAATCCTTGACAAGTGGGCTGCTATGCAGCAACAAATTGATCTCCTCCACAAGCGGGTCGGCTCGCAATCTCTTGCCGATGTCCCTATCCCTAACTTCAGGGACCTACATTTTCCTTCCCAGTCGGAGCTCCCCGTGTACCGCAAATATGATGGGAATGGCAACCCGTTCATCCATGTCCGGGAGTTCTTGTACGAGTTTGCGCAGTTCCAACAGGATGATCGCTTGATGGCGTATTTGTTCCGTCGATCCCTGGAGGGGGTCGCGCTGGAATGGTTTTATACCCTGCCTCTGGAGGAGGCTGAGAATTTTAAGACCGTCAAGGAGAGGTTCATACAGAGGTTTCAGGATCGGGTCGGACCCGAGTACTCTTTCACTGACCTGGTGGCGGAGAAGATGAAGCCGGAGGAAGACTTCGCAACTTATGCAGATCGCTGGAGACAGATGGCCTCGCGGGTGCCCGGGCAGATTCCGGAAGAGGAAAAAGTAAAGTTGTTGATTTCCAACGCTACGCCAACTTTCAGAAACATTCTAGCAATGAATGACATTTCAAGCATGCACCAACTATACAGCAGGGCTAGGTTTATTCAAACCCAATTTAAAGATTCCCTCATCCATTCTCTGTTCGAGGCCCAGAAGCCCAAGGCCACTAAGAAATCCCAGGGCCCCGTCACTGAGGGGGTACAAATTAACGAGCAGGTCCAGGCCGTTCAGCTCCCCCAACACGCCGCTCCACCCCGCTTCCCACCATCTCAGCGTAACCCCCAGTTCGCTGCCCCGCAAGCTCCCCAACCTGCCTTCCAAGTCCCGCAATACCCTCCACAGGCGCCTCCGCCACCCCAACAGCCTCAGCGGCCCCCGCAATACAACAATGTTCCTCCGCCTCCCGCCTACGGCTCTGCCCGACCAGCTCCAAAGAGAGCTCATTACCCCCCTCTCCCAGAGACCTTGTCAGATGTTTTCTCTGCTCTAATGTATACTGGCGACCTTCAGTTGCCGCCTGAGCGCCCGAACTGGAATCCGGCTGCCGACCAGTCCCGATATTGTATATTCCATCGGCAGCCGGGGCACACAATAGAGCGATGTTATCAATTCAGGGACCTGGTGTATGATTTGCATGAGGGCCAGAGAATTGATTGGGCCCAGATGCATCAACTAATTGAAGATATCAAGCAAAGGCAGAGACAGGCCAGGCCGCAACAGGCGGCGTCCCAGCAGTAGCAGCAGCAACAGCACCAACAGCAACCACAGCCCCCACCGCAGCAACAAGACCTTGGGATCCATCAAAATCCCATGCCGATGCATCAGCCCGCTCCCCAGCAACAACAGCAACCGCCGGCCCCAGCACAAGTGAATGCAGTCCAACGCCCGCCCCCCAACGCTGGGTGGACGTTTGATGATGAAACCCCCGCCCATCTATTGGCCTTACACCACCACTACTCTCCCACACCAGCCATCCCCTCCATCCTTAGACCCGCCGCTACATCGCCCGTCACTTCCCCCGCGTCACCTCTTAGGCCCTCCACATTCCCCCCTACTCCATCCGTCCTATCACCACCACCCGCCATGCCTCCCATCATTCCCCCTAAGCTTAACCCTTCGCCCGTATCCCCTCCTCCAAGGCCCATTAAGCCTATTCCCGTTATCCTCACCCCCATCTCCACGCCATCCGCCTACCCCACCAGGCCAAGCGGGGGCCCAGTCCAGGCCGTGCAAGCATCACAATGCGCCCTTCGGAGCGGGCGTCCTTTCCAGAGAATGTTCCCTTCCTCAGGTGCGTCTGCACCGAATCCTGCAGTTTCTTCCCCTACAGTTGAACCAGAGGAGGTAGATCCGGTGCCGGGCACAAGATATGACTTATTACAGCATTTAGACCGGCTGCCGGCCAAAATCTCAGTGTTAGAGCTGATCAAGAGGTCGCCGCTCCACCAAGACGCCCTGAAAATCTTCCTACAGAAAGTTTTGGCGAGTGAGGATGTGGCGGTGGATAGCCTGCCCACGGTTTTGGCCACAATCACAAAGGGGCCATCTATTGCATTTGCTGAGTCAGAATTAGCTCCTCCTGAGGCGCGCCAGATGCCATTATGTATTACCATCTCTTTAAACAAGACGATCGTGGAATCCGCCCTTGTGGATACAGGGGCGTCAATAAATGTCTGCCCATTGAGTACTCTTCGTGCTTGTAACATATCGGAGGACATGCTCAAGCCGACACCAACCACGATAGCTGCGTATGACAATTCCAGACGTGCTTGTCACGGAGTAGTAACTGTGCAGGCCGAGCTAGGGCCCTTGGTGATGGATGTAGAATTTTATGTGTTGGACATAGACCCAATGTTCAAAGCCATTCTGGGTCGTCCATGGTTAAATGGTTTGAACGCCGTCCCCTCAACTGCCCACCAGTGTCTGAAGTTCCCATTCCAGGGGCGAGTGGTCAAGGTGAAAAGTGTTTCCACAATTCAAAACGTTGACGCCATAGCAGCCAAGATCCTACCCACACTATGGCCGAGCAACAGACCTGTTTTATCTGTCATGGACTTGAACTATTCATGGGCGTATGCATCGCGCAAACCCACCACTGCACCAGTCAATGTGAAAGTAAAACCCAAGATGAGAGACTCCAAAGGGTGGCACATAATTCTGAAATTGGGCTATCAGCCAGGCCGAGGGCTCGGCGCACAGCTGCAAGGCCGAACCAACCCCGTTCCCAGGGGAAGGAAGATGGGCCGTCGGGGCCTCGGTTACCATGAATCCTCCATGTCAATGCTTGGGGACTCTGGGCCGTTGACCTGGGATTACCGGAAACATTTCGTGAAGGGTCCGTTGCAGCCAGGCACCTTGAAAACCTCGCCATCCCGCCTTGAAGAAAAGATAGATGAAGCTTGTGCTATTGCCGATCCTCCACCACCACTGCCGGGGTTAGCCGGCGACTTGGAAGACTTTGCCAATTGCTTCGCAAAGATGTTTTATGAAGAAGAGGGTGACCCGAAGAAGAGGGAGACGCAGCTGGTAAGGCGCCCCCCGATGCCATTGGCCCGCCAGGGGCCCCGGAAGACGGGGAGCTCCATCACTACTTATTCTATGTCCCCATCCCGTCTCGCTTCCTGGTTTCAACAATGGGATTCTGTTCCCCGTTCCCCTCCACTCTTGGTCGACCCGTACTTTGCGGAGAGACCCGAAGTTTTATTCGTTCCATGTGCTTGCGGGCGCTGCCCGCCCATTGATTTATCAACCCTATTCACTCCTCCTCCTCCAGGAGCTCAGCTCCATGAAATGTGGTTTAAGTCTTCTGACCCTTTCTTTGACTGCATTTTCCCGGAATTGTTTCCCATGCAACTGCCTCCCCCTCCGCCTTCTCCCTCCTGTTGTGTGATCACCTCCGACCTCCAAAAAAAAACGCCAATCTCAAAACGGAGGTCTCCATGGAAGATTACGCTATGTTCTACCCAGATTCCCAGGGGCACGAGACCCCTGTTTCTTTTCCGGTAGATTTCTGCTCCCCTAGGTTAGATGTACAGTGTATCGAGTCTTCTAGAATGGTCGAGTCAATCAGGGTAGAGTCTAGTTCAAGTTCTGTCAGCCCACCCACGTCTGCGGCACCTGCCATGTCGCACCCCTTCAAAACCATTCCTGATAGGTTTCTACGAGATTTGGCTGGAAGATGTCATGCTCTATTAAAGTGCCCGGAATTTGTAGAGACCGCGATTGTCTTGGAAGATGATGAGGGAGCTGAGGAGGTATGGAGCAAGGATGGATTAGGGGTATATGAAATTGTGAATGAGAAAGACCCAGCTGATGATGAGGAAGATGAAGTGGACGACACTGCCGACCTCTATGCCCAAGGACTGAAAAAGTTCGACGAACCCTCCGTAGCAGTGGATGAATCCACTAAGGAGATTAACCTTGGAACAATAGAGGACCCCAGGCCCATACTTATTTCCGCCAATCTCCCTCCTCAAGTCGAGAAGGAACTGGTTGAAGTCTTGAGGGAGTACAGCGATTCTTTCGCCTGGTCCTACGAGGACATGCCAGGCCTTGACCCCGCCTTGGTTGAACACAGGCTGATTCTCAAACCAGGGGCAACGCCCGTTAAACAGAAGGCAAGGAGATTTCACCCGCAAATGGCCTTGAGGATTAAGGAAGAAGTCGATAAGTTACATAAGGCCCGGTTCATTAGAGTGGTGATGTACCCACAATGGGTGGCAAACATAGTCCCAGTGATGAAGAAGGATGGTAAAATTCGAATATGTATTGACTTCAGGGACTTAAACAAGGCATGTCCGAAAGATGATTTTCCACTTCCTCACATCGACGTCTTGGTCGATAATACAGCTGGGTACGAAGCCCTCTCCTTCATGGACGGCTACTCGGGGTATAACCAAATCCTTTTGGCTCCGGAAGATCAAGAAAAGACCTCGTTCACAACGCCATGGGGCACATACTGCTACGTCGTCATGCCATTTGGGTTGAAAAATGCAGGTGCCACCTACCAAAGGGCGATGATGGCTATCTTCCACGATATGATGCACGTTTATTTAGAAGCCTATGTGGATGATATCCTAGTCAAATCGAGGTCACAGGAAGAGCACCCCGCCATTCTAGCCAAGGTATTGCAAAGGGCTAGGGAATACAAGTTAAAGATGAATCCAAAGAAATGTGTGTTCGGAGTTGCATCAGGGAAATTACTTGGGTTTATAGTTAGTAAGCGGGGGATTCAGATCGATCCAAACAAGGCAAAGGCCGTCATGGAAATGCCACCACCGAAGAACATCACTGAGCTTCGAGGTTTGATCGGGCGTTTGCAATTTATCAGGAGATTTATATCTCAGCATTCGCAAAGATGCCGCCCGTTTTATGACATGTTAAAAGTCGGCGCGAAATTCGAATGGAATGAACAATGTCAAAAGGCCTATGAGGAACTCAAGGTGTACCTCTCTAATCCCCCGGTTCTGCAACCACCCGTCCCAGGGAAACCCCTGATCCTGTACATTTCTGTAATTGAGGACTCCCTAGGAGCTGTTTTGGCACAGGTAGATGATGAAGGAAGAGAAAGAGCGGCGTACTATCTCTCAAGGTTATTTAATCCTGCTGAATCCAAGTACACTGCTATGGAGAAAACCTGTGCAGCGCTAGTGTGGGTAGCACAGAAGCTTAAACACTACTTTCTCGCCCACGAGGTTAGGCTCATTTCTAGAATGGACCCCATTCGTTACCTATTGGAAAAGCCGGTCCTTTCTAACCGGCTAGCTCGCTGGCAAAGTTTTCTTTCCCAGTTCGACATCACCTTCATCATGCAGAAAGCAATCAAAGGATATGCTATTGCCGAACACCTAGCTCACTCTCCTATCCCTCGCACTAATTCCATTCAGGATGAATTCCCCGATGAACACCTGGCGGTGATCACTCATCTTCCTTTTTGGTCCCTCCACTTCGATGGTGCCCTTAATTCCCAGGGCAGCGGAGTCGGCGCCATTCTCCTTACTCCAGAAGGGGTGACCATCCCCGTGGCATATCAACTCTCGTTTCCCACCACCAACAATATAGCCGAGTATGAGGCTCTCCTTGCCGGTCTGAAGCACGCCTACATCTTGGGTGCGCGATACCTAAACATCATAGGAGATTCCCAGCTGGTGCTGCGTCAAGTTTTGTCAACCTACCGCACCCGTGATCCTAAGCTCAAGCCCTACCAAGATCTGGTCACGCTCTTGGCCCGGCAATTTAGGAAACTCGTCTATATTCATACTCCTCGCTCTCAGAATATCTTGGCCGATGCCCTCGCGTCTCTCGCCTCTTCTCTATCACTCCCCCTAAGTCGCGCCACTGAGACCATTGTGGTCCAAAGGCTAGACGTTCCTTCCCTGCAGGATCCCTGGTTCAACAACCTTAGGATGTCCGTAGAGAAGAAAGTGGAAAGGGAGGAAATAAAAGAGGTTTCGTTAACTGAGCTCGAGGAGATTATTGAAGAGGAAGAATTGCCGTGGTTCTATGAGATCGAACAATACTGCAAGGATGGTACATTTCCAGAAACGGCCAACGCTGAGCAGCGAAGAGCCATTAGAAGAGTCGCCGCCAGGTACACGATCATCGCCGGTGAATTGTATAGGTGGGCCCTGAATGGAATTCTCATGAGGTGTCTAGATGACGAAGAAGCTTGGAAGGTTGTGGAAGCAGCCCACTCTAGCGAATGTGGAGGGCATGTAAACGGACAGGCCTTGGCAAAGAAGATTCTTAGGCAGGGCTATTACTGGCCAACCCTAGAAGAAGATTGCTCTACCTATGTCCGTAGGTGCCTTCAGTGCCAAATCCATGCCGACAAAATCCACGCTCCGGCCTCTTCTCTTCATCCCATTACGGCCCCCTGGCCATTTTCTATGTGGGCCTTTGACATCATCGGGCCCCTCGGTGATCCGAACTCTGCGGTTAAACAGAAATCCTTCATTCTGACGGCTACAGAATACTTCACCAAGTGGGCCGAGGCTGAAGCTTACGCAGAAATCAAAGCCACCACAGTATGCCGCTTCATCATGAAGAACATTATCTCACGATTTGGAGTGCCAAGTAGCATCGTCACCGACAACGGGCCGCAATTCATCTCACAAGAACTCCAGGACCTCTGTAAGAAATTCAATATAGTTTTGCATCATTTATCACCGTACTACCCCCAAGGTAATGGCCAGGCTGAGGCCACGAATAAGACCCTTCTCAAAATTATCAAGAAAACATGCGAATCACATAAATTTGCTGATTGGGCCGACAAATTGATAGAGGCTCTATGGGCCTACCGCACCTCCGTCCGCACTCCCATAGGGCAGACCCCCTTTGCCCTCACTTACGGAATGGAAGCGGTGCTCCCGTATGAAATTCTAATCCCTTCCCTAAGGGTGCAGTTGGACAAGGAACTTAATCTCGACGACCGTCGAGAGGCGTTATTAGTCCAACTGGAACTTTTAGACGAGAAGAGGTTAAATGCGGCCAATCATGTTTCAGCATATCAAAAGCGGGTCTCGCGATATTTTCAAAAGAAGGTCATCGAAAGAAAATTTCAAGTGGGGAATATGGTTTTAAAACGCAAATTCATCAGGTCTGCAGGTCCCAGGTCTAAGTTGCAACCCAACTGGGAAGGGCCCTTCGTAATTAAAGAAGCTTATCCTGGCAACGTGTATCGTCTAATTAACTCGGAGGGGGAGGAATTGCCGAACCCGTGGAATGGGCTGTATTTAAAGCGTTTTCATCCATAAAAATAAAACCAGTGAACGGCTCGATGGCAGGGCATACCCCACCAAATTGCAAAAGGAGGACCCAGGTTCAGCATTCCACACACTACACGACCCCGTGGTGCGGTATTCTCTCATGCTACCCGACACCGTTTCTCCTTTGGCCATACTCGGGGATGGTGGAAATCCTTGCATTTCCTCTCTCTCGGTTGAAGATAAGGCGCAAGTGGTGAATAAGGGGGCGAGAACCGACCTAGGTTCCCCGTCAAAAGAAAGAGGTCTCAAATAGGGGCAATCCGTTAAGACCTCACTCCACAAAAAAAAGAAAAGAAGAAAGAAAGAGAAGGAAAAGGAAAGCAAACAAAAACAAAAAAAAAAAGAAGAAGGAAAAGAAAGAATAGGGGCAAAAGCCGAAAGCGCAAAGCTCGAAGCTCCCTAAAATGCGGCTAGGCACGGCAAGAGTGGCAGTACAGTTTCCCCGCGGGACGTTATGAGCCCGGTCGCATGCGTGCCTAGAGCGGGTGAAGGTTCGATGGCGGATACAAAGCCCCGGCGCAACAGACCAGATTCCTTGAGAAAAAGGGGGACCCGGGAAAGAACTCAAGCCCTAAAAACCTCTACACCTATCGTCGGCTTCCCTACTCAATCTTTTTTACTTTCCCAAGGAATGAATCCCACCTCGGATATGGCCTCAGCAGAAGCACCGTCGAGCAAAGTCGACGCTGATCACGGGTGGTCCCCTTTCCCGCACGCGCTGAACCTTGGAATTCCGTAGCAAGACGAGAAGGTCCCTGCTGTTGAGACCCGAGCTGATTTCAAAATCTCAAAAAAAAAAAAATCAAATATTTCAAAACCCAAAAAAATCAAATATTTCAAAACCCAAAAATCAGATATTTCAAAATCAAATATTTCAAAATCTAAAAAAAAAATCTAAAAAAAAATCAGATATTTCAAAACCCAAAAAAAATCAAATATTTCAAAACCCAAAAAATTCAAATATTTCAAAACCCAAAAAAATCAAATATTTCAAACCCAAAAAAAAATCAGATATTTCAAAACCCAAACAAAATCAAATATTTCAGAATTCAACAAAAAATTGAGTTTACTTGTTTCCTTCTTGCATTCATCTGCATTTTCTCGCACTTTGATATTTGCCTATTTAATAAGGCTCACCCCCCTTGACCAAAAGTCAAGAAAGGGTCACCTCCTAACTTGCTGTAGGCAAGGGGCTGAGCCTAAAATAGATTTAATCTGTTTCATATTTGCATGTGTGCAGGGGCAGGTCGGAAGAACAGTTGACCCAGGACTACAGGAATATTCAATCCTCGCATTAGCCTATACAATCACATCACATCATAATCATATTGCAAAGCTCAAACTCAATCTCAAATCTTATTCATGTCTTATATCAAGTTGTCCGAATATAAAATCCAATCTCATATCATCATAAAAACAAAAGAAGATCACTCAGTCCGTCGCTGGGCATCCCCACGAGGACGTATCTCTCTCAACTCCCTAAGATAAGCCTGTCTAGTCTCTGAAGCCTCCTCGACCTCTACTGGTAGGGTACGCACCCTGCTCACCTCCCACATGATCAGCGCGCTCCTGACCGCCTGCTCGTCCTCCTCTGTCCCGATCCTCCGCATCTGTAGCATGGGAAGGTGGGGTAGCGTGGGTAGCACCGTCCGGGGAAGCCCAATCTGCAGGTAGCATCTGTGTGGGCTGTACATCGCCAAAGTGGTGTCGCTCACAAGCCTCAAGTCCAAGCCGGCTGTCCTCGGTAGCCTGATGGTGGTATCATGGAGGAAGCTCGGGCGCATCACGAACCTATCCAGGGGCAGCCTGTGGATATACGGGCGCCACTCGTCCCTGGTCTTCAACTCAGCCGTCCTGCACTCAACCTGTGGAGAAAACCTGAAGGGGCCCCCTATGAAGTAAAGGGGGTGGCTCCCAAAGATCCTGCTAACTGAAGTAATGTCTTCCCTCACTGTGAACTTCATCCTAACTCCCATCCAGCACTCCAATAGGATCATCGAACCAAAGAGAGGACCTCCTAAGGCTGCTGAAGAAAGGCCCTCATACAGGTAAGCTAGGACAACATGAGAAATGGAATACCCCTGCCAAAGGCCGCTGATGGTGCTGAGTAAAGGAATCTCTAAGACATGGTCGGCTGAAGGGAAAAGGATGGCCCCGCATAGGCAGATGGACGCAGCTTTGGCTATGGCCTCAACCCACCCGCACTTGTTCCGGCAATGTTCTACCACCCACTGGCTCAGAGGAAGGAGGTGAATGTGGCGAGGGCCCACGAAGGTACGAACATCTCCGCTATTGGGTATGAACCCTCCTAGAATGAGTTTTGGATCTATAGGGGCAACAGTATGGCATATCAGGTCTTCCTCCCCCACCTTGGACCTAGGGAGCCCAAAATATGTCTCTACCTCCTCTAGCAAGACAGTGGCCTCAAAAGATGGGAAGAAGAAGGTATGGGTCTGAGGATGCCAGATCTCCACCAAAGCAGAGATACCATGCCAGTCTAAGGAAAGTTTGGGGTAGTTCTGGCCTAAGACCATGAGAGAGTGTAGATGCCAGGATTTGAGAAGGTGAGTCACCCCGAGGGGCAATGCACGGACCATGGGAGCCACCCACTTTAAATTAGAGAAGCGTCTCGGGCCGGGAAGAAGCTGAAAAGAAGGAGAAAGCAAGGGGCATAAAAAGATATGAGAGGAAATTGGAAGATGGACCCTAAACATATTCTAATCAAACTTACCTCTCTCATAGGAGCGGCGCTCCCTGCACCGTGTTCGTTTGAGGCGGTCCTTTGGGGACCGCATTGTTTTGGCAGGACGGTTTCTGTTAAGCCGTTTTACCGTCGTCGTCCCCGACGACGGTGGAGGCCTCCCAGCCGGCTGGGAGACCTCCGTGGTCCCTAAAACAGCCCCTAGGTCCCTCTAAACCCCCTAAAGCTAACATGCATGGAATGTAAAGGTTGGAAATGAAAGAAAAGTGAAGGGGAACCTACCTCGGGGTCCCGTGGTTTCTTGGCCGCCCCGGCGGGCGATGGCCCTCCGGCCACTTCCTCCTCGCCGGCAAAGACTTCTTCGTCGGCGACGACAACGGCAAGCTCCTACATCGTCACCTCGGGTGCGTCCTCCTCCTCCGACGGCGGTGGCGGTTGCTCCGACGGCGGCGGCGAACCCTCGCCGGCGGCGGACGGCCGGGCCGCTTGATGCTTCGTCCGGGTCATCTAATGGGCTGGGGGGGGCGTAGTGAAGATTGAGAGAGGGAGAGGGGGGAGTTGAGAAGAGAGAGTGAGAGAGGGAGATTGTGGGCGTCGTTTTGCCCCTTCGTCCCTTCCACCGCCGGTTACAGTGGAGGGAGACGAAGGGGTTCTTCTTTTTTCGAACCTCCAGAGAAGAACGGTCTATCATTAGACCGTTCACTTTATGAACGGTTTGTTCATAACCGTATTTCTTTCTTGACCGTTACCTCTGAGTCGCTTGATATTCTGGAAAAGAGCGGTTCTCACAGGGCCGTTCTTATTAAAACGGTGTCTACCCAACCGTTCTTCACTAGCAACCGGCCCTCAAAGAATTGTTTGAATGTCAGACGCGTACGGTTAACATAAAGCCGTTTGGAAGGTAGAACGGTTTAAGTCCAGCCGTATATTTTGTTGATGTGTTTTAAATCATGAATATTGAATATCTTCTTGGGAAATGCATCTCTTAACCACTTTTGCAGCATCACTTCAGCTTGTCTCGCTGCTTCGCCTGCACAGGTAAGTCAGGTATGGCCTTCTGTCCCTAGATCCCTTATTGCATTACTATATGATATTATATATATACTATTTCGAGAGCCGGCAGGTTTCTTACGTGTTCCAGGATCTGATGTTCCCCTTCAACAAAAACAATGATGATCCAGGATTCATGTACCTAACCTTCGGATAGGCCGTTAAGTTGGGATGTCACGAGGAGGACGGTTCTATCCGCACGCCGTGGTCGCGGACGGTATCTTGACTCTGATATTCCCAGCTTAACAATACTACTCTCGAATATTTTATATTTTAATCTTTCTTCGCATTTGTTTTAACGATTTCTTTTACTTTTAGCCAAGCATGCATCATACGCATCCTTTTGAGCTTTCATGTCCCATTGTCTGCTTAAGAAATGTCCCGTCAAAGTAATGGCTAGCTGTGTGTCCCAATGCTCGAGTAAGATGAACTAATTCCATTCTGAATTCGAAGGTTTTCTTTGGTCGGTTCGTTGGAGTCGATTGACTGAAAGATCCCCGTCTGGAGCTTTAGCATCTTTTTCTTTTGTGGCCCCCTCATTGGACCGCGGGATTGTGTCCCCCATGAGGTTGGTTTTGTCGGTTGGTTTCCTTTAGTTTAGTCCCTCCAGATTGGCGTCACCTTTTGGTCAGTTATTCCTAACGCTCGGTTCAAGGTTTTTCGAAAGATTCTCATCGCTTATTGGCAGGAACGGGTGTCGTTTACCTTAACGCCCGCTTTTTCGGTCCACTCCGCTACATTTTCGCTTCGTCTCCATGTTCCGTGTCACCGCCGCTTCACCTCCGCTCGCTCCCCTGCAAAGAGGTTGTTAAGGAGGGGCATCTGTTGACACCCGTTTTCTACCGATAAGTTGAGCAGTTTCTCTTACTTCCATTGATTGATGCCCTAAGTTATCCATTATCTGTCGGGCCATTTTTTGTGGCATGACTCGGGCTCATTTTATGGGTCGTCTCCCTCCTTAGTGCAATTTGCGGTGATTCGGGGCTTAATGGGCCTTCGGCTGTGATTATCAAATGCCTAAGAGCATGAACGGCATGATATGGGCGGTTGCATCTAGACCGTTCATATATTTTGGCGGATTTTTCGAGGATTTTCTGAATTTGCACCGACAGGGCCTTAGGCGGTGTTATTAGGACCGCTCAAGTTAATGGACGGGCCTAATACGACCGCCTATATTTCAGAGTCCTACGCGCGCCCGTTTCCTCAGATAATTATCCGAACGTTTGAATTATCACCGACAGGGAAAAACGGCCGTTCTCGGGCCGCCCTACATTAAAACGGTCTACTTTCAACCGTTCATATGTTCAGGGTCCCACGGCGGACGTTTCGGCCAGTTGGAGAGATAGTTGGGATAATAGTCTGATTATTCGAATTTCCACCGACAGAATGGACGGTCCGAATTAGACCGCCCATTCCTTGTGCGGTCTATCGTAAGACCGTTCAAGACGTCGGTTGTTGATTTTCAACCGATTTTAGCCCGTTTATTTCATGGTTTTATCCTTAACTTATTTTGGTGATTTCTCCGTGGATAATCAACCATTTTCGATGCCGTTTCGACTGGATGAGAGATAATTCTATTATCTACGATTTATCTTCAATGATTTCTTCCCGAAAATGGCTCTAAACCCTAGTTTTGGGGCTGGCTTTCTAGGCTCTATAAATAGACCCTATTGGCCGGATGTCAAAAGAGGGGGGAGATTTCTGATCGACGGTGAAGCCCTGCCGCACTCTTGAGCGACCCAGCACCAAGGAGGGAGGCTCTCTACGTCCGCATGAGCCTCCGGTCAAGGGAGTAGCCCAGTCTTTGTGGTTTTTCGTTCATAAGTGTTGTCGTGTTCTTTCATTGCATACTTTGTTTCTCACCCGCGTACCCCCCCTCCTTCTCATAACATGCATACAACCATCCCATTTTTTTGTCACCCTAGGGGTTTAAAACCCCCCAGGTATTCCTCTTTTCATTTGTTCATGCTTAATTCTTCTCGTTTGAACATGTACCACATCATTAAGGTCTAATTTGGGTGTCTTTTTTGTGTCTCTACGTTGTTTCGCAGGTCAGCATCTAATCAGCACGAGGCCCATCCCCTCTGGCCGGCCAGAGAGGGTGGAGGTCGAACCCTTCTCAACTTACTGAGTGAAGGTCTTGAGCGGTCATCCTACAGCCGTTCAACGTCACGCGCGGTGCATAAACAACCGTCCTTCACTGGAGTGCGGTCCATAAAGCGCCGTCCATCTCACTGCAGCAGTTCCCCCCGCGTCCCTCACAGCGTCCCAGGGCGGTCTATCGTAAGACCGCTCATCCCAGAGCGGTCCTAACGGAGCCGTTCATCCCCGGCGCTGCACCAAGGCGAGTGTCTCCCCATTTTCCAAGGTACGGCGTGCCTGTCGCGTACGGCATCTTGGTGGCGATCACGGTACTTTGCTTCATTCTCTGTTTTCTCTTCCGTCTCTCATTTATTCATGCATTTGGCGTGCTTTTGACCCCTATAGTGAAGAGAGAGAGAGAGAGAAGAGTGGAAACTTATATCTACACCTGGCATTAATGGGGACCAGTCTGGTCCTTGGGGGAGCGCCCGAAAGTACTGGTGCCCATGAGAGCTATTATTGACTTGGTGTGGCATTGCACCGAAACATGCGTGCAAGATTTTTTTATGACATTCCACAATTCATGAAATACTTTACTTGCTTGCATACTTAAAAGTAGTTGAATTACATGAAATACTTGACTTGTACATACTTGCGTGAAATGACAAATTCTATACTTACTACATGATCGTCTCCACTTGAATTTTACTCTTGATACCTTGTCTACTTGTGATTCCAATTACTTGCATTCCTTTACTCTCTCTCTTACTCATGTTCCATGTTTTAGTTACATTTCTCGGCATAGCACAGTAACTTTATCTAAACTGTTAATTACTTAAAGTTGACTGGTATAGAGATGTAAACCCTACTGAGCGTTTCGCTCACCCTACATTTTTGGGTAATGTTTTAGGTAGTTCCGATGGTGAACCCCAAACAAATGGGGACGAGAAAGAATGAAAAGAGGGACCAAGTTTATCTTAGATACCTAGGTTTAAATTTGTTGCTCTTGCTAGAATTACGTATTGGAACTTGTATTATGCCTCTTAAGGCTTAATGATGTTGTAAAACTTTATTTTGATAAAATAATAGTATCCTTTTGTCGTTATCTCCTTTTTGATTGGACCCCTTATAGGCATGCTCTGATCGACATGAACGATTATGACTCGTCACGTCTCAATATTCCATGTCGGGACGTGACAGTCTTTGTGGTATTAGAGCCTAGGTTTCATAAACCCTAGGCTTCCCTTGATATAGGTTATAAAGGTTGACCAAAAACCTTAGATAGTGTCTTGAACTTTACCGGTGAGATTAGGTACATCCATGGGCTAAGCCTTAAAGTAGGATAAATCAAGAAAATAAACAAAACGTTTAAGTTTTTTAGTTGTGGTTGCAGGCTTAGTTCTCGCCAATGGCAGCCTAAAGAGCTCAGTGGCGCGAGATGCAAAGGATGGTGTAAGGACTGACCCAAGCTCTGCACCAGGTGGCTCAAGGAGGAGGTCACCGAGCAGTAGAAGACTTACATTGGAATAGTAAATGTATGAACCCTCCCAAGTTTGCTGGGTCCACGGACCTAAATGAGGAAGAACACTAGGTGAAGGAAATTAGGAGGATTTTTTTAGTCATGTAATGTGATGATGAGGAGAAGGTCCTACTCGCTATCTTTCAGCTAGAAAGGGATGTCCGAACTTGGTGGGAGTCTATCGAAGCAACTCTACCACATGATCAGGTGTTGTGGGAAGAGTTTGTGGAACACTTCAATAACAAGTACTTCTCCAATAGTGTGCAAGAAAGGAAAGCTGCCAAATTTGCTTCCTTCAAGCAAAGGAGTTTGATGGTGGTAGAATATGAAGCCCAATTCGCGAGACTATCCCGGTACGCACCACACCTTGTGGTAATGAAAAGATGAAGGCAAGGAGATTTTTAAATGGCTTAAAGCCCTAGTATAGTACTCAACTCGCCTCGATGGATATCCAAGTACATGCTGATATGGTGAGGAGAGCCCAACTCCTGGAAGATGCAACAGAGATGTCTGATCGCATCCGTGGAAAAGATGCCAAGATGGAGCAAGTTACAGGCTCCGTTAACTTCAAGCCCTCCATCAGGAAATAGAGGCCCAATTTTGATGGGCGTAACTTCCATAAGGATGGGCGTAACATTTATATGGACAAAAAGTCAAGATCGCACGATAAACAAATTGTATCGGTTGCTTCCCCATCTAAGGAACTATGCAAGCATTGCGAAAAGTCCAGACACAAGGCGAAAGAGTGCTGGAGAAGACTTGGTGCTTGTCTTCATTGTGGGGGTCAGGACCATGGAATCCCGAATTGCCCACTTCTTAACGAGCAAGCCCCACCGAAAAAACTTCCAGTTGCTATCAAAAAGCAAGGAAGACTTCAAGCCCATAAGAATGTAGAACCCACTGAAGAAGGAGGCATCATGGAAGGTACTATTCTGTTTGCTCAAAACCCACCTCTGTTTTATTTGACATTGGAGCTACGCAGTCATTCATATCTAAGAGCTTTGCTCGTACTCTTCCTATGAGGCCTGTTCTGTTAGAATCTAAACTTAGGGATGCGGAATCTATCGAAGAAGGGGGCATCGTAGAAGGTACTCTTTCTGTTTACTCAAAGCCCGCCTCTATTTTATTTGATACTGGAGCTACGCATTCCTTTAAATCTAAGAGCTTTGCTGATACTCTGCCTATGAAGTCTGTCCCGTTAGAATCTAAACATGTTATTACTACTCTGGTTGGGGCGGGATCGAAGATTAAATACTTCTACCCTACTAGTGAAGTTCTAGTTAGTAGTTGCAACCTACCTACTGACATAGTCTGCATGAAGATGGAAGGCTATGATGTTATTTTGGGAGCTGACTGGTTATCTAGACATGGCGCTAGTGTTAGTTGCAAGTTGACTATGGTGACCTTTAGTGGATACCCCAAACTCTCATTTTCTAGCGTCAGGCATTCTAGACACCTAGCCCTTATTTCGGCCCTTAAAGCTGATAAGTTATTGAAGAAAGGTTGTACGACATTCTGAGCTCGTATTACTGTGGCCGGGCATAAGGAACCTAATCTGGAGGACATTCCTATTGTTTGAGATTATTCTGATATATTTTCAGATGAGTTTCCAGGTATTCCTCCGGAGAGAGAAGTTGTCTTCTCTATTGACTTGATTCCAGGAGCTACACCTGTTTCTAAGGCTCCTTATCGGATGTCCCCTACCGAAATGAAAGAGTTGAAAGAACAACTGATGGAGTTATTGGATAAAGGATTTATATGACCAAGTACTTCACCTTGGGGAGCTCCTGTTCTATTTGTCAAAAAGAAGGACATATCAATGAGATTGTGTGTTGACTACCGAGAACTGAACCAACTCACAATTAATAACAAATATCCATTGCCGAGGATTGATGAACTATTTGACCATATTTCTGGAGCTCGATATTTTTCAAAAATTAATCTCAGATCTGGTTATCATCAATTGAAGATCAAGGAAAGGGACATTCACAAAACGGTAGTCAGGAGCAGGTATGGACACTATGAATTCATTGTTATGCCTTT
This sequence comes from Amorphophallus konjac, assembly GCA_022559845.1. Taxonomy (NCBI): domain Eukaryota; kingdom Viridiplantae; phylum Streptophyta; class Magnoliopsida; order Alismatales; family Araceae; genus Amorphophallus; species Amorphophallus konjac. Next base: position 168,338,013 of record CM040120.1, on the reverse strand, counting down.
TGGCCAAACCAATGCACCTGCAGCATTTATACAGTTGGTGAACAATGTATTCAGGCCATACCTTGATCACTTTGTGGTAGTTGACGTGACACGCCCTAAGGAAATGCAGCAACTAGACCGAACAACCCCTTGGACCTAGCAAGCAAGCACGAACTGAATGGCGAACTCACTCAAGTGGACTCACCCGTGACGCGCACACCCAGGTCTGTAGGTGGACCGGCGATGGGGATGAGGGTCCGAGGTTGGACCTTGTGGTTCTAGGGGGTTGTCTAGCTTGTGATGGACCCCTAAGGGCCAGGGATGCCCAAATCATGGGCGGCCAACATGCCAAGGGCGTGGGTTAAGTGGTTGCTCTCACCTCACTCCACGGTGGCCACTCAATTGGTGGGAAATTTAGATCGGGCGCTCACTCATCGTCCGACGGAGTTAGAAGGCAATACTAAATAAGCAATAGTAAACCAGCGAGGGATGTGGCCCAGAGCTCACCTGATTGGTGTGAATACACCTATCCCGGCTGGAGACGAGGCGAGCGGGGAAGCGTGGGTACGCGCCCGCACGCTTCGCCGGTGTAGCTTAAACTTGAAAATTAGAGAAGTACAACACTACACCTCTCGCAGGAGGGGGATCTCGGGGTGGGGATTAATTGAAATTACATCCAAAACTACCTCCACACTGGGAGGGGCCTTCAGCCGGCCAAGCGTGGGGAGGGGAAAAGCCGAAACACCTGAATCTGCCCGATGTGACTAGTCGGGGTAGAGAGTGGATGTTGAGCTACTGCGGGCATCTCCCGGTGCTTCAGGAAGGCGGGACTGATGTTGAGTTAACTAGGGAGGAGGTAGAAGCCGGCCGTAGGAGCTGGTAGTCGTCCGGAGGTCGAGCCAAGGTGCTGCGCCTTCGTCTTCACAAGTTGCTCTGTTCTGCCCGGTCTGTGACTGCAGGACAGGGTGTCGGTGTCGCGACTGCCACAAGCTCGTCCCAAGGTTTCCAAAGGTGAGATCAGTGCTGAGACGACCAGGACTGACCAGGGAACAGACTGTACAAGTTCGGTGCCGTTGGGTGGATGCTGGCGATCACTATAGTTTGGAGTACTCAGCTGGTCTGACTGAGTTCTGACTGATGCAGAACCAAAGTGTACTGATGCCGAAGCTGCCCCGGGCGCTACCGAACTCCGATGGAGGCGAAATTGGCGGCGACACGACCATGGACAAAGTAGCTTGAATGAAAACTGATAGGACCACAATCGAAGCTCGGAGAAGAAAGCTCTAAGCTGAAGAGTGGGGGTCGTTCCAACCTGAACAAACAGCTACAGTCTGCGACCTTCGACGAGAATGGCCGGTACCGGGTGCTCGGGTTGGCGAATCACCACCTTCTTTATGGTACTGAAAGAGGATGGGACTTAGTTCTTACACTTTGAGGATTGCACCAGGAGCTCAAGCGAGCTGGTCGTGGGAGCCTCTACACTCAGCTTCAGGTCGCCAGTCAGGGGATAGAAGCGCAGTCCGGCGATATCTGCTCCCCCGAACAGCTCCGAGCTCAGATGCCGGCGGGACCACCTTCGTTGCGAAGCTGTCTTGACGTGGTTTCCACCGGTATAAGATACTCCACCTACAGCCTTGAGGGAAGGTTGTGGCTGCCTCTGTAAGCTGCTGCTGCTCTGCTGCCTGCGACCCTGGACTGGGTCTGAAGCTGAAAGGAATATGATTGATGGGGTTGTGAGGGATAGGAGGGAGATGGGGTTGACTAATGGCTGTAGGGAGGGGAGGGGAGTGGCTGGAGGACTGATGGGGAGCTGAGGGATCAATGGTGAGGGCGAAGCTGGCTGGAGATGGCAGTGTGGTGGCTGGGTGAGCACAAGAGAGGGGGTGGAATGGGAGAGGGAAGAGAGATGGCCAAGGAGGAATGGGGGAGGTGGGGGGCGACCCTAGGAGCTGAATGGTCAAGGGAGGTCGACCAAGGGGGGGCTAGGGAGATAGAAAGAGGGGGGAGTTTGAATTTTAGGCTTGGGAGGGGTGAAAGGGGGCTTGGGGAAGTGAAGAGATGTGTTGGGAAGATGAAAGGGTGTCTAGGGGGAGGGGATTCCACATAAGGGTTGAGGAAATAATTGAATGAGGGTATGAGGAAGGGATATGGCTTTAATGAGGAGGGAAGGGAGTGAGGAGAGAGGGGAAATTCAAATTTGGGGGAGGGAGAAGAGAGAGAGAGGGGGGGAGCCCCCTTAGAGAGAGAGATATGTGAGAGAGAGAGAGGAGATAGAGGTGGAGAGTCTACCCCAAAAGGCAGGGGGAGAATTTCTCAAAGGGGTTTTCTTTCTATTCAAATATTCAAAGTTGTTACATATGAGGGGAGTGGGGGCCTATTTATAGGATTACATAATTCCTTATGACCAAACTAACCTTGACTTTTAGACAAATGACTAGACAAGTCCTGAAGGGGGCGCCCATGGGCCTAGCCCACTAGTTGGGCCCAATTGTCTCCACTGACCACTCTAATGACCTATTAACTTACTAAGTGACTCAAAAAGGAAAAAGTACATATAAAGAGACTCAAATAAAATGAAAATTACATGCTACGACTCGAAATTAAGTGGTGAAATTGATGATGCGCCGATGGCGAGCAACTATAGTCCCGAAAAAAAAGATGGAGTGGCTGGGGATGTCCCCATCAGTAGTCTTTATTGAGGACATTTTAATCTACTCCAAGTCCAAGATGGAGCATGAAGAACATCTCAAAAACCTGTGACGACCCGGATCCCGGATACTGGATATAACCGATAGGACTACCGAGCCGACCCAATACCACTTGGAACCCGTGAAGCCTCCCAAGAGCTGTAAAGCTCCGAAGGGAAAAAGGGTTGTCGTGTAGTACATTGAAGCCACAGTGATATAACAGTATATTAATATTCATTAGATCGGTTTGCTAAAGTAGCAGAAATAAAATTACTTTTTAATTAACAATTTAACATTTATACTAGAGTCCAGTCCAATGGAAAGACAAGCAGTACAATCAACAGAAAAGAAGGACGTACATTGAGGTCGGGGGAAGCCCGACACGTGTATCACTGGCAACTACGAACACGCCACACCAGTAATCGCGGAACCAGAACGACGCCACCCACCTGAAAAGCAGGGGTGAGCCTCATGTCACTGGCCCTGTAGGGGTCACGCGGATCCCCACTAAAAAACAACTGAGTAACACGGAACAACAAAACAGCTGTAGCAGCAAAGCAGGAAAACTACCACTAGAAAGCTGTAAAAGAAAACCGGAACGGAAGGAGTAGGAATAGCTAAAAGAAAAGGGAAAAGCTGTACCGAACAAGCGCGGCTGTCGAATTAGCCTCGGCTCCCCCAAACTACTCTGGGCAGAAACAAAAAGGCGAACCCTGATCTCAAAAAGTTAGGAGTTATTGATCTGCTGACACAACACAAGGCCCTAGGCGAAGGCCTACAAAGACAAGCGAGAAGCCTAGAAAAGACCTAAACAGACATAGACGCTCCAATGCATACACGACTCGGTTGCCGTCCACGCTCTTCCAGACATGACTACACACACACACACGACTAGAACATCGTGTACATGACACAACACTAACCTCGGGCAAAACCACGAGAGGGCTAACCCGGAAAGGTCACGATGTACGAGAAACACGAGAGTCACGTGTCACGTGACGGAAGCACCTCCTCACTAGAAGAATAGCCATTTGCGTCTACTGACGTCTTATGCTACGCCTCAAGTGTCTCGCCTACTATGCCACCTGAAGAACGACAGAGACTAAGACACGCATAGAACTAGAACAGGAACTACAGTAACGAGTGACTAGACAGGGAAATGCCCGTCGGCGTCCGTCCACGCCCCTGACCACGTGTGCACAAACAAGCTCAATGCCTTGAGCCAGGCCTCTAGCTAGTTTTCTCCCCCAGTAGGACGCTAGTGCAAGGAAAGGGAGCCCACGGAAACTAGCTTACAAACCGTACCTTAGGAACTGCCGTACCACCACTCCCAGGTGGGCCAACACTGGAACGTGCCGATAGGCTACGACTAGTGGAGGCTCACTAGACACAAAACTTTGAAACAAGAGTGATGTAGTACAGACAGGCAAGGAAGCACTATCGCACGTACTACGAAGCACATGACACGAGGTAGCATACCAGACTGTCACCTGACTCAGGAAAGTCAACTAGACCTAAAGACACAACGATCCTTGAGTCAGAAGACTCGGGTCAAGATCATCGTACAAAGTGGTACAAGTCGACAATCGATCTAATCCTAAGCCAGAGGAAACAACCGTAGAAAATGACACATGGAGACCTGAGGGAACACCAAGAACCCTCAGCACATCTGGACATGAAAATCGTGGTAAGACGATACCTCGAGGCATCCAGAACCATCTCTCGAACTGGGCTGAACCGCCGAGACACACATGGTCACTTGTCAACCACTAGGTCTAACCGGGTTGACCGGAACCTGACAACGACTCTACAACAGCACAGAAACCAAAGCATGCCCGACTATCTTATATCGTGGTCACAGCCCTCATAGGACATCAAAAGATGTCCATGGGAATGGCAAACCACAAGGTCAAGCCACGACACACGGAAATCGAAATATCTGAAATACAACAGGCATTAACGCGTTCTAACCCTATAGCACGATCTCAACGCACTATACAGCCTCAACACGACAACGTCTGAAACTACCATATCGCGCTCACCATGCATAGCGTGATAAAACAAGATCGCGCCTGCCAAGAGCAGCGCGTTCTGGATGATCGCGTTCGGAAAGCATAGCGCCTTCTTCAAGAACGTGCTCAGAACATATAGCGCCTTCTTCAAGAACGCGCTCGACACCCCTAGCGCGATAAAAGAGATCGTGCTCATTTCATAGAGCGCGTTCCCAACCACCTTTACTGCTCCTTCACGGAACGCGGTGGTGCGTTCTACTGAGAACGCGGTGCCAACGTATAGAGCGTTCACTTTCAGACCGAAAATCAGGAAAATCTGCACGAAAACCCTATTACACGCCCCAATCATCGCCAGAACGACGGGGAAACACTTATAACTACCCTGCCAACCTTCCACAGGCCGGAAGGGGCCAAACGACACTCAAAATCACTAAAAATGGGTGATTCCTATGAATCGACCCAAAACGACACGCAAGACATGCCAGAGGTTCGAATGACACCAATTTTACTAAAAATGATCGTCATTTTACGGCGAACCCTACGAACTCCTAAAATCATGGTTTTACCTAAACGAGTCCAAACTCGCTCGTTCTAGCACCGAACGATGTGAAACTGCAGGGAAAACGTAGAGGGGAAGTGGATGATCCATCTCCCTACCTCCACCGAAGAAACCGTGTGCCGAAGCGACTAAACCGCGTCGAAAACCACATCGGGAGCTTGACCGTCAGCTTTGAATCCACAGTTCAGGATCGCGCCAAAATCGATCCGATCCTCGCCCGATCGCGCACCTCATGGACCCCACGCCGTCACCACGTCGCCCACGAGCCTCCTCGGTCTACAGCCTGAGTCGGGAGGGCGAGAGAGGAGATAAAACGGGAGAGAGGGGACGCGGCTGTGAAATGAGAAGGAGGAGAGAGGAAAGGAAAAGAAAAAGAAAAAAATTAGGAATTTTCCTAATTTCCAAAATTTCGATAATTAGCCCAAAAATGGACTAATTCAGAAAATACGCAAAAATAGTCGAAACGATCCTCGGGAAGAGTACATCGTAACTGTAGGGTCCACAAGTCGATGAACTGAGAAATAAACTCACTGCAGGGTTCCGTAACTAGTACAAGAGAAAAACCCACACGGATCATAAAACTCAACTCAAGACCCACAAAAGCGATCTAAAACTCTCCGAAGAAGATCCGAAAGACCTAATAAGAATCCAGTAAGAATCCAGGGCATTACATCCTCCCCTCCTTTAAGAAATTTCATCCTCAAAATTTAAGGACTAGCAAAGGAGAAGTAGGGAAGAACAACCCCAAGACACAACTTGAAATAGCACAAATCTTGGAAAACACAAGTCAGAGGGACATAGTCAGACCATAATCACAAGTACACGCTCAGGATCGAGCACGACACAAGTGCACACAAGTCTGACACCTCCGAAACAAGGTAACGCCGTTGACGTCTCACAGGAAAGGAGACATGACCCATGCCACGACAACAGATTTTGGGAAAACAAAATGACAGACACGGCGAGTATCAGCTTGAACAAGGAAACATAGTCCTCTCAACTGACAGTTCGACAATATCATCGACTCCAGTGCCAAAGGCAACAGAGAACACCTGGCACACAGGACGCCAATGACAACAGCACTGGACCACAAGCACAATCAAGTCAGTCCTCTGTCAGATATTACATCCGACCGAGTCGCATGCTAACTCTACCAGGAGAGAGGAGTACAGCAAAGCTAACCGACAAGACCTGGTCCACACAGTGCCAAGACAGATGCACAAAATCATAGAGAAACAGTGCTAAATAATAACAACAACATCAACACTTGCAGGACTCCGACTCCGTAGAGAACACATAACCATGGAACACAACGGCAAGTTGGGTCACATCAAGGCATAACGATAGTTGAACACATGACCACGAGGGACTAGTTAGGCATCGAGCAGCTCACCAAGAACAGACCCACAATAACGAGAAAATGACAATCTCGGGAAATGCATCTCAAGGACCACGATCATGCCCCGAGAGCACAATACCCAAGAAAGCATTGCAGAGCAGAGGGTACTTAACCAGCAAAAATGCTGATAGATTCCCCAATACTAAACAAATGCCAGTGCCAACACAGCACGCACAAGACCACACGCGGAAAACAAAATGACAAGAATCGCGAAACCTAATCCAGCTGAAGACTGTACTAGACTTTCATGACTCTGGATACCGTATATCTCAGATTCCCATGTACTTCACACAACAATGCTCTGATGCCACCTGTGACGACCCGGATCCCGGATACCGAATATACCCGATAGGACTACCGAGCTGACCCGATACCACTTGGAACCTGTGAAGCCTCCCAAGAGCTGTAAAGCTCCGGAAAAAGGGATGTCGTGTAGTACGTTCAAGCCACAGAGATATAACAGTAAGCAATTTAATTTCATTAGATCGGTTTGCTAAAGTAGCAGAAATAAAATTACTTTTTAATTAACAGTTTAACAATTATACCAGAGTCCAGTCCAAAGGAAAGACAAGCAATACAGTCAATAGAAAAGAAGGACGTACACTGAGGTCGGGGGAAGCCCTGTTGGATATACGTTGTTTTTGATGATGTCTAACCATGACTCATTTGTGAGTCTTAATTGCTTTTGATGATGCCAGCTTGTATAAGTTTCAGGAAAAGGTGCAAATGCACAGAAATCAAGGCAAAATGTTGCACAGAAAACAAGACAAAAGGTTGCATAAAAATCAAGAAAAAGATTACACAGAAATCAAGGCAAGAGGTTGCACAAAAATCAAGGCAGATCTTACTTAGGGTCATTACTCCAAGGAACTGAAGAAACTGAAGAAGTTGCAAAATGTGCACCTACCTCACTAAGCTCAAACAGTGACCTGTACCGACCTTGTTCTGGTCTTGCACTGACCTTCATGTGCATTGGTATGAAAGCTGCACCTACCGTGAACGCTCCAAGAATGAAAGTTGCACCGACCCTGCCCTTCATGAAGACCTTGACTGGGCAGAAACAAAGATGTGCACTGACCTTGCTCACAACTTGCACCGACCTTGCTTGGGTGGAATGAAACGTGCACTGACCTACATACGCCTGCAACAGCTGCGAGCGGGGAAGATGTGCACCGACCTTAGCTGCGAGCCGGGAAGACATGCACCGACCTTCACTGGGCGGCAACAGTGATGTGCACTGACTTGCATGAAGCCAATAGAAATGTGCACAGACCATGGTGTGCCTGGGCGACCCTAGGAAGGTTTTTCTTTACTGCACTTGCAGCGTTTTTCTTCGTGTGTTTCTCTTTTTCTTGTGTGTGTGTGTGGAGGACCTCATCCTCGTGTGTGTGTGTAAAATCGTCCCTACCGGTTTGTGTGTAGAAAGTGTTCTGCATTTGTAGTGTGTGGTAAAGCCTCACCGGGTTTGGTGAGGGGTGGACGTAGGTTGTGGATCTACAACCGAACCACCATAAAATCTTTGTGTTATGGTTGTGTATTTTATGTGATTGATCCATATCCCCTATCTCCATTCACAAGTTGGTGTGCTCACTTAATCATATGCAATCAGGGTTATTCTCTTTGTACACTCAAGCTTTTAGATCTCCACCTTTGCTTCATCCTTATACCATTTGGGCCTCAGCATTTTTCCTGCACCCCGTTGGCTACCTATTGCACTCTTGAACACAGGCACCTAGCTGGTAGCATTGCCAAGGAAATCAGTTTGGTCACACATTCAGCTAATCGTCTTACATTCAGTTAGTGGGTGTTGAGATCCCTATTCTCCAGTGCTATAAGATCACACTCAGTCCTTACACTGTGCTTTACCGTTTCCACTAGAGCCACTCCTACTCAATCCACTGTGCTTTGTACTTAAGTACCTTACTTATTCTATAGGAGTGGTTTATGCGCATTGGTTTGAGAGATCTTTAAATAGCCCAAAGTTCGTGAAAGGATCTATTCAACCCCATCTTCTAGATCCTATTGCACCACGTGGGACCCAACAATTGGTATCATAGCCAAGCTCTGTGTAGCACCCCGATTTATTAAGGAATAAAATTTCGAGAAAATTAATAAGAAATTCCTTAAGAAATAGGATAAGTAAAATTTTGACTATTTTATAAAAATCTAAAAAAATTACAATCTTGTAGAGGATAAAACGTTTAGTAAAATTGTCTTCTATGACCAGCCCAAATAAAATCCATAAATAAGCCGAATTAGCAGATTAAGGCCCAAATCAACACTTAACCTAATCGGACCTTAAAACGTGAAATTCGAGCCTAATACCCTATCATTTAAGCTCAAACCAGATTCAAATGAATGTCTAGGATCAACTCATCGTTTCCCCTCTGGTTAATCTTCGAAACCCTAACCCTAGGAGGAGTATTTGGCGGCGGAGTGGCGGATTAACCCTATCCTGCGCGATTCACGCTCGTCCGCGGTGCATGGACTCTATCTTCCCGATTAGAACTCTCTAGACCCCATAGGACCTATTAAAATGAACCTTGGCAACCCTAGAATCGTTTACATGTTGTGGCGGCCGGTGAGGACCTCGGACGGGAGAGTATTCCGACGATTACCGGCAGTGTGTACCTAGCGCGATCGGCTTCCCTCTTCTTCCTTCATCCTTCGATTAAGGTAGGTGATAGCAAGCCAAACCCTAAGTGTAATATATGGTTGGAAGCATAATCATGTCCTCTTTCTTTTGATATAAAAAGCTCTAATTTTCATCTAGTATCCTGCTAGAATTCCATGTTTTAGTGGAAGCATGTTAGAATTAGGGTGCGCAATGTCCCACTTCGATTTAAGTAGGGATTTCATGCACTAAACATTCAATTGATCATGCTATCTTGTATAACTTGTTGTGCTCATTCTATTGATCAGAAAAGCCCCAATTTTCCTGCTCTATATAGTGTGTATTTATCTTTTGTTCCCAACCCTAGCCAACCCCGTCGGAGACGGGCAGGGCGAAGGGGCAGTGATATGTTCTAATATGAGCGGCCACTCGATAGAACGCACATCTATATGAACGGCCAGACTGAAACTGCCTATGTTATTTACGTTATTGAGTTTTCTGGAGACAAATGGCTAGGACAGAATTGCTCAACAAGTCACGCGGCCATCTATAGACCGCTCATCCCCTGTCGGGCCCCTGCCTGTAGAGCGTGAACAGCATGTGGACGACCGCATAGGCTCTTGAAAGGTTCTGGACGAACTGTTCATCCCCACAGAATTGTATTAATTTCAAATTTAGCATGTTTTATCTCTAGTTAATTAATCTTCATGGTAGGCTAGCAACCAACATGTAAATGGAACATATGAAATATTTAATTTTAAAATTGCTTGTTTATTTTCATCATGACCTTGGTTTATTATTTCAATTAACTTAATTTCAATTATGAATACATGAACCATGTTACTAGGATGGTTTGACAGTCATTCTACTCCGGTAGGATTGACTGACCGCTGTACTGGTTTCTGATGATTGATAGCCTCATTTCCTTGTAATGGGTGGAACTCTCCGCCGGATATTCCTTCCGTCGGACTAGGACCTTCAATACTGATGCGGGACGGACACACGACTCGACTCCAATTGGATATGTGACCCTTGGACTCTAAGTAAGCTCGCGATCGTCCCTAACGAGGGAAGCGTACGGACGTGCAGGGTTGAGAAACCGGCAGTGAGCTAGGGCGATCAACTCACAAATTCATGCCCGGATCGGGTCACGGGACAGTCTCACTCTCTCTTGAAACAATGGTGAAATAAATATATCGAGCTAATGGCCCTAACACATGCTCTCTAGTAGCGGCATATGAAAGCATATACAAGAATAGCAAATGCCGAGTAATGGAGCGAACATGATACCTCCACGCGCCTGGCGTGGGGAAGACGATCCTGGCCGATCTCGTACTCCCGGAATAATAATTAATTAAATTACAGTAATGATTTACTGCCCACTCCACGTAGGGAGGTAAAGGGTGACACAGCGGGACCCGGGAGTAGCGGGTTCAGGTTGACGGGTAACTTCTTGTGTAGCTTCGGTGGCACACGTACTCACGAACGTGGGACCCACGTGCTGGTTCGTGGGGCCGTGTGGGCCCGGAGCTGCACCGCTGTGACGGGGACGTCCGGAGGGGCGCTCCCTAGGAAGGCGGCGCACTGGTTCACCTCATGGAAGGTGAGGAGGCTCCGATCGGTGCGGGTTGGAGTTGCTGCCCACGGATCTGAATTCTGTTTCAAACATGCGTGTCCCCGACAAAAATTGATACTGCGACCAGCACCGACGTCGGATTGATGCACAAGAGGTACCGTTGGAAAGCTCTCTCAAAATCCTTCAACTCCCTGGGGCTCCAAAAATTTCTTTGGGACTGTGCTTCTGATGGGTAATTTTAGAACCGGACTGATCTCTATTTCAGATCTGGCCAAACAGAAATGAACTCTCCTGAGAGTTGGCATTGACTGTGATGTAGACCTCCGAATCAGAAGATGAGCTCCGTATGAAAGTTGTAGAGGGGAGAGAGAGTAAAATGTGGATAATTTTTATGAAGGGTTTGGTGGAGGTTTGGATGGGGAAAGGTATTTTATACTGCTGGGTGGTCGGATCTGGACAGTGGCAGGCAGAACTGAGCTGGGATATGAAGTGAATTTTTAGAAAATATGAACGAGGTTCTAAATTCACAAGAACATTTTTGGATAGTGTATTAGGTGGACAGCACCTCCAATAAAAATATCAAGTCATTTGGGTCACGAGAAGGTGAGTTCATGAACGACCTATTAGGGTTCTGGAAATCTGGGCAGACTGTTGGCAGATCTGAGAGGAGGTGGAGAACAAAAATGGAAAAATGGAAAATAAAAACTAGAAGCTCAACCAATTTTTCTAGGACGTGGTGATGAGCTCTAGAACTCACCCTGAAAATCTCAGCTCCATAAGATATAGGAGTTGGGAGCTAAAATTCTCGGAGTAACCCTCTGTCCAGTAAAATAGAACCTTGGACAGAACTTCCGAACTTGCTTCGCGGTGGCTCGATGGCGGCACGAACGGCGGCGCCGTTGATAGAGATAGAAACTGGAGGTAGAGGGGCTAAGATATAAGGGATCTACACCCTGAAATGCTGAAGGAGGAAGAAGGAACTAGGGAGAGAGAGGAGGGGGCGCAGATTTGCTCCAATGCACAGATTTTTTCTTCTCATTAATTCTCTAAAATGTCTAAATACAAGTATTTATATAAAATAGAAAATGACTCAAAATGCCCTCAGATCTAGGGTTGGAAGGGGCACTAAGGGGATAGGAGAAAGTATTTCTCCCATGTGGTCAAAACACATTACACATATTCTAATCAAACTTACCTAACTTAGCCTAATAAGACAAACAAGGGGCCGCCCCCTTCATGGGCCTCCCTTGGGCCAAGTATGGTTCAAGGCTATGAAACAAGCCCATGTTAGCCATGTTGGCCTATGGACCCTTCCAACCTAGGTGGCCCATGAGAGGGAGAAGCAAACTTGGGCCTTAAGTGATTTAATGACCCATTATGAAGCCTAATGACCCAATATGACATAACCCCCTTAATGGACTCTATTAAAGGAAACCCATTAATGGACTCTTCATGGAATGTGGCCCAATGTCTTATTAAAAGCCTTACAAAGGAGCCCAAATGAAAAAAATCAAAAAACACACAATTACAAGCCAATACAACCCATAAGACACACTAATACAAGCCAATACATACTAATACAACCCATTGGCCTTTGATGACCCCATCAATTCTCCCCGGATGGGAGGAACTCGACCCCGTCGAGTAAGGGGTGTTGCTGCTCGAATAACTCCGATGAATCTATCACCGTACCAGGTAGCGCGGGTACGCTCCACTCTAAGTGATCGTCACCTGCTCATTCCGTATATACTCGATATGCCCAAGCTGCTGTGGGAACGAGGCTAGAGGTGGACACTCCAGGTAGGGTCACACTCAAAGGGAGGAGGTGGCTCGAAGACTCACTAGGAATTCACCGCTGGGTCCCTATAGGTGACTAGATCCGGGACATGGATGTCGAGCTGATCCCATACTCCTCGAGCGAGTCCACTCGCCTCTTACTCAGAAGGGACTGACATCAACGAGCTTGCATAAGATGCATGCAGACGCCTAACAAACCACACACAAATCACATAAACAAGCCACACAAAGAAGAAACAAAACTGAGTCATGCATATCCCTAGACTTAATGTAATGACATCACCCACCAGGTGGTTGTCATCCGAGAGCCGCATCCTGAGTGTCGGTAAGCTCCTCCAGACCTTCGTACTCATCAGCTAGTTCCGGATTAGCCTTGTAGCTGACAGATACAAGCCTAGAAGGTGAGGCTTCTCCTACCCCTAGGGCTAAAGTGGCACGAGAGGGACATTGGTTGGCGATGTGGCCAAACCCATGATAGTGGAAACACTATAGTCGAGACCTACTACTCTCTCCGAGAAGAGGGCCCTTACCCTTATCCTCCCGACGAGCAGGGAGTGTAGGCAACATGGGTAGGGCTGTAGGTGCCGTGGGCAATAGGGGTGGGGGTGCCGGTGCCAGAGGACGGGCAATGGGTGCTGAGGGGCGAGCAACGGGTGCCGGTGGTTGGGATGGAGGTAGATCCCATGGCAGGGGAGGACGAGGTCTAGGAGCAAAGTGCTCCTGACGGGCGGGCTCGGAAGGTCGAGCCATGGGGCCCCTCGGGTATGGGCCTAAGGAGCTACGTGACTCGGCACTACGGAGAGGGACAGGGCCCAACCGTTGGATAGACTCAAACTCTCCCTCTAATTGCTCCATCTCGAGAGCAACTTGGTACGCATCCTCTAGCTTGTCCACCTTGCGGCGGAGAAGCTCATACCGTAGGTGCGATCATAGACCACGCCGAAATCGGGAGACAGTAAGGGAATCCTCCTCTGTGGCGTCACATCGCAAATAATATTCATCAAACTCGGTGATGTACTCTGAGACGGATCAATCTCCTTGGGTAAGACTCTGCAACCTATCTATGAGACGCTGGCAGTGAGTGGCAGGGAGGTACTTCTTCCTAAGTTTGGACCTCATCTCTTCCCACGTCTCTACCTGGGGTTCCTAACGGTGAAATAGCAGGTTCTCCATGTTTCTCCAAAAGGTTTGAACTTGCCCTACCAATTTCATTTTGGCAAACTTGACCTTCCGTTGGTCCGACATCTCAAACCACTCAAAATATCGGTCCATACCGGCTTCCCAATCAAGATATAGCCTTGGGTCTAAGGACCCATCAAAAGTGGGAGGGTCGGCACAAACGGTCCTGAGGGCCCGCTCATCCTCATCACGATTCCGTCGTTGAACATGACGGTCACGTCCGTATCCCCTATTTTCATCTTCGGACTCATAGTCTAGCACCTCGGGGAATTGACGCCTCCTAACATCTACCCCTTGATCCCTTGGGGCAACAGGTTGCTGAACTGGTTCTTGTTGACCATGTGTAGGTGGGGGGCGGGGGTGCCTCAACTGGGGCTCTCGAGGGTACCTCGACTGGGGCTCCCTCTAATGTGGCAACTCTCCCTACCAGGCCCTGAACGGACTGGTCCGACTCGATGACCTTATCCTCTAAGGCCTTCATCCTTTATTCCAGATGGGTGCCTAGGCCATTCACCCGCGTACTCAACCCGTCCATCCGATCTACCTGTGTAGTCAACACATCCATGCGTGTACCCAACCCATCCATACGTGTAGTCAACCCTTGCATTTTCCCTATAAGGGCTTGGAACATTTCGACCACCGACGACGCATAGAGACTAGGGGCTCGGGGATCCGCCATAGGTGGTGGTGGTGCTGAGTACTGTGTACCTCTACGAGTGGGCATGCAAATGACGATTAGGACAAGACACTCCCTAGACTCAAGACCCTTAGACTTAACCCAAGACTCGGTACGTGGCGGAGTTAATCGATCTGAAGATCACTCGCGCAAGTGTGCGGCCTTCTCGATAGGCGTAGCCTAACGTTCGGATAACACCATTTGATATACCGATTAATGGTATGCAAATGCAACCTAGACCGACTTAGACGATGACTAGATGTAAATGATACTTTTTTATTATTTTAAACACCCTAGACTCAACTGGCGCTCTGATACCAAACTGATGCAGGACGGACACGCGACTCGACTCCAATTGGATATGTGACCCTTGGACTCTAAGCAAGCTCGCGATCGTCCTTAACGATGGAAGCGTACAGACGTGCACGGTTGAGAAACCGGCAGTGAGCTAGGGTGGTCAACTCAAAAATTTGTGCCCGGATCGGGTCACGGGACGGTCTCGCTCTCTCTCGCAATAGCGGTGACATAAATATATCAATCTAATGGCCCTAACACATGCTCTCTAGTAGCAGCATATAAAAGCATATACAAGAATAGCAAATGCTGAGTAATGGAGCGAACACGATACCTCCACATGCATGGCGTGGGGAAGATGATCCCGGCCGATCTCGTACTCCTGGAATAATAATTAATTAAATTACAGCAATGATTTACTGCCCACTCCACGCAGGGAGGTAAAGGGCAACACAGCGGGACCCGGGAGTAGCGGGTTTGGGTTGACGGGCAGCTTCTTGTGTAGCTTCGGCGGCACACGTTCTCACGAACGTGAGACCCACATGCTGGTCCGTGAGGCCGTGTGGGCCCGGAGTGGCACCGCTGTGATGGGGACGTCCGGAGGGGTGCTCCCTGGGAAGGCAGTGCACTGGTTCACCTCGTGGAAGGCGAGGAGGCTCCGATCGGTGCGGGTTGGAGTTGCTGCCCACGGATCTAAATTCTGTTTCAGATCTGCACATCCCTACGAAAACTGATGCTGCGACCAGCACCGACTTTGGATTGATGCACAATAGGTACCGTTGGAAAGCTCTCTCGAAATCCTTCGACCCACTAGGGCTCCAGAAAATTCATTGGGATTGTGCTTCTGATGGGGAATTTTAGAACTGGACTGATCTCTATTTCAGATCTGGCTGGATAGAAATGAACTTTCCTGAGAGTTGGCATTGACCGTGATGTAGACCTCCGAATAAAAAGATGCACTCTTCAAGAAAGTTGTAGAGGAGAGAGAGAGGAAAACGGGGATAATTTTTATGAAGGGTTTAGTGGAGGTTTGGAAGGGGAAAGGTATTTTATACTGCTGGGTGGTCGGATCTGGACAGTGGCAGGCAGAACTGAGCTGGGATCTGAAGTGAATTTTTAGAAAATATGAAAAAGATTCTAAATTCACAAGAAAATTTTTGGATGGTGTATTAGGTAGAAAGAACCTCCAATAAAAATATCAAGTCATTTGGGTCACGAGAAGGTGAGTTCATGAACGACCTATTAGGGTCCGGGAAATCTGGGCAGACTGCTGGCAGATCTGAGAGGAGGTGGAGAACGAAAATGGGAAAATGGAAAATAAAAACTAGAAGCTCCACCAATTTTTCTAGGACGGGGTGATGACCTCTATAACGCACCCTGAAAATCTCACCTCCAGAAGATGTAGGAGTTGGGAGATAAAATTCTCGGAGTAACCCTCTGTCCAGCAAAATAGAACCTTGGACAGAACTTCCAAACTTGCTTCGCGGTGGCTCGACGGCGGCACGAACGGCGGCGGCAGAGATAGAAACTGGAGGTAGAGGGGCTAAGATATAAGGGGTCTACACCCTGAAATGCTGAAGGAGGAAGAAGGAACCAGGGAGAGAGAGGAGGGGGCGCAGATTTGCTCCAATGCACACAAATTTTTTCTTCTCATTAATTCTCTAAAATGTGGAAATACAAGTATTTATATAAAATGGAAAATGACTCAAAATGCCCTCAGATCTAGGGTTGGAAGGGGCACTAAGGGGATAGGAGAAAGTATTTCTGCCATGTGGTCAAAACACATTACACATATTCTAATCAAAGTTACCTAACTTAGCCTAATAAGACAAACAAGGGGGCGCCCCCTTCATGGGCCTCCCTTGGGCCAAGTTTGGTCCAAGACTATTAAACAAGCCCATGTTAGCCATGTTAGCCTATGGACCCTTCCAACCTAGGTGGCCCATGAGAGGGAGAAGCCCACTTGGGCCTTAAGTGATTTAATGACCCATTATGAAGCCTAATGACCCAATATGACATAACCCCCTTAATGGACTATATTAAAGGAAACCTATTAATGGACTCTTCATAGAATGTGGCCCAATGGCTTATTAAAAACCTTACAAAGGAGCCCAAATGAAAAAAATCAAAAAACACACAATTACAAGCCAATACAACCCATAAGACACACTAATACAAGCCAATACACACTAATACAACCAATTAGCCTTTGATGCCCCCATCAATTATAGGACCTCCATAAGCCCCCACGAGCCTGGGATTCCCACTAGCACGCCGGATAGGTTGTACCATCAAGACCTGAACCTGTTCACGTGATCGAACCGCTTGGATTTCTGTGTTGTGAGTCACGGCTCAAACTTGGACCCACTGAGGCTTGCATGGCCCGGAAAGGACCGTTTATCCTAGTGGGTGGACCATTAAGAACCGTGCATCCCTGTCCAAGTGCCACATACATTGGTCGATTAGCCTTGTTCTATCTTCGACCAAATCATGTTTGGATTGACCCAATAAGCCTAGGCTGACCAGTGGATAGTGGGATGGACCCTGGTTCAGTTCTACCCCACTTATGGCAGCCCGGAGCCCATTTTTGGGTGGAGTTCTAGCCTTCTAGTTAGGCCCAGTTTGAACGGATTGTTTAGGCCCGTCCGTGTTGACGAGCGGATCCTATTGGACCGTTCAACTTCCGAGTGGCCCTATCAGGCCCGTTTATCTTGTTTTTGGGCTTCAAGTCCTTCTGGCCATGTGCGGCCCATTCTTGACCGTACATACTAGTTAAGAGGCCCATTTCTGACCGTTCTTATAAGAGCGGCTTGGAATGATCCGTTCATCCTTGACTTCGTTGAGGCAGATTCTCAGCCCAGTTCTTCTAGTACGTCCCATCTGAGACCGTGCATATCTTGAGCGGCCCAGTTTGGACCGTGTATCTTCTAGAAAATGATTTTCATCGTTGTTTGTGTTTGAATACAAGGACCTGTCGGTTCTTGATAATTTGAACTTTCTGGTCAAGGTATCTCTTCACTTACCCTTGGAATTCTCCGAGGTAAGTTCTACACTTGAAATTATTGGCCATTTAACTTGATTAATGTCTAGACATAACTTGGGATCTTGGATCCATTAAATCAATGCCAACTCCTCATAAGGGCCCGGTCTGGTCCTGGGAGGAGCGCCCGAAAAGTACTTGTACCCCGGGGAGTTTGAATGACATGGTGAGGCATTGCACCGAGTGCATGACTAGCGTGATGTCTATGACAATAATCTATTACTTGAATTTTTCTTGACTTGGTTAAGTTCTTGCTTGTTGGCCAATTTCCAATTACATCGTGGTATCGCCTTCTTTTTATTATATTACTTTGTCATATCGTCATTTCATTTCGTTCTTTATTTTCGCACTTAAAAATATAATTAATTAGTTAATTATTTAAACTTGCCTATTATTACCTACTGAGCATTCGCTCACCCAGTTGTTTCCCCTTTTCAGGTAGCTCAGGTGAGGATTCGCAAACTGATGGGGACGGGCAAGAGTGATGGCCATGGAGCGAACCTATTAGAAGCTATGTGGAGCTAGTCATAGTTGTTGTGTCTAGTTATGTTTAGATTGTGTGGTTTGAAAGAGTTGTAATTACGAGATTAGCAAATGTAATGTTGTCAAGTGGATGTTATGTCGGAAGTATGTTTAAGTGAGTTATGTGATTGGAATATGGATCATTTAAGGGTTATTTTGTTATGGAGTTATTTTATGTTTCATGGTGTTGTGTTGCCCTTTTTGCTTTAACATAGCATATCTGGAAATCAACATATTATTATTAATTGTTTCTACTACCGGTCCCGATATTCCTCGTCGGGGCGTGACACTCTGTCATTCACAGATCCCACGATCTGTAGAGAAAAGATCCCAGTGTATTTTGAGAAAATGGCTTCATCTGCTACACATGCTTCGATGGTTTTTTCACCTACTTTTGATGGTTTAGATTTTTCTGCATGGCTAGGGAAAATGCTCATTTATGTTAATTCCATAGATCCACAATTATGTACTCTCATATACAATGGTCCTCGTGAGCTGCCATCAAATATTGATGTCCAGTCAGCTGATCAAAGGACAAAAAATGTTGATAACCATGCTGCCTTCAATCTAATAAGAGCTGGAGTAGATGTCACCATGTTTCCTTTTGTTTCCAGTTGCAGCACAACCAAGGAGATCCTTGATGGACTAAATAGTATCCACGAAGAAGAAAATGGGAATCATTGTCTAATGGCCAATAGCCCAGATCAGCCAAGCAATTCATCTTCGTCTCAGGTAAACTTTGATCCTTAGGACTATACCTATGATGAACTTGTAGATGCATATGATGAGTTGGCTAAGCAGCACAAGAAGCTTAAGTCTGAAAATAAAAAATTGAGAAAGAAGCTTGAAAATAATCTTGCGGATAGCTCTCCCTATAGAAAATTATCTGATCTTGAGCAAGTAAATGAAACTCTCATGATTGACCTATATACACATAAAGATCACATTGCTTGCTTAAAGGACGAAAATAAAATCTTGCTAGCTGAAATAACTAGATTGGAAGTAACTGTAAGACAGCTTCAAGATGAATCTAAGTCCTTGTCAAACAACCCAGACTTTACTGAAAATAAGGCTTCTATTGAAGAAAATGAAAATTTGAAAAAGCAAAACAATGAGCTTCTTGCCAAGCTTCAAGCATGTAAAAAAGGTATGGGTGCTAGTGTTGTTGACTCAGAAAAATTGGCTACCCTTCAACATGATTTTGATTACTGCAAAACTGTGAATGCCATGTTGAATGAGCAGCTTGCTGCGTGTGAGACAGATTTAATTAACTCTGAACAACACATCACTTCACTTGAAAAGGAAATCCAAGATCTGAATAACTCTTTGTCCCGAACTGCTCAGGGCCAAGAGAGCCTAGGGAGATTGTCGGGGACTAGAATGAGCTTTCGAAGAAAAGGGTTTGGGCACTGTCCTTTGAACAAAACGTTTTTCAAAAATACTTTGCACACAATTTCTCCTTCCAGCTATGATGGTGCCTCCTCTTCCCAATCATCCCCAAAATAGTCTGCGATCAAGAAGAACCGAAATCAAAATAGAAACCATAAAAAGGAAGCCTCAAGGCAAAAACACAGAAATGAGATTGCTTGTTTTTATAAATTTGACAGATGCCATGTTTTCCATAAAAAGGATGGTTCTTATTTTCATTGTGGTCAACATGATCACTTAATGCATAATTGCCATGCCATGAAAAATGATCTGATTTCATGCAAGTCTGAATGTGATTCCAGTCACTACAGAAAACCAGTCGAGAGAGTCCAGCCCCCCTACTGCTACCATTGTGGTATATCTGGACACACCATGCCAAATTGCTAGGAATTGAAGGACAAAATTGAGAAACCCCTTGTTCAGTGTTATCGCTGTGAAGAGTATGGCCACACAGTAAAGAACTGCTGGCAAAGGAGAAAAAAGGACAATCCTTGCGCCACTAATATCAACACTCATGGTCACCCTCAGAAACTCGTCACACTTGGTTGTGAGAGGAGTGAGAAATCCTCTTTGTGCTGCCCTTATTGTGGGATGGTAGGACATGAAACATATGACTGTCAAAAAATGAGGAAGTATGACTTGAATGTCTTGATAAAAAGGAGCTCTTTGATTAAAAATCTCACTAACCCTGTAGGACCCAAGAAAGGTTGGGTACCTAAACATTCTGAATGCGAATTTTGGCTGTAGGAGTGCCTTGGAGCTGTGCTGAGGATCATCATGAAATAAAAGCTCATGGCACTGGTATGTACATCAATGCTTTTAATCTCTGTCATCTTGCATGTTTAGGCTAACCATGTAGATAGTGCATCATAAGTCTGTTATGTTGCCAATAACATTCTGCAAACTGAATTTGCTTCCAAAATGCTAAAACATCCCCCATGGTGTGAGATGAACATCTAAGCTAGACCTCTTGCTCACACCTTATCTGACCTCTGGCATATCAAATGGTGTAGAGTAGAAAGGCAAGTCGAGCTTGTCCGGAACTCAGACTATGCGTGAGAAGGGTCTCAGATCCATACCTCCACCTTGTACCAGAGATCATTTATTTCAGATGCATAAGTCATGAGAAATATGTTCTTCTGTTGAAATTAATTTGATGAGGACTTGTTGTCTGCTTCTTGCTAATCAGCCATATGAAATACTTGATCGTTGCTTTTGATGATATCTACCATGGCTGTATTTATTTAAACTCATCACTCATGTGGAGTTTCAACACATTGGTTGAGTGTCTTGTCTCCATAAGCATTGAACAAAAGGGGGAGCTTAAATATTAGCAATTCTATTCAGAATGCACTGTAAATATTTTGTGCTTGCATCATCTTGTTGTCTCATGCACTCCAATGCATATCATGTTAAAGGGTCACAATAATGCATAATCAATTGGCAGCATCTCCACTGCATTGGGTATTCATTCATGTTATAGGCTGCACTTTCCACTGCCAACCCATGCATGTGTTGAGGGGGAGTCAACATCTAATCCCATCTGCATCATTGCTCACTCTTGTTGTCATCATGCATAGATAGTGTGCTCTTAGGGGGATCATGTCCAGCCTTGTAATCTCTGATAAAAATCTCCTACTGTCTTAGCATACCCATTCCAGTCTGAGCTCAATGAAAATCCTCAGGGGGAGTGTTCTCTATCCATACCTGCTCTAGTTGATGCTCTCCACTCTTGCAACACTCTCTGCTTGAACCATACCACAATAAATGATATCTGTTTGTGGTTCACCTTAGATTTGATTTGTCTTGAACCTTTTTGAAGGATCTTCTATCTGTCATTAAGCTTGCTATCAGAGTAAATCCTTAAGAAGAATCTCCTGCTGTAGTGTTCTGTGACTGCCTTGAACTTGAAAGCTTTTGGTTTAAAATTAATGATTTCTTGAGCCTTGATATTTAATGGTCTTGAAAATGTTTGTATTTTGGGCTTAATAGATTTTAACTAGCTTTTCATGTTTTAACATGTTTTGCCTTCTTGAATCTAGAAGTTTATCCTTAGTACAAAGGCTTCATTGTTTGAGTAACTTCAGTCTAGTATTGTTTTTAAACATTTGTCAAATCTGAAGATTTCTAAAATGGGGCTACATTGATAGCAATGAACTTGCTTTGCTGAGTAACTGGGGATATTGGCGTCTGATAAACATATATCCTTATGCAAAAATGCGTGTGCTAAGTTCAGTGCTCCTAGGTAGAGCAATGGCATTGGGTTCACTGAGAAATCGAGTTCCTCCACCAAGAAGTGAAGAGGACAGCGTCATGAAGTGCTATGCTACCTCTGTTCTAATAATGGCAAAACGGTAAGTTACACTGAGTAACTGGTGTACTGGCGTCTAAACAACGTATACCCTCACGTCAAAAGGTGCATGCTACACTCGATTGCTCATAAAAACAATTTGTGTTCATGCTCAGTAATGGTTTGAAAAGAAAAAATCTGAATGTGTAGCACTCATGGATTTAATCAGAGTCATCTAAGTGTTTAGACTCAATACTTGTTGTATTTACTCTCAAGGGAGCCATTGGAATTGAATGAGTAAGTTGAGAGGAGGTTAACGTATTTTTAGTATGAATCTCTGGTTCACCTCTAATAAGCTTGAATACAGTCATTCTCAAAAGTTTTTCATTGAGTAGCTCAGAATTCATTAGCGTTAAACCAATCTGAATATAAGGGCTGCATCATCTGAACTCTATATCTGGAGATTCTAAAAAATCTATAACTCTGCTCTTGTGAACTTGGTTTCAGATTAAAGAACCTTCATTCTTTCAACTATTGATTATTGCGGCTCATCTTTCAAGTGTCGACACCTATAGTCGACTTCGTGTGTTCAGACCTCTGTCTGGATGCTCTAGCAACGTCCCTTAAGACAAACCGTCTCTTGATGCTCGTTGACATCTATCTTGTCTATACCAATATGCACTATTCATTCAGGCTGCCAGGAAAACATCAACATTTCTGACAGATAGTATCTTGCATCTATCTTGTCATCAGGTGGTATCATGGTCTCAATGCATCTGGCTTCCGATTCCATGTACTTGGGTTGCTTGCATTTCTCATCCCCATACATTGCATCGAAAACCTTAAAAAAATCTGAAAACAAGAAAACCGTTAAAATTTTGAAAAATCTGAAAATCAATTTGTGATGTGGCTGATGTACTACTCTCGAATTGCATCATGTTGCTATGCTAACATCTCCTGCATCTAATTGCCTCTCATGACTCAGTTCATGTCACATTGGCATGTATTTCCACATTAAAGACAGTTGCTTGCATACCGACTCTCTTCTCTCCTTTCTTTCATCACTATGCTAGTTATTTGTTTTACCTCTTTTTGATGATGACAAAGGGGGAGAGATCTCATGTTGGACATTATTTCAGGAGTGATTTCTATAGTACCAGAGGGGGAGAGATGTCTTCATGGGTCATCTTTTTTTTTTTCATAAGCACCAACCAATAGTGTCGGGTCCAGTCGAGTGCACCATCCCCCAGTAGGGAATGATGTTCTCACTCCCCTAGACATACACTGTGGTCAAGAGAATTTTATTTCTTTTTGTAAAGAATACAATATCAACGGGGCATGCCCCTGTCAATACCCATATACAGCCATGAATTCTATCTACAAACCAAAAAATAGTCAGTTACAATTCCGAATAGCAGGGAGGCCTTCTTTGTCCACTCTGAGGGCTCCTCTAGCCAGCCGAGGAAGTTCTCTGATATGAGTATAAATGTGGTTATTGTGACAGGTACAAGCAAAGGAGGCCAAAGCATCAGCGACTTGGTTGCCTTCCTTGAAGATGTGCTGAACGGTGGAGCCGTATTTAGATATTAGATCAAGAATGGCCTTCCACCATGGAAGAGTAAACCAACTTGGAGCCAACCCTTTATGGATGGCATCAACCAGGATAGCACAATCATAGTAAATAGCTCCCAAATGGAGTCCACAGAGCAAGGCTATTTGAAGACCATCGTGTAATGCCCTAGTCTCTGCTAGGAGACTGGATCCGTGACCATAATAAAAAGCAAATCCTACAATCAGATTACCCGCGTAGTCACGGATACATCCACCTCCACCACTCCTTCCAGGATTGCCTTTAGCATCCACATGCAGAGTTAACTTGGAAGAAGATAATTTCCATCACACTAGGATTGGCAGCTTCTGAACTACCTTCGGATATAAATGAAATTGAGCCAGGCAGTGCTTTTGTTATGTGGACATCATACCTGGAAATATGAGTTTCTCTAAAGAAATGGTGACAGCTTCACTAATTTTCCTTTTAATTCCACTTATGTTTGGCCTGATATTGTCATTTCTTGCTATGCATCTAGTTTTCCATATTTCCCATAGCATTAAGATAACCACATACAACCCAACAAAACTGAAAGCCGAGGATAGATTAGTTCCAGCCAATATGTTCCAGCAGCGAATGGTAATGTGTTCACTGAGGTGAACCTTGGCATTAATGAAAGGTGTGACCCAAGCCCATAAATCTGCTGCCAATTCCCCACTGATGAAGAGGTGATTGAGATCCTCAATTTCAGGTTGGGTACAGTAGCTGCATTTGGAGGCCATAGAGATGCCACAGTCAATCACCCTACTATCAACAGGCACTGCACGATGAATAGTTTTCCAGAAAAAAATGGTAGCTCTCGGTGCAAAGCTGGAATGCCAGAGATTGGCCCAAGTGCCTCTAGTGATACCCGCTAGCCTTAACAGTTTGTTGGAAGATTTAACAGTAAAAGAACCTTCAGTAGTGGCCATCCAAATACATCTATCCCTTTCATCACTTAATTAGATAGTATGAAGGCATTGGCTGTTGTTGAGTAGAGTTCTTACATCATGAAAGGGATCTAGCAATACCTCTCTGATAGTTATCTTGGGCCTATTCTAAATTTTGCTCATGTCTATCTGTTGAATAGTATTTATAAGAGGACCTTGACCAGTCCAATTATCCTTCCAGAAATCAGCATCTTCCCCATCTCCAATAATCCATCTTGAGTTATTTATGATAAGATTTTTCACCTGTTGAAAAATATTGGAAGTGTTGGGTCCCGCGAGGTGCAAACGGATCTAGAAGGGGGTGTTGAATAGATCCTTTCAAAAGCTTTAGCCTATTTAAAAACTCTTTGCTATTGGAAGCATTAACCACTCCTACAAAGTGAATGAATCACTTAGGCACAATGCACAATGGAATTAAGTAGAGTGGCTCAAATGGAAAAGACTCGGATTACAAGCGATGAAGCGTCAACACTTCTTCAAGCACATTAGTGATCTTGAGAGATACAAGCCTTGTAGTGTAGGGATCATTAAGCATAATACTAGAGCATGAAATAACTTGCAACAATCATGCGTGTGTGTGTGTGCTATGTTGATCACTCAAAGTGCATATGTGTGTGAATGCAGTGGTGATCAACCAAGGTGCATGCGAGTCTAAGCAAGGGAAACACTTAGTAATACTTTCACCTTGGCGTCTGTGTGCAAGGGTGCAGCAGGCCGCCCAAGGGATGCAGTCAAAGTGCTAAGCTCAATTAAACCACAGATAAAACTGAAAGTGCAAATCTGAGTGCTTGAGTGTGTAAACAAGATAACCAAGTATGGAAGCACACGAACCTGTGAATGGGGGTAGAAGATATAGAGAAATCATACACGATAAATAACCCATAACACAAGGATTTTTAAGGTGGTTCGGTTGCAACCCCACAACCTACGTCCACCCCTCACCCAAAATTCGGTGAGGCTTTCCTGCTGACTCACAGCTTGACCGGGGACACGCCCCAAACCACAGAATAGAGAAAACCCTCTTTCTATCTTCCTACACACAAAGTCGGCAGGGACGGCTACACAGCAGATCAGAGAACTCCCGATTGCCTTCCTACTAACCACCGATAGGGATGATCTTCAGTTTAAATAGATTGAATGAAATGAAAATAGAACAAGATGAAAATGCTCAAACAAGATATGGAGATATGCTAGAATGAAATAGATCTTGTCTGAGATTGTTGGATCTTGAATATGTTGCTTTGATCTTCCTTTGATCCCTTTGAGTTGATGGAGAAGATACAGGATGTAGCTTTGATCTTCCCTTGAGTTGATGAAGAGGTTTGGATGTAGCTTTGATCTTCCTTTTGATCTCCTTTATGAGCTTGCTTGCTTCTCTTCTTTCTTGGAGATTGAGGGCTTCAGATGTAGGCTTGAATCCCTTGGATTGGATGTAGAACTTCTACACGGAGTACTGTTCACGGCTACAGTACCTCTTCTTCCTTAGAGCTCCTCTAGCCTCTCTTCATCTCTCTTTGCTCCAAATGATCAACTAGGGTTTCTAACCCTCTTGTGTTTATTTTATATCTCTTTGGATGGTCAATAAACACATCCCAGACCAGATCCACATTTTGTGGGTGATTAGGTGACTTTTAGATTAAAGAAATCCATGGGGAATGACCTTTCTCGAAGTGGAAAAATAAAGTCAACATTGGTTGGCTCGGGGCTGGCGGTCGACCTGTGGCTTCTGGCGGTCGACCGCTACTGAGAATCGCTATAGAAGATTATTCCCTGGAATTTCTGGTCGACCGCTATTGGGCTGGCGGTCGACCGCCACAGAGAGAGGTGCAGACTGGGAGCTTCTGGCTGGGGCGGTCGATCGCCTTTGGGCTGGCAGTCGACCGCCAGCTTGGCAGAACCTGGGTTTTCCCGGGTCGGTCCGTCAACTGCTTTAGCTCTGCCGCTTAAGTTCTTTAGCTGCCCGTTCATGTTTGTAGCATCAACCTTGACTGTCTTGAAGATTTCGATTGATTATATTGCTTCTATAATCAAAATTTTGTTCCGGGGGCTCCGCCCCCGGAAACCCCCGCAAGGGGCACTGCCCCCTTGACCCCCGGGACATGACCGCGTAGGTCGATCCGCATGCGAGGGTGCAACATTGAGCTTTCACATTTGCCATCTCCACTCCATTCCTTGGATTATCTTGTAGCATGCTATCAAGAAGTTGCACCGACCTTGAACCATCCATAAGGCAAGACATGCACTGACCATATGAAGAATATGTAATGATCTTATGTGTGATGCCATTCAGCTTGATTTTTGTGCTTGAAACATGTTAGATTTCCGTGCCTCCAATATTGTCATATGCCTTGATATCTGTGTACTAGAAGTATGATGACCTGAAATGTATGAATATTAACATTATCAAATGTAGGTATAGTTCATTAATGACTACAGAGGCAGACATCATCAAAACCATAAAATTAACCATGTTGCACACATGTTCAACATTCTCCCCCTTTTTTATGATGGCAACTATGAGTCATTCCGAACTATGAGTCATTAGAAATTCAAATGCATTAGTAATTCACATGGAAACTATAAGTCAAAAACATTCTTAAGAAGAAGAGGAGGAGGATTCTCTCCCTATCCCCTTTTGACAATGACTCACATGGTTCTCATCCCCTTTGACATATAGAGTGGATTCTTTGATTAATGACTCACATAAACTTACCACATTCTTTGATTACTGACTCACATAAACTTCTCCCCCTTTGACAACATCAAAAGATCCAGAAAAGAGACAGAGAGACTCATACAAAATGACTTACATGAAGCTCTGGCATCTCCTATGTGACATCATTACAAGCAACCATAATGTGGAGAAACATGTCATTGCAGACAACATTCCAGAAAATGATGTGGAAATGCATGCCAATGGTTGTACACTTATTAAGGTTGACAAGATAACCAGAGAGAACAACCAATTGTGGAAAGCCGGTTAGAGGACTGATACCAATGAATGATGTGGATGTATCGAATATGGTGGTGTCCCGTGGATTGGCAAAGACAATGTAAGTGTGAGAGGTGGAGCCACAGCAGCATGATTCAATTCCTCAAATAGTGGAGATGGATACAGCAACTAAGGAGCATTTTTTTTATTTCAAATTTTGCAAGATTTTTAGTGGTTTTCTAGTTTTTAGATTTTTTGGATTTTCTATGCAATGCATGGAAATGATAAATGCAAGCTACAATTGTATGAAGTTAAGACGTGCATGCCACCCTATTGCATGAAAGCATGATGCCAATGATGCTAGGACTTATGCCACATGCCAATGAATGAGAAAGTAATGTGATATCACTTGACAGAAGACACCAATGATTTTGGATGCGACTTGAAAGGAGTATCAAGATGATACCACTTGTTGGATGATACCAAGGTGATGTAATCATGGCAGCCTGAATGATTTATGTAGATATGGCAGATGAAGACAAACAACAAGGAGCATCAAGATATGACTTCTCAAGAGAGAATGAAGGTTCTTTAATCTAAAACCAAGTTCATAAATCAGAGTTATAAATTTTTTTCAGAATTTTCAGTTATAGAACCCAAATGAGCCAGCTCTTACATTCAGATTGGTTTAATGCTAATGAATTCTGGCCTACTCAGTAGAATCACATGAAGACATTTGCATGCAAGTTTAATAGTAGTGAACCAGAAATTCATGTCAAAACAAGATTAACCTTCTCTTATCTTACTCATTCAGTTTCATTGGTTCCCTTGAGAGTGACCACAATAAGTATTGAGGCTAAACACTTAGATGACTTAGATTTGATTCATGAGTGCTACACATTCAGATTTTTCTTTTGAAATCATTTGAAAGATGATTGTTATCATTTTACGAGCAGTCAAGTGTAGCAACCACCTTTTGACGTGAGTGTGCACGTTTACCAGACGCAAGCACCCCCAGTTACTCAGTGTAGCTCATGATTTTTCCTCACTTAGAACAGAGATAGCATAGTCACCTCATGACATATCGTACCTCATTTGCTTTGATGAGGAGATATATTTCTCAGCAATAGTGCCATTGCTCTGTCTTGAGCTTACTTTAAGTATAGCCACTTTTTGAAATAAACAGATTCAACAAATGTTTAAAAACAACACTTAGCTGAAGTTTCTCGATCAAGGATGCCTTTGTACTCAAAAAAATCTTTCAGATTCAAGACGGCATAACAAGTTAAAACATGAGAAACTAGTTTAAGTCTATTAAGCCCGACCACAAACATTTTCAAGACCATCAAACTTCAAGACTCAAGAAATCATTAATGTTAAACCAAAATCATTCATGTTCAAGGCAATCACAAAACTCTATAAAAGAAAATTCTTCTTGAAGATTTACTCTGATAAACAACCTCAATAATAGATAGGGAATCCTCCAAGAAGTTCAAGGCACTTTGAATCCAAGTTGAACCACAAAATAATGTTAGCAATATGATGCAATGGTTTGATATAAAAAGAGAGTGTTACATATGAGTGGAAGCTTGAGAATCAATAGTGAACACTCCCCCTGAGGTTATGCACTGAGCTCAGACTGGAATGGAAGAGATAAAGTTATCAGGTGCAAGGAAGTGTTGACTCTGACATTGTGTGATGTAGACACCCGGAGCTCAGACAGAGGTAATTTTCAGGTAGATAGAACTGTGGGGTCGACCTGTCAAAGGAGTGAGGTCAACCTGTTGAACTGCAGGGTAGAGTTTTGACTGGATTTTCATGATGGGTAAACTCCCCCTGAGAAGAAGCATTCTAGGCCAAGATGTTAATAGAATAAAGATGAAACATATGCATGAATGCTGCAAAGAAACAACTCCCCCTTACTATATGGCCTATATGCGACATTGACGCATGGTACGTGGCGGAGGTGAAACCTCACGCATATTGAGTGCTTCTAGGCAAGCATAACCTACCTTTCCATACATCAATATTTGATATACCATGGCCGTGCAAGAGTGAAATAATGTGAAATGATTTAAGCTAGATTGATGTTGACTCCCCCTGAGTACATGCATGGGTTGACAATGAATTATGCAGCCTAAGACTTATGTGAATACACAATACAATGAAGATGCTGCAAAATGATTGTGCATTTTTGTGTCTTCTAAGCATGATGTGCATTAAGGTATGTGTGATCACAAGATGATGCAAACACACATGAATGCAACTTGATGATGATGCCAATAGACATCCCCTTTGAACAATGCTAACATGAATAACGAGTTGAAAATGCAGCCATGGTATGCATCATCAAAACCAAAATCCAAGCATTTCGTGTGGCTGATAGCAAGACTTATGCAACTCATCATCACATCAACTTCATCAGCATAACAAGTTTTTCATGAATTAAATAGCTGAAATCAAGCATGGTGTGAGCAAGTTATCTAGCTCAAAAGTTCATCTCATACCATGGGGGTTTTGCATTTCAAAGAGCAATTCAGTTTGCAGAATCTAATGACATTGGGAAGATGTATGATGCAATATCTACATGTCAAGACTAAACATGCAAGATGACTGAACTTAAAAGGTTTATGTACATACCTGTGCCTTGAGTTTTTATTTACCTTATGATCCTTCGTTCAGCTCCAAGGCATCCTGCACCCAAAATTCTCATTTGGAATTTTTAGGTACCCAAGATTGCTTGGGTCCTTGTGGGTTAGCAGCTTTGTCATATTCACTAATGTGGCTCATCTGTTTCATGGAAATCAGATCATCCTTCCTCATTGTATGACAATCATACATGTCATGACCATTTTTCCCACAGTAAAAATAGCGCACAAAAGATTGAGCATTCTTTTTATGTTCATGTGCGTGTGCATGTGCATTTTGTTTTTGTGGATGAGCATGGGATTTACCTTTCATGGCATGAAGGTGATGATTTCCCTTCAAGTGCCAGCACTCTTGGACAGTATGGCCAGACTTACCACAATGAGAGTAGCAAGGAGGAAGATTTTTATTTAAATCTATGGAGAGTGTCGACCTGCTTGTATGGGAGGGTCGACTCTTCTGACTCCCCATGCAGTTCTGTGCAGATATCTGCTGAGTAGGTCCTCTGCCAGTATTGACATGTTTCTTTCCTTGCTCTTTCACTTGCTCTCCTGCTCTAAGCTCATCATTTCTCAAGATAAAATAATCATGCACAGTGTGACCATGTTTACCACAATAATACCAATGGATATTCATTTTGTGGAAAGTATGGTATTTGAATAGGACATGTTATGGTGCATGTTTGGATGAGCATGCTGAGTTTTGATTTTTTTTTGAGCAGTATGCTCTTTTTGGTGACCACAGGAGGTGGTGGCTTCTGGTGAGCCTGAATCTTGAATTTGGGCAAACAAAGACAAGAAATCATTCAGCCCTTGAATTTCATTTTCAAGTGAGGAAATATGCTGTCTAGATTCATCAAGACCCTCTTCGTATGCTGCCAATTGCTCATTGAGCATGGCATTTATTACTTTAAGATTTTGATTTTGTTGTTCTAAAGCATGCAATATTTTAGAGTGACCATCAATGACAGATTTGCCTTTTTCATGTGCAGCCAGTTTTTCATGCAATTCTTCTTCAGCTTGTTCAAGTTCAATTTTCTTTTCCAACAACTCTATATTCTCTTCTTTCAGAGAATCAATCAGATTTTGTTACCATTCAAGATCATCATGGAGACCAACATTTATGTTTCTCAAGAATGAACATTTTTCACATGCAAAATTAGCAGAGCATGAAACAGAATTTTTATTTTCTTTAATCAACCTCTCATCACAGATTAGCTCATCGGCCATAGTTTGATCATTAGAGATTGACTTAGGTTGGTTTTGAAGTTTTATTACAATTTCTTCCAACCTAGTGATTTTATCATAAAGATTTTCATTTTCATCCCTTAGACATGCAATGCTTTGTTTATGCGTATCTAGATCAAAAGAAAGAGTGTCGTTGAGCTCTTCAAAAATAGAACACTTTTTACAAACCAAGCTTTCAGTTTGGTTATTTTTCTTGAGATCCTTTTTCATATTTTTGTTTTCTGATTTTACCTTTTTGTATTGTGTAATCAACTCATCATAGGCTTCCATAAGCTCTTCAAAAGTGAATTCCTCGGAGTCAGAGTTTACCTGTGATGAGGATGTATTACTGGACTGTTCTGCACGGTCGGCCATGAAGCATTCTTGTTCTTGTTCCTTCCCTTCATTGATTTTCACCAACCTGTCCAGTACTTGCTTGGCTGTGCTGCAGGAGGACACAAGATGAGTTAGTCTGAGATCAACTGCAGCTCTAATTAGGTTATATGCAGCAAGATTATCATTGTGTTTGGTCTCATGTTTGGCTAACCAATCAATTGAATTTGATGGCAACTCATGAGGACCATCGTATATAAGAGTCCACAATCGTGGATCTATGGAGCTAACATAGATGAACATTCTCCCTACCCATGTAGAAAATCTGAACCACCATAAATGGGCGAAGAAACCATCGAAGCATGTGTAGCATATGGAGCCATCTAAATAAAATACACCGGGATCTTTCCCTGCAGATCGTAAGCTCTGGGAATGGTAGAGCCAGGCTCTGATACCACTTGTTGGGTCCCACGAGGTGCAAACGGATCTAGAAGGGGGGGTTGAATAGATCCTTTCAAAAGCTTTGGCCTATTTAAAAACTCTTAGCTATCGGAAGCATGAACCACTCCTATAAAGTGAATGAATCACTTAGGCACAATGCACAGCGGAATTAAGTAGAGTGGCTCAAATGGAAAAGACTCGGATTACAAGCGATGAAGCGTCAACACTTCTTCAAGCACATTAGTGATCTTGAGAGATACAAGCCTTGTAGTGCAGGGATCATTAAGCATAATACTAGAGCATGAAATAGATTCCAACAATCGTGCGTGTGTGTGTGCTATGTTGATCACTCAAAGTGCATATATGTGTGAATGCAGTGGTGATCAACCAAGGTGCATGCGAGTCTAAGCAAGGGAAACACTTAGCAATACTTTCACCTTGGCATCTGTGTACAACGGTGCAGCAGGCCCCCTAAGGGATGCAATCAAAGTGCTAAGCTCAATTAAACCACTGATAAAACCGAAAGTGCAAATCTAAGTGCTTGAGTGTGTAAACAAGATAACCAAGTATGGAAGCACACGAACCTGTGAATGGAGGTAGAAGATATAGAGCGATCACACACGATAAACAACCCATAACACAAGGATTTTTAAGGTGGTTCGGTTGCAACCCCGTAACCTATGTCCACCCCTCACCCAAAATCCGGTGAGGCTTTCCTGCTGACTCAGCTTGACCGGGGACACGCCCCAAACCACAGAACAGAGAAAATCCTCTTTCTGTCTTCTTACACACAAAGTCGGTAAGGACGGCTACACCGCAGATCGGAGAACTCCCGATTGCCTTCCTACTAACCACCGACAGGGATGATCTTTCGTTTCAATATATTGAATGAAATGAAAATAGAAAAAGATGAAAATGCTCAAACATGATATGGAGATATGCTAGAATGAAGTAGATCTTGTCTGAGATTGTTGGATCTTGAATCTATTGCTTTGATCTTCCTTTGACCCCTTTGAGTTGATGGAGAAGATACAGGATGTAGCTTTGATCTTCCCTTGAGTTGATGAAGAGGTTTGGATGTAGCTTTGATCTTCCTTTTGATCTCCTTTGTGAGCTTGCTTGCTTCTCTTCTTCCTTCGAGATTGAGGGCTTTAGATGTAGGCTTGAATCCCTTGGATTGGATGTAGAACTTCTACACGGAGTATTGTTCACGGCTACAGTACCTCTTCTTCCTTGGAGCTCCTCTAGCCTCTCTTCATCTCTCTTTGCTCCAAATGATCAACTAGGGTTTCTAACCCTCTTGTGTTGGTTTTATATCCTTTTAGATGGCCAATAAACACATCCCAGACCAGATCCACATTTTATGGGTGATTAGGTGACTTTTGGATTAAAGAAATCCATGGGGAATGGCCTCTCTCGAAGTGGAAAAATAAAGTCAACATTGGTTGGCTCGGGGCTGGCGGTCGACCTGTGGCTTCTGGCGGTCGACCGCTACTGAGAATCGCTATAGAAGATTATTCCCTGGAATTTCTGGTCGACCGCTATTGGGCTGGCGGTCGACCGCCACTGATAGAGGTGCATACTGGGAGCTTCTGGCTGGGGCGGTAGACTGCCCCTGGGCTGGCGGTCGACCGCCAGCTGGGCAGAACCTGGGTTTTCCCGGGTCGGTCCGTCAACTGCTTTAGCTCTACCGCTTAAGTTCTTTAGCTGCATGTTCATGTCTGTAGCATCAACCTTGATTGTCTTGAAGATTTCTATTGATTATATTGCTCCTATAATCAAATTTTTGTTCCGGGGGCTCCGCCCCCGTAAACCACCGCAAGGGGCATTGCCCCGTTGACCCCCGCGACCTGACTGCGCGGGTCGATCCGCGTGCGAGGGCGCGACATTGAGCTTTCACATTTGCCATCTCCACTCCATTCCTTGGATTATCTTGTAGCATGCTATCAAGAAGTTGCACCGACCTTGAACCATCCATAAGGCAAGACATGCACTGACCATATGAAGAATATGCAATGACCTTATGTGTGATACCATTCAGCTTGATTTCTGTGCTTGAAATATGCTAGATTTCCATGCCTCCAATATTGTCATATGCCTTGATATCTGTGTATAGGAAGTATGATGACCTAAAATGTATGAATATTAACATTATCAAATGCAGCTATAGTTCATTAATGACTACAGAGGCAGACATCATCAAAACCATAAAATTAATCATGTTGCACACATGTTCAACAGGGAGGTATGCCTGCAGGGAAAGGCTTAGTACAGTCAAAAATATTTGTTTTGATGAATATGCTACTGGCATACACATACCACATAGATGAACCCTGAATGATATTCCACAAGTTTTTTGCAGCCAATGAAACCTGAACATGATGGAGGTTCCTGATAGAGAGACCCCCTTCCAATCTAGGCTTAAGAATATGTTGCCAATTAACCCAGTGCCAACGCCTCTGCCCTTCTGAACCCTGCCAGAAAAAATTTGCACACATTCTATCCATAGCATTAATAATAGTTTTGGGAATGAAGCAAGCTGAGGCCAGGTATACTGGCAGACTTCGGAGGACTGAATTTATAAGTATAACTCTCCCAGCCTGAGAAAGAAATTTGGATTGCCAACCCTCCAGTTTTCTCTGAACTTTGTCTACTAGAAAGTTGAAATCAGAGCATTTATATCTTCTTTTCTTTATAGGAATATCAAGGTAGTGAAAACCTGAAGCTAGAAATTTGTAGCCTGTCATAGAATGAATGGATTGCTTTAGAGCATTGGGTACTTTAGCAGAGATTGCAAAACTGATTTTCCCTTTGTTGACTTGTTGGCTAGAACTGAGCTCATATCTTTTGATAAACTGCTGAAGGACTCTTATATTCTTCTTACTACCATTCAGGAAAATTAGAGTGTCATCTACATAGAGAAGGTGGGAAACTTGAACCACATTTCTAGGCCCACTATATTTTTCTATTTTTCCAAATTGGAACCTGGCTTTGAGACCTCTACTTAGCACTTCAGAGGCTAATATGAAGAGATAAGGAGCTATGGGATCACCCTACCTTATCCCTCTGCTAGATTTGAAGAATCCTGTCATGGCCCCATTGAAGCTGACTGAGAACCAGCAATTTGATAGAATCATCCCAATAAAAGATTTGAATCGATTATTGAACCCAAATTTATTCAAGACTGTAAGGATAAAGTCCCATTCCATTCTATCATAGGCCTTTGCCATATCTAGTTTAAAGATGACATTATGTCTTCTAACCTTCCTGTCAATGTCCGACATCATCTGTCTTGCCAGAGCAATATTGTCTAGAATGGAATGGCCTTTTACAAAAGCCCCTTGTTCCTTTGAGATAATATTTGGGAGGATGGCTGCAAGCCTCTTAGAAATAATACTAGATATTATTTTTTAAGAGAAGTTACATATACTTATACGATGAAAATCATTGAAAGTCTTGGGATCCTGCACTTTAAGAATAAGGGCAATTATAGAGGAGGAGATACCTCTAGGGATTGGAAAGCCCATGAAAAAACTTTGGGTCACAGCTATAACATCTGCTCCAATGATGTCCCAAGCAGCTGTGTAAAATTCACCAGTGAATATATCAGGTCCCGGGGAGCTTGAACTCTTTAGAGACCAAACTGCTACCCTTACTTCCTCTCCATCTGGGATAGAAATGAGAGAGGTATTCTGTTCATCAGAGATAAGTTGTGGAATGCAGTCCAATAGAGAATGGTCAACCAAGTGTTTTTCAGTGGAGAAAAGTTCTTGGAAATACTTCACAGCATGCACCCGGAGGATATTTTGATTATCACACCAGTGATCAGAGCCATTCAGCTTTAGCCTGCCAATGAAACCCCTTCTTCTATTGTATTGAGTGACTGTATGATAAAAAGTGGTGTGTCGGTCTCCACTTTCAATCCAGTTCATTCAGGATTTTTGGTTCTAGAATATTTATTCCCTATGGAGAGCCTGTCACAGGATTGCATTAGCTACATTCAAACTAGTTCTATTGTCTGATGTGGGATTCTGATCAAAGGCAAGCTGTTTAATCTCCACATTTAATTCTGCTTGTCTAACATTTTGAGTAACATCACCAAAGACCTCTTTATTCCATTTTCCGAGGTGATTTTTAACAGACTTCAGCTTATTGGTTAGCCAAACCATAGCATTTGGATGGTCTTGGGCCTGCTTCCATGCTTGAGAAATAGCTTGCTGAAAAGAATTGTGGGTAGTCCACATCTTTTGGAAGATGAACCTAGAAGGACTAGAAGGGGAGTTATCACTAATCAGCAGCAGATGACTATGGTCTGAAGGACCCCTCAGGAGGTGTTTAAGTTGCAGCTGAGGCATTGTTGATTGGCAATGAGTGTTGATAAGAAACCTATCTAATCTGGCTCTAATGCAAGCTGAGATTATTCTATTGTTGGACCATGTCATTCCACATCCTGAGAAACCAGCATCCAACAGTCCAGCCGAGCTAGCAAATGCAATAAATTCAGACATTGAAGCTAGAGCTGGGATAGCACCACCCATCTTTTCTGAAGGCCTCATTACACAGTTGAAATCACCACCTATAATCCAGGGAACTGACACAGAGGCAGCAAAAGAAAGGAACTCATTAAAAAGATCCAACCTAAGATGTGGATCATATGAAGCATATACAAACAAAAAATATGTAGTAATAGTTATTCCAGTTCTCAAGCCTAGGGTGATCTGCTGGCCTGAGGAGAATATTATGTCCAAATTGCAACTGTCATTCCAGAATAACCATATTTTAGAGTCTTCTTCAGAATTAACTACAACCTTAGGCATCTTAATGAATCTGCCAAGCTTCCGGGCTTTATTAGATGCAAGCATAGGCTAGCTGATAGCCACAATCAAAGGCTTATGACTGTACACTAGTCTCTTAAGACTTTCCCGGGAACCGGTATTTCCGAGACCCCTTATATTCCATACTATAATGGGACTTATCATTGGAGTGGTTGACTTTGATCATCTGCCGATCTAGATCTAGATCTTGTCTCCATGTGCCTTTTTTTCTCTAACCTCCTGATTGCTTCTCCCCTTCCTATACCACTTGTTTGCATTAAAGTGTTGTCCATTTTTGCCTTTTCAGCCACTGCTATACCCGCGTCTTGTATTTTTAACAAATCAATTGTCATCTTGGCCTTTGGCGGTAAGCTATGCATATCACCATCTTTTAGCACTGGAATTTCACAGCTTTTTTCAGCACCTCTAGTGGCCTTATTGCATTGACCCTTATTCCCAAAGTATTCTTCTACCAGTCCACTTGTAGACGACTCAGCTTCTTTTAGGCCTGGTAACATCTCTTCATCAGCAAGCTGACGAGGATTAGAATCTGAAAGGAGCCCTCCCATGTTTTGAGTGTTATAAGAAGTGGCTTGCAGTGCTTCAGTATTTGTCCTTTCCATATGTTCTACATTTTCATTCAGATAACTGCTTGATGTGCCCAACATATCAACAACATCTTTTGAAATAGGAACTTTGAAAATTCCTTCATCTTCCGCTAGGAGGTTATTTTCTATTACTTGCTTTGTCTTACAAGGAAAATCCTTGGACTTTCCAATGGCCACTGGATTGGAAGAGATTGGCATGATTTGCATAGTCTGATCTGATTTTGACTCTGCAATCTCCCCCGCCAGAGGCCCTGGGCCTTGAATTGACTTCACGTGCAGATGAGCTTCTGAAACACCTTCCCCTAATTCCTGTAAATCCATTGCCTGTAATAGAACCTCAAATTTATTTTCCATCTCCACATTTGGTCGAGCAGCAGGAGGGCCTTTTGGCCGGGGCCTTAGGACAGGCTGATTTTTAGGTGCTGGCTCCTGAGCAGCTTGAATTCGACCTGTCCTTCCAATTTTTTTTTTACAGTCATCTACCAAGTGGCCAAGCTTGTGGCAATGAGAGCATAAAAGAGGAACTCTGTGATAATTGACTGGCTGCCAGTATCCCACTCCATCCAAATCAATCCATAGCCTTTCCCTACGATGTGTTGATAAATCCATCTCTATGCATACCAGAGCTTCCGACAAATCAGTCATAGCTGAAGTCCTCTCATGGATGCGTAAAACAATACCAAAATTGTCAGCTATGGAACGCAAGCAATTCTCATGATAAAGGTTCACCGACAGAGCTGGGAACCCAATCCAAATTGGAACCATCGGTGGATCGGCATCAAAATTGAAATCGGAAGTCCACCGAAAGAATCGAAACAGAAAACCTTTTATATACAAATTTTTCTGAATGAGGAGCTTCATAAAATCTGCCTCGCTATCGAAACAAAAAAGTAGATGTCGCGGATTTAGTTTACTGATGATAAAACTCGGGGAGATTTCTAACCTCTGCACTAACCAACTCTTGATATCTGGGATTGAAGGATGACCGTAGGAGCATTTGGCCACCATTGCAAACAATAAGAACTGCATAGATGCCTGGAGGTCAGCCTTGGAGAAGAAAATTGCCGGCTCGCCACGATCGGTGAACGCCGGCTCCTTGACTAGTATAACAGTAGTCGGTCTCTGCTTGTACTCCATGAGAGCCTGGGTAAAGGACCGTCGAGGAACAGCTTGGGTGGACGAGGACGCTACCTCCGGTGACACCAAAGGATCCCCCGCCAGCGCCGGGGGGACCCCCACCGCACCAGCCATGGCCAGCGGGGAGGGGGACATGCCGAAGAAGAACTAGTGGGAAAGACTCGAAAACGGGAGCTTCTCTCTCTAGAATCTTAGAGAGAGAGTTATTCTTACCTCATGTCTTGATGGGTCATTGTCTGTTATATGAATCTCTTTATTATGACTCACAACGTCGCATAGTTGCCATCATCAAAAAGGGGGAGAATGTTGGATATATGTTGTTTTATATGATGTCTAACCATGACTCATTTGTGAGTCTTAATTGCTTTTGATGATGCCAGCTTGTATAAGTTTCAGGCTAAGGTGCAAATGCATAGAAATCAAGGTAAAAGGTTGCACAGAAATCAAGAAAGAGATTGCACAGAAATCAAGGTAAGAGGTTGTACAAAAATCAAGGCAGATCTTACTTAGGATCATTGCTCCAAAGAACTGAAGAAACTGAAGAAGTTTCAAAATGTGCACCGACCGCACTAAGCTCAAACAGTGACCTGCACCGACCTTGTTCTGGTCTTGCATAGACCTTCATGTGCATTGGTATGAAAGCTACACCTACCGTGAACGCTCCAAGAATGAAAGCTGCACCGACCCTGCCCTTCATGTAGACCTTGACTGGGTAGAAACAAAGATGTGCACCGACCTTGCTCATAACTTGCACTGACCTTGCCTGGGCGGAATGAAACGTGCACCGACCTACATATGCCTGCAACAGCTGCGAGCGGGGAAGATGTGCACCGACCCTAGATGCGAGCCCGGAAGACATGCACCGACCTTGACTGGGCGGCAACAGTGATGTGCACTGACTTGCATGAAGCCAATAGAAATGTGCACAGACCTTGGTGTGTTAAGCTCTAAACATGCCCTGACTATGAAGTGTGCCTGGAATAGTGATATGCACCAACCTTCTTGCTGGAGTTCAAATTGTGCACGGACCTTTCTCAGGAAGTGCACCGATTTCTATGCTACAAATATTGATATGCATAGACCTACTTATGTGCACTGACCTATATCTGGTGGAACTGAAGCATGCACCGACATTACTTAGAATGTGCACCGACCTGCATGCGAGGAACCTTGAAGCGTGCACTGACATTGAATCTTGCACCGACTTCATCTAAAGGATATCTAAATGTGCACCGACCTCTACTGATGAGGCTCTTAATGTGAACCGACCCTACTGAGGACCAAGCTTCGTATGCGCATTTACCAATGCCTGGTAGAACAGTAAACTGCACCGACCTCCACTGAAGAAATCCAAAGTTGCACTGACCTTGCCAAAGGCCAAGGATCTTATCTGCACCGACCATATTGAATCAACAGAAGGTGTTTGATGAAATGTCTCAGTGAGCCAAACTACCTCTGTTTTAAGCAGTTTTCTATCATTTCGACTGGGTGTTCCAGAGAGCAAAAATAGGAACCGCAAGTGTCCAAAAACACATCTTTTGAGGTCTGGAAAGGTCTCCTTGGTCAGTCAACCTTTTGGTAATCATGGGTTGCTATATCAGTCCCTTTGGTCAGTGGAAAAGCAAGCTACCTTGTGTGGGAAAAGTCACCTTTCCTGGTTCGTAACTTTTTCCCTCCACCCAATCAGCTGCTCTATCTCTGAGCCTGCATAGGACAAGAGGACGTCCTGACTGTCCTACCTGCAGAAAAAGGAGATGCTACAGATCCTTCTTGGAAGGCTCCTCTCACACTCTCTCAGGTCAACCAAAAGCACAAAATGGAAGAAGATTTCTCTGCTACCTCCCTGTCCAACCAAAGGCTGCCAAGGCAAAAAGTTCTTGAAAACCAATAATGATCAGAAGACTCCAAGTGAATGGGAAGGCTCCGTAGCATACTCTATTATATACAGGATTGCTCCTTGGAGGGAAAACCATTCTTGTGCCTGCAGAACTAATCAAATTGCAGTTTGGAAGAAAATCTTCTAACCCTACTGCCCTCTATCTACACTGAACAAATTCGAGAAGAGGCTCATTTTAAAGAAACCTTTTTTATTCCAGCCAATCAGATAAGTCTATCTTGGAGGGAAAAGTTTCTGCTAGAAGGATACCTCTCATCTATAAAAGGGGGAGCCCGTATATGTTGATGCTGCTGTTGCTATCGCTACTGCTGAAGTTAAAGATCAATCCTGAGAGAGAAAGAGCAGATCGCGAGAAAGATCTGAGTAGGATCCTCATTCATCCAGCCAGCCAACCACTCACTCCGCCATCCAGCTCGGTCCTCATTGCCTAGCAATCTTGCACTGGCATTCGAAGTGTCTCTCGAGCTATGAAGAAAGAAAGAATCAAAGAGAGGAGTGCAGCCCCTCTCACGTCCAGACTGAGCCTAAGGAGAACCCAGATCAGACTTGTGTCCAGATCTGTTCTAAGGTGCTACAAGAGCAAATCTGAAGTCACCGTCTGGTTATACCTTTTTGATTGTGCATTTTCATGCCTCATCATCATATCAGGAAGGTTTTTCTTTATTGCACTTGCAGTGTTTTTATTCCTGTGTTTCTCTTTTTCTTGTGTGTGTGTGTGGAGGACCTCGTCCTCGTGTGTGTGTGTGGAGGACCTCGTCCTCGTGTGTGTGTGGAAAATTGTCCCTACCGGTTTGTGTGTAGGAAGTGTGCTGCGTTTGTAGCATGTGGTAAAGTCACACCGGGTTTGGTGAGGGGTGGACGTAGGTTGCAAATCTTCAACCGAACCACCTTAAAATCCATGTGTTATGGTTATGTATTTTATGTGATTGCTCCATATCCCCTATCTCCATTCACAGGTTGCTGTGCTCACTTAATCATATGCAATCGTGGTTATTCTCTTTGTACACTCAAGCTTTTAGATCTGCACTTTTGCTTCATCCTTACACCATTTGGGCCTTAGCGTTTTGCCTGCACCCCGTTGGCTACCTGTTGCACTCTTGCACACAGGCACCTAGCTGGCAGCATTGCCAATGAAATCAGTTTGGTCACACATTCAGCTAATCATCTCACTTTCAGTTAATGGCTGTTGAGATCAATGTTGTCAAGTGCTATAAGATCACACTCAGTCCTTACACTGTGCTTTACCGTTTCCACTAGAGCCACTCCTACTCAATCCGATGTGCTTTGTACTTAAGTACGTTACTTATTCTATAGGAGTGGTTTATGCGCATTGGTTTGAGAGATATCTAAATAGCCCAAAGTTCATGAAAGGATCTATTCAACCCCCCTTCTAGATCCTATTGCACCACGTGGGACCCAACAAGCCCGACGCGGGTATCGCTGGCAACTACGGACACGCCACACCAGGAACCGCGGAAGCAAAACGACGCCACCCACCTGAAAAGCAGGGGAGAGTCTCGTGTCACTGGATCAGTAGCGGTCACGTGGATCCCCACTGAAAAACAACGCAGTAACACGGAACAACAAAACAGCAGTAGCAGCAAACCAGGAAAACTACCACTAGAAAGCTGTAAAAGAAAACCGGAATGGAAGGAGTAGGAACAACTAAAAGAAAAGAGAAAAGCTGTACTGAACAAGCGCGGCTGCAAAATTAGCCTCGGCTCCCCCAAACTACTCCGGGCAGTAACAGAAAGGTGAACCCTGATCTCAAAAAGTCAGGAGTTACCGATCTGTTGACACAACACAAGGCCCTAGACGAAGGCCTACAAAGACAGGCGAGAAGCCTAGAAAAGACCTAAATAGACACAGACGCTCCAAAGCATACACGACTCGGTTGCCGTGCACACTCTTCTAGACACGACTACACACACACATACGACTAGAACATTGTGTACATGACACAACACTGACCGCGGGCAAAATCATGAGAGGGCTAACCCGGAAAGGTCATGACGTACGAGAAATGCGAGAGTCACGTGTCACGTGACGAAAGCACCTCCTCACTAGAAGAACAGCCAGTTGCGTCCACTTACGTCTTATGCTGCGCCTCAAGTGTCTCGCCTACTATGCCACCTAAAGCACGACAGAGACTAAGACACGCTCAGAACCAGAACAGGAACTACAGTAACGAGTGACTAGACAGGGTAACGCCCGTCAGCGTCAGTCCACGTCCCTGAGAACGTATGCACACACAAGCTGAATGCCTTGAGCCAGGCCTCTAGCTAGTTTTCTCCCCCAGCCGGACGCTACTGCAAGGCAAGGGAGCCCACAAAAACTAGCTTACAAACCATAGCTCGGGAACTGCTGTACCACCACTCCCCGGTGGGCCAACACTGGAACGTGTCGAAAGGCTACGACTAGTGGAGGCTCACTAGACACAAAACTCTAAAACAAGAATGCTGTAGTACAGACAGGCAAGGAAGCACTATCGCACATACTACGAAGCACAGGACACGAGGTAGCATACCAGACTGCCACCTGACTCAAGACAGTCAACTAGACCTAAAGACACAACGATCCTTGAGTCAGAAGACTCGGGTCAAGATCGTCGTACAAAGCAGTACAAACCGCCAATCGGTCTAATCCTAAGCCAGAGGAAACAACCGTAGAAAATGACACACAGAGACTTGAGGGAACACCAAGAACCCTCAGCACATCGGGACATGCAAACCGAGGTAAGACGATACCTCGAGGCATCTAGAACCATGTCTCGAACTGGGCAGAACTGCCGAGACACCCAAGGTCACTTGTCAACCACTAGGTCTAACCGGGTTGACCGGAACCTGACAACGACTCTACAACAGCACAGAAACCAAAGCATGCCTAGCTATCTTATATCATGGTCATAGCCCTCATAGAACATCAAAAGATGTCCACGGGAACTGCAAACCACAAGGTCAAGCCACGACACACGGAAATCG
Source organism: Amorphophallus konjac (assembly GCA_022559845.1). Taxonomy (NCBI): domain Eukaryota; kingdom Viridiplantae; phylum Streptophyta; class Magnoliopsida; order Alismatales; family Araceae; genus Amorphophallus; species Amorphophallus konjac. The sequence continues at coordinate 168,294,408 of CM040120.1, read as the reverse complement.
AAATACCGAAAATACAACAGGCATTAGCGCGTTCTAACCCTATAGCACGATCTCAACGCACTATACAGCCTAAACACGACAACGTCCGAAACTAGCTCACCATGCATAGCGCGATAAAACAAGATCGCGCCTGCCAAGAGCAGTGCATTCTGGATGATCACGCTCGGAAAGCATAGCGCCTTCTTCAAGAACGCGCTCGGAACATATAGCGCCTTCTTCAAGAACACGCTCGACATCCCTAGCACGATAAAACAGATCGCGCTCATTTCATAGAGCACATTCCCAACCGCATCTATTGCTCCTTCACGGAATGCGGTGTATTGCGATGGTGCGTTCTACTAAGAATGCGGTGCCCACGTATAGCGCGTTCACGTCCGGACTGAAAATCAAGAAAATCTGCACGAAAACCCTATTCCACACCCCAATCGTCGCCAGAACGACAGGGAAACACTTATAACTACCCTGCCAACCTTCTACAGGCCGGAAGGGGCCAAATGACACTCAAAATCATTAAAAATGGGTGATTCCCATGAATCAACCCAAAACGACACGCAAGACATGCGAGAGGTTTGAATGACACCAATTTTACTAAAAACGGTCGTTGTTTTCCGGTGAACCCTACGAACGCCTAAAATCATGATTTTACCTGAACGAGTCCAAACTCGCTCGTTCTAGCACCGAACGACGTGAAACTACAGGGAAAACGTAGAGGGGAAGTGGATGATCCGTCTCCCTACCTCCACCGAAGAAACTGTGCACCGAAGCGACTAAACCACATTAAAAACCACGTTGCGAGCTCGACCGTCAACTTTGAATCCACCGTTCGGGATCGCGCCAAAACCGATCCGATCCTCGCCCGATCGCGCACCTCATGGACCCCACGCCGTCACCACCTCACCCACGAGCCTCCTCCGTCTGCAGTCGGAGCCGGGAGGGTGAGAGAAGAGAGAAAATGGGAGAGAGAGGATGCGGCGGTGAAATGAGAAGGAGGAGAGATGAAAGGAAAAGAAAAAGAAAGAAATTAGGAATTTTCCTAATTTCTAAAAATTTGATAATTAGCCCAAAAATGGACTAATTCATAAAAATATGCAAAAATAGTCTAAACGATCCTCGGGAAGAGTACATCGTAACTGTAGCGTCCACGAGTCGATGAACTGAGAAATAAACTCACCGTAGAATTCCGTAACTAGTACGAGAGAAAACCCACACGAATCATAAAAGTCAACTCAGGACCCACAAAAGCAATCTGAAACTCTCCGAAGAAGATCCGAAAGACCGAATAAGAATCCAGTAAGAATCCAGGGCATTACAAAAGCCCTACAGTTACTAAGAGATCACAAACTATATGCTAAGCTTAGTAAGTGTGATTTCTGGCTAGAAGAAGTTTCTTTTCTAGGTCACATAATTTCCCAGAAGGGTATTGCAGTCGATCCTTCAAAGGTAGAGGCTAAAGAGTTGGGAGATATCTACTAGGGTGACCAAAATTTGAAGCTTCTTGGGATTGGCAGTATATTATAGAAGATTTATTAAGGATTTCTCCAAGATCGCTGTATCTTTGACCAAATTGATGAGGAAGGAGACTCCTTACATATGGTCTAAAGAATGTGAGAAGAACTTTCAGACCTTGGAAGATTGTTTAATTACTGCCCATATACTTACCTTGCCTATTGAAGGAGGAGGATTTGAAGTTTATACTGATGAATCCAGAATTGAAAAGGCATGAGGAGAATTATCCCGTGCATGACTTGGAGCTAGCTGTTGTAGTCTTTGCCTTGAAGATTTGGTGACATTATCTCTATGGTGAGGCGTTTATTGTGTATTCCGACCACAAGAGCCTCAAGTACCTATTCTCTCAAAAGGAACTCAATATGAGACAAATAAGGTGGCTAAAATATTTGAAGGATTTCGATTTCTCTATATAGTACCACCCAGGAAAAGGTAATGCAGTAGCAAATGCTCTTTGTAGGAAGCCGGTGGCATTATTATCAAGCCTGATGATTAAATAATGGCACTTGTTAGAGCAAAGGGCAAGCTTAGATCTCAATGTGGAGGAGAAGGTAGAGAGAGTCTTAATTGCAAATGTTAGACTCCAACCTAAGTTACTCTCAGAAATCAAAGAGCTCCAAAATGATGATTTGTTGGTTGTTGAAATTAAAGAGAAATTAGATCAACAACCGGATTTCCTTTTGTCGGATGATGGAAGGCTGATTTTTCGAGGAAGAACCTATGTGTCTGATTGTTTTGCCATCAAGGATAAAATTTTGGAGGAAGCACATCGATCGAGGTACACCATTCATCAATGTGCCACAAAAATGTACCAAGATCTCAAAAGAACCTTTTGGTGGCCTAACATGAAAAGAGAGGTAGCCCAGTTCGTGAGCCGATGTTTGGTCTGCCAACAAGTTAATGCCGAACATCTCAAACCGGCTGGGAAGCTGAAACCTCTCGAAATATCGAAGTGAAAATGGGATAGTATTGGCATAGATTTTATTATTGGATTGCCGAAGACCCGAAGTGGATTAGATGCTATATGGGTGATTGTGGACCGATTAACTAAGTCCGCTCACTTCTTGCCCAACAAAAGCAGATGAACCAATGATGTTTTAACTGCACTATATATTAAGGAGATTGTAAAGACGCATAGTATTCCAAATTCTATTGTTTCGGATAGAGATTCGAGGTTCACCTCTCATTTTTGGAAGTGTTTGCAATGATCTTTGGATACTAGGCTAAACTTTAGCACAACTTTTCACCCTCAGACAGATGGACAAATTGAGAGGATGAATCAGATTATCGAAGATATGTTGGGAGCTTGTATGATAGATTTTGGTTGAAGTTGGCATGAACACTTGCCCAACATGAGGAATTAAAAGGTTTGGTGTCAAGGGAAAATTGAGTCCAAGGTTTATTGGCCCTTTTGAAATTCTGGAATGAATCGAAGAAATGGCATATAAGCTGGCTTTGCCTCCACAATGGTTGGTGTCTATGACGTATTTCATATATCCATGCTGAGAAAATATGTGTATGATCCTTCGCATGTGAATCAATTCGATGACTTGAAACTACAGAAGGATTTATCTTATGAAGAAAGACCGATCAAGATATTAGATCAGAAGTTACACCAGCTGAGGAATAGGGCTATACCGATGCTAAAAGTCTAATGGAGTAATCGTGGATTCGAGGAAGCTACCTGGAAATTAGAGGATTCGATCAGGAAAAAATATCCAGATTTGATCTCATTTTAGTATTTTGACCCCTCTATTTGAATTTTTAAATTATAATTACGTGATGTGAATTTGGAGGACCAAATTCTTTTTAACTAGAGGAGGATGTAGTAACCCAACAAATAACTAGATAAATAAACATTTTAATTTAGTTAAATAATTATAATATTCATGAAATGATGAAATTATATTATGGTTATATAAAATAAATTGGATAACTAAATTATTCTTGAAATAGATTGAAATTAAATATTTTAAATTTCAAAAAAATATGGGAGACCTAATTAATTTTTTTAGAATTAATTATGATTAAAAATTGGGCCATTGGATAACCCTTAATAGGCTGGATTATGGGTTAATGGGCTAAATAGGGTTAAATTCGTAGCACATGTTAAACACCCATTTTATATGATAAAATTAATCCAAATTCTAGAAGATTGTCATAAAATTCAAAATTTACATCACAGTCCACCATGGATTTGGCCTTTTGCCCACGTTTTTCCACCCTATTAAAGCTGGGTTAGCGGAAAAGTTTGAATTTTGTGCCATGAACATTAAATTCGGAGGTGGAGAATTTTAATTTTTGGGGAAAGTAATCTTGACTCTTTGGGTCAGGTTTTTCCTATTAATAGGCCACTCTAATCACCCTCAAGGCCTTTGCTACGTTGGGGAAGGAATTGGTGGCGATCTGGGGGTGAGATTTGAGGAGAAAGGAAGCTCATCGACGTTTCGTCCCGTTTTTCTTCTCTCCGCATTGATTCGATCTAAGGTAGGTATTCTCTAGGGCTAAATTCAAATTGATGCTTGAATTAGGTGTAGATGCATGTCTATTTTGATTCTATATCATTTTCCCCAATTTTTATTGAGTAATAACCATGCTAGAGGCATTTTATTGAAGATGTATCATCGTTTCGCTGGAACGGGGTTGGTTTTTGAACGCGGTCAGTCCAGGAACTGCATTCTGGTCGCGGTCGTCCTACCAACCGCGATCAGACAAGTTTTCCTGCCCTCATCAATTTTTTTCAAAAAAAAAATTTAAGACGACGTTCTGATGGAGACCGCGACCTGAAGGTCGCGGTCCTCCTGTGACCGCATCCTTCTCCTACCCCTTGCTTCTAAAAAAAAATACTCAGAACGTAGTCTTGGGGTAGACCACGACCTGAAGGTCGCAGTCACCCACAATTCCCTGACCAGGCAATCTAAAAAAAAATATTCATAAAATTTAGATCACTGTACCCTAGGGGATCGCATTCCCAATGAAGCCTCGGTTCGTCTGGGTTCAAAAAAAAAAAGTGAATCATCGTACATTGTTCCCAGAAGTCCTTGTGGGTAACATAGGCCATGGGAATGTCCATACAACTGGACATGAATTTTTAATTGTGATTTTTTTATGCGTTGAAAGATCTGTCACGGATCACGGTGTCTTTCTAGATCGTGTTCGGGATGCGCGATGTAGTAACTCATTAAAATGAAAAAAAAGGGAAGAAGAAAAAAATATTTAAATTGAGTTACAAATAATAATAAATATATAAAGTATTAATGAAATGATGAAATTATATTATTAGATAATTGATTTTTTCTTGAAAAAATTTAAATTAAATAGCTTAAATTTCAAGAGACCTAATTAAACAATTGGGCTATGGGACAACCCTTAATGGGCTAAAATTGAAGTTAATGGGATAAATTGATTATGATTAACAATTGGGCTATTGGACACACCTTATTCGGCTAAATTTGGAGTAATGGGCTAAATAGGGTAAAATGAGTAGCCTATTTTAAACACCAATTTTCTGTAGATTTTATACCCGATTAAAGCTAGGATAGTGACATTTTCCAACCTTATTAAAAGTAGGTTATTGGAATTGTTTAATAATGGGCCATGAACATTGAATTAGGTGGTGGAGAAGTTTAATTTGTGGGGAATCTTACTATTTGGCCAAATTGTATACCCTATTAAAGCTAGGATAGTGACATTTTCCTACCTTATTAAAAGTAGGTTAGTGGAATAGTTTAATAATGGGCCATGAACATTGAGTTAGGTGGTGAAGAAGTTTAATTTGTAGGGGAAGGGAATCTTACTCTTTGGCCAATTTTTTTCTATAAATAGGCCCTCTAATCACCCATTCTGCCTTACCACGTTGGGTGGGAGGTTTCCAAAGCGAGCTCCGGGCATTCATATTGTTTTCTTCTTCCTCTTTGACTCGATCCGGAAGGTATTCTCTGTATATAGGCAAAACACTTAATAGTAGAAGCATGCAGTCAATCATGTTGTCTTTCACGATGAAAACATGTTGTCTTTCACAATTAAAACTGAGTTTTCTATTTCACAAAGAATTGGTGTCTACTCAAGAAGACGCTAATTCTTGAATTAGCGTCCAGTACCCCAGACGCCAATTAATGCACGTCCACTACAATTGACATGAATTCCCTGATGATTAAATAAATTCACCCATGTTTACAAATTCAATATCTATAGAACCAAGTATGATAATTTTTTTGGATCCTTGCATTTTTCTCTTGATTATCGTATCTCTTGATCCATGAAAATCTAGATAGGAATCAAAGTGATATTGTTCATGTACCTTAAAGAAATGAACAGTTGCATGTGTCTGTAAATGTTTTGCCAAATGCATGCCAAATTTTAATAGAGAAGAATTCGCGTCTGTATGTGCGGATGCGAATAAATGAAATAGCGTCCTTCCTCAGGGACGCAAATTCATGTAATTAGTTGATAAACCAAATAATTGGAAAAATATAGAATTAGTGTTTTCTTATACTGACTTGAATTAAACATTTAGCGCCTCCGTATGTAGACGCCAATTTAAAATAATTTTATTTAAACCTGGAGAAAAAATAATATATAGAATTAGCATCATTTTGTTGTGACGTGAATTAAAGAAATCGTGCCTCCTTACACGGATGCCAATTTAAAATAAATTTATTTAAATCAAATTAATCTTAGAATTGGAGCCCTTTTCGTTGGACGTGAATTATAGAATTAGCAGCATCCTCAGTGGACGCCAATTCTCCCTAGTTTCTCGCATTTCATGGTTTTATCGGGATTGTTCCCTATGCCTTGGCTTATTCCTTGAACTCTTTCAGTCCCTGGATTCTTCTTAAAATAAATTACGTGTTTCGGGTTTCCGGCAAAGTCGTGAAGCTAGCAAGATTGTCAAGAAAGACCGGTGTCTAAGGCGAGAGGTTCACGGGAAAATACTTTAAGTGGATAAGTGGTTATTCTAGTAGGCCCTCGCGAATGCAAGGCGAACCACCCACTGTCTCACCTCTTACTTGACCGTGAATTCTTGGTGTTCTCGCTAAACACCGATCGAGGAGAACTCGATCTAAAACTACCTTACACGAATTTCTGAAAGAGTTGATCGTGCCCTGTTCAACAACTCTTTTTCCTCATTCTCTTAATGTCATTAAACATGATGCATTTAATCATCCTTGAACTTCTCTTACAACTATTTGAGTTTCTTGTACTAGTTCCTTGAATGAAAATTTTCACTAGATATGTACTTTATTTTTTAAGCTTTGCCTTGAAATTCTTTCGCCAAGTATTATGTGCATGTATAAATAAATACTTGGGATCAATGATCCATAACTACAATGCCTAACATTAATGCGGCCCGATCAGGGCTTGGGGGAGCGTCCGAAAGTACTTGTGCCTATGGGAGCTATTATTGACCTAGTATGGCATTGCACCGAGTACATGCGTGCTAGATTCATTTATGACATTCCACTTATTTATGAAATACTTGACTCGTACATGCTTGCGTGAAATAGCCAATTCCATGATTATACATGCTACATAATCGTTCTTGAACATCTTACTCTTGTTAACTTGTTTACTTGTGATTCTATATACAAGCACTCCTTTACTCTCTCATGCTCAAGATTCATGTTTTAGTCATGAATTTTGTCGTAACAATTTACCGTATCTAAAAATTTTAATTACTTAAAGCTGCCTGATATAGAGATATAAGTCCTACGGAGCTTTGTGCTCACCCTGCGTTTTCGGTTAATGTTTCATGTAGTTCTGATGAGGAACCCCAAACAAACGGGGAGGGAAAAAGTGAAAAGAGAGACCAAGCTTAACTTAGATTCCCTAGGTTTAATTGTTGCTCTTGTTAGAATTAGGTGTATTCAGATGTTGTAATTATGCTTCTTGAGACTTGGTGTGTTGTAAAACCCTATTTTATGAAATAATAGTATCGTTTTCTCGTTATCTACATTGTGGTTGGACCCCTTATATGCATGCTCTGATCAACACGAATGTTACGACTCATCACGCCTCGATATTTCGCGTCGGGGCATGACAGTCTTTGTGGTATCAGATCGTAGGTTTCTTAAACCCTATATTTTTCTTGATATAGATTCTAAGTGATGACCTATAACCCTAGATAGTGTCTCGAACTTATCGGTAAGAGTGGATAGAGCCACGGGTAAGTTTTATAATATAATTAATCAAGGAAATAAACAAACCACTTAAGTCTTGTAGTTGTGGTTGCAGCTTAACTCTTGCCAATGGCTGCCGAGAGAGCACAATGGCGCGAGATGCAATGGACAGTGCAAGTACTGACCCAAGCACTGCAGCAGGTGGCTCAAAGAGGAGATAACCGAGGAGCAGGAGATCTACATAAAAATTTTAAAAGCATGAACCCTCCCAGGTTTGTGGGATCCACGGACCCAAATGAAGCTGAACACTGGGTAAAGGAGATCGAGAGGATCTTCCGAGTTATGCAATGTGCGGATGAGGAGAAGGTCTTACTAGCTACCTTCCAACTAGAAAGAGAAGCCCGCGGATGGTGGGAATCTATTGAAGCAACTCTGCTACATGACCAAGTGTTGTGGGAAGAATTTATTGAACACTTTAATAACAAGTACTTCTCCAACAGGGTGCAAGAGAAGAAAGCTATCTAATTTGCTTCCCTGAAGCAAAGGAGCTTGACTGTAGCCGAGTATGAGGCCCAATTCTTGAGGTTATCCCGATACGCACCACATCTTGCGGCTAGCGAGAAGATGTGATCTGGCACAGCCCAAGGATGACTAAGTATGTAATGAACCACCTAGGACCTAGGCCCGCAAGCATACAAGCACTCCAATGATTCTCACAATAGCGTCTTACTCACACGCCACACGCGATCACCCGGCGGGGCCGGGGAATGATGGCAAGGGTCCGAGGCAGGACCCAATGATTCTAATGGACTTAGTTGGCTTAGGCTGACCCCAAAGAGTCTAGGATTCCCAACTTAGTGGGCGGCTGGCCCACAGGGCGGGGTTTGGGGTGGCACTCTCTCCCGGACCGCGGTGGGCACCAACAAAAGAGCATACAAGTACGGGCCCTCTTCTCACCGTCCGACGAGCAATCAAAGCAATACTAAACTCGTAGAAGTAAGGCTATCAAGGTTAGTATCAGAGGCTCACCTGATTGGTGTGAAGACACCGATCCCGCTCGGAGACGAGAGCGCACCGGGAGGCGAGGGTATACACCCGATCGCCGCGGCGATGTAGCTTGACCTGAAAGTGCAAAGAGTACAACACTACGCCTCTCGCAGGAGGGGTGATCTTGGGGTGGGGATTAAGCTAATTACATCCAAAACTACCTCCACGCAGGGAGGGGCCTTCAGCCGGCCAAGCGGGGTGGGGGAGTTATGATGAAAACCCGACGTTCGGAGCGTTGCCGGTTCTGCCAATCTCAGAGTTGCCAGATAGTGGGCCGGTGATGATGCTGCCAAAAATTCCACAGAGCTCAGAACTTGATGCAACTTGCGCCAAAAGCTTTCCAACGGACCAAGGATGATCTCTGAATTTTTTCTGAGCTTGGTAAAGTCGTTGCTGGCCGGGGCAGAGTCTGGAACTGGACTGATTGGTTCTGCCTCTGTCTGGTGCAGAACAATGTGGCTGGTTGCAGAGGGTGCCGCGATCTCTAACAAGCTCTGGTTGAGACGAGACCTGAACCGTTGGAACCGTGGTCGAGTCTTCTTTCTGTCGGCACCAACGGCGTGGTCGGCAGATATCAGAGAAGGCCGGGACGATCAGATGAGTAGAGGGGTGTCAGTTCTGGCTCCTGTAAACTGACCTGACACACTTGGAGTAGAAAATTCGTAACTTTAGATGCCGATGTCCAAATGCAGCTCTGCTTCTTGAGGATGAAAGAGGACTTGAGAGGGAAGATTTTTTATGAAGAACACTTGATCTGAATCCCAAAATATTCTTCGTGGTCGAGCTTCCACTCTTGCTCTGGTTCCCTGCCTGAGAGATCTTGCGCAGTCGAGGGAGAATCTCTCCTACCGGCAGCTTGGTGCTTGGACGAAGATGAAACCACCTCGCCTAGAAATCTCCTTGAACGACCTTTCCAACGGTGTATGCCATTCCACCAAAAGATGAGGGGAAGTGTCGGAGATGAAGCTGCTTTTAGGACCCGATCTTGCTGCCTGCGAACTGCTGATGGAGCTGCAACTTGATGGTGGCAAATGATGTAGGAGTGGGGCAACTCAGCAAGAGGGAGGTTGGCTGATGGTTGGAGAAGATGGGAAGGACGTGGCTAGGGCTTCAGGGGGTCTGGAGTGGTAGGGATAGATGGAGAGGGGGGCTGGAGCAGCTGGAGGTGGAGATGAGGGGGTGGGTGTGCACTAGAGAGAGGGTGAGTGTGAGAGGAGGATGGGGGCGAACTTGGCTATGGGAGGGAAGGGGAGGTCGACCTAGAGCTGGTATGGGGGTGGAGAGATGGGAGGGAGATTCAAAAATGGCCTTGGGAGGGACCCCTTCAGCCTTGGGAAGATGGAGAGGTGCTTAGGGAAGTGAATGGGGTAGGTGGTGGTTGGGAAGTAGGGCTTAGATTGGTGGAGGGTTATTGGGACTAGATGGGGAGTAAAGGGGGGTTGTGGGAAGTTGTGTGGTATTAATGGAGGTAGGTGGGGGTTGGAAGTAGTGGGGAGGGGGAAGGAGAGAGGGAGAGGTTCACCCCTTTCCTTGTGGGAGAGAGAAGGAGAGCTAGAAAGAGAGAGGAGGGGAGAACTTTGGAGATTTGAAAGGGATTTCTTCAATATTCATCAAAAGGTGATTACATGGAGAGAGATGGGGCCTATTTATAGGCAACCATTCTTTACATGACCAAGATGACCTTGACATTTAAACAAAAGACCCAACAAGTCCTAGACTCAACCCATTAGGCCCATGCTAAGATACTAAGGCCCAATTACACAAAATAAGAGAAATAGACTAGACACCATGACTCAATAAAAGAAAGTACATAAGATAAGACTCAATAAAATGAAAATACATAAGATGGGATCAAGAAAAGGAAGATAACATGTAGAGATCACAGCCATCCCATAACAAAAGTGTGTAGTCAACCCGAGCTAGAGAGAGTGTCGTGAGATGCCCTTATCAAATCCCCCGGGGTGAGGAGAACTCGACCCTGTCGAGTATGGGTCCGCCTGGCTGTCGTAACGCTCCAGCATGTCGGGGTCCAAGCGCAGCAGATCCACCCGACTCACCCACGTATCCTCTATCGGGGGACGGTTCCTCCACCTAACCAGGTAGCGCTGATACACCTTGTGCCTAGTAATGATACTCTGCTCATCCAGTATTGCCTCTACCTGCTCTCGTCGGTCTCTCAAGCTAGAAAGTGGAGTCCCTCCGGGAGTGTCTCTCTCAAGGTGGGGTAAAGGCTCAAGATCCTCGCTGGGTTCCACCGCGGGGCCCTTGTAGGGTACCAGATCCGCACATTGAAAGTAGGGTGCACCCCAAAGTACTCGGGTAGGTCTAGCTCATAAGCATTACTGCCAAGTCGTTTCAGAACTCGAAAGGGTCCCGAACCCCGTGCCCTCAACTTGGAGGCAGGCCCCGGAAGGAGCCGCTCCGTCCTCACCATCACCGAATCTCCCACTTGGAACTCGCAGTGGCGCCGTTGAGCATCTGCCCGCCTTTTGTAAGCCTCATTGCTCTTTCCTATATGCTTGCGGATGTCATCATGCAACTCTTTGATATACTGTGCAAAGGACTCAGCTGAGACTGACACTCTAGCATGTGGGGGAAGGGGAATAAGATCGGATAGTTTTCTAGGCCTATAACCATGCACAACTTCAAATGGACTCATGCCTATGGACCTATTAACAGAATCATTGTAGGCAAACTCGGCTTGAGATAAGAGGAGATCCCAATTCCCAGGGTGGTCCCCTACAAGGCAACGGAGCAAGTTCCCAAGGCTTCGGCTGACAACCTCAGTCTGGCCATCGGTCTGAGGATGGTAAGCAGTGGAGAATTTGAGGAGGGTTCCCATTAGGTGCCAAAGAGTCTTCCAAAAATAACTGGTAAATTTCACATCCCGATCAGACACAATAGTCTTAGGTAATCCATGGAGTCGGACCACCTCATCAAAGAATAATCGGGCAACCCTAGAAGCATCGGAGGTCTTGGAACATGGGATAAAGTGGGCCATTTTAGAGAACCTATCAACCACTACAAAGATGGAATCATGTTTGCGCAAGGTCTTAGGTAGGCCAAGGATGAAGTCCATGCTCAAATCCTCCCAAGGTCGGTCTGGTATGGGTAGGGGTGTGTAAAGCCCAGTATTCTGCTTCACTTGTTTAGCTGAGGCACAAATGCGACATTGTCCCACAATGTGGGCCACATCCTTCTTGAGACTAGGCCAATGGAATTGCCTCTCAACTAACTCTATGGTCTTTTGGACCCCAAAGTGTCCAGCTAGGCCACCACTGTGTAACTCCCAAACTAAGAAGTCTCGAAGTGAAGTCCGGGGTATGCAAAGCCTAGCTCCCTTGAATAGATACCCTTCTTGAAGTATGAACCCCTCATGTTCTTTGTGGGACTGAGTGGAAAGGGTGTTGTAGTGAGTCCTAAAGTCGGGGCAAGTTGGATATTCTTCTTTGATTCTATCAAACCCGTTCACTTCCACCTGGATGGTGGAGAGTAAGGTTACCCGCCTACTTAGCACATCGGCGGCACGGTTCTCACTACCCATCTTATACTTGAGGACAAAGGTGTAAGCTTGAATGTAATCTACCCATCGGGCATGGCGGGCATTGAGCTTTTGTTGGGTGTTGAGGTACTTCAAGGCCTCATGGTCCGAGAAGATCACAAACTCCTTGGGTAGGAGATAGTGCCTCCAATGCCGAAGGGATTGAACCACGGCATAAAGCTCTTTGTCATATGTGGAGTACCTAGTCCTAGCCTCACAAAGTTTCTCACTAAAATAGGCTACCGGGTGACCCTCTTGGCTAAGAATGCCCCCAATCCCTACCCCGGATGCATCACAAGTGACTTCGAAGACTTTTGAGAAGTCGGGTAGACAAAGGACCGGGGCTTGGGTCATCTTTTCCTTGAGCTCTAGGAAGGCTTTTGAGGCTGCCCTAGTCCACACAAAGGTGCCTTTCTTGAGGCAATCCATGATAGGAGTGGTGATTGTGCTAAACCCACGGATGAATCTCCTATAGAAGGTAGCTAGCCCGTGAAAGCTTCGGGCCTCATGAAGGGTCTTGGGTTCGGGCCACTCAAGAATAGCTTGGACCTTTTCGGGGTCCATGGATAACCCTTGGGATGAGACAATAAATCCTAGGAAGGCTAGTTGATTGGTCAAGAAATGACACTTCTCGGGGTTAGCAAAGAGACTCTCCTTCCTAAGAATGGTGCACACTTGTTTGAGGTGATCGAGGTGGGCTTCTTTGGATTGGCTATATATGAGGATGTCGTCAAAGTAGACAACTAAAAAGATGCCAATGAAGGGCCGGAGGACCTCGGTCATGAGGCGCATGAAGGTGCTTGGCGCATTAGAAAGGCCAAAAGGCATAACAAGCCATTCATAGAGACCATCCTTAGTCTTAAAGGCGGTTTTCCACTCGTCCCCGGGCCTAATGCGAACTTGATGGTAGCCACTCTTGAGGTCAATTTTGGAGAAGATGGTGGGTCCAGCTAGCATATCTAACATATCATCTAACCGAGGGATGGGGAACCTATACTTGACCGTTATCTTGTTGATGGCTCTGCTATCCACACACATGCGCCAAGTTCCGTCCTTTTTGGGTGTGAGAAGAGCTGGGACAGCACAAGGGCTTTTGCTGATCCGGAGGAAGCCCTTCTCGATGAGCTCCTCAATTTGCCTCCTGAGCTCGGCATGCTCGGTGGGGTTGAGGCGGTAGTGTGGGAGGTTGGGCAAGGTGGCCCCGGGTACAAGGTCGATGGCATGTTGCACATCGCCCATGGGTGGTAGTTTGTCCGGAAGTTCCTCGGGAAATACATCATGGAAGTCCTCAAGGAGTTGTTGGATTTCTATTGGGTGTGGGTTGGTTGGGGTGGAATCCCCGAGGCAAATGACAATGGCACACACTTGTCCCCCTTGGTTGGTCTCTTCCTCAAATTCTTTCTTTGTGATGAGGTGTAGGCTCCTAGGAGGCTTATTGATCATACTAGGATTAGGGTTTGATGGGGTGGGGTTTGGTGGGTTTGGAATAGTGGGAGGGGTAGGGGATCCCTCAAGGGAGGGGGATGCCTTCTTGGGGAGGGGGCGGGGTGGAGAGGGGTTGAGTTGGATTTTCTTCCCCTCATGAATGAAGATGCAAGTGTTTGTCTTTCCTAGAAAGCTGGCATCTACATCGTAGATCCAAGGTCGTCCTAGGAGTATACTCCCAACTTCCATTGGTAGGATGTCACACCACACTTGGCCTTGATAGGATTGGAATGTAATGGGGACAAGGCAACGAGCACTAACGGGTATGGAGGTGGTATCAATCCATTCTACCCGATAGGGGTGGGGATGTGGGGAGGTGGTAAGGCCCACAAGTTTGATGGTATCGGGTGACACCACATTCACACTACTCCCATTGTCCAAGATGACCTTCCTAACATGGCTCCCTATCCGTATGTAGGTATGGAATATGGTGTTTCTTCTCCAATCATGCTCTTGGGTTTGAGTGAGGGTGCACCTAACCACTCCGAGGTGGGAGTCGGTAGGTGGAGGGAGTTGTTCTTGGTTGGTCTCTATGTAGTGGTTCTCATACTCCTCCTCCCATTCAAGAGAGGGTTCATATACCTCAACTTCCCCTTCAAAAGCAGCTTGGGGTTGGGGGTTGGTCTCCTCTATGAGCAAGTTAGATGCTCCCTTGGTGGGGCATTGATTGGCAAAGTGTCCATACCCATAGCACCTAAAGCATTGCTGCCCATTTTGATGGTTTGGGGCCATCTTAGTGTGAGGGGGAGTGGGTGTCGGATTGGGCCTATTGGGAGTTGTGTTTAGGGGCCCACTTGTGGGGCGGGGTGGTGGAGTGCCACTAGGAAGGGTGACCCGGGTGGGAGGAGCTCCCATGGGTGTGGGAAGGAGGCCTCTTTGGGGAGGTGGAGGGTTGGCCCGAGGTGCCATGGCTTTAGGGTCCATCCCCCGAGGGGGAACCATTCGTGTATACCGAGAGAATTTCTCGGCATCCCGAGCTACTTGATAGGCTTGCTCTAAAGTGGCTACTTGACGCATGAATAACTCCTTTTTTATATGGAATTGAAGTCCATTCCTAAAGTGGGAGAGCGTGACGGCGGGGTCCTCTTGGACTCCACATTTGAGAAGGTAGTAGTCAAACTTTTCAATATATTCCATGACGGTCTTTCCCTCTTGGGTCAAGGCTTGCCACTCATCTAGGAGGTTTTGATGGTAGGAGGGTGGGACATATTTGAGTTTGAGTTGGTCTTTCATGGCCCCCCATGTGGTGATGGGAGCTTCCCTCCTAACTATCCTTAATGCCTCCACATTCATCCAATGAGTCTTGGCTAGTTTGGTTAATTGCAACTTTGCAAGTCGGACTCTCCTATCCTCGGTCATTGGGTACCAATCAAAATATTGGTCCATGGCTGCCTCCCAATCTAAGTAAATGCTCGGATGATGAGACCCATCAAAGGTGGGTGCATCGACTTTCACAAGTCTCATTAGTTGGTCATCCGGGTTGTCTCGGGGGAGTCTCTCATTCCTTCTAGGAGGTGGGTCCCTTTCCGGTTCGGGAGGGTGATCAAGGTTGATCTCTCCTAGGGCTGGCTCCACATGTGGAGGTGGTTCCCTCCTATCTCCTGCCCTTGGGATAGGCCTATTTTCCTCAATTTGTTCAAGCCAGGCCGTAATATCGTCAAGCCTTCCCATAATATTGGTCATGCCTTCCACAAGAAACCTCATATGGTCGGGAAGCTCACGCTCATTGTGAGCGGGATTTCCTTGGGGATTGGGATCCATAGTGTTATTGGAAGAGGATGAATTGACTTGATAAAGAGTTCCACTACGAGTGGTCATGCAAAGTTGGGTAGGCTATGTAAGGGTATGCGGATGCACCTATGAAAAGACTTAGTGTGACCCAAGACTAGACTTGTAAGGACAAGCCTATGACCGCTCTGATACCACTTGATGTGGCACAGCCCAAGGATGACTAAGTATGTAATGAACCACCTAGGACCTAGGCCCGCAAGCATACAAGCACTCCAATGATTCTCACAATAGCGTCTTACTCACACAGCACACGCGATCACCCGGCGGGGCCGGGGAATGATGGCAAGGGTCTGAGGTGGGACCTAATGATTCTAATGGACTTAGTTGGCTTAGGCTGATCCCAAAGAGTCTAGGATTCCCAACTTAGTGGGCGGCTGGCCCGCAGGGCGGGGTTTGGGGTGGCACTCTCTCCCGGACCGCGGTGGGCACCAACAAAAGAGCATACAAGTACGGGCCCTCTTCTCACCGTCCGACGAGCAATCAAAGCAATACTAAACTCGCAGAAGTAAGGCTATCAAGGTTAGTATCAGAGGCTCACCTGATCGGTGTGAAGACACCGATCCCGCTCGGAGACGAGGGCGCGCCGGGAGGCGAGGGTATACACCCGATCGCCGCGGCGATGTAGCTTGACCTGAAAGTGCAAAGAGTACAACACTACGCCTCTCGCAGGAGGGGTGATCTTGGGGTGGGGATTAAGCTAATTACATCCAAAACTACCTCCACGCAGGGAGGGGCCTTCAGACGGCCAAGCGGGGTGGGGGAGTTATTAAGAAAACCAGACGTTCGGAGCTTTGCCGGTTCTGCCAATCTCAGAGTTGCCGGACAGTGGAGCGGTGATGATGCTGCCAAAAATTTCACAGAGCTCAGAACTTGATGAGACTTGCTCCAAAAGCTTGCCAACGGACCAAGGATGATCTCTGAATTTTTTCTGAGCTTGGTAAAGTCGTTCCTGGATGGGGCAGAGTCTGGAACCGGACTGATTGGTTCTACTTCTATCTGGTGCAGAACAATGTGGCTGGTTGCAGAGGGTGCGACGATCTCTACCAAGCTCTGGTTGAGACGAGACCTGAACCGTTGGAACCGTGGTCGATTCTTCTTTCTGTCGGAACCAACGGCGTGGTCGGCAGATGTCGGAGAAGGCCGGGACAATCAGATGAGTAGAGGGGTGTCGGTTCTGGCTCTTGTAAACTGACCTGACACGCTTAGAGTATAAAATTCGTAACTTTATATGCCGATGTCCAACTGCAGCTCTGCTTCTTGTGGATGAAAGAGGACTTGAGAGGGAAGATTTTTTCTGAAGAACACTTGATCTGAATCCCAAAGGATTCTTCATGGTCGAGCTTCCACTCTCGCTCTGGTTCCCTGCCTAAGAGATCTTGCGCAGTCGAGGAAGAATCGCTCCTACCGGCAGCTCGGTGCTTGGACGAAGATGAAACCACCTCGCCTAGAAAGCTCCTTGGACGACCATTCCAACGGTGTATGCCATGCCACCAGAAGATGAGGGGAAGTGTCGGAGATGATGCTGCTTCCAGGACCCGATCTTGCTGCATGCGAACTGCTGATGGAGCTGCAACTTGATGGTGGCAAATGATGTAGGAGTGGGGCAACTTAGCAAGAGGGAGGTTGGCTGATGGCTGGAGAAGATGGGAAGGACGTGGCTAGGGCTTCAGGGGGTCTGGAGTGGCAGGGATAGATGGAGAGGGGGGCTGGAGCAGCTGGAGGTGGAGATGAGGGGGTGGGTGTGCACTAGAGAGAGGGTTAGTGTGAGAGGAGGATGGGGGCGAACTTGGCTATGGGAGGGAAGGGGAGGTCGACCTGGAGCTGGTATGGGGGTGGAGAGATGGGAGGGAGATTCAAAAATGGCCTTGGGAGGGACCCCTTCAGCCTTGGGAAGATGGAGAGGTGCTTAGGGAAGTGAATGACGTAGGTGGTGGTTGGGAAGTAGGGCTTAGATTGGTGGAGGGTTATTGGGACTAGATGGGGAGTAAAGGGGGGTTGTGGGAAGTTGTGTGGTATTAATGGAGGTAGGTGGGGGTTGGAAGTAGTGGGGAGGGGGGAGGAGAGAGGGGGAGGTTCGCCCCTTTCCTTGTGGGAGAGAGAAGGAGAGCTAGAGAGAGAGAGGAGGGGAGAACTTTGGAGATTTGAAAGGGATTTCTTCAATATTCATCAAAAGGTGATTACATGGAGAGAGATGGGGCCTATTTATAGGCAACCATTCTTTACATGACCAAGATGACCTTGACATTTAAACAAAAGACCCAACAAGTCCTAGACTCAACCCATTAGGCCCATGCTAAGATACTAAGGCCCAATTACACAAAATAAGAGAAATAGACTAGACACCATGACTCAATAAAAGAAAGTTGATGGGGACATCACCCATGGTTCCCTCTGGTTCGACACCTCTCTCCCTCCCGGAGACGGGTAGGATACGGCTTCAAGACTTGATGGGTCCTCGACGACACCTGAGCTTACTACTTGGATCATATTGATGTATTTTCCCCTTTTCTTGAGTCATTTTGATGTATTTACCTTTATTTTGTGTCATGTCCCTAGGTCATCATGTTATTTACCTATGTTTTTATCTTCATGTTAGACTAAAGTGTCATATGGGCCCAATTAGAAGGGCCTGGCCCAGGGGCGCCCTCTCCCTTCCCCACCCCCCTTGCTTATTTGCTTTTGGCACTTATCTCAAGGACTTCTATGTAATTGTTGGGATCCCTATAAATAGGACCCCAACTCCACTTGAGATGGTTAATGAAAGTTTGAAGAATTTGAGCATTAGTGCACCTCTCCCTCTCTCTCTAACTTTCTCTCTCTTCTTCTCTCTCTCACTTAAGGGGGCGAACCCCTCTCTCTCTCTTCCCCCTTCTCTCTCTCTCCCTTGGGCGAACCTGCCCCTTCCCCTCCCCCCCCCCCTTGCCACATCATCAGCCAACTCACCCTTCCACCCTTTCACCTCCCCAAGAGCAATAACTCCCATCAATACCTCTACTTCCCCAAGCAACCCTTCCCATTCCCCATACACCTTCCCCACCTCCAAGGCACCCTTCCCTCTTCCCCAAGCAACCATTCCACTCCCCCACACCCCCATTCATATCCCTAGGGGAATCAAACCACACTCCCACCACAAGTTGCGCACCCCCCCTCCCCATCTACCCATCCCCCTTGCCTTGGCCGACCCCCTCCATCACCCCTCTCCTAGCTGCGGCCCTCTCACCCCTATACCCTCTTGGACCTCCTCATTCCCTGATCCACCCCTATCACCATTCCTAAACATCCCTCCCCCATCAACCATCACCCCACCACTCCTACTATTGCTAACTACCACTTCCATTAGCCTAGTTCCACCACCATCTCTTTCACTTTGCCCAAGTCTGCAGGTGGCAGAGAAAGGGTCGACTTGCAGGAGCATCCACGGATTTATACGGCGTCATCTGAAGGCTCATCATACCATTCTGGAAAGGTCGTCCAGTTAGCTTTGCAGGCGAGGCAATCCCGTCCCATTCTGAGTTCGGGGCTGTCCGGGAGAACCATTCTCCCCCGACTGCGCTGGGTTCCCTCTGCAGAGTCCCTGAACCCGGTTAGAAGCTGCACCACGACCAACTGCGGAAGATTCAGGCCAGGAGCCCTTCTACAAAGATCTTCCTCCTCCAGTCCACTGTCAGAATCAAGAAGTAGAACCACGTTCGGCATCCGGAGGCCAAAGTTACCAATTTTCTCCCTCGGCTGCGCGAGTCTGCCTCCCACAGTCCACAGCGACCTGCCTCCACTCTTCTGAACCCCCCGGTCTTCTCCGAAATCAGACGGCTTCCCCGCCAGTTTTGCTGCAAAGAGGGCTCGTCCATGGTTCCAGAAGTTCTGGAGGTTCATGATTCGGAGTCCAGAAGCGGCCGGAGCACTCTCTGCAACCTGCTGCATCAGATTAGTCTCTGCC
Organism: Amorphophallus konjac; assembly: GCA_022559845.1. Classification (NCBI taxonomy): domain Eukaryota; kingdom Viridiplantae; phylum Streptophyta; class Magnoliopsida; order Alismatales; family Araceae; genus Amorphophallus; species Amorphophallus konjac. Next base: position 168,274,982 of record CM040120.1, on the reverse strand, counting down.
AGTCCCAGATCCTGTCGTCCTGTTCGAACCTCCGCCATGGCCAGCGACGACATCAGAAGAAATCAACATAATTCTGGGGCGTTTAGGTTCATTGTACGAAGAGATTCCCCTTGTTTCGTCATCGGAAAAATTCCTGATCGGGATCTACGGCCGCTACACCAACTGACTGTCACCTTTCACAGCAAGCAAGGTTATTCGGCAGCGGCTCCTTCTCTCGGGTTTCTCAGCAAATCTCCCCTCCCCGCCTGGCTGGCTTAATGCCCCTCCCTGTGTGGAGGTAGTGTTTGATTATAGCAGCAAAATCCCCACCCCAAGTCCACCCTCCTGTGTGAGGCGTAGTGATTGTAACCGTTTAAAATAGGTCAAGCTTCATCGGCGCAGTGTGTGGGGGAATCCACACTTCCCCGCTCGCCCTCGTCTCCGAACGGGGTTGGTTTCTTCAAACCAACTAGGTGAGCTCTGACCTTTGCTCCATTCCTTTCTGGTGCTTGTTCATTTAATATCCGTAGAAATCGCTCCGTTGAGCAAGAGAGAGAGCGCCCGACCCCACGTGCTCCACTTACGAGCGGTCACCGTGGGCAGTGAGAGAGTGGGACCTAGTGCCCCAATTGGCACCGGCCAGCCGCTTAAGTGTGGGCTACGTACCCTTGGGAGGGCAACCCTAGCCTTGCTGGTACCCTACCAGCAAGGGTCTTGATCTATCACCTCCCCTTAGCATCATTTGGTCACCCCGGGCTCGTGTGTGTGCGGCGGCGAATTGGCCCCAATCTAGGACTTGATTGTATGTGATTGTGATTGCGGAATAGGTCCTAGGTCTCCCGTTTGTTTGCTGCATACCCCTTGGTTGTTTCACATCAGTTGGTATCAGAGCAAGTTCTAGACTTGTCTCTACTAAGTCTTGTCCTAGGGCGCATAAGCATTTAGAGTCATCCGGTTCATCAACATGGCTACCTCTCTTTGGTCCCACTCGGACCTCCACAAAGGTCCGATCGACCACCCATTTTCAGACATCTTTATAGATGAGAGTATCACCTTTGATGGGTCACATCCTAGTGATTATGTTAGGTCGGAGACTTTCATGACCAAACACTTTGATAGGACTAGGGTCTATGGACACGCTAGAGTCCGCAGGGCCACAGGGCGACTTCGGGGACAAGCCAAGAAGGAGTGGGAACGCATAGTGAGCTTAAGAAAGATTCGGAGGCAAGAACCCATAGGATCATGGGAAGAGATGAAAAGTGAGCTTAGGAAGATCTACGCTCCCCGACCCTCCCACTCCTACCGTGAGGACCATAACCCGTTGAGCACTCCCACTCCCCCTTTCCCTCCCAGTCAACCCAAAACCTCTATTAGGACCCAAACCCCACCACCCAAAGGACCCCTAGATTTATTGGAAGAGATAAGGATTGAGATCAGGAAGATCTTCACTCCCCAACCTTCTTACTCCTACCCTGAGAACCATAACCCAAGGAGCACTCCCACTCCTCCCTTCCCCACCACCCAACCCAAAATTCTCCATCAAACCCCCACCCCACAAACTTCCAAAAATCCTCCTTCCACCCCTTTCCAAAAGGAACTTAAAGAGGTAACCGAAGACTATGAGGCTCCACTAGATTGGGAAGAAGAATATGAATCACAGTGTCATGGGTTAGTCCGAGAAGTTCCCACCCCAGCTGGAAGAAGCATCATGACTCACTCCACCCTCACCACTCAAACCCACGTGGACCCCATGTCCACCCCTCCACCTAGGCCCGTGACAGCCACCATTCCCCAATCCAAAGTTACTCACCCAACCCACCTTCCACTTCCAACTCCTATCCTACCCAAACCTAGTCCCCGCTACTTCCACTCCCAACCCCAACCCAAGTCCGGCCTCACTCACCACCCCGAGTACACCATGCACCAACCGTCATCACCCCACCCCCAATAGACCTTCCCATTCCCTTGAGAGAGGAGACCACAACCATCCACATGGGAGTAGATGTTAGTCCGGAACCCATCCCCATCCTTGAGGAAACCCAAGTTCATATCTATGGTGAGGAAGAATCACAAATGTCCCCTTCACATCGCTTGGACCCCCAAGAGCCACAAGCCTTCACAAATAGCACCGTAATCATAGAGGGGCCCCTAGCTAGATGGCTAAAAGAGAGACCACTTCACCCCATCATGTCCTATATTTACCCACCCATGGAGCAAAACCTTCCTATTGTACCCTTATCCACCTATCACACCACAATCCAATCATCCTATCAAGTGGAAACATTAGGGGATCTTCTTAAGGGTATAGTTTGGCAAATGAAACTAACTGGCATGTTGACCACTGTAGCCGACCAACCTAGAAGCCTTGACCTCCTACACCTATGTGTCGGGTCCATCTCCTCGATATACACTGTGGGTTGCTACACTAGCGACCTTCTTTTATTCCTCCCAACACCCGAAGAGCCTGATGCTAACCGCGAATTAGAGTTGCTTATTTCGGGTAGGATACCAAGCCCTCCATTCATGGCCAACCAACCCGCCAAGGACTTCGGTTCAATTACTTCATTTGAGGAGGAGGACTCACCATCATTTGAAGACCTTGAGGAGATAGAATACCCCTTCATTGGTAACACATTCCATGACCCCTTTGATCCCTCCCTATGGAAGACATTGAACCCATGGGACCTAGCCGCCTTACCCACCACCCACTCCCTCCTACCCTCACCCACCATGTTGAACCCAACCCACCCATTCCACTACTTAGTTCACACTATGAGAGCCATGACCGAGGGTGACATCCACCTAGGAAATGAGGAAGTGACCTATCCCAAAATGTCCACCTTCTTGGACCCCTTCGACCCCTATGAGTGGAAACCCCCAAATCCACCCCCACCTAAAGATGGGCCCATCTTGATTGTAATACATGTGCCACAACATTTTGCCCCACCTGGTAGGGCTAGTCATCTCATTTGTGTCACATACACACTAGGTCCAGTGCATGACAGATTCACATTTGGATATGTAGGTCCACCCCCATTCATCATCCATCTTATGCATGATAGGAGTCTACATGGAAGTCCAGGTCCTCCGGCATTCATTGCACCCATACCTGATAGAGCCACATTTGGACATGCTGGTCCTCCCCCACTCTTCATCCACCTCATGCATGATAGGGCCATTTGTGGCTGCCCCGGTCCACCTAAGTGCATCAAGGTCCACATAGTTTCTAAGCATGATAAGACAATTCATGGATGCCATGGTCCTCCTAAGTTTGTCAAAATCAATCTAACACTTGATAGGGCTGAATTTGGTTGTCCAGGCCCTCCCTTCATCCCTATAGGATCATCATTCATGACATTGCATGGTAACATTTGCAAACATAACAACAAGAGCAGCAAGGTTCATAAGAAATCGGCCGATTCCCACCGACGCCACCAGGAGTTTCGCGTGGGTGACTTTGTGATGGTGAGAACTGAGAGACTTTTTTCTGGGAATGTCTCCAAACTGAGGTCGCGTGGATTAGGCCCCTTCCAGGTTCTGAGGAGGATCGGCACAAATGCTTACATGTTGGACCTCCCCAAGGAGTACGGAGTAAGTCCCACATTCAATGTAGCTGACTTGGTGCCATATAGGGGTCCCACGGTGACACCTAGTGAGGAAGTCGAGCCTGTTCCACCTCTTGAGAGAGCCACCACCCATGAGAGAGTTCCACCAGTCCAGAGGGGCCAACGGGAGCAAATAGAGCGAATATTGGATGAACAGGTCCTTATCACCCGGAGCAAAGCATACGAGCGATACTTGGTCAGGTGGAAGGGCCGGCCCCCTTCAGATGATTCATGGGTGAGCAGGGAGGATCTTCAGCAGCTAGACCCCGACCTTCTGGAGCATTATCACAGTCGAGTGGACCCTTTCTCGACAGAGTCGAGCTCTTCACAGCCCGGGGGAGTTGATGGGGACATCACCCAGGGTTCCCTCTGGTTCGACACCTCTCTCCCTCCCGGAGACGGGTAGGATACGGCTTCACGACTTGATGGGTCCTCGACGACACCTGAGCTTACTACTTGGATCATATTGATGTATTTTCCCCTTTTCTTGAGTCATTTTGATGTATTTGCCTTTATTTTGTGTCATGTCCCTAGGTCATCATGTTATTTACCTATGTTTTTATCTTCATGTTAGACTAAAGTGTCATATGGGCCCAATTAGAAGGGCCTGGCCCAGGGGCGCCCTCTCCCTTCCCCACCCCCCTTTCTTATTTGCTTTTGGCACTTATCTCAGGGACTTCTATGTAATTGTTGGGATCCCTATAAATAGGACCCCAACTCCACTTGAGATGGTTAATGAAAGTTTGAAGAATTTGAGCATTAGTGCACCTCTCCCTCTCTCTCTAGCTTTCTCTCTCTTCTTCTCTCTCACTTAAGGGGGTGATCCCCTCCCCCTCTCTTCCCCCTTCTCTCTCTCTCCCTTGGGCGAACCTGCCCCTTCCCCTTCCCCCCCCCCCTTGCCACATCATCAGCCAACTCACCCTTCCACCCTTTCACCTCCCCAAGAGCAATAACTCCCATCAATACCTCCACTTCCCTAAGCAACCCTTCCCATTCCCCATACACCTTCCGCACCTCCAAGGCACCCTTCCCTCTTCCCCAAGCAACCATTCCACTCCCCCACACCCCCATTCATATCCCTAGGGGAATCAAACCACACTCCCACCACAAGTTGCGCACCCCCCCTCCCCATCTACCCATCCCCCTTGCCTTGGCCGACCCCCTCCATCACCCCTCTCCTAGCTGCGGCCCTCTCACCCCTCCACCCTCTTGGACCTCCTCATTCCCTGCTCCACCCCTCTCACCATTCCTAAACATCCCTCCCCCATCAACCATCACCCCACCACTCCTACTATTGCTAACTACCACTTCCATTAGCCTAGTTCCACCACCATCTCTTTCACTTTGCCCAAGTCTGCAGGTGGCAGAGAAAGGGTCAACTTGCAGGAGCATCCACGGATTCATACGGCATCATCTGAAGGCGCATCATACCATTCTGGAAAGGTCGTCCAGTTAGCTTTGCAGGCGAGGTGATCCCATCCCATTCTGAGTTTGGGGCTGTCCTGGAGAAGCATTCTCCTCTGACTGCGCTGGGTTCCCTCTGCAGAGTGCCTGAACCCGGTTAGAAGCTGCACCACGACCAACTGCGGAAGATTCAGGCCAGGAGCCCTTCAACAAAGATCTTCCTCCTCCAGTCCACTGTAAGAATCAATAAGCAGAACCGCGTTCGGCATCCGGAGGCCAAAGTTACCATTTTTCTCCCTCGGCTGCGTGAGTCTGCCTCCCACAGTCCACAGCGACCTGCCTCCACTCTTATGAACCCCCCGGTCTTCTCCGACATCAGACGGCTTCCCCGCCAGTTTTGCTGCAAAGAGGGCTCGTCCACAGTTCCATAAGTTCTGGCAGTTCATGATTCGGAGTCCAGAAGCGGCCGGAGCACTCTCTGCAACCTGCTGCATCAGATTAGTCTCTGCCAGTCCCAGATCCTGTCGTCCTGTTCGAACCTCCACCACGGCCAGCGATGACATCAGAAGAAATCAACACAATTCTAGGGCGTTCAGGTTCATTGTACAAAGAGATTTCCCCTGGTTTCGTCATCGGAAAAATTCTTGATCGGGATCTATGGCCGCTACACCAACTGACTGTCACCTTTCACAGCAAGCAAGGCTATTCGGCAGCAGCTCCTTCTCTCGGGTTTCTCAGCAAATCTCCCCTCCCCGCCTGGCTGGCTTAACGCCCCTCCCTATGTGGGGGTAGTGTTTGATTGTAGCAGCAAAATCCCCACCCCAAGTCCACCCTCATGTGTCAGGCGTAGTGATTGTAACTGTTTAAAACAGGTCAAGCTTCATCGGCGCAGTGTGCGGGGGAATCCACACTTCCCCACTCGCCCTCGTCTCCGAACGGGGTTGGTTTCTTCAAACCAACCAGGTGAGCTCTGACCTTTGCTCCATTCCTTTCTGGTGCTTGTTCATTTAATATCCGTAGAAATCGCTCCGTTGAGCAAGAGAGAGAGCGCCCGACCCCACGTGCTCCACTTACGAGTGGTCACCGTGGGCAGTGAGAGAGTGGGACCCAGTGCCCCAATTGGCACTGGCCAGCCCCTTAAGTGTGGGCTACGTACCCTTGGGAGGGCAACCCTAGCCTTGCTGGCACTCTACCAGCAAGGGTCTTGATCCATCACCTCCCCTTAGCATCATTTGGTCACCCCGGGCTCGTGTGTGTGCGGCGGCGAATTGGCCCCAATCTAGGACTTGATTGCTATGCGATTGTGATTGCGGAATAGGTCCTAGGTCTCCCGTTTGTTTGCTGCATGCCCCTTGGTTGTTTCACATCAAAAGTACATAAGATAAGACTCAATAAAATGAAAATACATAAGATGGGATCAAGAAAAGGAAGATAACATGTAGAGATCACAGCCATCCCATAACAAAAGTGTGTAGTCAACCCGAGCTAGAGGGAGTGTCGTGAGATGCCCTCATCAAGATGAAGGCAAGGAGATTTTTGAATGGTTTGAGGCCCCGGTATATTACTCAACTCTTCCCGATGGATATCCAAGTGTATGCTGACATGGTGAGGAGAGCACAACTTCTAGAAGATGCAATAGAGGTATATGACCATATTCGGGAAGAGATGCTAAGAAGGAGCAAGTCACTAACTCCGATAACTTCATGCCCTCTTTCGGGAAGAAGAGGCCCAATTTGGATGGGTATAACTTTCACAAGGACAAGAAGCCAAGGGCATATAACAAGCAAATTGTCCCCGTTGCCACCCCATCAAGAGAACTATGCAAACATTGTGAAAAGCCCGGACACAAGGCGGAAGAATGCTAGAGAAGACTTGGTGCATGTCTTCGCTGTGGGAGTCGGGACCATAGAATCACGAATTGTCAACTTCTCAACGAGCAAGCTTAGCCGGAGAAACCTCAAGTTATTATCAAAAAGTAAGGTAGACTCCAAGCTCTTAGGGATGCGGAACATATCGAAGAAGGAGGCATCGTAGAAGGTACTCTTTTTGTTTGCTCAAATCCCGCCTCTGTTTTCTTTGATACTGGAGCTACACATTGCTTTAAATCTAAGAGCTTTCCTGATACTCTGCCTATGAAGCCTATCCCGTTAGAATCTAAACTTGTTATTACTACTCTGGTTGGGGCTGGATCGAAGATTAAATACTTCTACCCTGCTAGTGAAGTTCTAGTCAGTAGTTGCAACCTACCTGATGACTTAGTCTACATGAAGATGGAAGGCTATGATGTTATTTTTGTTGGTCTGCTAGACACGGATTCAGAGGGGGGGTGAATGAATCCCCTCTAAATATTTGCTTCGATACAAATCTACAGCGGAATAAAACTATTGCCTATACTCAATGAAGCCTAATGAGACAATCGAGTTTACTTACTCCAGAAACTGAAAATACTGGAGGAGATAACAGATGAGTGCTTCATTTTATGTCATAATTTGCATCACATTCATCATCTTTGAGCATTTAATAAGTCTAGTTGTGCATATAATAAGGTTAAAATCGCATTCTCATCATTTTCTGAGTTTGCATTATTTTATCATCTTTTTGAGTGAAAATGGCCATATGAGAAACATTCAAGAATTTGCACAATTATTTGAAAGTCATTTTTGGATGAAATATGTTGATATTTTAAATTTTTAGGAAATGGCGACCAAGCTCAGGGCGCTATTTAATGAACGCCCTTCTGAGAGGGCGCATATTCAAGATACGGCGACACAAGACCAGGCGTTAACTCATTTGAAGAAAATAATAGAAATAAGGAAAAAAAATAACGACCGCACGAGCGGGCGCTAATTCATTTATGAGGAAAATTATTTACCAGATATTTAGAAAATAAAAAATGAAAAAAAGAATGAACGACCGTTTGTGCGGTCGTCATTTCAAATAACGCCCGGATGGTGGTCGCTATTTCAGTTTGAAGCAGAAACGGAACAGAACGTCATGATTGCCATATTTTGATCTTATCCATGATCAATCTGTGGAAAGGAGGACTCTAATACTGGAAGGAGTCTTGATTTAATCAACCCTCACTACTGGAAATTCAGATTTGGGAGGATTTGGGAAGTCGACGATCGTAGAAGGTCTCTCCACTATAAATAGGTGTTGTGTGCGACCATAGGGGGAGGATTCGCCTTTCTTCTAGCCTCTTTTTCATGCACTTCTAGTTCTTGTTTTAAATTTCTTTCTTCTGCAAAGTTGTTCACTCTTACGTCTTATAAAAATTATTCTTCTTCATCTTCTTCTAATTCGTCACCGTTTTTAATCTATTCCCAATTTTTCATGTATCTATCTCTATGTTTTTACTGTTCATGTGTTATTATAAACTATGTTCTTTCTTATTTTTCTCCCCTTTCTGATCCTCATCTCTCTCTATGTTCTTCACAAAAGTTGTGCATTTTTGAAAGTTATTCAACTTCTTCTTCTACCTCTTCTTCCAATTCTTCTTCGTTTTCAAGTTATTTATTATTTTCTAAAGTTCAGATTTTTAGGGCTTTCACTATTTATCCGTGCACCACCTCATGTTCTTCCTAGTTTTTACCCCTCTTTCGCTCCTTTTTTAAATCTTTGTTATTCATCAAAGTTCCTCATTTTGCAAAGATCTACAACTTCTCTTTCTTCACCTTCTTCTAATTCTTCTTGGTTTGAAAGATATTTTCAGATTTTTAACTTGCTATCCTGGGTTTTTTCTGCACTCTTCGTCCGCGACCAACCTCTGTTCTTTTGTGTTTTTCTCTATCTTCCTTTTATTTTATGTCTTTGAGGTCTTCATCAACCTTCTTCATCTTTTCAACCTTTACAACTTTCATGTTTTTCACTTTTCCCAATTCCTTCTGATTTTAAAGATATCCTCTTCCCAATCACTCTCTATTTCTGTTTTAATTTTCCATTATGTTCTCTCCACCGAACCTCCCTCTTTCTCTCTTTTCAAAATACACCACACACATATGTTTCCATAGTGAATTTCTTCTTCCTTTTATCTTCCCCTTTCTCTATTTTTCCGCTCATATCCCAAGGCGGATCTTCCCCCATTGGTCCTCTCACGGCGTCGGCATCCAAGCTGGGGCGAACTTCATCCAAGGCTTTGCACGGGGGCGGCGCTATTCTTCATCCATTGGCTATATTTTCTTCTCTTTTCCCTTTGATATTCCCGTGTTGTCATTTTGATTTTCATAGTGTGACTTTCTACTTTCATCTTAATGAAGTTCATCATTTGAATAAATTATGGTGTTTTCCTCTTTCTATCTCCTCCAATTTCTCTTCTTAAACCCTCTCATCTTCTTTAATTAGTTTTCATGTATTTTATTTTTCTTAGTTTTAATCTCACTCAAAATTTGATTTTCAAAGGATAAGGATATTTTTCCAACTTACTCAAATAAGGATTTTTCCTCCTCGTGGGATCGACTCCACTTACCACTATATATTTAATTTTTCAATATTTAAAAGTGAGTGAGTGCGATTATTTTGAAATTGTGGCACGACTTTCTTAACGACACTAGTCGGTGCGCATCAATAACCCAAGTAATTTCGCAGACCCCACTCACAAGTTCCCTCAAGGAACTTTTGCCATGAGAAACATAAAGAAGTAGGAGCTTCAACTAAACCATTCAGTCAAACACTTAGTAGCAAAATCAAACTCAAACTGAAATCACATAGAAAGGCTTCTGATATTAAACGCTCAAACAACCTGTGAAGAGGGCAGAAGATAGGGAAATGGACACCACAATCCAACCATTGCACGCAAGATTTTTTAGGTGGTTCGGTCCTCCAGACCTACATCCACCCCTCACCCCAAACCGGAGTGAGGCTTCCCTTGCAAAAGCAAGAACACACAGACTCAGTCTGCAAACATACGTTGCCTAACAGCTTGAGCCAGAGGAACACACTCCTCTCTTCCTCCACTCAGGAGGGCAACCACTAGCGACACCCAGTCACTAGCAACCAGAGACCAAAGTCTCTCTTCCTCCAAATCGGAGGGAACCCACAAGTGACAACCTGTCACTTGCAACCGGAGACACCAAGTCTCCCTTCCTCTGAAACCGAGAGGGAAAGCACAAGTGACACCAAGTCACTTGCAACCGAAGATACCAAGTCTCCCTTCTCCTGAGTCCACAGGAGAAACCCCTACCTCAAACCAGAGGATCGGAAAAACACACTAAGCAGACGAAAAGAACAAACGAAAAATAAAAAAGTAAAAAACAACAGTAGCTCCGAAGAGCGATTCCAAAACAAGTCTTCAAGGGAAACTCTCTCTTTTTCTTCCTTAGTATTCTCTTCACTTTCTCACGATTTCACAATCTCTGCACTTCTCCGTCTATCACTCTTTCCTTTCTCTCTTCTTCTGCTCCTCAGACTCTGATTTTTCTCTCTTTCTTTTTCCCTTCAGCTCTGCTCTTCTTCTACTCTTCGTATCTCCTCAGATCCTTCTCCTCTCTACCGTTCTCCTCTTCTTTGATCGCAGAGAAGGCCTTCTTATATGGCTTCAGATCTGGGACCCATGAGCTCACTCATTGGGCACGTGGAGGGAACACTCCCGCCAAGATAATTCTGGAATGCCTTAGCCACGTGTCAGCATCTCGACGTTGTGGCTAATCACATGGCAGATTCTTCCATTCGGTTCCTTGCCTCGGATCACGAACCATTTTACCTAGTACTTTGACTTCCACGTGAAGTATGTTCATAGATTGTAGGTTTGCCCAACACATGCTCGATCAAGTCACTGGCCTGGGAAACAGCTTGAAGTGTTAGTTGATCGTGCTGGCATAGACTTCATAAAGTAATATACGAATATGCACAGACCTTAGGTAGCATATAACAAAACGTGCATAGTCATATATCAAGACATGCACAGACATCAGGTAACGTGCAGTAAAGTATGCATAGACCATGAATGTGCAATAGTAAGAAGTGTGCACTGACCTTGTATCACACAAGTAAAGAATGTGCAAGAATCTTGATAACATAAAGGAAACATGCATGGACTCTAAATGACATGCACTGACTTTAGACAATGTAACACAGGGTGTGCACCGACATGAGTAGCACAAGTAAAGACTTGCACCGACCGTGAATTATACACAAGCTGTAATTGCACCGACCTTGTGTATGATCAGCCAAAGGTATGCACCAACTTGGTGCGTACAAAACATAACTTGCACTGACTTTATGTGTGCGGCCAAGGTATGCACTGACTTGCATGCTTCGAGACTTGTGTGTATATGTAACATGCAGACATGTAACTTGCACCGAGTTGTGCTCACAGCAAAAACTACACCGACTCAAGCTCACACCAAATATACTAACAGAGCTAATACCAACACTATACCAACCTTCTATGAACTAAGTATGCACAGACCAAACATTGCACCGACCAGAGCTATAGGAAAATAGCACGGACTTTGTATATACAAGGCGGAAGCTGCACTGACTTCTGTAAGCAGAATGTGGGATATACACTAACCTAGTGTTTGACGAAATGTCATACACATAGAACTGACATGCACACATCTGCACGGACCTTGTGTGGAAGATGCACTGAGGCAAAAGGTTGCACAGATTCTAAGCCACATAAGACGCAAGGTGAGATGCAGGATGTGCACCAAGTCTAAGATGGATACAGAATGTGCACCGACTTGAACAGTGAAGTGCATGGACCTTGAATGACCAAAAATAGGCATATGCACAGACCTGAATAGTGTATGCACAGACCTTGACTCGTGCTAGCAGGAAACATGCATTGACCTTAGTGTGTGCATATGACTTAAGAACCTGAGAGAAATGTGTGTACACAACCTATTCGATGATATGTTTATGCATACAATTTAATATGCCATTGTTCTGAAATGTGCATGAACCTCATATGCAGTCAATCAAGGATATGCATTGACCTTAACAATGAACAAACTGAGACATGCACAGACTTCGTGTGCAAACATGCACTGACTTACAATAGCCCCTAAGACAAGACGCTCATTTAATCTATCATGCAAACACAGTGTGACTTATAGTGTTTGCTATCATCAAAACCACAGGGGCACAACAATCTCTCCCTTTTTGATGATGGCAACACCACTATGAGTCACATTGGCTCTTGTCTAAACTATTCTCCCCCTTTGACTTCATCAAAAAGAAAATAGTTTGAGATAGAAAAATAAGCATGCATGAAGTGAGTAATGTAGAATCTCCCCCTTTGAGAGGCAAACAATGCTCCTTGCTCAGAATAAAACAAATCTTTCAAGAAGATATGTAAGGAGTGTGTCAAGAATAGATTGAGGAAGAGTGTCAAGGCAACAAGCAGAGCACAGGATCTTTCATGAACAATTCAACAGATATGCTAGTTGAGGAATTAGTAAAAAAATGTACTTGATCTGAGGAAATTTATAGCAGGTATCACTATTATAAACTCAAGAACATAACCAATTTATATGGAAAGAGAAGTCATCAAAAGCATAGGGTCAGCCATAGATAAGACATGAGGATTTTCAATAAGGTACCAAATTCATAAATCCTGATAAGCGAATGTCAGACTCTTCTATTATAAGAGATTATGAATGAGTCTAAACTTACCAGCATGATTTAAGAATGATGTATACAAAGTTTATCAGGAAAATTCAATACTCATATCTGAAACATCTTTCAATAGAGATGAACCAATTGCACATATGACATACATGTTTGACCTCCTTCAGTCTTACTCAATCAATTTCAATGACTCCTTTGGAAGTTACACTAGACAGTATTGAGATTAAACAAATATGAGTGATCTGCATTTTCTTTGATTACACTAGTTTTTTAGAAATTTTCTATTTTACAGCACTTGTTTTTCCTGAGCAAGTTTGGTTAAATCAACACCTTTTTACGTGAGGCACAACACGTCTTAGGTGAGGTGACCCAGTTACTCAGTGTGACAACCATATTACTTCTCAATATGAGAACAGAGTTAGCAATTTAGAGTGTCTTTTTACATGATGAGACCCCTTGATCTGAGGTCAGAATCCCCAGTTACTCAACACAGGCATGCCATTGCTCTGCCAGATTTTCAATTATTTTTACAAAAAGAGGTAACTATGGCACTTCATGACATGGGCTTACTCTATTTCTTTGATAGAGAACCCGATTTCTCTGTGACCAAAGTCATTGCTCTTACTTTATTTTCTTTCAAATGTTTTCAGGTTTTTCAGACAATGCTCAGTACACTGAAATGTTTAAGATAATACTTTCTACATGTATCTTAACCAACGAAAATCTTATTTTTAAAATTTCATATTTCAGAAGGTTTTGCATGAAGTTACATGAGACAATTGGTTAAGATTTATTAAACATAATGATTCAGATATTTTCAAGACTTTTAAATCAAAACTTAATGTATACATTAGACTTAAATCAAGTTGATTCATCAGACATTCTTAAACCAGTATAATAGAAGATTCTTCTTTTAGAAATATGTCGGATTTATGATTAGGGTACACAGATTGAGATCTTTCCAATTCAGATAGATTGACCGTGCAGCAAATCAATGGAGGCAACAAGGAATTTTATTGAGAGAACAACAGAAGACAACAATGATGCAGCACGAGGTGAGTGTTAAAGCAATGCAGTTTAGAAACCAGTATTAAAGACTGGAATTCAGTCCGATTAGCTTGACAAGATTGACAAGGTACTATTCAAGCAAAGCTCTCCTTCAGCAATTTAAGGAGAAGCAGACATAGAATTTAGTTTCAAAACGATTGAGATTTTAGCTGATTAGAATGCAATCACCAGCACATGAGAATAGAGAAGTGATCTAAGTGACTAAACTGGTAGAGTTCAAATTGTGAGAAACTAATGAGTCTAAAATGCTCCCCCTGTCTAGATGCAATGAGTCATTTCTTTTTGGATTTTTCAAAAACAATGATATGCAATACACTGCTCTACATGCATGCATATGCAATGACTCTCCTAGAGATATTTCCTGAACATGAATGTCATGAACATCATGCAAGGATAACCAAACTCCCCCTGACTATATGCAATGTATGAAGATTTTAAATGCAACAAGTGCAATAACAGAATGCGTAGAGTTTTGACAAATTATGCATCATGAATGTGCAGACTATGCTCATGAGTTTCTAACCTTTTCTATGTGCACACTCAAGCAACAAAGCATAAGAGCATGAGGAATGAATTTCTTCAATGAACATGTGCACACATAGCTCAAAGTATAAACTCATGTAGCTCAATGCAAATGTCAAAACAAATAAAAAGAATGTATGCATGAAACTTTTAATCAGATTTAACATAATATGCAATTAAAACATGTTCCTAAGAAATTCAATTGAGTAGATGTGAAGAATGAAAACTATTACCTGCATGGGGTTTTACCAATTTGGGTGCCTTGGTTTATTTACCCCCTTTTTATTCTTCAGCCCCAAGGCACACCTGCAAGAACAGTTCCTTATTTTGCAAATTTAGGAACCCAAGAATTCTTGGGTCCTAAACTGTTAGTGGCACCTCTAGAGGATGTTTTCCACATTTTCTGAGCAAATAGATCATCAGACTTCATCATAAAACAGTTAGACATTGAATGTCCTAACTGACCATAATAATAATATGAACTAACAGGTTTTGAGTACTTTTTGTGCATGAGAGAATTAGCATTGAATTTCTGGTTATAATTAAACCCATGTTCATGCTTTCTATGAAACACTTTCCTTTCTTTAGCCCGCCAACAGTCCTTGACTGTATGGCCATCCTTCCCACAGTTGTAGCACTCAATGCGCTCACCTTTAGGACCAAGAGTAAAACATCTTTCTGTGCAGGGAAGTTGACAAATTTAAAATTAAGTTTTCTACCCTGAGCATGCCAGCATTCAATTACCTTATGACCTGGCTTTTCACAATTGAAACATGCAAAATATTTTCTATTTCCAACTGATTTATTCCTATCAACAGCATACTGATTTGCATGGAATTTAGCATATTTGAAATAAACACCTCTCCCTCGGTTGTGCCAACAGTGAGCGGCAATGTGGCCCATCTTGCCACAGTGAAAATAGGAAATTTTCTTATTCTGAAATACATGATTTTTAGGATAAGTTTTCCTAGCATGCATTTTATTGGCATTTAGATCATCTTTTTTCATCAATTTACAGTTATTCATCAAATGGCCGAGCCTACCACAGTAATGGCATGAAATTCTCTTCTTGTGTGCATGAATATGTGTGTTAGTGTTGTGGACAGCATACATATTTTTAACATGAGTATGTGTAGGCGTGTTCTGCAAATGTCCATTTCCTTCAACTTTTTCAGTAAGTTTTTGATTTTTCTGAATAGTAGCTTGGTTTAGATTTTTCTGTGCAGTGAACAGAAAAACCAATGGAGTTTTGATGTTGGTTTGTTCTGAGCTACTTACAAATGATGTATGATTTCTGCTTCCAAGGCTCTCTTCTTATTTACTGGATTATATCCCAACCCCTCTTTCTGAAAATTCACTTTCATCCCCAGTAGTTTATCCAAATTATCTTGACCTTCAACTGTAATACCCCGGTTTTAAAAATTTGATTGAAATGAATGAATTTCAGAATTTAATATTTAATTCCTTAGTAAATAGAACTAGTGAAATTTTGACTACCTTATAAAAATCTATAAAAATGGTAAAATGGTAAAGAATGATTTATTTAACAACTTTGTCTTCTGTGATCGACCCAGCAAAAATCCGTAACTAGGTCTAATCCTTGATTTGAGCCCAAAGTGCACACTTACCTAACCTTAACTTAAACCGCAGAATTAGGGCTTAATACTCCATCAAATGAGCCCAAATCGGTGGCAAATGAAAGGCCACGATCTAAGGATCATTTCCCCTCTGCCAATTCATCAAAACCTTAACCTTAAAACTTGTAGTCGGCCGAGCTTGGGAGAGGTCAACAATTGCAGCGACGTTTCAATCACTCCACTTGCTCCGACGAATTCTCCCAGCACCGAAGGCTCCAGAAGGTGTATGAGTTATAAAAATGAAGCTCTGCAACCCTAGAATCCTTTAGTTACAGTGGCGGCCACAGTGGAGATCGATCTCGGGAGATCTCTGGTGATTAGTGGAGACGTGTCGGCGTCCTTTCTTCTTCCTTTCTTCTTCGTTCTTCATCTAATTGAGGTAGGTAATAACGAGCCCAACATAAAGTGTTATATATGGATGGAATCAGTGTCGAGTCCTCTTTCTTTTGAGTCCTAAAGCCCTAAACTCCATTAGGTATCCTGCGTTAATTTAATGGTTTTGTAGAGGCATGTCAGAATTAGGGCAAAACCTGTTCCCCTTTGTTTCAGTAGCGATTTCAAGCTGTAAATATTAAATTGATTCATGCATCTCGTAGAGTTTTTCATGCTCTTTCTATTGGTAGTAACAGCCCCAAATTCCATGTTGCATACTCTTCAAATTTCGAGTTTTATTGTGACCCTTAAAACCCCCGTCGGGGCGGGCAAGGGTTGGTTTAATCGGGTTTTTACTATACTTGGACGGTCTTACGATAGACCACATATCCTGGTTGAACGGCCATCCCCTAGACCACATAACAGGATGGGAGGTCACTACCTGACCACACATCTAGGGGATGGGCGGCCATGCCCTAGACCACACCACTGGATGGACGGTCTTCAGCTGACCACATATCCCTTGACAAGATGAACGGTCTCCTAGAGACCACATATCTAGATGGACGGCCATCCAGGTGACCACACAACCCAGGGATGGACGGTTCTCCCCTGACCGCCCAACCCCTTGGGCGGTTCCCTCCTGACCACCCAACCCTTGGGCAGTCCTGCCCTGGCCGCCCAAGTCCCTTCAGTCCAGAGGTTATCCCTGTTAGGCCGATAGATATAAGGTCATGCCAGAACCATTTATCTTTGCAGAAAGTGACTTAGTGTGAGTTCATTTTGATTCATATTAGTGTCTTAATGGATAATTAGTAAACTAGAAACCCATATGATAAGTGGTAAATCATGCAAGTAAATTTCTGTAAAATGCATGCTATTTCATTCTCACGTGATCTTATTCATTATCTTTATCATCTTGATTCATCTTTTTGGCAAATACATTAATGTAAATTGTGATCCTTGATAAATTAACATGGAAATTAGGACTAAACTGAATGCTAGGTTGCTGGACAGCCATTCTATTCCAGTAGAATGTTTTGTCCAAATTGCGGAGTTCTAGTAAGTCATTAGCCTATTAGTTGTGCTAGTCTTGAACTTACCCCCGGACACTCCATCCGGCGGACTTACCATCATCTTGGGATCTTTGTATCTCCCTGCTAAGAACCTAATGAACCACCAGAACTTCGATTTACGTGACTAAACCGCTGGTTTATAAGTCTTGGATCGAAATGGGCTAAGAGAGGCATGTGCGACCAGTAGTTGAACGCATATCCTCGTAGGCGGCCTAATAACGACCGTATATACCTGGCTTATGCCATTAAGTGTTGGTCGATTAACCTTGATCAATCTTTGACCAAACCTTTAAGCCCTGGACTGACCAATGGATAGTATACTAGGCCCTGGTTTAGTTTTACCCTGTCTTTGGTAGCCGGAGTCCAATAGGGTGATTTCTTAACTTTCTAGCCAAGCCGGGTGGTGCGACTGGAATATGACCTTTCAAACCTTATGCGGATTCTCTTGGACCGCATATCTTTAATACGGCCTTGTATGGACCGTAAGGTCTTTTTTACCTACACGGCCTAGAACTTATCGTTCATACTTTAGAGTGGCACACTGTCAACCGTTCATTCTTGACCTCGTGGGCTGAGTATCAGTCCAGTTCCTATAAGTGCGGCCCCCTGTTAGCCGCATATATCTCTTGAGCGGTTTATGTATGACCGTACATCTCTTAGAGATGTGTTTCATCGTGTTTTGTGCTCTTGAATCTAAGGACGGATTAGTCCTTTAAATCTTGAACTTCTGGACAGTAATTCCTCTGATTATTTGGCCATAAACTTGACTAAATCTCTAGATGGAACTTGGGATCTTGAATCCGATAAATCAATGCCAACGCATCATAAGGGCCCAGTCTGGTTCTAGGGAGAGCGCCCGAAAAGTACTTGTGCCCATGGGAGTTTGTAATGACAAGGTGAGGCATTGCACCGAGTGCATGACTAGCGTGATGTCTACGATAGAAATCTCTTGTTATCTCTTGTTACTTGATCGTGCTTGACTTGTTTAAAATACTTGATGGTTGCCATTTCCCCGTTACAATTTCCTGTTACGCTTGTTACATGATATTCTTGTTGAAATCCAGGTATCTTATATTTTCTTGACCTTGCAAGATCTTTATAATATGTTATTTTTCTTCTGTATCATCATTTCTTTCCTTATCATTTCATATAAAAATGGAATAATTGGTTAATTACGTAAACTTGCCTGTTATTATCTACTGAGCGTTCGCTCATATAGTTATCTTCCCCTTTTTTCAGGCAGCTCAGGTGACGATGCGTTTACCATTGGGGATGGGCAGGAGTGATGATTGGAGTGTACCAGTTCTAGATGTTGAGTTGGCATAGTTATCCTACTCGTAGTTGTGCCTTAGAGCGTGTTTAGCTATAGTTATGATATTATTGTTAAGTTGTTATTGCCTCAGTTGTATTAAAGTTGGTTTAAGGATATTGTACCAGATTTGTAATGTTTCATGACCAATAAAGTTATCTCTTTTCATAGCACTTGTGTTAATGCTTAGATTAGCTTATCATTATTTCTAGCTATTTCTGACTGTACGTTCCGATATTCCGCGTCGAGGCGTGACAGTTTAGGTGGTATCAGAGCCTAGGTTCCACATTCCTAGGTTTTCTAAAGTTCTAGGTTTTCTAAGTTCTAGGGGTCTAAGTGATGATATAGGACCCATAACCTTGTTATAAGTCTAAGAACCCAACCTGGTGAGATTTGGGTAGAAACTTGGGTTAAGTTCATACCCTAATTGTGATATTATCTCTTTTTAAATGAACCTAAGTAATCTATTCCACGTGTAGGCCTTTGCAATGGCAGCTGATCGCGCGGAATGGAGTAACTTACAGCGCACGGTTCAAGGCCTTACTCAAGTTTACAACAAGTGGCCCAAGCAGGAACTGCAAACCATGGCACTGGTGATTTATATCAGAACTTTCGAGGGATTAATCCGCCGAGATTTGGTGGCTCGACTGACCCTGATGAAGCCGAGCACTGGCTAGAAGAAATGGGAAGGATATTCGAAGTAATGCAGGGCATCAATCAATAACGTGTCCTTCTATCAACCTTTCAACTTGAACGTGATGCAAGAACATGGTGGGATTCAGTGAAGGCTACACTTGGTGATCAGCAAGTCACATGGGAGGAGTTCGAGGAATTATTTAATAGCAAATACTTTTCTGATAGAGTGCAAGAGAAGAAGGCAACGGAGTTCACGGCTTTGAAGCAGCGAAATCTATCTGTGGCAGAATATGAAGCTCAATTTTCTCGGTTATCCCGATATGCTACTCACTTGATATCCACCAAGAAGATGAAGGCTAAGCGCTTTCTTAATGGACTGAAGCTACTATATATCAACCAATTGGCACCAATGGAAATTCCAACCTATTCTGAGATGGTGAGAAAAGCTCAAGTCCTAGAAGATACTCTAGAAATGACAGAGAGAATCCGTGGAAAAAGTGCAAGGAAGGAACAACCTACGGGTTCCGGAAATATCAAACCCGAGTATGGCAGGAAGAGGCCCATTAGTGGGTCTGGTTCGTGGAGTGGGTCCGGATCGTGGAAGGGCAAGATGTCGAAACGTGAAGACAAGAAGCCTGGCCCTATTGTTCCATTCAAAGGAGTATGCAAGTATTGTGATCGTCCAGGCCACAAGATGGAGGAGTGCTGGCGCAAGTTTGGCGCATGTTTGCGATGTGGAAGTAGGGAGCACCGTATCCCTGACTGTCCTCCTTTATCTGAGCAAGCTATGCAGGCGAAACCACAAGGCATCAAGAAACAACAAGGCAAGCTCCAAGCTCTACAAGTAGATGAGGCAGGAACCACTGAGGGTGGTGGACTCGTCGAAGGTACTCTTATTATACTCGACAAGCCAGCATTTGTTCTTTTTGATACTGGTGACACACATTCATTTATTTCTCAGAGTTTTGCTAAGTCTTTAGCTGTGAACCCTATTTTGATGGATTCTCCGTTAGAGATTTCAACCCCTATTGGTACTAGATCAGCCATTCAATATTTCTATCTGGAGAGGGGGATTTCTGCAGCCCATTCAAAGAGCAGCCCAACTAGGCCCGGCAGGGCCCAATGAGGCCAAGCTCACCCAAGTGACACCCCACAGGGCCAACTTAGGGAAGAAAGCCCAATAAATAGCGCTCGAGAAAACAACCCTCCTAGGCGGCCTCAAGGCTCGGAGGGCCCGAGCATCGGTCAGGTCACGAGAAAGGCCTACACCCGAGCCATCTCTCCGCCCGGGAGAAGGAGGCGTAGGCTTGCCTATCCAACCCATCTTTTACCGAGCTAAGCCTATCTCCCGGATAGGGCTAGCCCCTCTGAGCTCGGAACGACCGACGAATACTTATCTTTGCAGCCGTTAAGAGTCCGTAGCAGGCAAGAATTCAGGAAGGCAAGGGACTTCTTCTTCCCCACGATGATAACGCTCCCACGATAAGACCATAAAAGCCCATGATGAGGACGTAACCCCCACCTGAAACCCCTCGGCTAGCAGGACTCCAAGAGACGGCGTGCTATTTAAACCAGTGATACCCTCCGGCTAAAGGTAAGCCAAAAAAGGCAATCATACACCCAAAACTCCTGAGCAAGAACCACTTCACCCTTCTGGTGGAGAGGGATCTCGCGTACAAGCTCTCTCCTCCCTACTATTGCTCCCACCATAGCTCCACTCACTTAAGCATCGGAGGGTTTGCCCCAGGGATTCCCCCTGGGCCCCCTGATCTGTTTCCCTGTCTTGCAGTTCACGATCTGGTGATCCTCAGCCCGCTCAGGACCAGCGCGAGATCACGCCTCTTCATCTGGTGCCGTTTGTGGGAAACGCACCAAAAGCCAGTATGGTGCGAAGGAGCTCAGGGAGGAGGTCCGCCGGCGACAGGGGTAAGTCCGTGGTAGTGACGGGGGATGGCCCTTCTAGGGCCTCACAGAACCCTCCCTCCAATGCCAGCGTCCCCGCCGACGGACCGCCACCCCCTCCTGTGGCGGTAGGGCTACCCCCCAACGGTGGCACCGAAGCCTTCCAAGCCCTCAACGCGAAACTGGATATCCTTGTGGAACTCATGAAGAACCAGGCGGCCAGGGATGGAAGGTCCCGCGGTCCGTCAGGGAGCCCTCCCCGCGAAAATACGTCCCAGCACACCGCCAGAGGTCGCTTCACTCTCCGCGGCCAGTAACTCATCCGCAACAGGATTGGAGGACCCTCGCAAGCTCCGCCTCCGGAGCAAGAGGCTTCCTCCACGCCAAGAAGGGGAAAACTGGGGGCGCGGCATCCAAACCCGAAAGCTGACGTTCCCGGAGATCGCCAAGACGCTTCCCCTAGCCCCATGGCACGACAGCAACCGGAACTATCCCTCCGGCTGTGAGATTTCGAGAGACGCTTCACAGAACAGGAGCGCGCCCTCCGCGCCCTGCAGAAGACCTCTTTTCCGGAGGACGAGGAGAAATCCCCGTTCTCCGAGTACATCTTGAAGGCAGAGGTATCTCCCAGAACCTCCATTCCGACCTTCATGCTCTACGACGGCCAGGGCGACCTGGCCGATCATTACGATAGCTTCGACGCTCTGAGGACCCTGTACGGAGTGTTCGACGCCATCAAGTGCCGAGCCTTCGTGACCACCCTGGTCCAAGGCGCTCAAGCATGGTTCTGGGCCCTCGCCCCCAGGTCCATCCGAGACTTCAAGCAATTTGGGCGAATCTTCAAAGAGAGTTTCGCCGGAAGTGCCCCCCCAAGGTCGGTAGCGGGGCTCCTGGCCCTCAAATAGGCGCAAGGGGAAAGACTCCGGGCTTATATTCACCGATTCAAATCGGAAGCCCTAAGAATCCCCCGCCTGGACGTGGCCTCAGCCACAACCGCACTGACTGGGGGCACCCGGGATGAGAATCTCCACCGTGAACTTGTCCTCCACCCTCCCTCGACCCTTGCCGAGCTAGTGACTCTGGCACTGCGCCACACCGAGTGCGAAAAAGTGCTCAGTGCTTGCCGAGACGCAACCGGCTCGGGTCGGGAGGGGGACAAGAAGCGGGCTTTCGAGCCAAATTCAAGCTCGGGAAAGAAGCGAGACCGTGATGGGAAGCGCAAGCGGAAGTACGAGCGTTACACCCCACTAGCTACCCCGGTCTATGAGATTTATGAAGACATCAAAGACTTGGGACTCCTCCGTCATCCCGAGCCGATGAGGTCGAAGAACCGCAATCGCGACGGGCATTGCTTGTTCCATAGCGATCACGGGCACCACACCGGTGACTGCCACCAGCTCCAGACGAGATCAAGCGCCTCATCCGTCAGGAGCACCTGGCTCGGTTCACAGTCGAGCGCAAAGAAGATCGAGGCACCGCAGAGGAGATCGACAACGCCCCCCGAGGGGTCCACATCAACGTCATCTCCGGAGGGATAGCATCAGGAGGCGACAGCAGCCGAGGAAGGAAGCGTCATGCCGAGTGGGCGAGCCGAGCCATAGAGCCCCCCAAGGCCCCGTCGAGTGAGTCCCAGGTCATAGTTTTCTCCGACCGAGATCTGGAAGGGCTGAGCACCCCACATGATGACGCCCTCGTAATCTCGGCCACAATAAACCATTGTAACATAGATAGGATTCTAGTTGACAATGGGAGTGCCCCTGATGTGTTGTCTTATGACTGTTTCCTTAAGATTGGGGAAGATCCATCCAAGCTCCGCCCGGTCCGAACCCCCCTCTGCAGGTTTAATGGCCTGGCCACCTATCCCAAGGGAGCCCTAAGCCTGCCGGTTACCCTCGGCACCCCACCCAGAACCGTTACGGTCATGGTGGACTTCATAGTGATTAAGGGTATGATAGCATACAATGCCATCTTCAGCCGGGGAATCCTCAGCCGAATAAAGGCCGTACGATCTACCTATCACAAAAAAATGAAGTTCCCCACCAAAAATATCTCGGTGGAAGCCAGGCCAGACGGGAAAGTCCGAGGTAATCAGGCCGCGGCCAGAAGGTGCTACAATATCTCGATGGAAGCCACAAGGCCAGATGGGAAAGATAAGGGTCCCCGGGGAGTCGAGGATAAAACAACAACCACCGAGCCTGGTGGCGAATTACTGACGATTTTCCTAAACGATGACCCGACCCTAGGAGTAAGGATCAGAGCCGACCTACCGCCCAAGGTTCAGCATCAATATAAAGAATTCCTTTCTGAGTACATCCGAGTCTTTGCTTGGTCCGATGATCAATTGCCTGGAATACCAGAGGAGACCGTGATGCACAAGCTCAACCTCGACCCCGCCGTGAAGCCCGTACAGCAGCGCAGAAGGAAGCATGAACAAGAGAAACATACGATCATCAAGGTGCAGGTAACCAAGGGACAAGAGACTGGCCTTTCTAGACCGGTCCTGTACCCGACGTGGCTAGCCAACGTCGTCCTGGTACCTAAAGCTTCGGGCAAATGGCGGATGTGTGTGGACTTCACCGATCTGAATAAGGCCACTCCTAAGGACTGCTATCCGTTATCGAGCATCGACCAATTGGTTGACTCAACCTCGGGCAACGAGATACTCAGCTTCCTAGACGCCTATTCAGGTTATCATCAGATCAGAATGGATCCAGAAGATATCGAGAAGACCACCTTCATCACCGACTACGGCGTATACTGCTACACCTGGATGCCTTTCGGGTGGAAGAACGCTGGAGCTACGTATCAAAGGCTGGTCAATCACATGTTCGAGGAGCAGTTAGGTCGAAACGTCGAGGCTTACATTGACGACATGCTCGTCAAGACCCCCAAGGCCCAAGATCACTTCACCGACCTCGCCTAAACCTTCGGCACCCTCCTGAAGTACAACATGAATCTCAATCCTGCCAAGTGCGCCTTCGGAGTAAGGTCTGGGAAGTTCCTGGGTTTCCTGGTCACTCAACGCGGGATCGAAGCCAACCCCGACAAGGTCCAGGCCATCCTGGACATGCGCCCTCCCACTTGCGTCAAGGACGTCCAGCGCCTAACTAGGCGTGTCGCCGCTCTCAGCCGCTTCCTATCCCGTGCGGCCGAACGATGCTTGCCCTTCTTCAAACTTTTGAGGGGGCCCAAATTGGCATCTGCTACATTCACATGGGATGAGGAATGCCAGAGAGCGTTCACCGAGCTAAAGGAGTTCCTGGCCTCGCCCCCGATGCTCTCCAAACCTGTTCCGGGCGAAGTCTTACTGCTCTATCTCTCGGCAACACCATCCACAGTCAGCTCGGTCCTGGTCAGAAATGACTCCGGAATCGAGAGGCCGGTGTACTACACCAGCAAGGTGCTCAACGAGGCTGAAAAGAGGTGCCCCACAATCGAGAAATTCGTGCTAGCGTTGGTTACCTCTGCCAATCGCCTCCGACCCTATTTCCAAGGGCACCCCATCACCGTGCTAACCGGCGAACCATTGAAAAAGATTCTAGCCCACCCCGAAGCTTCAGGGCGACTCGTCAAATGGGCAATCATGCTTGGGGCCTACGATATCTCGTACCACCCGCGCTCGGCTATGAAAGGCCAAGCGCTCGCCGACTTCATCGCCGAGAGCACCATCCCGACTGAAGAGAGATCTCTGTCCGCACCCGGGCTGACCTGGGAACTGTTCGTCGACGGATCTTTCAACTCAGGTCGGTAGTGGTGCAGGGATCCTCCTGAGGTCCCCCAAAGGAGTAGAACTACAGTACGCCTTGAAATTCAGCTTTCAGGCGTCCAATAATGCTTCCGAGTACGACGCCCTTATCTCGGGAGCTCGCATGGCTCGACGGTTGGGGGCTGAGCGAGTCAAAATCCACACCGACTCCCAGCTGGTCGCTAGCCAAGTCAACGGCAAATACGAAGCTCGAGAGGCCCCTATGGTAAAATACCTCCAACTGGTCAGAGACCTGGCACAACAGTTCGAGGGATTCGTGGTGGTCCGAATAGCTCGGGAGGAAAACTCCTGAGCGGACGCCCTCTCTCGATTAGCCTCCTATCTCGACCCTGAAGGTACCCGATCAGTCCTCCTTGAAGAGCTAGAGGGCCCGAGCATTGACTCGGAGCTCCTGGACGTTGACTCGGCCCTTCCAAGTGACTGGCGCTCCCCCTACCTGTCTTGGCTCCAGGAATCCCGAGAGCCCTCCGACCCTCGGGAGGCACGCCGAATGAAGTATCAAGCCTAGCGCTTCGTCATCCTCGACGACACTCTCTACCGGAGGTCCTTCTCTGGTCCCCTCCTGAAGTGTCTCGGCCCCGACGAGGCCAACCGAGCCATCCAAGAGACTCATGAATGCCTGTGCGGAGCGCATTCAGGAGGAAGGTCTCTAGCTAGGATCCTGCTACGGCAGGGGTACTGGTGGCCAACCTTGCAGCGCGGCTGCATGGCTCACGTACAGCAGTGCGACCGATGCCAGCGATTCGACCACTTGGTCCATCAGCCGGCTACGGAGCTCATCACCTTTAACGAGCCCTATCCCTTCGCTCGGTGGAGGATCGACATTCTTGGGCGGTTCCCTACGGCTCAGTCCCAGAAGAAGTTCATCATCGTCGCCATCGACTACTTCACCAAATGGATCGAGGCCGAAGCCAGGGCGAGGATCACCGAGACAGTCGTCTGGAGTTTCGTATGGAAGTCGATCATTTGTCGCTTCGGCATCCCCC
Organism: Amorphophallus konjac; assembly: GCA_022559845.1. Taxonomy (NCBI): domain Eukaryota; kingdom Viridiplantae; phylum Streptophyta; class Magnoliopsida; order Alismatales; family Araceae; genus Amorphophallus; species Amorphophallus konjac. The sequence continues at coordinate 168,249,148 of CM040120.1, read as the reverse complement.
GGGTGATAGTGAGCGACAACGGTCGGCAATTCGATTCTCGTTATTTCCTAGACAGATGCGCCGACCTAAACATTCGCAACCACTTCACTTCGGTCACCCACCCTAAGGCCAACGGGCTGGTCGAAAATGCCAATAAAACTATCTTAAAAGGCATAAAGACCAGACTCGGTAAGGCCAAGGGTAGCTGGCTCGAGGAACTGCCCAGCGTACTTTGGTCACACCGAACGACTCCCAGAACGGCAACCGGTGAAAGTCATTTCCAGCTGGTGTATGGCACTGAGGCCGTCATTCCGTTAGAGGTTGCCAACCCGTCTCTCCGAGTCATCCGCTACTCGCCCGAGGCAAACGAACAAAAGTTACTCGAGAACCTCGACCAGGCTGATGAACTCCGAGAGATCGCCAGTATCCAAGCTACGGAGTACCAACGCCGCCTCACGCGATGCTACAACGCCAAAGTCCGAAACAGACACTTTCAACCGGGAGACTTCGTCCTCAGGAAAGCCGAAGCCTCTCGACCACTAGAGGCGGCGGGCAAGCTATCCCCTAACTGGGAAGGCCCCTACCGAGTGGTCGAGATGCCCGGGAAATGTGCGTACAGGCTAGCTACAACGGAAGGGGAACCCATCCCTCGGACGTGGAACACAGCCGCACTACGCAAATTCTACTTTTAAAGTTGTGCAAATAATTTGAGGGAAATAAAACTCTCTTCTTTTCATTCAATTATTGGTACATCTGAAAGGCAAAAGCCAGTAGATTGCATAGCAAAAAGCAAAAAATCCATCTAGCACCACGGCAAGATGTTGAGTCTTTACATGTTTTGAGGATGACAACACTATGAGCCTTAGTGGAGAACAAAAATTAATTCTCTGTGAAAAATAAACTTTCGAGTCACTTCAGTTATTTTCAGGGGTTGTCTTCGAGTCTTATTTTTGGCCGTTTTACTTCGAGTCTTCTATATTCGTGTTGTTCTTTTCCAAGACCCCGTGTCTTTCTTGCTTTGTGACCACACTTCGTGTCGGTTTCTGTTTTCGTCTTCGAGTTATTTTCAGCCCGTGTCATCCTCGTTTTCGAGTCGTTTTCCTGTGTCTTCAAGTCATTTTAGTGTAAAGTGTCATTTCACTTTGTGCCGTTCCCTTTGCTGTTTGATATTTCATGTTGATTCTCGTATTGATTCACCGATGACCTCGAGTCAACTTAGTCGTTTTGATTGGTCGTTCTTCGTGTTGTTTTTGTGTTTGAATCTTCATGTTATTTCTGTATTTGTGTCTTCGTGTTGTTTTTATGTCTTCGTGTTATTTTTGTGTTTGAGTCTTCATGTTATTTCTGTGTTTGTGTCTTAGTGTTGTTTTTATGTCTTCGTGTTGCTTCTTTCTATCTTCGTCCAGGTTTCCTCTGATCGCGTGTTTTACTACCGTTTTACTCCGTGTTATTTCCTTCTCACCTCGTGTTATTCTCATCTGACTTCGTGTCGTTCTCTTTGTAGTCTTAGCCTTGTTACTGTGGTACCTCGTGTCGTTCTCTCTTTATCTCGTGATGTAGTCATCTTATGTACCTCGTGTCGTACTCTCTTTATCTCGTGCTGTAGTCATCTTATGTACCTCGTGTCGTTCTCAGTATAGTGCACCTTTTGTTGTTCCTACACACCTCGTGCAGCTTTAGCTTGAGTGTCAACCGACTTATTTTCGGTATATATATACATAGAGAGAACCCTGAGTATTAATGGTTTTAATCTCTTTGCAGGAGAAGATGAAAAACAAAAAGAAGAAGGTGGTCCGAGGAAGAATATTCCCCAGTGTCTGGGCTGCACGTGATCCAATACTAAAGGAACCAATGCTATAAGGGCACGTGGAAAGAGGGTTATGGATCGGGTGTAGGAGGCACACGCATTCTGTACCTTATCCACCTGCTGCTGCTATATATTGAAGCCTTCGTCCAAGGTTGATCGAAAGGGAAAAAGAAAAAGCAGAAGTGCAGAGAGTTCGATCCAGCAAAAGAAGAGAAGAAAATAGAGGGTAGAAACTGAAGAAGAGGAAGAAGAGAGAATAGCAGAGAGAGTGAGAGAGAGAGAGAGCTCGAAGCTGAGAGTTCAGAAAGAAGAAGAAGAAGGATTCTGGTTTCAGGATCAAATCCGAACCAGTTTGCTCTATTGTGAGCTATATTCTGTATTTTATCGTTCCAGCATTCAGTCTGCTGTATCTTTTTAGTTTCTTATTTTTGATCTTTCTTTACTGTTCTAGTTTTGTCTCCGATTCTCAGGTTGAGATCGGTGGTCCTCCTATTCTGTTGGTTCAGGAGAAGGGAGACGATGTCTCCAGTTGCAAGTGGCCGTGTGCTGCTTGTGGGTTCCCTCTGGGCTTCAGAGGAAGAGAGACCTTGGTCTCTGGTTCTAGTGACTGCAGATCACTAGTGTTCCCTCCGGTTGGAGGAAGAGGAACTTGTTTCCTGGTTTCTAGGGACTTGGCGTCCTTAGGGTTCCCTCCGGGTGTGGAGGAAGAGGGGAGGGTGTTCCCCTGGTGAAGCTGTGAATCAGCCGTTGTCGCAGACTGAGTCTGCTTGGCTAGCCGGTGCTAGTGGAAGCCTCACTTCGGTTTGAAGTGAGGGGTGGACGTAGGCAGACTGGAGGTCTGACCGAACCACCTTAAAAATCTCTGGCGCAGTGTGTTTGGTTTCTATTCTGGCTTTGGATTTATTCGGTAGATGCTTGTCTAGGCCGATCCATCTCTATCTTCGTAGCTGATCGTTCTGCGCGGTTAGTGTTTGACCGTTCAGATCTTTTTCGGAAACTCCTAATTGAGAACTTACTTTTTAATCCTCAATGTTTTAATTGGTAAAGGTCCATTCACCCCCCTCTGGACCTATCAATTGGTATCAGAGCGGTCTCTGGTTCAGAATCCAACGATTCTCAGAGGATCCTCTACGTGTTTCCTGTGTGCATTGTTTTGCTTGTGAGTTAGTGTTTGATATCTGTTCGTTTGAACTGGTGGCAATGGCTAATCCACCAATTTTTAAGGGACCTGATTTTGACATATGGTTCAGTGTTGTTCGCATGTTTGTTAAACAAGCTGATAAGGACTTGTGGAAGTTGATTTCACAAGGTCCGTATGAACTGCCCAAGAAAAGGTCCAAGTGGACGGACAGTGAGAATCAGATGTTCCGAGAGAATCAAAAGGTCTTAAACCTAATGTTAACAGCGACTGATAAAGCCTTGCATTCTTGTTTCCATGATTGCAGATCCGCCATGGATATTATGGACCAGCTGAAGCTAGCCCACAGGAGAAATGAAAGCACATGCATGATGGTTAGCAGAAGTGACCACAGTACCAGCCAAGAGGTGGAGGAGAATGAAGAAGAGGTAAACCTCTTCGAGAACTTTTCTATAGAAGATTGGGAAAATGCTTACAGCGATTTATCTGAGTCATATGAAAAATTGCAAAAACGATATAAAAAATTGAAAAGGAATAAGGGATTAGATAGTTCAAGGTCTGACTATAAAAAATGTGCTGAATTGAAGAGTTCTCATGATGCCTGTGTGTCTAATCTACAAATGTTGAAAAAACAAAATGATGTGCTAATCAATGGAAATAAGAATCATGTGAGTGAGATTGATTCCCTGAGAAAATCCTCAGCTGAAAGCAAGGAAAGTTTAGAGAAGCTCAGGATTGAAAATAAAGTACTTGCTGAAAAATCTGAAGCCATTAAGTCTGTCAACTTTGAATTACAGAAAAACGTTGAGAAACTGCAAAAAGACTTGAAAACTTTTAAGGATGGAAGAAAATCTGAAACTGACTCTGATGATCAGATTTTGATAAACGAATTAATTCAGAATGACAGACTAAAGGAAGAAATTGAGAAACTAAAACAGTTGAACACCATCTTGTCAGAGAGATTGCTGACATTTGAAAAGGGTAAACATGTGGTGTCCAATAATTCAGAAGAAATTGATGAGTTGAGAAAGGAAGTTGAGAAATACATAATTGCCAACAAAGTCTTGAATGAGGCTGTCAATTGCAGTGAACAAGAGACTTCAAGTTATGAGTTACACATTGCCTTTTTAGAAGAAGAAATCCAAGACTTAAGGAAATCTTTGTCTAAATTTGTTGATGGGCAAGAAAATCTGAACAAACTGCTGGGAGTAAAAGTCAATTTTCAGAAGGAGGGGTTAGGTTATAACCCAGTAAATAAAAAGACCGTTGAAAATAAAATTCAGACATATTCTGTTTCTAGCTCTACTTTTAAGAAAAAGGGACTGGGCTACAGTCCAGTCATGAGTAAGGTCTATGGATCAAATTTGGAAACTATTTTTGTTAAATCATTTGAATAGGAAAAACCTTCTACTTCTTCTCCACCTCACTATAAGGCTAAGAAAACACAAGAACAGGATAAAAAACAGAAAATGATTAAAAAGGGCTCATCTGTGCATGTTGATCACAGTCCGCACACACACTCATCTAAAAGGAAAATGTCATGCCACTACTGTCATAGACTTGGACATTTAATGCATGAGTGTAAATTGATGGAGAAAGATGATATGAGGGCCGGGATAATGAATGCTAAGAAACTTCATGATAAAAATTCTTCATTCCAGAAAAAGAAAATTGAATGTCTGCACTGTGGCAAATTAGGACACAACATCGCACAATGCTGGTTTGCAAATGGTAGGAAAATATATTCTTCACATCATGCTAAATTTCCTGCAAACCATAATGATGTTGATAGGAATAAAGTTGCTGCAAATAGAAAATACTCTGCATGTGTCAACTGTGGAAAGACAGGCCACAGGGCCATTGAATGCTGGCATGGTTAGGGTAGAAAAGAGAATTTTAAGAGAATGAACTCTTCTCATTGTTTTAACTGTGGAAAGCCAGGTCACAGGGCTGCAACCTGTTGGCTGGCAGGATACCAAAGCAATGCTGGTTTTGGTAAACAGAATTTCAATTCTGTTAACAAAAATTTTCATACATATGTGCATAAAAATCATGTTAATAAGAATGTGCATAAATCCAATCTGAAACCTGCTGCATCTTGCTATTATTATTGTACAATTGGTCATTTAATGAATAATTGCTATCTGATGAAATCTGATGACTATGCTGCTAGGAGATTGGTTAGAAAACCTGCTAAGAATGTCACTGCTAACTCAGGACCCAAGACTTCTTGGGTGCCTATTCGTGCAAAATAGTTTGCTAACCTGCAGGTGTGCCTTGGAAGCTGAAGAATAAAGAGGAGTAATAAGCCAAGGCACTCGAAAAGAAAAAACCCTAGGATCTTAATATTCAGGTCAGTTCCCAATACCTGCTTTAATTCTGTTTTATTGTGATTTAAATTTGTTTCTGTGATGTAGTCTGTGTGCAACTAAGTATTCCATGATCACGAGTGTCCTCCTCTGACTGCTTTGCTAAAATCTCTCTTGGATGGATACTTGGTATCACGCTGTAATTCATGCTCATAGTCAGGGGGAGGCATACAATTATTGTGTCAACTTACTGATTCGTGCTCATTGCATCACATTCCATTTATTTGAAAAACCATAAGTTTGCTTCAACATATTGCATTTCAGCTGATAGCATGTTTGTTATTCAATAAATAATTAATATTTCCAAGAGTTGTGTGTGAGATGTCCTAGCGTGGGCTGAAAAGGAGCTTGTCAGGTCATCTGGTATCTGAAGAACCTTTGTCTGCCGATGTGGTTAGTTGGTGTTGAGTTCAGACATCTCATGAGGTTGCAGCTTATTGCCCAAGAGCATTCTCTGGTTACGAGATTGAATTTCCTCAGGAAGATTTCATTTGTGAGCTCCTTGGTCTTTACTTTCTAGAGTAATCTCTCACTTGCTGTTTTGCTGTAAGGAGTGCTTCTCATCTCATCTCATCTCTCTCCATTCTGTTTGTCACCTTCTTATCCTTTTCTTATCCCCTTTGGTTCAGGAATATTCTTGAAGAAAAATACCTCCTTATAGCTTTGTTACTCTTATCAGATTTGATCAGAATACCTTAAACCATCCAAAATCTATTGTAACAAGTTACACCTGTTAATAATGAACTTTAATGTATGGGGGTTATATCTTGTCCTTTAATCCTTCTAAGTTATCCTCTCTATTGTTGGTCAACATATTGTAAAACTTTCTGTTAAATGGAAAAACCTTGCGGAGGATTTCATTTTAACTGAAACTTATGTGAAGAGGGCTATGAAAAAAAATTGTGTTAAGTAAGGGCTCTGTCTTTTGTCCAAGATCATGAGAGGTGTTACCAGGGAATACGCCATACTTTGTGGCAGAGCAATAGCAATTGTGGAGAAATAGATATTCTAGATCAAAGAAGTCTAGAGTTTCTGTCATGATACAATTAGCTATCTCTGTTTCTTATAGAAAAGTTAAAAAAAAAAAGAAGGGGAAAGAAAAGTCAACAAAAATTCATTGGTTTTCATTGGCATAAAGGTAGCCTGTCCTGAGTAACCAGGGATTCTGGTGTCTTATAAACATGTCTCCTTGTGTAAAAAGGGACAATTCTACCTAAGTGCTCAACAAATTGGTTGACTCTGTATGCCCTCTCTTGTCCTTTAAATGAAGTAATGAACTCTGCTTGACTATCTATTTGTTATTTCTTTGCCTGACAAACATAAGGAGTATTTTAATCGTGACCTTCTATAGGCTAAGTACCTTTAACAGCTAGTTTTGTGATCTTGTTGATTTAATGTCTTGAGGTAACTGACCAAGGTATTCGGAAGAATATAATAAATCCATATATTGAAGAGCGAACTTTAACGGGCAATGGTTGTGTTACATATTGAATGAGGGTAGTCTGGGTATTTTCTAAAAAGTTCGATAAGAGTGAAAAGTGACCCCCCAAAACCCTTCTTGTTCCTCAAGGTTACATCCAAAAACCCCCGTGTGCCCTTGCCGCTTCCTGTTCGTCCTCGTGCCGATACGTCTCGTATGCTCCTTCAAACCCTTCTCTCCCGCTTATTTTTCTTCACGAAAATCTCATCTCCCCCACAGAGTTCTCTTCCGTTCTTGGTTCTAGCTTCATCTCCAGCAGCAACCAGCAAGAAGGAGTTGATACTCTGGGAGTTACGGCAAATGGATCAGCTAGAATCCGTCGCTCATGTTGAAAGGAAGAGGAAGGGAAAAGAAACAGTTGAGGAGCCTTCGTCCAAGCAGCAAAGATGTCTTGAACTAGAAATAGCTATGGAAATTTCTTCTACACAAGGTACCAGGCCTTCTTAGTCTATCGTGTTTTTAGAGAGTGGGAAAATTATTCCTCCAAGGATAATAGATTTCGGCGATGAATCCATGGTTTTGAAGTTTCCAGAACTTTTGGAGATTTTTGAGTTTCAGGATTGGAGGAAATTCCTAGAAAATCACCGTGTCTACTACCCTAGCCTGGTAATGGAATTTTATAATAATTTATCTTTGAGCCGAGATAGGTCTGCTCTGATCTCGTCTGTTAAGGGGATTGAGATAGCAGTAACGTGTGACTCTCTCCACAAAGCTCTCAGTATTCCAGAAAAAGGGGAGGTGGAGAGAGGGTTTAGATATAGTCTGCATGAAGCCTTTTCGGTCATTACTGGTAAACCCAGTAACATTCATGACAAGGGGCAATTGAAGCTGAAAGCTTACCAAACCTTATCATTTCCCCCTCTTCACAAGCTTCTTCAGAACATCATTGCCTCTATAGTCACCCCACAGACTGGAGCTAGAGGAAGAATCACAGACACTCAGAGATTTCTTTTGTTCTGTCTGATTCAGCATGTAAAGATCTGTCTGCCTGAAATTATTTTTTCTGTCATGAAGGGGTGTATTGGGTCCAAAAGACACCTGCCCTACGCCGCCCATCTGATAGACATCTTCAAGTATTCAAAGATTTCCTTGGATGGAGAGGCCATGTCTGAAGTTAGGGGTCGAAACATATTTAACATGAATTTTGTTTCAGTATTTTTGGGCTTGGACGGTTCTTCTCTCATGGGGCAGGTTAAGGCCCAGAAAGTCAAAGAATCACAAGCTCAGAGAGAGCTTCTGGAACACCCTCAAGAATATGCCCAAATAGTTTTAGAATTAGCTTCTGAAGTTGCTTTACAGGAGACACCATCTGAACAACCACTGTCTGCTACTACTGCTGCACCTACTAAAGCATCTCTATCTTTTCAGAGGCTTGTTGAGATTGCATCTGAAGAAGTTAGGATGTCTGAAAACATCAATTAAACTGAACTAGATATAAATATTGGTGGTTTGTTTGATTCCTTTGGGAAGACATCAGAAGAAGTGAGGCTGCCCGTGGAACAGCCTGCCCAAGAGCAAGAAAGTAATGAGCAAGACCTTGCTGAGTTTGTTAATTTCATTCTTAGAGAGACTGTGGAGAAAAGCTTGGAAGAGGCTGACAACGTGGTTACAGCTGAAATTATAGAACAGGCACTTGTTGAAAACTCTGCAGATGATGATCTCATGGAAGAAAGAGTGGATGAGTGTCAGGAGAAAGTTACTGACATAGAACAAGAAGCAGAATCATCAAGTGAAGAAGAAGCACCTGAAAATGTATTTCCTGAAAAAGAAATTTAAGCTGAAGATGAAGATCAGGTTCCAGCAGGAGACAGCCAAATGCCAGTACAAGAAGAAGCAGATGAGAGAACATCACCTGGCTGTGAATCTTATGGTACACCCCTAGGTCAACCTCGACTTCTATCTACTCGGGCGCCCAACATTGAAGAACTCCTTATAAATTTGACTCAGCAGATGCAGAGACAGGATAAGAAAATGGATGATCTGCTCAAGTATGTCACTCCAAATATTAATCAAGTTCATTCCAGGCTACTGAAGCTTGAAATTTCTCTCCTGACTGAATGAAAAAAGTTCCTGCTAAACAAGAAAGCTTCAGATGATGCCACCAGGTCCTCGATGGAAAGCTTGCAGGAGGTATGTTCAAAGATAGCAACAGCACTTCGTGAATTACAAGATGCTCATATTTCCTCCTTTAAGTCATCTGCCAGCATTATAGATCATTATTTTGAGATCAGGACATCCTTAGAAGTTTTGAAGGGGTCATCTAGTGCCCTATGTCCAGATGTCCAGAAGATCTATGACAAATTGATCGCTTTCTTAGCAGAAGTGAGAACTCTGACTGACAGATATGAATCTGTTAATATTCGCCAAGAAGACATCATTTCAGAAGTGGCACATGTCAGAAGCTCCGTTGTGTATTGGCTAGCTGAATTGTCCAATGACTTGAAGGATCTTCACTCTGCCTTGGGTTCAGCCCCCGGTCAGGCATCCTCCAGCAGAGGTCCAACTCAAGATTTCTCCTCTACTGCTCCTAGGGGTAGACCACCACAAGACAAGCCGCGTGGCCCTTCCAGCAGACATGCCAGATTCTTTTCTCCTTAAAAAACAGTGTTCTGTATTTTTTTTCCCATTTTGAGGCTCTCTCACACTCTTGGACTTGTTAATTACATCTCATATCATTTGCATTTCTGCCTCCTTTTGTTTCTTTCTTTTTGATGTTGACAAAGGGGGAGAACTCAAGTCTTTGCTACTACTACGATTAAGAATAATTTTTTTGTTGTTAATGATTCTTTAATATTCTTTAATGATGATTAATGATGGTGCTGATGATGTTTAGCTTTGAACATGTTAAAAATTATTTCTGCAAAGACTCAAGACTCATAGTGTTGCCATCCATCAAAAAGGGGGAGATTGTTGAGTCTTTACATGTTTTGAGGATGACAACACTATGAGCCTTAGTGGAGAACAAAAATTAATTCTCTGTGAAAAATAAACTTTCGAGTCACTTCAGTTATTTTCAGGGGTTGTCTTCGAGTCTTATTTTCGGCCGTTTTACTTCGAGTCTTCTGTATTCATGTTGTTCTTTTCCAAGACCTTGTGTCTTTCTTGCTTTGTGACCACACTTCGTGTCGGTTTCTGTTTTCATCTTTGAGTTGTTTTCAGCCCGTGTCGTCCTCGTTTTCGAGTCGTTTTCCTGTGTCTTCAAGTCATTTTAGTGTAAAGTGTCGTTTCACTTTGTGCCGTTCCCTTTGCTGTTTGATATTTCGTGTTGATTCTCGTATTGATTCACCGATGACCTCGAGTCAACTTAGTCGTTTTGATTGGTCGTTCTTCGTGTTGCTTTTGTGTTTGAATCTTCATGTTATTTCTGTATTTGTGTCTTCGTGTTGTTTTTATGTCTTCGTGTTATTTTTGTGTTTGAGTCTTCATGTTATTTCTGTGTTTGCGTCTTAGTGTTGTTTTTATGTCTTCGTGTTGCTTCTTTCTATCTTCGTCCAGGTTTCCTTTGATCGTGTGTTTTACTACCATTTTACTCCGTGTTATTTCCTTCTCACCTCGTGCTATTCTCATCTGACTTCGTGTCGTTCTCTTTGTAGTGTTAGCCTTGTTACTGTGGTACCTCGTGTCGTTCTCTCTTTATCTCGTGCTGTAGTCATCTTATGTACCTCGTGTCGTTCTCTCTTTATCTCGTGCTGTAGTCATCTTATGTACCTCGTGTCGTTCTCAGTATAGTGCACCTTTTGTTGTTCCTACACACCTCGTGCAGCTTTAGCTTGAGTGTCAACCGACTTATTTCAGGTATATATATATATAGAGAACCCTGAGTATTAATGGTTTTAATCTCTTTACAGGAGAAGAAGAAAAACAAAAAGAAGAAGGTGGTCCGAGGAAGAATATTCCCCTGTGTCTGGGCTGCACGTGATCCAATACTAAAGGAACCAATGCTATAAGGGCACGTGCAAAGAAGGTTCTGGATCGGGTGTGGGAGGCACACGCATTCTGTACCTTATCCACCTGCTGCTGCTATATATTGAAGCCTTCGTCCACAGATGAAGGTTGATCGAATGGGAAAAAGAAAAAGCAGAAGTGCAGAGAGTTCGATCCAGCAAAAGAAGAGAAGAAAATAGAGGGCAGAAACTGAAGAAGAGGAAGATGAGAGAATAGCAGAGAGAGTGAGAGAGAGAGAGAGCTCGAAGCTGAGAGTTCAGAAAGAAGAAGAAGAAGGATTCTAGTTTCAGGATCAAATCCGAACCAGTTTACTCTATTGTAAGCTATATTCCGTGTTTTATCGTTCCAGCATTCAGTCTGCTATATCTTTTTAGTTTCTTGTTTTTTATCTTTCTTTACTGTTCTAGTTTTGTCTCCGATTCTCAGGTTGAGATCGGTGGTCCTCCTGTTCTGTTGGTTTAGGAGAAGGGAGATGCTGTCTCCAGTTGCAAGTGGCCGTGTGCTGCTTGTGGGTTCCCTCTAGGCTTCAGAGGAAGAGAGACCTTGGTCTCTGGTTCTAGTGACTGCAGATCACTAGTGTTCCCTCCGGTTGGAGGAAGAGGAACTTGTTTCCTGGTTTCTAGGGACTTGGCGTCCTTAGGGTTCCCTCCGGGTGTGGAGGAAGAGGGGAGGGTGTTCCCCTGGTGAAGTTGTGAATCTGCCGTCGTCGCAGACTGAGTCTGCTTGGCTAGCGGGTGCTAGTGGAAGCCTCACTTCGGTTTGAAGTGAGGGGTGGACGTAGGCAGACTGGAGGTGTGACCGAACCACCTTAAAAATCCCTGGCGCAGTGTGTTTGGTTTCTATTCTGGCTTTGGATTTATTCGGTAGATGCTTGTCTAGGCCGATCCATCTCTATCTTCCTAGCTGATCGTTCTGCGCGGTTAGTGTTTGACCGTTAAGATCTTTTTCGGAAACTCCTAATTGAGAACTTACTTTTTAATCCTCAATGTTTTAATTGGTAAAGGTCCATTCACCCCCCTCTGGACCTATCACAAGAGGCCATCGCTCGGCCGACTCAGTCTTTATCTCCTTGCGTCCAGCCACTGACTCTTCCTCGCGCAGAAACTGGCTCGGTCAAAGGTCGATCGACCCAGTTGGCTCGGGTGGCCCGTGACAAAGGTGATAGAGGGATTAAAAAGAAGGAAGGCTACCTTCCAAGTTGAACATGGAAGAGGAAGAGGGAAGGAATGCACAGGGAAGCCCCCCCAACCTGCCAACCCTTTGGAGCGCACGGAGAGTGCAGGCACCCTCCGAAGAGTGAAAGAAAGGAAGAGCAGAAGAGGTAAAAAGATGCTGCTAGAAAGAAAAAGAAATCAACAGAGCTGGATGAGGAGGCAGGGGAAGGCCCGGAGGGGATGGGCATCACGGATGCCCCCATCTGTCCTCCATCTCGCCCCTGGAAGCGTCGCCGCAACTGATAAAGGGTAAACGACGTGCCTCTGCATGTCGAACCCTCTCCAGTTCCGCGTGACGACCATCGGACCCGTTTCAACCCCGCGCGATGACCATCGGACCTGCTCAACAGCCCAAGGCAGCAAGAACTCTCTGCTCCTCCATCACCGGCAGCGTCATCTTGCAAAGGATCCTCCATGTTCCGAATGCAATGGCACAGCGCAACGTGGAGAAGGGGCGAGGAAAGACTGTTAGTGAAAATCCTAAGCGGTGGAGAGGAAGGGACACCCTTCGGTCTTTTTATAAGGCTAAGGGAGGCTACTTGCCTTAAATGACTCCCCCCTCGAAAACACGCCAAAGGATTTTTTCCCTCTGAACGGTCACCTCAAATCCCTCATTTTTCGCCTCTGCGGGATACACGAAGCGGCCTGGCATTCAAAGCGTGAGAAAAAGGAAGGACACCATGTCAGGAATCCATCCAACCAGCGTGCGAAAACCACGCAGGACGTATCGGCACTTTCCAACTACTACCGGTACGCTAACCAAATTATGGCAAGGAACACAAGAAGCAAGTAAGTCATTTATTGCCTCCCAAAAAGAAAATCTTTCTTTTTTTTCAGAAAAGGAGAAGAGACAAACAGAGAAAGAGGCAAAACAAGGCAAAATACACCAGGCCTCGGGCCCACTTTGAAGCTCGGGAACGGCAGGTGTGGGTATTTCTCCCCCGGCACCCTCGGTGACGGCCGACCCAGGCACTGACCTCGCCTGTGCGAGATCTGCCTCGGTCGCGAGCCCTCCCAAGGCAGCCGGAGTTGGTGACCCCACCAGAGGAGAGCCCTCTGGATCTTCCCCGCCCGACACAGAAGAGCTAGAAGCTGACTCCTCCAAGTCATAGCACTAACCCGAGGGGAAATCGATCCCAGAGTCTTGCTCATCGGCGTAATCCACTGCCCGGCGATAACCCTACTTGAACCCCTTGCGGGCGCCTCGGCGAAGCGCTATCTCGTAGTATGGAAGGGCAGCTTCCTGAAGGTTGGCTCGGTAGGCCTCTGAGCCCCTGTACTGCTCGATGGCCTCCGCCCCGACCTGCCCCATCCTTTCAGCAAGTTCGGCCGACTTCCGCTCCACCTCGGACGCTCGCTCCTCTGCCTCCGCCATCCGTCTCTCTGCCTTGATCGACTTCCGCTCGGCCCCAGCCGCCCGCTCCTCGATCATGGAATCGTCGATTCAAGATTCAAAGTTCCAGGTTGAATTTGAAGGGATTGACAAGCGGCTTCAACAAAATGATCAAATAGATGTTTTTTTAATTGGGCCACATGTATGGGCTTAATGGGTCATGTTTTATGTTTGTAGTAATTATGTCCACAAAAAATTATGTAAGAGTCTTTTTTTTATTTTATGTCTTTTAGTCTTCCCAAGACAGTGTCTTCCCAAGAAAGGTATGAGTGGTAGGAAGTAGGTGTTAGGTGAGTTATCTTTTGGTCTTCTTTGTGGAGTCTATAAAAGGTCATGTGATCTTTGTTTAAGGCAATGAAGTGATTAGAATGTTTGGAAACCTATCTTTGTGAGGTGTGAAGCCTTGTTCCTGTGTTCTCTTCTCCGAGAAGGAGATGAGGTGAGAAGCCCCGGGGTGAGATGCCCCTCCTATCCATCGTCCACTTCCTTCCCTCCATCCGGCTCTCTCTCCATCTCACCTCACTTGCCATCTCCGCCATCACCGGCCGCCATCCTTTCCTCCTCCTTCCTGCATGGGCCGCAGCCCATCTACCACTTCGCCTCCATCGCCATAGCCCTACCTTACCATCTACACCCAGTTACCCGTCGACCACTGTCCCTTTCCCCCCACCTGTTAACGGCAAAGAGTGCCCCTACAAACAAGCTCGCCGCTGCCAGCTCCGGCTACACTCAGGAGAGCAGGCGACTCTCACGCTGCCAATCACCTGCTCGCCATCGCCGCACCCAGCCCTGCTCCACTTTGCCTACATGCACCTACTCACCGTCGTCCTCCTCTGAGAAGCAGCTGCGCAGACCTGCTGATGCATCACGCTCGAGCCTCCACCACCGTCATCCATAGCACCGAGTCGAAGGAAGAGTCGGCTGCATCAGCCCTGAGATGGGGTCGGGTGAGAAGCCCCAACCGCACTTCCTCCTTCATCTCTGGCTACTACATTGCTGCCGATCACCACCTTGCCCCTCTCTCCCACTGCCTTCACCATCTCCTCTTACCCCTTGCTACCACCACTTCCCCTACAAGTATCTTCTCCAGAAAAGGCACAGCCCACCTACACACGAATCTCCAGCACAGTTAACCCCCACGTCCCACACCATCTTCTCCACCTGCTCCTATGGTTAACACCTCCCAACCATTCGCACCTCAGACATGCATGGCGGGAAGAAGAAGAAAAAAAATAGAGCTCCGTTTTCATCATCTGTCCCATCACTGTTGGCCACAAAGTAGCCTCCCACCATGCCCATGTCTGCCATCCTCTCCACTCCCTTGGGCGGGCCCGTCACCCCACACCTATCATCCCATGCCCATCCCTCACCACCCCCTTCTGGCCACCACCTCCTCCACACCTCACCCAGCTTGGCAGTAGGAGGAGCTCGCCGTGTCACCCCCCCATACGGCCATGCACACCTCACGGTAGCGACCTCCCCTCCTTTGTCTCTCACCCTCTTTCTCTCACTAGCCTCCACCACACATGGCTTCCCCTCCCTCTCTAACACTCTCGCCATCCCCATCTCACATACCTTCTCTCCCCCCTCATACAACCATTAAAACCCTGCACACAAGCTTCCTCGGACGTCCACGGCGTTTGGGTCTGAAAACAGAGTCTCGTTTTGGAGTCCTGTCCCGCCAGGTAAGACAGATGGGTCGACCCACCCAGCCCCCCGCTTCTTCTGATCCTACAGGAACCCACCCTACGCCCATCTACTTCTGAACCTGCAGGGACCCACCATCGTCATAGGCCAACTCCATCTGCAGGAGATCCTCCCTCCTCCCATTTCCAAGGTTCTACGCCTAGAACACCCCACAACCGATCACAACACACTCCCACTCTCCCACACCCTCCCCCATCCCTCTACATACTTCATGACTTTACACATGATTTCAGACGAACCATGGGAAACCTGAATTCTATGAGGGTGCATTATGAGTATTTTTTAGTTCTGTCAGAGATGGTATTAGTGAATCAAAGGCAACTGGAAGCATGTTTCCAAGGGTGCATTTATTGTGAGAAGGAGCTGCTATTCACGGAAGTATCACTCCGATTGATGAGATCATAAGTCAAACTCAAAGGCCCATCTTGAGTTCCCAGAATACTTTGCTTGCGGATGTTTAAGGCATGCCGAAGCACCTCAGTGATAGATTCCCAATCATACGAGGTCTTCTCGGTTCCATCAGAAGGAAGCGGTCAAAGGACACTCATCCTGTATGCAGTCATAGAAGCTTGCACATTATTTCTGATTATCGGTCGGGTATCAGAGTGAAGATCTGAAAAAAACGGGTGGGGAGAAATTATTTTCGAAAAGAAAAAAAAAGAAGGGAGAAAATGAAGAGAAAAGAAAATCACACGATTCGATTTTTCATTTCACATCAAGTGGTATTAGAGCTTAGGGAATCAGGATGTTTCATCAGACCGAGATCCTGAGCTACGAGGTTCGAGGTCGAACCTCTTCCAAGCGGAGGAGTTTGATGGAATCGTCGATTCAAGATTCAAAGTTCGAGGTTGAATTTGAAGGGATTGACAAGCGGCTTCAACAAAACGATCAAATAGATGTTTTTTTTAATTGGGCCACATGTATGGGCTTAATGGGTCATGTTTTATGTTTGTAGTAATTATGTCCACAAAAAATTATGTAAGAGTCTTTTTTTTATTTTATGTCTTTTAGTCTTCCCAAGAGAGTGTCTTCCCAAGAAAGGTATGAGTGGTAGGAAGTAGGTGTTAGGTGAGTTATCTTTTGGTCTTCTTTGTGGAGTCTATAAAAGGTCATGTAATCTTTGTTTAAGGCAATGAAGTGATTAGAATTTTTGGAAACCTATCTTTGTGAGGTGTGAAGCCTTGTTCCTGTGTTCTCTTCTCCGAGAAGGAGATGAGGTGAGATGCCCCGGGGTGAGATGCCCCTCCTATCCACCGTCCACTTCCTTCCCTCCATCCGGCTCTCTCTCCATCTCACCTCACTTGCCATCTCCGCCATCACCGGCCGCCATCCTTTCCTCTTCCTTCTTGCACGGGCCGCATCCCATCTTCCACTTCGCCTCCGTCGCCATAGCCCTACCTTACCATCTACACCCAGTTACCCGTCGACCACTGTCCCTTTTCCCCCACCTGTTAACGGCAAAGAGTGCCCCTACAAACAAGCTCGCTGCTGCCAGCTCCGGCTACACTCAGGAGAGCAGGCGGCTCTCACGCTGCCGGTCACTTGCTCGCCATCGCCGCACCCAGCCCTGCTCCACTTTGCCAACATGCACCTACTCACTGTCGTCCTCCTCTGAGAAGCAGCTGTGCAGACCTGCTGATGCATCACACTCGAGCCTCCACCACCGTCATCCAAAGCACCGAGTCGAAGGAAGAGTCGGCTACATCAGCCCTGAGATGGGGTCGGGTGAGAAGCCCCAACCGCACTTCCTCCTTCATCTCTGGCTACTTCGCTGCTGCTGATCACCACCTTGCCCCTCTCTCCCACTGCCTTCACCATCTCCTCCCACCCCTTGCTACCACCACTTCCCCTACAAGTATCTTCTCTAGAAAAGGCACAACCCACCTACACACGAATCTCCAGCACAGTTAACCCCCACGTCCCACACCATCTTCTCCACCTGCTCCCATGGTTAACACCTCCCAACCATTCGCACCTCAGACATGCATGGCGGGAAGAAGAAGAAAAAAAAACAGAGCTCCGTTTTCACCATCTATCCCATCACTGTTGGCCACAAAGTAGCTTCCCACCATGCCCACGTCTGCCATCCTCTCCACTCCCTTGGGCGGGCCCGTCACCCCACACCTATCATCCCATGCCCATCCCTCACCACCCCCTTCTGGCCACCACCTCCTCCACACCTCACCCAGCTTGGCAGTAGGAGGAGCTCGCCGTGTCACCCCCCCATACGGCCATGCACACGTCACGGTAGCGACCTCCCCTCCTTTGTCTCTCACCCTCTTTCTCTCACTAGCCTCCACCACACATGGCTTCCCCTCCCTCTCTAACACTCTCGCCATCCCCATCTCACATACCTTCTCCCCCCCCCTCATACAACCATTAAAACCCTACACACAAGCTTCCTCAGACGTCCACAGCGTTCGGGTCTGAAAACAGAGTTTCATTTTGGAGTTCTGTCCTGCCAGGTAAGACAGATGGGTCGACCCACCCAGCCCCCCGCTTCTTCTGATCCTACAGGAACCCACCCTACCCCCATCTACTTCTGAACCTGCAGGGACCCACCATCGTCATAGGCCAACTCCATCTGCAGGAGATCCTCCCTCCTCCCATTTCCAAGGTTCTACGCCTAGAACACCCCACAACCGATCACAACACACTCCCACTCTCCCACACCCTCCCCCATCCCTCTACATACTTCATGACTTTACACATGATTTCAGACGAACCATGGGAAACCTGAATTCTATGAGGGTGCATTATGAGTATTTTTTAGTTCTGTCAGAGATGGTATTAGTGAATCAAAGGCAACTGGAAGCATGTTTCCAAGGGTGCATTTATTGTGAGAAGGAGCTGCTATTCACGGAAGTATCACTCAGATTGATGAGATCATAAGTCAAACTCAAAGGCCCATCTTGAGTTCCCAGAATACTTTGCTTGCGGATGTTTAAGGCATGCCGAAGCACCTCAGTGATAGATTTCCAATCATACGAGGTCTTCTCGATTCCATCAGAAGGAAGCGGTCAAAGGACACTCATCCTGTATGCAGTCATAGAAGCTTGCACATTATTTCTGATTATCGGTCGGGTATCATAGTGAAGATCTGAAAAAAAAGGGTGGGGAGAAGTTATTTTCGAAAAGAAAAAAAAATAAGGGAGAAAATGAAGAGAAAAGAAAATCACACGATCTGATTTTTCATTTCACATCACTCGAGCTCGATCGACTTTCACTTGGCCTCGGCGGCCCGCTCCTTGAGGTCGATCGACTTATGTTTGGCCTCGATCGATCGTTTCTCCGCCTCTGCTCGGTCTGCCTCGGCCTCCGAACGACGGCGCTCCGCTACCTCCGCCCGGTCCAGTAACTCAGCACGCTCAGCCTCCCAATGGCCGTCCAACTCGAGATGGTGAAGGCGCTTCTCCTCAAGGAGTTTGTTTTTCCTCTCGAGCGACTCCCGAGCCTTTGCCAGCTGCTCGGTCAACGCTCCGGCTTCCAGCCGGCTCGACCGCGCCAAATCCCTGATCGCGGAGAACTCCCGTTGAAGCCCCTCGTGCTCCTCATTGAGTCGGGCTAGCTTCCTCTCGCACCCTCCGAGAGTCCAGGCGAGATTCGACCGCTCTGACTCCGTCTGGGCGTAGGTCTCCGCCATGGTGGCCCCCATCTGGGCCATGATCAAGCCGCCCTCCATGATGACGTCGAGGACCTCTGAAGGAGAATGGTGCCTATCTCCTCCTCTCATCCTCGCGGACACCTCAGGGCAGAGCTTGTACAGATTGCTCGAGATACCGAGCCTCTCCAAGGCCTCCGGCATGGACACCCGATCCGCCCCTGGCCCTGCACCGGAAGGCCCAGACCGAGCTGCTGAAACGGCCTCCCCGCACACTACGGTTGGTTGGGGTTGCGACGCCTCCGTAGGCGAACCCCCAACCTCGATGGACGCAGCAAGCCCGGTCACCCCGGGCGCCACCGATGTTTGGGGTTGAGACGCCTCCGTAGGCGAACCCCCAACCTCGACCGACGCAGCAAGCCCGGTCGCTCCGGGCGCCATCGATGTTTGGGGTTGCGACACCCTCGCAGGCGAACCCCCAACCTCAATTGTCTCGGCCAGCATTTCACTGCCCGAGACATCACCAACCTCGACTGGCCCCCCAGTCTCGGCCTCGTCTACTTCAGCTCCGGCCCCCTCTGTTCCCACCGAGGGGAGAGCCAACCCACCGTCACCACCCTCTGAGGGGCCCCTGGTCTCCTCGGCCCCCTCTCGCCCGCTGGATGGGGGAGCCGGCCCGGTAGGGTCGGCCCCATCTTGCCCCTAAGAGGGGAGCGCCGCCGAGCTAGAGTCGCCCCCGGTAGTGGCGAGAAGGCCGGCCTTCTTGGCCTGCTTCTTGGTCTTCGCGACTTCCCGCAACCTTCCCTCCATGGGATCCTTGCGCTTTGCACCACCCGGTCGTGAAGTTCCCTCAGATGCCGCCCCCTTGCCCTTATCCTGGGCTTAGGAGCGACCCACAAGAGTGTCAGGCTCATCGGCCGCCGAGTCATCTCCAAGATCGACGACCTCAGCAGCCTCCTCCAGAGGCTCCCGCCTGATGTCTACAATAGAAAAGAAGGCATGGTCAGGAAAAGAGAGATGATTCCCACCCCTGAAGAAAAATCAGAGTGGTGGTACCTGACGGTTTCAGTCGCGTAAGGAGGCACCGTTCAACATTATCTGGCGTCACCAATTCCTCGGTCGACTGGCGATTCTTCAACAGACGAGTGGCATTTTTCTCCACATGAGGAGGGAACTCCTCCTGCCGGGGAGGAATGTTCGGATGAAAGTTGGGCATAACCTGGCACCTCCAGGTTTCGTCCACCGCCTCCGCCTTCACCCAGAAGAATTGGGTCTTCCACCCTTTGTGCGAGGAATCCTTCGCCGCCAGCGGAATACAACTCCTGTTCCTCGGCGCCTAAATGAAGAAAAGCCAAAAACCCTAGAGAGTCTGGGATGACAAACAGCGCCCAATGCCTATAAACCCTCACGGGAGGCGGCGCGTCGTTCTGACCTCCAAGAAAAAGGGGGCCCCTTCATTTCAAATCCGTCAGGATCAATTTAATTACGGGCCCAGGTGACCACGGCACGTGGCTACTTAACACCGTCAGATCTCCACCCACCTGAGCCACGTCGGTCCGATGCCCTCATAAACTACTCAACCGAGTCTCCTTTGGCTCGGGAGTAGGAGGGGGGCAAGTGGAGAGGGGGATTTCTGCAGCCCGTTCAAAGAGCAGCCCAACTAGACCCGGTAGGGCCCAATGAGGCCAAGCTCACCCAAGTGACAGCCTACAGGACCCACTTAGGGAAGAAAGCCCAATAAACAGCGCTTAAGGAAACAACCCTCCTAGGCGGCCTCAAGGCTCGGAGGGCCCGAGCATCGGTCGGGTCACAAGAAAGGCCCGCGCCCGAGCCATCTCTCCGCCCAGGAGAAGGAGACGTAGGCTAGCCTATCCGACCCATCTTTTACCGAGCTAAGCCTATCGCTTGGATAGGGCTAGCCCCTCTGAGCTCAGAACGACCGACGAATGCTTATCTTTGCAGCCGTTAAGAGTCCGCAGCAGGAATTAATTCTCCTAGCTCCGAACTCCGATCGAAGCGAGACTGGAAGCGTTGGAAAGAGGACTCCCAAGACTACAACATAAAATTTTAGAGGGGAAATCCAATGGTTGGATTGAAAATGGTGAAGACTATAAGACAATTTGAGTTTGAAAAATAACTAAAACCTCCATCAAACCAAAGGGAAACAATTGATTAAATGTTACCATAATCCCATGAAGATCAACCATGATTTTTCATCCTGAAAAACATGATAAAGCAAGGTGTTAGTTGACAATTAAGATCTTTACATCAAGCATTAACACTATGACCATGTTCACAATAAATTGCTTCGTTGAACCTATTTCAAGAGTGAATGATGAACGAGATATCCATTTAAATCCACATAACAACACTTACCTCATTGTTTTACCTGAATTCATATTTCTTGTTGATTGGTTGAATCATTCATACACATAGTCATGAAATTCAAAATCTCATTCTTCATTGACTGATGGTATGCATGTGAAATTCAAAGAGTAAGGAGCCAAGCCACATAGAACAATATTGAGTCACATTCAATTTGATCATCATCCAAGCTTTCAAACCACACATCATTACCTTGGGGGCAAGCAATGATATTTGCATCTCAATCATTCATTTAGCATTACCAAAGTCCACATTCATACTATGAGGCTCAATAAGACATGATGCTTAATATGACATGATGCTCGAGTGTGATTTTCACAAAGGCCTTTCACATTGAAGATAGAGCAACCACACCAAGTGTAGATGGATTGTATATGTAAAGTGCTAACCTCAAAGCACATATGAACCTCAAAGAGTCATAGATGCATTGACATGATGATAAGCCTTGTAGAATTACAATGCATCCACATGATGATATCCCAATAGAAATAGTTTATGATCATTTCCACAACCAATTCAAGTGAAGAGCATTCACGCACAAGGCTAAGCAACAAAGGTATTTTGTAATCATCAAAATCACATACACAACAATCTCCCCCATTTTGATGATGACCAAATATTATGCTATAATGCTCTCTCCCCCTTTGACATAATCAGAAATGGGGATCATGATGGGGAATTAAGAATGGCAAGAACCTATGGACAATCGGAGTATGAAGAGAACCAATGAGCACAATATGCATGAACGAATTGCAGAACTGTGGGATACCAAATGTTGAAATGAAACTCTTATACCAATTGTCTGATACCAATTGTTGAAAGTGGAAATGCAAAGCTCCCCCTTAGACATAGACACATTTGAAGACTGTTTTTGATTTTTAAATTTTTGATTTTTAGTTTTCTTGTGAGATGCATGATACAGGATGTATGAAAATGATGAGACATGACATGCATACAATGCAATCAAGCAGATATCTATAGATACATGCAACATAACTCCTTCACAAGAAGTGATACCAATTGATTTACAAGAAGGAGATAGGTGTAGGAAAAGTGCAAGTGAGTCATTAAGTTCAGAATGCTCATGATTACACCTAGAGGATTGTGCAGATAAATAGGAGAAGACGTATAGCAGGTCATTGTAATTAATCAAATTTTCAGAATACATATCAAATCAAATTACCATGTGCAAGTGAGTAACATGAGAATGAAGTTTAGCCATATGGATAATCAGATTTTCAAGTAAACACAATAGTAAGTGTACAAACTGCATTTCAATCTAGACAACAGCGTATTGGAGGCTTCGCTCTACCTCAATCGAATATATCATCAGAAATTTTCATACTGACAATCTGAATTTTTCTAAGAAGGATCAGGTTCAACATAATTCCTTTTAACGCGAGGAGACACATGGAGCTCATGCTAGAATCCCCGGTTACTCAGAATACTTAACCTTGTCACCTCATTTGAACAGAGATACTGTAGTCAACACTTTTCAGAAATGAACCGCATCACGTCTCAGGTGACATGTGCCCAGTTTACTCAGTGAGACTTAGCATTGCTCTGCCTTTTATTTCAACCAATTTTTTTATGTGGAGGCAGGCAGCTTTTTCCTCAACTGTCTCTTACCATCCATGCAGCAAGTTGAATTACTTTAGAGTGTTGAAATGAAATTCCTATATCCTTATGAATAACACTGAATTTCACATTAAAGTGCATGAAGTGTACGAATTTGATTTAATATGTATGGAGAAAATTTAACTTAAAATAGGATAGTGTAGCTCCCCCTATGTAAATGCAATACGCATGAAATGCTCCCCCTGAGAGTTTGACATGAAGCACACTTGTTAAGACTCAGATGTAACATTATTTAACAATGGAGTATTCGGTCTTAGAAGTTTCAAAGGAAGGGGTTGAATAGCATATAATAACATGCAAGCATACAATGGAGATATGCATATGCAATGCAAAATGAAAAGGTATGCAATTTCAATGCTTGAAATGTTGGCTTCACAGATATGATGACCAATGATGGAAGTATTCTTTTTGGCATTTATGTAACATGAAATGTTCAAGATGATGCATTTCAAAATATGCACTATATGCATGCTAGAAATGCCAACCATGCAACAAGACACACGATGAGCTTCATCTTCCAAAAGCACTATGTGAATGATATGTAGAGAGTGATTTGTAAATATGCAATGTGATGCACGATTCCAGATTTCACATGACACTCTATATGCACCTAATGCAACTAATGCATGACATGCATTACCAAATGTTGAAATGTGAGGACACCACTTTATTCTGAAAAGAGAATTCAGAAAATTTATTCAGAGCATCAAAACCATCACATGTGAACGTTTCTTGAAAACAGTTGTGCTATTAACCAAAAAGATGAGTGGCACATTGGTAAAGACCATGGAACATTGATCAACTTCAGTCCTCAAAAAGTTCAGCCACAGAACAACATCATCATGCTGAGAGAATGGAAAACATCAATCTCAAAATTTTCAGCATGTAAAACTCCCCCATAATCAATGTATGATTTCAGAAAATTCATTTAAGTTGGATGCCATGTGCATAGATGATTCATGGTACCGGGCGGAGGAATATTCTCACGCATGGTGATAGCTTTCAGACAGGCTTGACATGCCCTTCCACATGTCACCATTTTATATACCATGTAATCATTGAATTGATGATCAGAAAAATACAATGCATTCCCATATGACATCGGGGGTTTAGCAAAAGGCATTCAATGGCTACACTCTCATATCTACTGCTCAGATGTTTCAATACCATTCAGCCAAACATTCATTTTTCACATGGTCAAGAGCAACCAAAGAGTATTCAAGATTTCAAAATCACTGTATGTCAAGAGATAGCACTAGCATCAAGACCATAGAACTTCAGCCGAACACTTTATTTTCTCACCTTTACCTTTATTGACATCTTCAAATTCTTTACTTTATTTTGCTTGTGTAATCTTCATCAATAGCTCCTTTCTTTCTCTCCTGCAAGAAATAGAATGATATTAGCCAAAAGAAATGGAAGCAGATCAAATCTTGCATTGAAGTCCTCTTGACCCCCTTTCTTTCTCTCCATTATTTCAAGGGTTGATGGCCATTATAAATTAAACCTGCACTGTAAAGAGTTTAATTCATGTCAATATTAAGCCAATACATATGAAGAAACTAACTTCAAGACTTTTCATCACATGTGACTCTCTCTCTCTCAACCTGCAAATTAGAGAGTTAAATTCCAGCAACATAAACTTAGAATTCACAACTTGATGTGCACAAACCTGAACAACCAACTTACATATTAGTGTCAATTCATGGACAAGCCCATGTTAACCAAGACATCACACCAGAACTGGCCTAGTAGACTTAAAGCCTTCCTCTTGGTCACATGGCAATCCTGCAACAAAGTTCTGATTTGGTTGTTTTGGGTACCCAAACCTTCTTGGGTCCCGGATGGTTAGTTGCACCTCTAGTGGGTGCCTTCCACTGTTTTTGGGCATGCATATCATCAAAATACTTTAAGGAGCAAACATTCATGGTATGCCCAAACTCACCACAATAATGACAACAACCAAGAAACTTCACAGAATTCTCATAAACATGACAATCAAATTTCGGTGATTTGGCATGAATGTTATCACTATAAGCATGGAAATATTTCTTCTTCACAATAGGATGAGCATGAAGTTTTTGTGGGTTTGTAAAAGTATAATTGTTTTTGACTTTGAAAATCTTTCTTTCATTTCCTTGACAACACTGTGACACACGGTGTCCTAGCTTTCCACATGTAAAACAACCACCCCTTTTTCTTTTGGAAACAAGTTCATTTTTGCATGCTTTCAAATCATCTGATTTCATCAAAAAATAATCATGCATCATATGACCAAGTTCACCACAATAAAAATATGAGATTTTCTTTATGGATGCATGTGTGTGTGCAACATGATTTTTCATGGCATTCATCGTGACACCAACAACATTTTTAGCCTTTTGATGCAGGTTTTGTTTCTTCTTCAGACTTTCATTTGATTACTTTGTTGTTTGAGGAACAGATTGATTTGGAGACCCATTTGATGTGCTGGCTATATTAGAACCATGGACAAATGATGTGTAGACTTTATTTTCAAAGTTCTTTTTATTCACAGGATTATAGCCCAGCCCTTCTCTTTGGAAATTCACTTTAGTCCCCAATATCTTGTTCAGATTTTCTTCCCCATTCACAAACTTAGACAAAGAAGCATTCAGATCAAGAATTTCTTTTTCAAGAGATGAAATATGTAATTCATAGGAAATGATCTCATTTTCACAAGAAATGACTTTTTCATTCAATTGAGCATTGATGGTTTGGTAGCTTTCTATCTTTTGTTCTAACACAAGCATCTTGTCAGATTCATCAACAATCACATATTTCCCTTTTTCAAGTTTTTCAAGATTTTTCAATCTACTTTCAAGCAGGGAGATCTGAATTAGCATTGTACTATTCTCCTTTTTGAGTTCTTCATTTTCATTTGCAAGTTTATCATTCATAATCAATTCATTACAAATATCATCATCAATAGAGTTTGACTCCATTTTGTTTCTTAGATCTTTTTCAGTTTTCTCCAATTGATCAATTGTGTTTTTGAGGGCAACATTTTCATTTCTCAAACAAGCAATAGTTTCTTTGTGACATTCAACATCATGCTCTAAAAGATCATTGAAGTTAACAAGCTCAGAACATTTATCACAAGAACCATTTTCATGGACCAAGTTTTCAGATTTCTTTTTCAATTTTCTATTTTCTGACTTGACTTTCTTATATTGTTTTGCCAACTCATCATAAGCTTCAACAAGATCGTCAAGAGTAAATTCTTCAGAATCAGAATCCTCTTCTGCATTTTTGTCACTTTGTTGATCAGCATCATCGGCCATGAGACATTTTTGTCTTTCCTTTTCTTGAGCTTTAATCAACCGGTCCATAAGCTCCTTTGCCGTCCTACAAGAAGATGCAAATGGATACTTGTTACTACTTACAGAAGCTTTCAATAAACTCAAAGCAGTAACATTATCATGATGCATCATTTTATCTTGATTAGACCACTTGGTCTCATCTAGAGGTAATATGTGTGGACCATGACAAATCAATTTCCAAAGACTAGGACTAATAGAATTGATCACCACATATAGTTTGCCTAGCCATGAATCAAAATTCAAACCAGTGAAGATTGGCAAACAGTTCATTGATATATGTTCAGTAGAAAAATTCATGATTGTGGAATGCACTGGGATCACTCTGTAGATCGCAAGATCTAGGGACAACAGAGCCTCGCTCTGATACCAATTATTGGGTCCCGTAGTGTAGGAACACGGATCTAGAGGGGGGGTGAATAGATCCTTGTGCTAAAAACTATGTCCAATTAAAAACACAAACTACCACACAGCGGAATTTACAAGATTGATAGGATTGAGGAAATTAATCTAAACAACTTTAAACTTAATTCACTCAATCTCACCGAGCTCACACGATTACATAACTAGATAGTAGAGAACACACAATCACACAAATCAAACCACAAAACACGGAGATTTTTAAGGTGGTTCGGGACCACGACGGGCTCCCTACGTCCACCCCTCACCAATCCGGTGAGGCTTCACTACACGCTACAAAGTGTAGCAACACGGGGAAGAACCCCAACACACACACGCTGCTTTCGCAGCAAACCACACACGAGGCCTCGCCTCAAACTACTGCCACAGCAGCACACACACACACACACACGTTGGGGAACACACCCCGAACTGTATACTTCACACGGAGACACAACTCTGTCCACACACACGTAGGACAATGCCTACACAACCACACGGGAGAAAAGTCCCAACAACACACGCAGATATACTCCGCACCAATCGACACACAACAGACCATACACACACTCGGAGACCCCTTTCTCCGAACACCCACACAAGAAAATCGTTTAGGAATTTATGTGGAAATCAGATATGCATACAATCAACCCAGAACAATTTCTAAACACTAAACCACACAACAAAACTGAAATGTAAAGCTCCCCCTTTTTAGAACAATCTGGCTCTTCTCAGTTCGTAGTCGGATGAACACGATTTTGGCATCCTCTTGTTCTTCTCCTCGAACCGCTTCTTTTCTTCTTCTATCACGAGCTCCAAATCACATAGGAAGTAGATCAGATCTGCTGTTGAAGACCTCTGGAGCTTCTCCACCGTTTCAGCCCTTTCTTCTCCTACAAGGAAGAACACACTTTGATTAGGGTTAATACCTTGTGAATCTCGTAGCTCACATATATATATAACTTAGAGAGCCCAAAAGACACATAAAACCCTCCTCAGACATGTTAGAAACACCCTAGTATGATTACGAACCATTGGGGGGTGTTTTGGTAAAGTTTCAAGGGGTTTAGGATGAGTTTTAAACACTTTCGTAAGTCCCGTCCGGAAGGGGTCGACCCTCGGCAACCAGGTTGCTGGAATACACAAAAAGAGGCCCTCTGTTACAGGGGTCGACCCTTGGGGTCGACCCTTTCAGTGGGGGTCGACCCTTGGCAACTAGGTTGCTGTCGGGGCCAAAAAAAGAGCCAGGTTTAAAGGGGTCGACCCCATGGGTCGACCCTTTCAGTGGGGGTCGACCCCAAGGGTCGACCCTTTCAGGCAGGGTACACAAAAACAACTCTGCGCGCTTCGGCGGCAGGAATTAATTCTCCTAGCTCCGAACTCTGATCGAAGCGAGACTGGAAGCGTTGGAAAGAGGACTCCCAAGGCTACAACATAAAATTTTAGAGGGGAAATCCAATGGTTGGATTGAAAATGATGAAGACTGTAAGACAGTTTGAGTTTGAAAAATAACTAAAACCTCCATCAAACCAAAGGGAAACAATTGATTAAATGTTACCATAATCTCATGAAGATCAACCATGATTTTTCATCCTGAAAAACATGATAAAGCAAGGTGTTAGTTGACAATTAAGATCTTTACATCAAGCATTAACACTATGACCATGTTCACAATAAATTACTTCGTTGAACCTATTCCAAGAGTGAATGATGAACGAGATACCATTTAAATCCACATAACAACACTTACCTCATTGTTTTACCTGAATTCACATTTCTTGTTGATTGGTTGAATCATTCATACACATAGTCATGAAATTCAAAATCTCATTCTTCATTGACTGATGGTATGCATGTGGAATTCAAAGAGTAAGGAGCCAAGCCACATAGAACAATATTGAGTCACATTCAATTTGATCATCATCCAAGCTTTCAAACCACACATCATTACCTTGGGGGCAAGCAATGATATTTGCATCTCAGTCATTCATTTAGCACTACCAAAGTCCACATTCATACTATGAGGCTCAATAAGATATGATGCTTAATATGACATGATGCTCGAGTGTGATTTTCACAAAGGCCTTTCACATTGAAGATAGAGCAACCGCACCAAGTGTAGATGGATTGTATATGTAATGTGCTAACCTCAAAGCACGTATGAACCTCAAAGAGTCATAGATGCATTGACATGATGATAAGCCTTGTAGAATTACAATGCATCCACATGATGATATCCCAATAGAAATAGTTTATGATCATTTCCACAACCAATTCAAGTGAAGAGCATTCACGCACAAGGCTAAGCAACAAAGGCATTTTGTAATCATCAAAATCATATACACAACAGCGGCCATGCCCTAGACCACACCATTGGAAGGATGGTCTTCAGCTGACCACATATCCCCTGACAGGATGAACGGTCTCCTAGAGACCACATATCTGGATGGACGGCCATCCAGGTGACCACACAACCCAGGGATGGACAGTTCTCCCCTGATCGCCCAACCCCTTGGGCGGTTCTCTCCTGACCGCCCAACCCTTGGGCGGTCCTGCCCTGGCCGCCCAAGTCCCTTCAGTCCAGAGGTTATCCCTGTTAGCCCGGTAGATATAAGGTCATGCCAGAACCATTTATCTTTGCAGAAAGTGACTTAGTGTGAATTCTATTTGATTCATATTAGCGTCTTAATGGATAATTAGTAATCTAGAAACCCATATGATAAGTGGTAAATCATGCAAGTAAATTTCTGTAAAATGCGTGCTATTTCATTCCCACATGATCTTATTCATTATCTTTATCATCTTGATTCATCTTTTTGGCAAATACATTAATGTAAATTGTGATCCTTGATAAATTAACATGGAAATTAGGACTAAACTGAATGCTAGGTTGCTGGATAGCCATTCTATTCTAGTAGAACGTTTTGACCAAATTGCGGACTTCTAGTAAGTCATTAGCCCTATTAGTTGTGCTAGTCTCGAACTTACCCCCGGACACTCCATCCGGTGGACTTACCATCATCTTGCGATCTTTGTATGTCCTTGCTAAGAACCTAATGAACCACCATAACTTCGATTTACTTGACTGAACTGCTGGTTTATAAGTCTTGGATCGAATTGGGCTAAGAGAGGCATGTGCGACCAGTAGTGGAACGCATATCCTCGTAGGCGGCCTAATAACGACCGTATATACCTGGCTTATGCCATTAAGTGTTGGTCGATTAACCTTGATCAATCTTCGACCAAACCTTTAAGCCCTGAACTGACCAATGGACAGTATACTAGGCCCTGGTTTAGTTTTACCCTGTCTTTGATAGCCGGAGTCCAATAGGGTGATTTCTTAACTTTCTACCCAAGCCGGGTGGTGCGACTGGAATATGACCGTTCAAACCTTATGCGGATTCTCTTGGACCGCATATCTTTAATACGGCCTTGTATGGACCGTATATCTTGTTCATGGGTCTTAAGGTCTTTTTTACCTGCACGGCCCAGAACTTACCGTTCATACTTTAGAGCGGCACACTGTCAGCCGTTCATTCTTGACCTCGTGGGCTGAGTATCAGTCCAGTTCCTGTAAGTGCGGCCCCCTGTTAGCCGCATATATCTCTTGAGCGGTTTATGTATGACCGTACATCTCTCAGAGATGAGTTTCATCGTGTTTTGTGCTCTTGAATCCTAGGACGGATTAGTCCCTTAAATCTTGAACTTCTGGACAGTAATCCCTCTAATTATTTGGCCATAAACTAGACTAAATGTCTAGACGGAACTTGGGATCTTGAATCCGATAAATCAATGCCAACGCATCATAAGGGTCCAGTCTGGTCCTGGGGAGAGCGCCCGAAAAGTACTTGTGCCCATGGGAGTTTGTAATGACAAGGTGAGGCATTGCACCGAGTGCATGACTAGCGTGATGTCTACGACAGAAATCTCTTGTTATCTCTTGTTACTTGATCGTGCTTGACTTGTTTAAAATACTTGATGATGGCCATTTCCTCGTTACAATTTCCTGTTATGCTTGTTACATGATATTCTTGTTGAAATCCAGGTATCTTATAATTTCTTGACCTTGCAATATCTTTATATTACGTTATTTTTCTTCTATATCATCATTTCTTTTCTTATCTTTTCATATAAAAATGGAATAATTGGTTAATTACGTAAACTTGTCTGTTATTATCTACTGAGCGTTCGCTCATATAGTTGTCTTCCCCTTTTTCCAGGCAGCTCAGGTGACGATGCGTTTACCGTTGGGGATGGGCAGGAGTGATGATTGGAGTGTACCAGTTCTACATGTTGAGTTGGCATAGTTATCATACTCGTAGTTGTGCCTTAGAGTGTGTTTAGCTACTTGTAGATTCTAATTAGAAATCCACTTAGAATAAAAATAATGAAAGAATATGCATAAAAGGGATAAAAGGGTATAAGCACATGGTGCTAAAGGGAAGTGTGATCGCCAGAGACGCGAAGGCCTCAAAATATAACAATAAAAATATGGAGGGATCGCGAAAAATACCTTTAAAAGCGGGTGATGTGAGTGCTCCTTTCTCTTCTAGATCGGCCGGCCGATGAAGAGAGTTTTTCTTATAGCTTGATTACCCTTGTAAAACAAAGACAAACACCAATGAATATGGAATTAGAACATGGTGAGTGTAGCATCAATTCATGTAAGAGATGAGTATGGAAATATGGAGTAGAACACACCTTGTGGGTGGTTGCCCTTAAACCCCTATGCAAAAGGGTATGGGATACGAATGAATGATAAATAATATGCAAAATAACTGAATAAAAGAGTGCTAGAGATGCACTGTGGAAAAGGTTCTCAACGGTTGAAGAATATGGGCAGTGAGATTTGACAGAATGCATGCATGCGCATGAATCTAATGAAAATAGAACAAAAAAGGAATAAAAAGGGAAAGAGGAGCCTGTGCTTCGCTTCTTGGCCTTAGATACTCGATGGGGAGGGAGCTTCAAAAGGATGCAGATTGCTGTACGTTTGCAGCTTCTCCTTCGGCCAACAACAGCAGCAGCAGCAACCTGTAAACGAAAACAGAAGAAGGAAAAGGGAAGAAGAAGAAAGGAAAAGATGAAGGGGATAAAAAATCGAAGGGGATCAAAGGGAGTCCAGGGGGAATCGAACCCCTTAAAAGAGCCGTAAGGCTCTATTAATAGGGCAGAATCAAATAAGATAGAAAGATAAGAATAGGCAAGAGTCCAACATGGGAAGGGTTAAGTTCCCAAGAGAGAAAGATGACCAAACAAAGCAAGGACTCTTTGGGAAAGGGCTGCGTTCGTTTAGAACACGAAAGTTGAAACACGACTTGGATAGGGGCGTCAAATCTTAAATTGACGACCTCCAAAAGGGCGTTAATTAAAAACACGACCTGAACAAAGGCGTCAACTCCTGGATCATTTTTAGAAATAAATATTTCTTTTATTTGAATATTGTGAAACACGCCTGTGTCAAAGGCGTTAATTAAAAACGCGCCCTACCGAAAGACGTTAATTCAAAATATTCAAAATATGGCTATTTTTCATTTCTCAATATTATTTTCCTATTTTTTAGGTGGAGGTGTATCTCAATGTGCTGATTCCAACGACTATTTTTACGTATTTTTCTGACACCCGGAAGGTCACCAAATCACCTCTCAAAGGGGGTTGAAAATAATATTAAAAAAATCAATTTGAAAGAGACGACCGTGCATTGGTCGTGAATTCAATTTTCTTTGATTTTTATTTTATTTAAAATAAGAATAACGTCCTATGATACGTCGTTAATTCCAAAATAATTCCGAAAAAACCTTTAAAAAATCCAGAAAAATGAAAAATGAATTGAATTGACGCCTTCATTGAATGTCGTCCATTTTTTTAGAAACGCCCAAGGCTAAGTCGTTATGTAAAAGACGCCCCACGTCAAGTCGTTAATTCTGAAAAATTCATAAAAATAGAGAAAAATGCCCAGAAAATCTAAAAAATAGGAAAAAATAAGAAAAGGGAGGAAAAAAAGAGAAAACCAAGAAAAGTGAGAAAAACCACTCAAATAAAGCTAATTTGAGGGTCAAATTGGGGCATTACAAAGTAATATGAGATGTACTCACAGTAACGTCAATTTTGGCGTGTCTACAGCTACCCCGCCTTGGCGTCTGCTTTGCAAGGGAGCAGAGCAAACTGAAAAGTAGATGCCAAGGTGTGATGAGACACACAATCAACATCACTTGATGAGAATGAAATCAAAAGCTCGAGATGAAACAATCCCGGGAAATTCAACGAAATCAACGATGTTTGGATAAAAGAGGGAGGGTGCAGGCGGGCACGAAGGAGAATGATCAACTTCCAGCGCGGTGGAAGTACCCCAGGTCACAAACCTGTAGGTTTCACCATTGGGGAGCGGTTACCAGCCAATGTGGACGTGCTGCAGCCAAGGTGGATCAAAGTAAAAGGATTGAGATAAGATGATAGAAATCCAAACAAGGAGCTTTCGAGAAAATGACCCAAAACAGCGACAAAACGAACTGAGGATTCCATTCAGCAATGAATATCTCATATCTTGAAAGATTAAGATCAATTTGACTCTCCAAATCAGCTTATCAGAATGATTTTCCAACGTTAATTCAAAGTCCTGTATGAATGCATGCTGGGTTTAAAAGGAAAAAAGAAATCAAACAAAAATATAAGATAATCAAGGATAATATTGTTAAGCTATCCAGACTGAGTCAAGAAACCCATTCTGCGAGCTGACACTAAGCCGAAGCCCGTTTATCCACGCATCAACTCGCAAAAAGGGAACCATCGTCCCCAGTCTTGGACGGCTCAACGGCCTATCCGTGTGACTAAGATGCCTCTGGAATCATCATTGTTTTTTATGAAGGGGAACTCAAATCCCAGATTTACCAAAGCCACAAGGTCCTTGATATAATCTAGTAGCGTATGTAACATATAGTAGAATGCATACAGGGGGGATGGTGAAGCAATAAGCATGGGGGAACTGAGAAATGAGGTGCAAGCACCGTGGGGCTTGGATGATGATGCCCAGTCGGTGGGACCAAGAGCCTCTTCCTGCGCTCAAAAATTCATCAGCCAAGATATAAAAGATAGCAAGCAATGAATACGGCATTTAAGCATAGCAAGCAACATCAAAGCAATTAAATTTTGTATAAATATCATTCAAACATGTATAGCATGAATAGCATTGCATCGCAAAACATCATTGTTTGTCGTTTTGTTATGAGGATGACAATCTTAGCATGTAAGGTTTCGATTTAACCGGAATCAGGCAATGCCCAGCGGCAGAGTGATCAAGTGAAATCAGCAGGAGTTGATTAAATGATTTGGAGATGAATGATAATCAGGAGATATGAGGAAATGATAATCAAAATGCCCAGGGTGGCACGTCATGAGAATATCGGGAAGAATCAATAGATTGATAGCAATAAGTGGAGAGAGGACTCATCCCGTGCTCTTGGTCCTTGTAAAGTTGTTCCTGCAAAAGCACCATCAGAAAAATACAATGCAATTTTTTTTGGATTTTGAAATATGCAAATTTTTATGAGTTTTGAAAAAGATATTCAAATTTTTATGGATTTTGGAAAATATTTCAATTTTTATGAATCTTGGAAAAATATCTGATTTTTTGTTTGATTTTGCTCAGGAAATATTCATTTTTTTTGTTTGATTTTGTAATATTCAATTTTTTTGGATTTTGGTTTAGACATAGCTAATGCAGCATCAAAGGGTGTTTAAACCATTAATTGGGGGTCCTCGTTCCTTCCCTTTTTGCTAAAATTTCCCAAAGCCGGGCGTACATTGAAAGTGGCATCCTATAACTGACCGCCTTTGATCAACGGTGCCCCTACCAAGGCCATACCTGAGAAACGTTCGGTCTTGGAGGGAGAAGAGAAGAATAAGTGAGGATAAGCTTTATGCAGGATGGGAGATGTCGGGACTTGAATTCCTTCCAAGGTGTTTCCCCTCAAAGCGGTAGTCTGTTGCGCTGGGGCTTTATGCCTTTGATTTTTAGACCCTTGACATGCATACGACCAGGGTTTTCCCTGCGGGGACTTTGCCACTCTTGTCATGCCATAATTCATACTTTTACAATTTTGACTTGATTTTCCTAATAGCCCTTTTGGCGAGATGTATATCATGAAAACTCATATGAAAACTCATATTGATTTTGGGTCAAGACTGCCCCTATTTGAGACTCCTCTTGTATTGGGGAGTACCGAGGGTCGGTCATCTCATCCGTCAACCTCTTGCCCCTGCATGCGGTCGAGTAAAGAAGAGAAAAGACTTTCAGATATACTCATGGCATGGCCAAAGTAGGGACGGTGTTTAACCAAAGGAGCCGGCTAAGGACGCCGTGAAGTGTGTGCGATGCCCAGCTAAGGGTTACTCTTAACAAGCAGAGAGAGAACATTGAATTCCCAGCGTGGGGTTCTTTTATCCAAAGGTGCTGCAGAAGCAAGCCTAAAGACTCTTTTGGCAAAACTTAAGATAAATGACTAAAACACCACTTTTACTCTTGTTAAGAAGCACTTTATTTTGAAAACCATGCGTGAAGCAATAAGGTAATGATATCATAAAATGCGTACTTACGCCAACGTATTACCTTGCAACCTTTGTAGAAGCAGCTGACGCGAGAGGCGGGGCTGATCATCGTGGGATAGTCCTCTTTGGCGAATAAAAGGATTGGAAGCAAAGGATTTCGAAGTGGCTTAACAAGAAGGAGTGGTGCCAAGACCAGACTCACACGAATAAGGAGAAAAGGAAGAGAGACAAGGGCTAGAACTCCCTCACTAAGGCGCGGAGACCCTGATCACATGAAAGGTCTACAGAAGAAGCGGAGAATTAGAAGGAGGAGTGAGGACTAAAGCCTCGGAAGCAGTGGGAGAAAGGTCAGATGCCCAAGGCAGTGGATGTGGAAGAAGTTGGGTCAGACCCATGATCAGGAGGAATTAGAAAAAGAAATTGGTAGATGGAAAGAGGCGGATCCGGAGGGTCCGGAGGTTGTGGAGTAGAATCATGATAGGAGGAATCAGAATCTGGAGAAGAAGAATTTCGAGGGACGCGATGCCCTGGGAAGAGATAGGGAAAAAGATGATGAAAAAGGAAGAAGAGGACAAATGATGCGATATCATGAAGGAGCAGAAAGATGAATCGGAAGAAAGATGGAGGGTCCGGTGGTTCCAGTGGGAGAAGATAGAAAGGGTCGGGATGCCCTGAAAGAAGATAGAAAGAATAAGATGTAGAATCCAGAGGTTTCGGAGGAAGAAGATGAAAAGGGGCGCGATGCCCGAGGGATAAAGAGAGGGGTGAAAGATCCGGAGGTTCCGGAGGAAGCAGATACCGAGGGACGCGATGCCTTGGGCATGGAAAGAGAAATAGAGGATCCGGAGGCTCCGGATGAATGAGGTGGAAAGGGACGCGATGTCCAAGGAGAAGAGAAAGATCTGGAGGTTCCGGAAGAAGAAGACGGAAAGGGGTGCGATGCCCAAGGGATAAAGAGAGGGGTGAAAGATCCGGAGGTTCCGGAGGAAGCAGATACCGAGGGACGCGATGCCCTGGGAGAATCAGTAAGAAACCCATAAGATCCGGACTTGAGGGTGTGTAAGGGCGCGATGCCCAAAGAGCAGGATCCGGAGGTTCAAGAGGAAGAAGACGGAAAGGGGCGCGATGCCCTAAAAGGAGGGATAAAACGCTTGGAGGTTCCAGAGAAATAGCAGGAAAGGGGACGCGATGCCCAAGAAGGAAGGTCGAAAATTCTGGGAGAATGAGATGAAAAAGGGCGCGATGCCCTAGCAGGATAAAGGAGAAATCCGGAGGGTCCGGGTGCAGGAGTTGGAAAGGGGCGCGATGCCCTGAGAAGAGATTGGAAAGGGGACAATGTCCGAGCAATGAGGATGAAGATGAATAGGGTGGGAAATGCGTGATATCCGGAGGTGCCGGAAGGCGGGGAAGATACGGGTTTGGAAACTCGGGAAGCTGGATGTGCAAACGTATGCAATAGGATGGATGCGATGAATGCAGTGCATGTGTGAATGCAATGAGATGCAAAGAACATGAAGAATGTGAAGGGCGAGAGGATGAGATCCTCCTCCTTACCCCTGGAGTGGCCCATGAAGAATCGGTGACAGAGGAGAATATGGGTGGAGTTGAATGGAAGGTGGATAAAAGAGTGGAAGGCCCCTTAGCACCAAGATAACTGCCCCTCCACGGCAGTGAAAAAGTATAACCAATCGGCCCAAAGAAAGAAGCTTCAATAATAAATGACAACCCTCTTGAAGAGTGAAGAGTAATAATGTGAGGGAGTTAGGAAGTTGGGACAGGAAGCATTGCCATGCCCATTGATTACGGCATATAAAAATGTTGACAAAAATGGGCATTCGCCCCTTATATGGAAGAATGAATTCAGGATTTGAATGTTGGAGCAAGGGGTGCCCTGCCCTGCCCTTGGGTGGCATCAACGCTTGGCATTCTTCTCTAGCGAGCAGTGGCGGCTTGACCTCTTCAGCCGTGCTTGGCCCCATAACCCGGATTGGCATCCGACAAATGAACTCTTGCATCTTGAACTGCACGGCAGTGGCCAAATTCTTCTTTCGCGGCTCTTGATCATCCTCGGCATAAGTATTTGTAGCAGCGCTCCCCTTCCGAGTAGTAAAGGGAGGTGAAGCGGAGGTGGGAGGCTCCGTGGATAGTGGGGGTATAGTGGAAGGCGTTGGAGAAAGGATAAGTGGAGGCGGAGGTTCAAACATGTCGAGCTTCTCCCTTTGCTCGGAAGCAGTTGGGGTTGGCTCGAGTGCAAAAAAGGGTTGATCCTGCTCAGGATTAGCCACGGGTAATAGGTTAAGTGGTGGAGTAGGGGTAGTTGGGTTTGGTGTTAAAGGTGTAATAGAGGGTTGAATTGGGAAAGTTCGACGTTAGGCTCGGTGGAGGCCGATGGTGTGGAGGCTGGCATAACTGGTGGAGGTGTAATTGGTGGAGGTGTAATTGGTGGAGGTTTGGTGCGGAGAAAACGTCGAACAGGGCAAGCGGTGTTAGGAGGAGGAGACTCAAGATGCGCCGGCGTGGGTGATTGAAGTACCGACCCATCATCGTAACACCAAGAGGTCTCGAAAATAGGGGTTGGATTAGGGACGGTGGCTTCGTCCTGAGCAGGGGGTTCATCAAATGATAGTGGGGGAAGCGGGAAGCGAAGGAAACTCGGAAGGGGTGCCTGCAAAGCTTCATCGTATGTTGCCTCGAATTCTCCAATTGCCGGTTCTTCATCATCAAATTCAAGTGGACATCGTAGTGGAGGCGTATATGTGGATGGAGGAATGTAATGATGTTGCGTATGTGGAGGTGGAAGGTCATATGAATGAAGTGTGCGGACGGGTGGAGGGCGGACGGTGTCCACTTGAGCGTTGAAATCTGCCGGCTCTTACTTGCTTGAACTGCCGATACCATAGTCATCCATCCTATCTTTCCAATCTTTCTCCATTTTTGTAATATCATTCAGAGCGGCATGAAGGGGATTGATTGGAGTAGGAGGAGCGGGCTGTGGGCTCGTAACCCTCTTTAATTGTTCCTCCAATAAAGTGACCTTATCAAGAAGAGTTTGTTGGAGGGGTATGGCTTGAGCAACCAAGGGTTGGCAGGGCCTTGAATGAGGGGCTGCATAAAAAGGCCGTGGAGGGGAATTAATGGGCCGACCCATAGGAGAATCTGGATGGGCCAGATTGCAGGGAATAAATGGGCCTTGGGGCCGTGGTGGAGGAGGAATAGAAGGAGGCGGGTGTCGGACCACCCGAGGAGGAGTGTGAATAGAAGGAGATGGGTGATGGGCCACCCAATTAGGAACATGAGTAGGAGAGGGAGGTGGGTGATGGGCCACCCGTGTAGGATTGGAAGGAGGATGAGAAGAATGCGATGAGTGAGATGTACCCTCAACAGCGGCATTAAGGGCTTGGATCTGTTGAGGGGTGAGATGATCTAATGCATGAATGATTTGGGAAACCTTCTCATCGTTGGGAGGAGACGGTCCAACTGGAATAGTGGCTCGCAATTGAGGTGAGGGACCACGGGATTGGACATTGCCCATTGGTCGGGCATGACCATGAGGATGCGGTCCCTTGAAAATATGGTGGGAATTATGTTGAACATGTTGAAATTGAGGATTATAAGATGTGCACGGTTGTGCATCCTCATGAATATAATTAAGATTGAACATGTCATTTTGCCTGCTAAGGTGAGCCATTATGCAATCAATTAAACGTGCAATCAAAGCATTTTATCAAGATATCAAACAAATGAGAATGATTACCTTTGATTTTCTTTATGTATGATCCTTGGTGAATTAATGTTTTTCAACAAAGTTTTGGAATGATTCACACAGGGAGGATCCTAGTTTCAATATGATTTCACTTCGATGCCAACTAGGAACACTCTCTCACCAAGCATAGGCCAACTAAACCCGGGGAACTTCAAGATACAACCTGCCCGGCGTTCGTGAGGGAATCCACGGGTGCGGGGACTTACGGAGGCTTGGTTTAGGAATTTCCAATCCAAAGAGACGGAATGTTCAATGGAGGGTCGTTCCTTCACCAAGAGGGTGTGTGGCTCCTAAAGATGTGGGGAGAGGAGGTCTCCCAAACCAATGCCAATGAATGAAATGCAGGAGATATGAACGAATCACAGCAGTAAGCCAAACAAGATAATCAAGAACAGCACGTAGTAAGGCTTCGTGAAAACACAGGAAAAAGACGACCTGAGGAAGGTCGCTAAAAATAAAAGAGACGCCTCGGGGTGAGGGCGTCAACTCCAAAATCGCGCCTTGATCGGAGGCGCTATGCAATCAAAAGGCGCCCTGAGGCAGGGCGTGAATTCTCAGAGAAGCAAGGGCTATGATAAAAGACGCCTAGTTAGAAGGCGCTACACATGAAAAAGACGCCCCTGGAAAAGGCGTTTAAATGAAAAAGCGCCTTTGTCTGAGGCGTTAATTCTCTGTGTCCCAGAAAATAGCCCTCCACCGGCCAGAAATATATCTGGAGTAACAGACGAATATGAAAAAGAGGCAAGACACTCACAATCACAATGAAATAAGGCAATCAATCACCACAAGAATATAGCATGCTCATCAAATTTTTGGATAAGTGGAATTTTTTTTTTAAAAAGAAATCTATCAAACTGACAGATCACAAGTGGGGAAAGTGCTGCGTGGAGCACAAAGGGGAGGTGCACCGTGGGTGCAAAATAGGGGAGATGGCACACGCGGGTGCCCAAGGGAAAAGGGTAATAAAAAGAAGAACACCAAGATGTCCCACCGTGATCGCCAATTTGTAGATTCTAATTAGAAATCCACTTAGAATAAAAATAATGAAAGAATATGCATAAAAGGGATAAAAGGGTATAAGCACATGGTGCTAAAGGGAAGTGTGATCGCCAGAGACGCGAAGGCCTCAAAATATAACAATAAAAATATGGAGGGATCGCGAAAAATACCTTTAAAAGCGGGTGATGTGAGTGCTCCTTTCTCTTCTAGATCGGCCGGCCGATGAAGAGAGTTTTTCTTATAGCTTGATTACCCTTGCAAAACAAAGACGAACACCAATGAATATGGAATTAGAACATGGTGAGTGTAGCATCAATTCATGTAAGAGATGAGTATGGAAATATGGAGTAGAACACACCTTGTGGGTGGTTGCCCTAAAACCCCTATGCAAAAGGGTATGGGATACGAATGAATGATAAATAATATGCAAAATAACTGAATAAAAGAGTGCTAGAGATGCACTGTGGAAAAGGTTCTTAACGGTTGAAGAATATGGGCAGTGAGATTTGACAGAATGCATGCATGCGCATGAATCTAATGAAAATAGAACAAAAAAGGAATAAAAAGGGAAAGAGGAGCCTGTGCTTCGCTTCTTGGCCTTGGATACTCGATGGGGAGGGAGCTTCAAAAGGATGCAGATTGCTGTACGTTTGCAGCTTCTCCTTCGGCCAACAACAGCAGCAGCAGCAACCTGTAAACGAAAACAGAAGAAGGAAAAGGGAAGAAGAAGAAAGGAAAAGATGAAGGGGATAAAAAATCGAAGGGGATCAAAGGGAGTCCAGGGGGAATCGAACCCCTTAAAAGAGCCGTAAGGCTCTATTAATAGGGCAGAATCAAATAAGATAGAAAGATAAGAATAGGCAAGAGTCCAACATGGGAAGGGTTAAGTTCCCAAGAGAGGAAGATGACCAAACAAAGCAGGGACTCTTTGGGAAAGGGCTGCGTTCGTTTAGAACACGAAAGTTGAAACACGACTTGGATAGGGGCGTCAAATCGTAAATTGACGACCTCTAAAAGGGCGTTAATTAAAAACACGACCTGAACAAAGGCGTCAACTCCTGGATCATTTTTAGAA
Source organism: Amorphophallus konjac (assembly GCA_022559845.1). Lineage (NCBI taxonomy): Eukaryota > Viridiplantae > Streptophyta > Magnoliopsida > Alismatales > Araceae > Amorphophallus > Amorphophallus konjac. The sequence continues at coordinate 168,208,374 of CM040120.1, read as the reverse complement.
ATAAATATTTCTTTTATTTGAAAATTGTGAAACACGCCTGTGTCAAAGGCGTTAATTAAAAACGCGCCCTACCGAAGGACGTTAATTCAAAATATTCAAAATAGGGCCATTTTTTATTTCTCAATATTATTTTCCTATTTTTTAGGTGGAGGTGCATCTCAATGTGCTGATTCCAACGACTATTTTTGCGTATTTTTCTGACACCCGGAAGGCCACCAAATCACCTCTCAAAGGGGGTTGAAAATAATATTAAAAAAATCAATTTGAAAGAGACGACCGTGCATGGGTCGTGAATTCAATTTTCTTTGATTTTTATTTTATTTAAAATAAGAATAACGTCCTATGATAGGTCGTTAATTCCAAAATAATTCCGAAAAAACCTCGGTTAAAAAACCAGAAAAATGGAAAATGAATTGAATTGACGCCTTCATTGAATGTCGTCCATTTTTTTAGAAACGCCCAAGGCTAAGTCGTTATTTAAAAGACGCCCCACGTCAAGTCGTTAATTCTGGAAAATTCATAAAAATAGAGAAAAATGCCCAGAAAATCGAGAAAAATAGGAAAAAAATAAGAAAAGGGAGGAAAAAAAGAGAAAACCAAGAAAAGTGAGATAAACCACTCAAATAAAGCTAATTTGAGGGTCAAATTGGGGCATTACAAGGTAATATGAGATGTACTCACAGTAACGTCAATTTTGGCGTGTCTACACTACTGTTGTGTATGTGATTTTGATGATTACAAAATGCCTTTGTTGCTTAGCCTTGTGCGTGAATGCTCTTCACTTGAACTGGTTGTGGAAATGATCATAAACTCTTTCTTTTGACTTATCATCATGTGGATGAATTGTAATTCTACAAGGCTTATCATCATGTGGATGCATACGTGCTTTGAAGTTAGCACAAACATTGCATATACACTGTCTCTAAACATGGTGAGATTGCTTTGTATTTAATGAGAAGCCTCTGTGAAAAATATACTTGGATAAATGTCATTTTGAGCATCATGTCATATTGAGCCTCTCACATTGAGCATCATGTCATATTGAGCCACATATCATGAATGTGTACTTTGGTAATGCTAAATGAATGGAGGGAATGATATGTGGTTTGATGAGCTTGTGGATTGATCACATGGAATGTAACTCAACATTGTTATGCGTACTTTGATTCCAAATTTTTTAATCATGCAATGGTAATTCAATATTGGAACTCCATGACTCTTACATGAACGATTCAACAAAAGAACAAGCATTTAAGGACAATGTGAAACTCAGGTAAAATAATGTTGTAAGTTCCATCTTTCACTCTTGGAATAGGTTCAACGAAGCAATTTATTATGAACATGGTCATAGTGTTAATGCTTGATGTAAAGATCTTAATTATCAACTAACACCTTACTTTATCATGTTTTTCATGATGAAAAATCATTGTTGATCTTCATGGGATTATGGTAACATTTAATCAATTGGTTCCCTTTGGTTTGATGGAGGTTTTAGTTATTTTTCAAACTCAAACTGTCTTACAGTCCTTCACCATTTTCAATCCAACCGTTGTATCTCTCTCTAAAAATTATATGTTGTAGCTCTGGGAGTCCTCTTTCCAACGCCTCCAGTCTTGCTTCGATCGGAGTTCGGAGTTAGGAGAATTAATTCCTGTCGCCGAAGCGTGCAGAGCTATTTTTTTCTTTTTTGTGAAACCTGCTGAAAGGGGTCGACCCGTGGGTCGACCCTGGGGTAGACCCCAGTAACCCAGAACCTTAAATAAGGTTCTGTTTGGGTTCTGGAAGCACGAGGGTCGACCCCTGGGGTCGACCCATTGAAAGGGTCGACCCTGGGGTCGACCCATGTGACCCAGAACCAAATTTTTGGTTCTGTTTGGCTTCTGTGTGCCCGAGGGTCGACCCCTTCCGGTTGAACGTCCAGCCACCATGTTTGACCGCCGTTTTCTTGCCCCAAAAGTCCTACCAATCACATCATAATGCCCTATATCACTCCCTAATTCGTGGATCTGGTCTCCAAGCTGTCCCTTGACCGTTCTAAGCTTATAAAACATCCTATTGGAGTGAAAACCCTAAGGAGAGGGCTGAAAATTATTCTTTGGTGTGCAGGTTCGGAGTTGAAGCTTTCAAGCCCCCTTCCACCTTGCTCTGAAGCTGAAATCGAAAGGAAGGAGCTTGAATCACGGCCCAAGATCATATACAACTGAAAGGGGCATCCGAATTCAAGATCCAACCTCTGTTTGTGTTGCATTTCTTCACAATTGCTTCAAGAACGTTCTTCATCCTGTAGAAGCATTTCATGAGGGAGTAATCTTGATCTTTCACTTCTATATCTTTTGTTTGAGATTGTTCAAGTTTTTGAATGGGCATCTAAGAAGTGTAATAATCATTTACATGTTCTTTGTTCACTCTCTCTTGCTTATATATATGAGCTATAATCTTTGTGATACAACATCTCTAATGCTCATATATTCTTTTGTATAGGTGAAGAAGAGGGGAATCTCTAAACCATTCATGTCTATATTCTTGTTTGAGATTAGCTTAAACATCGAACTCATTATGTCTATCTACTTTTTCAGGTGAAGAGAGGAGACTGGAATAAGAAAAAGAGAAGCGGCTAGAGGAGAGGAAGAAGATGATGTCAAGATTATGAACATCCGTCAACGAGCAAGGAGAATCAGATTTTGATGAAGAAGGGGGAGCCTTATACTTGATGCATTCTTCTAGTTTACATATATAGAATTTGTGTGGAAGGTCATAGCATATATTTGTTATTGTTACATATACATTTGACAGAATATTTCGTGTGGGTGTTCGGAGAAAGGGGTCTCCGAGTGTGTGTGTGGTCTCTTGTGTGTCGATTTGTGCGGAGTATATCCGCGTGTGTGGTTGGGAGTTTACTCCCGTGTGGTTGTGTAGGCATTGCCCTACGTGTGTGTGGACGGAGTTGTGTCTCCATGTGAGGTATCTTGTTCGGGGTGTGTTTCCCAACGTTGTGTGTGTGTGTGTGTGTGCTGCTGTGGCAGTAGTTTGAGGCAAGGCCTCGTGTGTGGTTTGCTGCGAAAGCAGCGTGTGTGTGTTGGGGTTCGTCCCCGTGTTGCTACTTTTGTAGCGTGTAGTGAAGCCTCACCGGTTTGGTGAGGGGTGGACGTAGGGAGCCCGTCGTGGTCCCGAACCACCTTAAAAATCCTCGTGTCTTGTGGTTTGATTTGTGTGATTGTGAGTTCTCGACTTTCTGGTTATGTAATCGTGTGAGCTCGGTGAGATTGAGTGAATTAAGTTTAAACTTGATTAGATTAATTTCCTCAATCTTATCAATCTTGTAAATTCCGCTGTGTGGTAGTTTGTGTGTTTAATTGGACATAGTTTTTAGCAGTAGGATTTATTCACCCCCCCCCTCTAGATCCGTGTTCCTGCACTACGGGACCCAACAATTGGTATCAGAGCGAGGCTCTGTTGTCCCTAGATCTTGCGATCTACAGAGTGATCCCAGTGCATTCCACAATCATGAATTTTTCTACTGAACATATATCAATGAACTGTTTGCCAATCTTCACTGGTTTGAATTTTAATTCTTGGCTAGGTAAACTGTGTGTGGTGATCAATTCAATTAATCCTTGTCTCTGGAAATTGATTTATCATGGTCCACACATATTACCTCTAGATGAGACCAAGTGGTCTAATCAGGATAAAATGATGCATCATGATAATGTTACTGCTTTGAGTTTATTGAAAGCTTCTGTAAGTAGTAACAAGTATCCATTTGCATCTTCTTGTAGGACGGCGAAGGAGCTAATGGACCGGCTGATAAAGCTCAAGAGAAGGAAAGGTAAAAATGTCTCATGGCCGATGATGCTGATCAACAAAGTGACAAAAATACAGAAGAGGTAAATTCTGATTCTGAAGAATTTACTCTTGACGATCTTGTTGAAGCTTATGATGAGTTGCAAAATAATATAAGAAAGTCAAGTCAGAAAATAGGAAATTGAAAAAGAAATCTGAAAACTTGGTCCATGAAAATGGTTCTTGTCATAAATGTTCTGAACTTGTTAACTTCAATGAACTTTTAGAGCATGATGTTGAATGTCACAAAGAAACTATTGCTTGTTTGAGAAATGAGAATGTTGCACTCAAGAATAAAATCGATCAATTGGAGAAAATTGAAAAAGATCTAAGAAACAAAATGGAATCAAACTCAATTGATCAAGATATTTGCAATGAATTGATTATGAATGATAAACTTGCAAATGAAAATGAAGAACTTAAAAAGGAAAATAGTGCTATATTGATTCAGACATCTCTGGTTGAAGGCAGCATGCAGTTTCTTGAAAAAGAACATGTTTTGTTAAAATCTGAAAATGAAAACCTGAAACATCTAAACACAACCATGTCTAAAAAATTACTTGCTTTTGAAAAAGGGAAAAGTTTGGTTGTTGATGATTCTGAAAAGATGCATGTGCTAGAACAAATGATGGAGAGCTACAAAACCATCAATGCCCAATTGAATGAAAAAATCATTTCCTATGACAATGAGATCATTTCCTATGAATTGTATATTTCATCTCTTGAAAAAGAAATTCTTGATCTGAATACTTCTTTGTGTAAGTTTGTGAATGGGAAAGAAAATCTGAACAAGATATTGGGGACTAAGGTGAATTTTCAAAAAGAGGGGCTGGGCTATAATCCTGTGAACAAAATGAACTTTGAAAATAAAGTCTACACATCATTTGTCCATAGTTCTAATATAGCCAGCACATCAAATGGGTCTCCAAATCAATCTGTTCCTCAAACAACAAAGCAATCAAATGAAAGTCTGAAAAAGAAACAAAACTTACATCAAAAGGCTAAAAATGTTGTTGGTGTCACGATGAATGTCATGAAAAATCATGTTGCACACACACATACATCCATAAAGAAAATATCATGTTTTTATTGTGGTGAACTTGGTCATATGATGCATGATTGCTTTTTGATGAAATCTGAAGATCTAGAAGCATGCAAGAAAATGAATGGCTTCACAAAGTCAAGAAAGTTTTTGAACGCAAAAAGAACTCTTGATAACTCTTATGCACATGTAAGAAGAACATTTGAAAGATTTGATCAATTGAACTGTCTTCATTGTGGAAGGTTCGGTCACAGGATGAACAATTACTTTAGTTTGAAAAATGAGAACATCTCTACAAACCAACAAAAATTCCATGCTCATTCTTACAAGAAAAATCTGAAGTCTTTTGGTTGTTGTCATTATTGTGGTAAGTTTGGACATACCATGCATAATTACTCTTTGATGCACTTTGATGATATGCATGTCCAAAAACTGTGGAAGGCACCCACTAGAGGTGCAACTAACCATCCGGGACCCAAGAAGGTTTGGGTACCCGAAACAACCAAATGAGAACTTTGTTGCAGGATTGCCATGTGGCCAAGAGGAAGACTTTAAGTCGACTTGTCCAGTTCTGGGGTGATGCCTTGGTTAACATAGGCTTGTCCTTGATTTCACACTGATTTGTAAGTTGGTTGTTCATGTTTGTGCACATCGATTGTGTGGATTCTAAGTTCATGTTGTTGGAATTTAAGTCTCTAATATGCAGGTTTGAAGAGGTTGTCTTGTGTGTTTTATGTGCATCAACCTTGTCTACACATGTGCTTAGACTTGACTCTTTACACTATTAGGCTACACTTGAAATTTCTGAACTGAACTTTGAACTTATGTCAGCTTGAGTGAACAACTTGTATTGAACTGAGATTGATATGAAATTGAGTTTCTGATATTGTAGGATGAGAGAGAGAGAGTCATATGTGATGAAAAGCCTTGAAGTTAGTTTCTTCATATGCATTGGCTAAATATTGATATGAATTGAGCTCTTTACAGTGCAGGTTTGATAATGACCATCAACCCCTAAAATCATGGTAAGAATTCAAATGTTTGAATGTATCACCATGTGCCTAGATGGAGTTTAATTCATGTTTGACTTTTCTGGGCTCAGTTTAACTGTCTTAGGCAGTTTTGCTTGTTCCTAAGTTGGTGTCGAAAGGCCCATCTTGAGGACCGATTGGTTTGAACTTTTACCCCATTACCCTTAGAGTTTCTCTTCTTATCCTAAGGAGTTTTGGAAGGGTTTTGACATGGGGTTCTTCGTCTTTTTGATATCCTTACATGCTGCTATCTATAAGATGTGAATTTGGGATCTCAATGGAACTCCTTTGGCTAATATCGTTATATTTCTTGCAGGAGAGAAAGAAAGGAGCTCAAGAGGACTTAAATGTAAGATTAGATCTGCTTCCATTTCTTCTGGCTGATATCATTCTAATTCTTGCAGGAGAGAGAAAGGAGCTTGTTGATGTAGATGACAACAAGCGAAATAAAGCAAATAATCTGAAAATGTCAATATAGGTAACTCAAGACAAAGGTGAGAAAATAAAGTGTTTGTTTGAAGCTCCTTGGTCTTGATGTTAATGCCATAACTTGACAGATAGTGATTGTGAAGGTTTGAATACCCCTTGGTTGTTCTTGACAATGTGGAAAATGAATGTTTGGCTGAATGGTATTGAAACATCTGAGCAGTATATATGAGAGTGTAGCCATTGAATGTCTTTTGCTAAACCCCCGATGTCATATGAGAATGCATTATATTTTTCTGATCATCATTTCAATGATTACATGGTAAATAAATTGGTGACATGTGGAAGGGCAGGTCAAGCCTGTCTGAAAGCTATCACCATGCGTGAGAACATTCCTCCGCCCGGTACCATGAATCATCTATGCACATGGCATCCAACTTAAATGAATTTTCTGAAATCATGCATTGATTATGGGGGAGTTTTGCATGCTGAAAATTTTGAAGATGATGTTTTCCATTATCTCAGCATGATGATATTGTGTTTATGGCTGAACATCTTGAGGACTGAAGTTGATCAATGTTCCATGATCTTTACCAATGTGCCACTCATCCTTCTGGATAAAAGCAAATATTTTCAAGGAAAAGTACTCATGTGATGATTTTGATGCTTTGAATGAATTTCTGAATTCTCTTTTCAGAATAAAATTATCTCCTCACATGTTAACATTTGGTAATGCATGTCCTGTATCAGTTGCATTAGGTGCATATGGAGTGTCATGTGAAATTTGGAATCGTGCATCACATTGCATTTTTGCATATCATTCTCTGCATATCATTCACATATATTTTTGAGATATGAAACTCATCGTGTGTCGTGTTACATAGTTGGCATTCCTAGCATGCATATAGTGCCTATCTTTTCATTTTGCATTGCATATGCATATCTCCATTGTATGCTTGCATGTTATTATATGCTATTCAACCCCTTCCTTGAAACTTCTAAGACCGTTTACTCCATTGTTAAATAATGTTGCATCTGAGTCTTAACAAGTGTGCTTCATGTCAAACTCTAAGGGGGAGCATTTCAAGCTTATTGCATTTACATAGGGGGAGCTACACTATCCCGTTCTAAGTTAAATTTTCTCTATACATGTTAAATCAAATTCGTACACTTCATGCACTTTAATGTGAAATTGAGTGTTGTTCATAAGGATATAGGAATTTCATTTCAACACTCTAAAGTAATTCAACTTGCTGCATGGATGATAAGAGACAGTTGAGGAAAAAGCTGCCTGCCTCCACATACAAAAAATGATTGATATGAAAGGCAGAGCAATGCTAAGTCTCACTGAGTAAACTGGGCACATGTCACCTGAGACGTGATGTAGTTCATTTCTGAAAAGTGTTGACTACAGTATCTCTGTTCAAATGAGGTGACAAGGTTCAGTATTCTGAGTAACCGGAGATTCTGGCATGAGCTCCATGTGTCTCCTCGCGTAAAAAGGAATTATTTTGAACCTGATCCTTCTTAGAAAAATTCAGATTGTCAGTATGAAAATTTCTGATGATATATTTGATTGAGGTAGAGCGAAGCCTCCAATACGCTGTTCTCTACTTTGAAATGTAGTTTGTGCAGTTACTATTGTGTTTACTTGAAAATCTGGTTATCCATATGGCTAAACTTCATTCTCATGTTACTCACTTGCACATGGTAATTTGATTTGATATGTATTCTGAAAATTTGATTAATTGCAATGACCTGCTGTACGTCTTCTCCTATTTATCTGCATAATCCTCTAGGTGTAATCAAGAGCATTCTGAACTTAATGACTCACTTGCACTTTTCCTACACATATCCCCTCACTGTATATCAATTGGTATCACTTCTTGTGAAGGAGTTATGTTGCATGTATCTATAGATATCTGCTTGATTACATTGTATGCATTTCATGTCTCATCATTTTCATACATCATGTTTCATACATTTCACAAGAAAACTAAAAATCAAAAATTTGAAAATCAAAAATAGTCATCTAATGTGTCAATGTTAATGGGGGAGCTTTGCATGTGATTTTATCTGCTTAACTCATCAGGTCTTGCATGAGTCAATACCTTTCTATTGGTATTTAAGTGCTTATTTGCTGGCTCATCATTGTTCATGCCATACGCCATTTCCAATTGCTGCAACTCATGTGAATTTGCATATCATTTTGCCATCTTGCATGACCATATTGTCCACATTTGCATTTCCACTTTCGACAGTTGGTATTAGACAATTGATATAAGAGTTTCATTTCAACAATTGGTATCCAAACGTTCTGCAATTCGTTCATGCATTATTGTCCACATTGGTTCTCTTCATAATCCGGTTGTCCATGGGTTCTTGCCCTTCTGGATTTCCCATCATGCTCCCCATTTCTGATTATGTCAAAGGGGGAGAGAGCATTATAGCATAATATTTTGTCATCATCAAAATGGGGGAGATTGTTGTGTATGTGATTTTGATGATTACAAAATACCTTTGTTGCTTAGCCTTGTGCGTGAATGCTCTTCACTTGAACTGGTTGTGAAAATGATCATAAACTCTTTCTTTTAACTTATCATCATGTGGATGAATTGTAATTCTACAAGGCTTATCATCATGTGGATGCATACGTGCTTTGAAGTTAGCACAAACATTGCATATACACTGTCTCTAAACTTGGTGAGATTGCTTTGTATTTAATGAGAAGCCTCTGTGAAAAACATACTTGGATAAATGTCATTTTGAGCATCATGTCATATTGAGCCTCTCACATTGAGCATCATGTCATATTGAGCCACATATCATGAATGTGTACTTTGGTAATGCTAAATGAATGGAGGGAATGATATGTGGTTTGATGAGCTTGTGGATTGCTCACATGGAATGTGACTCAACAATGTTATGCGTACCTTGATTCCAAATTTGTTAATCATGCAATGGTAATTCAATATTGGAACTCCATGATTCTTACATGAACGATTCAACAAAAGAACAAGCATTTAAGGATAATGTGAAACTCAGGTAAAACAATGTTGTAAGTTCCATCTTTCACTCTTGGAATAGGTTCAACGAAGCAATTTATTATGAACATGGTCATAGTGTTAATGCTTGATGTAAAGATCTTAATTGTCAACTAACACCTTGCTTTATCATGTTTTTCAGGATGAAAAATCATTGTTGATCTTCATGGGATTATGGTAACATTTAATCAATTGGTTCCCTTTGGTTTGATGGAGGTTTTAGTTATTTTTCAAACTCAAACTGTCTTATAGTCCTCACCATTTTCAATCCAACCGTTGGATCTCCCTCTAAAAATTATATGTTGTAGCTCTGGGAGTCCTCTTTCCAACGCCTCCAGTCTTGCTTCAATCGGAGTTCGGAGCTAGGAGAATTAATTCCTGTCGCCAAAGCGCGCAGAGCTATTTTTTTCTTTTTTGTGAAACCTGCTGAAAGGGGTCGACCCGTGGGTCGACCCATGTGACCCAGAACCAAATTTTTGGTTCTGTTTGGCTTCTGTGTGCCCGAGGGTCGACCCTGGGGTCGACCCCTTCCGGTTGAACGTCCAGCCACCATGTTTGACCGCCGTTTTCTTGCCCCAAAAGTCCTACCAATCACATCCTAATGCCCTATATCACTCCCTAATTTGTGGATCTGGTCTCCAAGCTGTCCCTTGACCGTTCTAAGCTTATAAAACATCCTATTGGAGTGAAAACCCTAAGGAGAGGGCTGAAAACTATTCTTTGGTGTGCAGGTTCGGAGTTGAAGCTTTCAAGCCCTCTTCCACCTTGCTCTGAAGCTGAAATCGAAAGGAAGAAGCTTGAATCAAGGCCCAAGATCATATACAACTGAAAGGGGCATCCGAAATCAAGATCCAACCTCTGTTTGTGTTGCATTTCTTCACAATTGCTTCAAGAACGTTCTTCATCCTGTAGAAGCATTTCATGAGGGAGTAATCTTGATCTTTCACTTCTATATCTTTTGTTTGAGATTGTTCAAGGTTTTGAATGGGCATCTAAGAAGTGTAATAATCATTTACATGTTCTTTGTTCACTCTCTCTTGCTTATATATATGAGCTATAATCTTTGTGATACAACATCTCTAATGCTCATATATTCTTTTGTATAGGTGAAGAAGAGGGGAATCTCTAAACCATTCATGTCTATATTCTTGTTTGAGATTAGCTTAAACATCGAACTCATTATGTCTATCTACTCTTTCAGGTGAAGAGAGGAGATTGGAATAAGAAAAAGAGAAGCGGCTAGAGGAGAGGAAGAAGATGATGTCAAGATTATGAACATCCGTCAACGAGCAAGGAGAATCAGATTTTGATGAAGAAGGGGGAGCCTTATACTTGATGCATTCTTCTATTTTACATATATAGAATTTGTGTGGAAGGTCATAGCATATATTTGTTATTGTTACATATACATTTGACAGAATATTTCGTGTGGGTGTTCGGAGAAAGGGGTCTCCGAGTGTGTGTGTGGTCTCTTGTGTGTCGATTTGTGCGGAGTATATCCGCGTGTGTGGTTGGGAGTTTACTCCCGTGTGGTTGTGTAGGCATTGCCCTACGTGTGTGTGGATGGAGTTGTGTCTCCATGTGAGGTATCTTATTCGGGGTGTGTTTCCCAACGTTGTGTGTGTGTGTGTGTGTGTGTGCTGCTGTGGCAGTAGTTTGAGGCAAGGCCTCGTGTGTGGTTTGCTGCGAAAGCAGCGTGTGTGTGTTGGGGTTCGTCCCCGTGTTGCTACTTTTGTAGCGTGTAGTGAAGCCTCACCGGTTTGGTGAGGGGTGGACGTAGGGAGCCCGTCGTGGTCCCGAACCACCTTAAAAATCCTCGTGTCTTGTGGTTTGATTTGTGTGATTGTAAGTTCTCGACTTTCTGGTTATGTAATCGTGTGAGCTCGGTGAGATTGAGTGAATTAAGTTTAAACTTGTTTAGATTAATTTCCTCAATCTTATCAATCTTGTAAATTCCACTGTGTTGTAGTTTGTGTGTTTAATTGGACATAGTTTTTAGCAGTAGGATCTATTCACCCCCCCTCTAGATTCGTGTTCCTGCACTATGGGACCCAACAGCTACAGTTATGATATTATTGTTAAGTTGTTATTTCCTTAGTTGTATTAAAGTTGGTTTAAGGATATTGTACTAGATTTGAAATGTTTCATGACCAATAAAGTTATCTCTTTTCATAGCACTTGTGTTAATGCTTAGATTAGCTTATCATTATCTCTAGCTATTTCTGACTATACGTTCCGATATTCCGCGTCGGAGCGTGACATCAACAAATCTGGATAAAGAATTCTTTAAGTCCTTAATCTCATTTTCCAGGGATGCAATATGTAATTCATAACCTATAATTTCTTGTTTACTGTAATTCATACGCTCTTTTAGCACTTTGTTTACCATTTAATAGTTCTCAACTTCTTATTCAAGATTGTGTGATTTTTTAGATTCTTTTATGCAGACTGACTTTCCTTTTTCTATAGTTAAGTGTTTTTCAGACATAGCAGAGTTGAGATGTTTGAGTATCTCATTTTTAAATTTTAATTGTTCAATCTGTTCACTTTTGTTATCAGATTTGGAGTTCAACTCTTCACTCAGCCTTTCCTCTCTTTGTTCAGTTTCTAATTTTTCATCTAACAAATTTTTGTTCTCTTCCCCCAAGGATGCAATTAAGTTTTGATGCCATACTAAATCACTGTGAAGACTTTCATTCATTTCCTTTAGAAATTCACATTTATTACAAACTGATTTACCGAAACACTTTGATTCAGCTTGGAATTTTTGTCTTTTAGTATCATCAAGACTTTTCTGAAGTTCTGCATTTACATCTTTAACAGCTTGAAGTTTTTCATGAATCAAGTCATTTTCCTTCACATAATTCTCAAGTTTATTTTCTGCCTGTTCAATTTGATTTTTGAGATCATTATTTTCAGATTTCAATTGTTCTAGCTCTGAATTAACACATTCAAGATCTTTCAAAAATTCTTCTTTCTGAACAAGATTATTGACATGAACCTGATCATCATTAGTCGAGCTAAGTTTTTCTTTAAGTTCAACAACTTCACATGCAAGTTCTTGATTTTCCCTTGTAAATAAACTAATTTGTTTCTTAAGCATTTGGACATCAGACAAGCATGTATCATAGGACTGTTTCAGTTTTGAGCAATTTTTACATGAGGACTCAGAACAATTCAGATTAATTTTCTTTTTCAACTTTTTATATTGTTTTCTCAACATCTCATGTTACTCTAATAGCCTACCATATGCATCCTGCCAATCATCTAACGTATAATTCTCTAAGGGGTTTACCTGATCATCTTCCTCTTCTTCATTTTGGCTGCTATCTTGATCACTACCATTTGCCATCATGCATCTGTCATCATTTCCATGGCTGGCAGTCTTCAGCTTGTCCAGTATCTCCTTAGCTGACCTGCAATTATAAAAGCAAGAGTGGAGTGCCTTGTCAGTCGCTACCTTCATCAATTCCAAGGCTCTTTTATTTTCATCCCACATCAGTCTATGTCTGACAGTCCATTTAGACTTGTTCTTTGGTAGACTATGTGGACCATGTGAAATTATTTTCCACAGATCTGGATCGACAATCTTAATATACATATGCAAGTTTTTAAACCACATATTAAAATCCGTACCGTCAAAAACTGGTGGATGACCCATGGAAGAAAATCAACAAGCAATTTCAAAACAGTATGCAGACGACAGAGATGCACCAAAAGCTAGCAGGATCCTCTATAGATCGTTGGATCTGGAACTTCAGAGACCCGCACTGATACCAATTGTTGGTGTGCTAGGCACGGATTCAGAGGGGGGGTGAATGAATCCCCTCTAAATATTTTCTTCGATTCAAATCTATAGCGGAATAAAACTATTGCCTATACTCAATGAAGTCTAATGAGACAACCGAGTTTACTTACTCCGAAAACTGAAAATGCTGGAAGAGATAACCCAAGTAATTTCACAGACCCCACTCACAAGTTCCCTCAAGGACCTTTTTCCACGAGAAACTCAAAGAAGTAGGAGCTTCAACTAAACCATTCAGTCAAACACTTAGCAGCAAAATCAAACTCAAACTGAAATCACATAGAAAGGCTTATGATATTAAACGCTCAAACAACCTGTGAAGAGGGCAGAAGATAGGGAAATGCACACCATAAACCAACCACTGCATGCAAGAATTTTTAGGTGGTTCGGTCCTCCAGACCTACATCCACCCCTCACCCCAAATCGGAGTGAGGCTTCCTTTGCAAAAGCAAGAACACGCAGACTCAATCTGCAAACATACGCTGCCTAATAGCTTGAGCCATAGGAACACACTCCTCTCTTCCTCCACTTAGGAGGGCAACCGCTAGCGACACCCAGTCACTAGCAACCAGAGACCGAAGTTTCTCTTCCTCCAAATCGGAGGGAACCCACAAGTGACAACCTGTCACTTGCAACCGGAGACACCAAGTCTCCCTTGCTCTGAAACCCAAAGGGAAAGCACAAGTGACACCAAGTCACTTGCAACTGGAGATACCAAGTCTCCCTTCTCCTGAGTCCACAGGAGGAACCCCTACCTCAAACCAGAGGATCGGAAAAACACACTAAGCAGACGAAAAGAACAAACGAAAAATAAAAAAGTAAAAACAACAGTAGCTCCGAAGAGCGATTCCAAAACAAGTCTTCAAGGGAAACTCTCTCTTTTTCTTCCTTAGTATTCTCTTCACTTTCTCACGATCTCACAATCTCTGCACTTCTCCGTCTATCACTCTTTCCTTTCTCTCTTCTTCTGCTCCCCAGACTCTGATTTTTCTCTCTTTCTTTTTCCCTTCAGCTCTGCTCTTCTTCTACTCTTCATCTCTCCTCAGATCCTTCTCTCCTCTGTCGTTCTCCTCTTCTTTGATCGCAGAGAAGGCCTTCTTATATGGCTTCAGATCTGGGACCCATGAGCTCACTCATTGGGCGCGTGGAGGGAACACTCCCGCCAAGATAATTCTGGAATGCCTTAGCCACGTGTTAGCATCTCGGCGTTGTGGCTAATCACGTGGTAGATTCTTCCATTCGGTTCCTTGCCTCGGATCATGAACCCTTTGACCTGGTACTTTGACTTCCATGTGAAGTATGTTCATAGATTGTAGGTTTGCCCAGCACATGCTCGACCAAGTCACTGGCCTGGGAAACAGCTTGAAGTGTTAGCTGATCATGCTGGCACAGACTTCATAAAGTAATATACGAATATGCATAGACCTTAGGTAGCATATAACAAAACGTGCATAGTCATATAGCAAGACATGCACAGACATCAGGTAACGTGCAGTAAAGTATGCATAGACCATGAATGTGCAACAGTAAGAAGTGTGCACTGTCCTTGTATCACACAAGTAAAGAATATGCAAGAATCTTGATAACATAAAGAAAACATGCATGGACTCTAAATGAAATGCACTGACTTTAGACAACGTAACACAGGGTGTGCACTGACATGAGTAACATAAGTAAAGACTTGCACCGACCGTGAATTATACACAAGCTGTAATTGCATCGACCTTGTGTATGATCAGCCAAAGGTATGCACCAACTTGGTACGTACAAAACATAACCTGCACTGACTTTATGTGTGCAGCCAAGGTATGCACCGACTTGCATGCTTCGAGACTTGTGTGTATATGTAACATGCAGACATGAAACTTGCACCGAGTTGTGCTCGCAGCAAAAACTGCACCGACTCAAGCTCACACCAAATATGCTAACAAAGCTAATACCAACACTGTACCGACCTTCTATGAACTAAGTATGCACGGACCAAACATTGCACCGACCAGAGCTATAGGAAATAGCACGGACTTTGTATATACAAGGCGGAAGCTGCACTGACTTCTGTAAGCAGAATGTGGGATATGCACTGACCTAGTGTTTGACGAAATGTCATACACATAGAACTGACATGCACACATCTGCACGGACCTTGTGTAGAAGATGCACTGAGGCAAAAGGTTGCACAGATTCTAAGCCACATAAGACGCAAAGTGAGATGCAGGATGTGCACCGAGTCTAAGACGGATACAGAATGTGCACCGACTTGAACAATGAAGTGCACGGACCTTGAATGACCAAAAACAGGCATATGCACACACCTGAATAGTGTATGCACAGACCTTGACTCATGCTAGCAGGAAACATGCATTGACCTTAGTGTGTGCATATGACTTAAGAACCTGAGAGAACTGTGTGTACACAACCTGTTCGATGATATGTTTATGCATACAATTTAATATGCCATTGTTCTGAAATGTGCATGAACCTCATATGCAGTCAATCAAGGATATGCATTGACCTTAACAATGAACAAACTAAGACATGCACAGACCTCATGTGCAAACATGGACTGACTTACAACAGCCCCTAAGACCAGACGCTCATTTAATCTATCATGCAAACACAGTGTGACTTATAGTGTTTGCTATCATCAAAACCACAGGGGCACATAATTTTGGGAGCTCACTGGTTATCTAGACATGGCGCTAGTGTTAGCTGCAAGTTGGCTATGGTGACCTTTAGTGGGTACCCCAAACTCTTATTTTCTGGCGTCAGGCATTCTAGATACCTAGCCCTTATTTCGGCCCTTAAAGCTGATAAGTTATTGAAGATAGGTTGTACGACATTCTGAGCTCCTATTACTGTGGCCGAGCATAAGGAACCTAATCTGGAGGACATTCCTATTGTTCGAGATTATTCTGATATATTTTCAAATGAGTTGCCAAGTATTCCTCTCGAGAGAGAAGTTGTCTTCTCTATTGACTTGATTCTGGGAGCTGCACCTGTTTCTAAGGCTCCCTATCGGATGTCCCCTATCGAAATGAAAGAGTTGAATGAACAACTGATGGAGTTATTGGATAAAGGATTTATACGAGCAAGTACTTCACCTTGGGGAGCTCCTGTTCTATTTGTCAAAAAGAAGGACGGATCAATGAGATTGTCACGCCCTGAGCGTGGAAGGAACCCGGGAGAACGTGACGAGTTTATATCAATCATGTCAATCAGAGCAAGTAGAATTTCTACATCACAACAGAGTGCGCAATAAGATGAGAATTTTAAAACTTAACCATATCTTGATACCATTGATAACAACTAAATCCATTAAACAAAGTCACATACTCCAAGACTTAACATCACTAATCAGGCCCACAAGCCTTTGAATGTTACAAATTTTGAAATAACAAAAGTTCTGACGACAAGACTCCATGAACTAAAGACGACTTGACACGATAAGGTGTAGTAGCATGACGCTTGCAGATTCTATGCTCATCACTCTTGCTCTTGCCCATCCGAGTCCGAGTCAGGGTCCGTATTACCTAAAAAGTTTGGAGAAAGGAACTTGGTGAGCGAACGCTCAGTAGGAATTATATCTCAACAACTAGCAATTGGTTTAAGTAATTACTTCTTCCAAATGAAAATGCAAGTCTAGCATGTAAAACATGTAAAATAGGACGATACGGAATTGAACATGATAACGAGAGGAAATAACATGTGTTGTTGATCCAAGATAAGGAATTTCAAGTATTCAAGATTTCAAGTATTTGAACAAGTACCGAGTATATCAATAAAGTTTTTCATGTCATGAGATAATGGCTATTAACAAGCAAGTACTTTGCCCATTCCGGGCCACGCAAGTCATGTCAAGTCAATCAAGTCAAGCACGCGAGAGAGAGATAGTGGAGTGTCGTAGATTCAAACAAGTACTTCGGTGCAATGCCACACCGTGATCAATATAACTCCCATGGGCACAAGTACTTTCGGGTGCTCCTCCCAGGACCAGATCGGGCCCTATATTCGCGGACATTATTACATGTAATATCTAGACAACCACTTTAGTGATAGCCATGGATTTCCAAGAACAAACTCATGTAGGATATCGAGGTAGATTCGTGGATAGGTTCCACGGAATTCAAGGAAAAACATTAGATGGATAATGATAAAACCAACGAGAACCATGACTTGTCGATAACCTGGGTAGAGTCGGTACCTTAACTAGGTAGCCGTGATAACTCGAGTGGATGACTAACCCGTCACCAATCAAGGGACATGAATCAAGCTGAGAGATTGACCCCATCTATAAGGGACTCAATCCAAGACATCGCCTAGTGGGATATCATCATTCCACTGGCTAGGATTCTTCTCTCACAGACCAAGATGGCACCATGTGAGGGCCAGTTTACCACAAGACGTGGCAATCAAAAGGTACAAGGTGTTTAAGGTACAACCAGCTCAGTCGGCCTTGAGGGAATCCAAGGTTACGAGGAGACTTACGGAGGTCCCAATGACTAACTTGCCAGTCCGAAGGAACGGAATGTCCAACGGAGGGCTCGTATGTCACCAAGAGTTGAGGTGTATACGTGAACCAATCATGAAACAGGGACTCCATCTACGGACGTGAGATGAGAGTGCCAAAAGACCCGCGGTACGGGTCAAAATTAGAAGAAAACGGTGAGAACATGAATGCGTTAATCATAGAATTCATGTCTATCCAATTCTATAATTAAATATAATTAAGTAAACTTGTATTATTTGACGCCCGTGGGTGGCGTCATTTATTAATTAGTGTTCCCTTGGGGAACATTAATTTTTATGATATTTAACTTAATTTATTTAACAAGAATTCACATTTATATCTATTTAATTGAATAAATTCAAAAACATACATTAAAAGGCACATTGATTTATTTAAAATAATTTAAAAAAAAAGAATATATGATAATTAGGAGAAAAATACAAGGATTCCAAACATATATTTTTCATATTTTTTGGTTATATATTTTAATAATAATTTATTTTCAAAGATATGCATACATGATATATATATATATATATATATATATATATATATATATATATACTTATTTATAGTAATCTGACGCCTAGGAATAGTAGCATCAAATTTTTAAGTAACGACCATTTTTGGGTCGTTATTAAAAAAAAATCCATTTTTCAAGCCTCCCGTTTCTATACTTAACGATGTCGGAATCTAGCTTATAATATACCGAAATGACCGGCTCGAAAAACTCTACCTAACTATACGTTCAAAAAAAAATTTGGTTGAGAGACGGGGGATCTTGCGATAGGGGGCACGAAAAATGGTGTAATCACTTTCACTTCTTCGGTCTCCACTTCAATAGTACGCCCATAACTTTTGATGGCCAACGGATACTTCTATACCTGTGAACAACTATTAATGCTAAAACTCACAACTGACATGTGTTCAATTGACGACTGTCGTTGATCAATCTTTTAGAATTTTATTAAATGACGACATGGTGGTTGTCACCTTCTATTCTTATAACACCCTAAACAGTGGCGTCACTTTCATAAGACACGACATACATTAAGTCGTCATTTTCAAATGGAATTTGACGACTATTTTGATGGGCATCAAAATGAATTAGCGCCTTAAAAAGGGTCGCTATTTACTGTAAAATTTCAATTCTCGACAGAACACATCGATAACCATATGCATGATATATAAGATGATTTTATCTATCATGTTGGCCTTAAATCATGCTTTAACCTTGTTTGGGCTACGAGACTTGAGATAACCTACAATACAATCATGATTTATCTTTGTTTGGGCTACGAAACTTGAGAGAACCTACCTATTTGAAGATTTAAACGAAGAACCGATGCTCTGTTTTGAACAGAGTGTGGTGGTTGCTTGCTGGATGAAGTAGAGGAAGAAGCTGCTGATGATGAATGCCCTGGGCCTCGTGCAGGTTCTCAGCAAGATGCAGGAGGAAGAAGATTAACCTTCTTCACGTAGCAGTCAAGCCGTAAGAGGGAGAGGAGGATGAAGAGACTCCTCCTACGACGGCTTCACTGGTCACACTGCATAAAGGAATGAAGTATGAAAAGAATGGCTATAATGAGAAAGAACCAACAGCACAGGGAGAAGAAGAACCGTCTTCTCGTTCGGCACAGCAGCAGGATGGAGAGGACCTCGAACGCAAACGCATCAAACGAGTTACGTTCGATGGGGAGATGCTTTATAGGGAGGTAATGGTTTTGGAAGTTTTCGAATGCTCTGTTAGGGAAGGGGTTTGATCAACATTTGGCAGGGCCTAGACCTACCGTGCATGGTCCTCTTCTTTCCTTGATAGCAGCCGCATGCTTCTACTTTCATAGGGAAAAACCCTAACACAAGCCATGCATCGAATGAGTATGCGTTAATGGGTTGCGTGGTTTCCTTATTTAACTCTCAGGGAAAATGACGTCTGAGACAAGGGCGTTTTTGCATTAAGTAGCGCCTTGATCAGTGGGCATGTTTTCATTAAATAACGCCTTAGCAAAGGTCATCTTTTACTTTTCTATATTTTGGCGCTTTATTTCTAATTTTCTTGGTAAGAATTAGCGCCCATGATAAGGGCGTTATTACTATAATTAGTGTCTTAATGAAGGGCGTTATTTCATTTTGGCCCAATTATTCCCTGAGGTGTAAGGTGCATTTATGTATTTCTCTTGGCTGGTTTTAAAGTTCATTAAGTACCTCTAAACATATATATATAACTTAATTATTTTTATTCATTTAGAATATTTTATTCCTTATTAATTATCCGGCGTCTTACACCCTCCCCCACTTAAAAGAATTTGGTCCCCAAATTCAATTACGTGAATGGAGACATGGAGGGTATAGAGTACTTACGGTTTAGGACAATTCCGGATATCTCCTTCGCATAGATTCCTCAGTTTCCCATGTAGTTTCTTGCTCCAAGCATTTGTTCCACTGCACTTTTACCATGGGAATGGTCTTGTTTCTTAAGACTCGGACCTCTCGATCAAGAATCTTCATTGATTTTTGTTCATAGGTGAGGTCCCTTTGAATCACTAAGTTACTATGATCGATGACGTGGAAAGGGTCGTGCACATATTTCTTCAGTATGGAAATGTGGAACACATTGTGCACTTCCGACAGTTGAGGAGGTAAAGCAAGACGATAGGCTACTTCGCTAACTCTTTCCAATATTTCGAATGGGCCAATGAATCTCGGTGTGAGCTTGCCTTTAACTCCGAACCTTCTTATTCCTCGACCGGGTGAGACCTTGAGGTAAACATGGTCTCCAACTTGGAACTCTAGTTCCCTTCTTCGATTATATGCATAAGATTTCTGCCTGGATTGTGCTACTTTGAGTCTTTCTCGGATAAGTTCAACCTTTTCCATTGTGTTTCATACCATATCTGGCCCTAGTAGTTGCTTCTCGCCAACCTCATCCCAGCATATAGGAGATCGGCAACTCCTGCCGTACAAGGCTTCAAATGGAGCCATCTGTATACTGGCTTGATAACTATTATTGTATGCAAACTCGGCTAGGGGTAAATGATCATGCCAACCTCCGCCAAAGTCAATAATGCAAGCTCGTAACATGTCTTCAACTATTTGGTTTGTTCTCTTGGTCTGACCATCGGTCTGGGGGTGGAAAGCAGTACTGAAATTGAGCTTTGTCCCCAAAGAGTGTTGTAGTCCCTTCCAAAAATGAGAAGTGAAGCGAGGGTCTCGGTCAGACACGATCGATGTTGGGACTCCGTGCAATCTCACGATTTCCTTAATATACAATGCGGCCAAAACATCAACCGACCATCGACTTTTAATTGGTAAGAAATGTGCCGACTTGGTCAGTCGGTCGATGATTACCCAAATACCATCATGTCCGCCTCTAGACTTAGACAATCCCATGATGAAATCCATACCAATTCCTTCCCATTTCCATTTGGGAATATCAAGGGGGTGTAACTTTCCGGCGGGTCTTTGGTGTTCCGCTTTCACTTGTTGGCACGTGAGACAGCGAGATACAAAGTCTGCTACTTCCCTCTTCATGTTCGACCACCAAAAAGTCCTTTTTAAGTCTTTGTACATCTTAGTTGCTCCAGGATGAATGGTATACCTAGAGCGGTGAGCTTCATCTAGAATTTTCCTTTTCAACTTAGGACAGTCCGGGACACATGTCCTTTCTTGAAACATTAGTCTTCCATCAACTGCCAGCTTGAATTCAGTTCTTTGATCTAGTTTCTCCCTGATTTCGATCATTCCAGGGTCTTCATCTTGTAACTTCTTGATTTCGGATAGCAAGTCTGGATGCACCCTCATGTGAGAGAGAGTAATACACCCGTCTTTTTGGTCCGTGCTTATATTTAATCTGGAGAATTCTTCTAATAGTTTCCATTCCCGTATCATACAGCTGGCTATAAGGGCTCTCGGCTTCCGACTCAAGGCATCAGCTACCGAATTCCCTTTACCGGGGTGATACTGAATAGTGAAATCAAAGTCTTTTAAATATTCCAGCCATCGACGTTGCCTCATATTAAGCTCCTTTTGAGAGAATAGATATTTGAGGCTCTTATGATCAGAGAATACTGTGAATTGTTCTCCGTAGAGATAGTGTCTCCAGTTCTTTAGTGCAAATACTATTGCGGCCAACTCCAAATCATGCACCGGGTAATTTTCTTCATGCTTCTTCAACTGCCTAGAAGAGTATGCAATAACTCTTCCCTGTTGCATTAATACACAACCGAGGCCAATACCGGAAGCATCGGTATATACCTCGTACTTCTCTTCTTCAATAGGAAGGGCCAAGACCGGAGCAGTGGTCAAACGGTCCTTCAATGTTTGGAAGCTTTGTTCACATTCCTCGGTCCACTCATACGGCACTTCCTTGCGGGTCAGCCTGGTTAGTGGTACTGCAATCTTCGAGAAGTTCTTAATAAAACGCCGGTAATAACCAGCAAGACCGAGAAAACTCCTAATTTCTGTTGCATTTGTCGGTTGTTCCCAGTTCCTTACTGCTTCGACCTTTGCGGGGTCCACTGAGATTCCACCCTTTGAAATTACGTGTCCTAAGAAGGACACTTCTTCAAGCCAAAACTCGCATTTGCTAAATTTGGCATATAATTGATTATACCTCAATATCTGCAATGCTATCCTCAAATGCACTTCATGCTCCTCTTCAGACTTTGAATATATCAGGATATCATCGATAAAAACCACAATAAATTTGTCCAGATGCGGTCTAAAGATGCTATTCATAAGCTGCATAAAAGCTGCAGGGGCATTTGTTAGTCCAAAAGGCATAATAGTAAATTCATAATGCCCATACCTTCTTCGGAATGCAGTTTTATGAATATCCTCGACCTTGATCCTTAATTGGTGATAACCCGATCGAAGATCAATTTTTGAGAAATACTTTGCTCCAGAAATCTGATCGAAGAGTTCATCGATCCTCGGCAGTGGGTATTTATTTTTGATAGTGAGGTGGTTCAGCTGCCGATAATCGATGCACAGCCTCATCGATCCATCATTCTTCTTGATGAACAGTACTGGTGCTCCCCATGGGGAAGTACTTGGTCTGATAAATCCTTTCTTCAATAGCTCCATAAGCTGCTCCTTCAAATCCTTCAATTCTGCAGGGGACATTCTGTAGGGTGCTTTGGAAACAGGTCCGGCACCCGGAACAAGGTCTATAGTGAATGAGACCTCTCTCTCTGGTGGCAAACCAGGCAAGTCTTCAGGGAAAACATCGGGAAACTCCCGAACCACTTGAATGTCTTCTAGCCTAGCTACCTTAGCCTCCGTGGCAGTTACAAATGCTAAGAATGCATCGCATCCTTTGTTGATAAGTTTGTGGGCTCGAAGAGCAGAGATGACTGGTGATCTCTTTCGGGGGGTAATGTAAGTTAACTCCGGGTAATCCACAAAAGTTACTTTTCCATTTTGGCAGTCTACAGTTGCCCGGTGGGTGGATAGCCAATCGGCCCCTAAAATTACATCATACTCCTTCAAGTCTAAGCATATTAAATCTGCAGGTAAGTTGTGGCTTTTAACTATAATCTTGCAGTTTGGGTAATGGAAAGTGACATCAGACTCATTCCCTAACGTGGTAGAAATCACCAAGTTTATCCATTCAGGTTCCATAGAGAATGAAGCAGCAAATTTTTTTGAAACAAAAGAATGTGTGGCACCAGTATCAAACAGTACTTGAGCAGATTTAGAGCAGACAGTCAAAATACCTTCCACCAACCCACCCTCGGTTGGTTCCGTCTCTTGGAGAGCTTGTAAACGTCCTTGTTTCTTTGCCGGACGCTTCTCTTCCTTTGTCTCCAGCTCACTTTGCTCGTTCATCATTGAACAGTCGGGAATACGGTGTTCTTTACTCCCACAACGAAGGCATGCTTCAAGCCTTCTCTAGCATTCCGCAGCCTGATGACCCGGCTTGTCGCAATATTTACATTTCTCCTTTGGCGATGCCGTGATGGAGAAAGGTTTGTTATTGCCCTTCTTGAATTTCTTCTCCTTGGAGGGTTCGCCTCCATTATTGGTCCGCTTTTTGAAAGACGGTTTAAAAGTGTTGGGGCTTGTGACATTTTCCCTTTTATCCTTACCACGGATTTTGTCAGACAATTCCGTGGCGTCTTCTAGCAGCTGGGTACGACGCACCATCTCTGAGTACACTTGAATATCGAAGGGAGCGAGCTGAGTGATATATTGGGGTCGTAACCCATTCAAGAACCGTCTTGCCTTCATCTTCTCAGTGCATACTAAGTGTGGTGCATATCTAGATAGCCTGGAGAACTGGGCTTCATAGTCGGCCACCGACAGGGATCGTTGCTTCAAGGCAGCAAATTCCGCGGCCTTTTTCTCCTGAACACCGTCGGAGAAATAATTTCTATTGAAGTGCTCGATAAATTTGGCCCATGTAACATGATTTTCAAGCAAGGTGGCCTCGACGGACTCCCACCAAGCACGAGCGTCCCGTTCCAGTTGGAACGTGGCCAAAAGCACCTTTTCACCATCTACGCATTGCATGACGCGGAAGATTCGCTCGATCTCCTTTATCCAATTTTCCGCATCCTCAGGGTTTGATGATCCTGAGAATCCCGGAGGGTTGAGATTTCTAAAGCTCCGATGGAGGTCGCCAGCTCCATGGTGTGCCCCACCTTGAGCCACTTGTTGTAAGGCCTGAGTCAAGCCCTGAACAGTTCGTTGCATCTCACTCCATTGTGCGCGTTCAGCAGCCATAGTCCTACAAGGAGTTAACCTTACTTAGTTTCATGTTGAAATTTCTAGTCGGATGCCCTACAAGGACTTATACTCACGGCACTACCCATCCTCACAATTTGGGGATAGACCTATCCTTGGACTTAGGTTTCCTAGGAATTTGAAATCCTAGGCTCTGATACCATAAAAACTGTCACACCCCGAGCGCGGAAGGAACCCGGGAGAACGTGACAAGTTTATATCAATCATGTCAATCAAAGCAAGTAGAATTTCTACATCACAACAGAGTGCACAATAAGATGAGAATTTCAAAACTGAACCATATCCTGATACCATTGATAACAACTAAATCCATTAAACAAAGTCACATACTCCAAGACTTAACATCACTAATCAGGCCCACAAGCCTTTGAATGTTACAAATTTTGAAATAACAAAAGTTCTGACGACAAGACTCCATGAACTAAAGATGACTTGACACGATAAGGTGTAGTAGCATGATGCTTGCAGATTCTATGCTCATCACTCTTGCTCCAGCCAATCCGAGTCTGAGTCAGGGTCCGTATTACCTGAAAAGTTTGGGGAGATGAACTTGGTGAGCGAACGCTCAGTAGGAATTATATCTCAACAACTAGCAATTGGTTTAAGTAATTACTTCTTCCAAATGAAAATGCAAGTCTAGCATGTAAAACATGTAAAATAGGACGATACGGAATTGAACATGATAACGAGAGGAAATAACATGTGCTGTTGATCCAAGATAAGGAATTTCAAGTATTCAAGATTTCAAGTATTTGAACAAGTACCGAGTATATCAATAAAGTTTTTCATGTCATGAGATAATGGCTATTAACAACAAGTACTTTGCCCATTCCGGGCCACACAAGTCATGTCAAGTCAATCAAGTCAAGCACGCAAGAGAGAGATAGTGGAGTGTCGTAGATTCAAGCAAGTACTTCGGTGCAATGCCACACCGTGATCAATATAACTCCCATGGGCACAAGTACTTTCGGGTGCTCCTCCCAGGACTAGATTGGGCCCTATATGCGCGGACATTGTTACATGTAATATCTAGACAACCACTTTAATGATAGCCATGGATTTCCAAGAACAAACTCATGTAGGATATCGAGGTAGATTCGTGGATAGGTTCCACGGAATTCAAGGAAGAACATTAGATGGATAATGATAAAACCAACGAGAACCATGACGTGTTGATAACCTGGGTAGAGTCGATACCTTAACTAGGTAGCCGTGATAACATGAGTGGATGACTAACCCGTCACCAATCAAGGGACATGAATCAAGCTGAGAGATTGACCCCATCTATAAGGGACTCAATCCAAGACATCGCCTAGTGGGATATCATCATTCCACTGGCTAGGATTCTTCTCTCACGGACCAAGATGGCACCATGTGAGGGCCGATTTACCACAAGACATGGCAATCAAAAGGTACAAGGTGTTTAAGGTACAACCAGCTCTGTCGGCCTTGAGGGAATCCAAGGCTACGAGGAGACTTACGGAGGTCCCAATGACTAACTTGCCAGTCCGAAGGAACGTAATGTCCAACGGAGGGCTCGTATGTCACCAAGAGTTGAGGTGTATACGTGAACCAATCATGAAACATGGACTCCATCTACGGACGTGAGATGAGAGTGCCAAAAGACCCGCGGTATGGGTCAAAATTAGAAGAAAATGGTGAGAACATGAATGTGTTAATCATAGAATTCATGTCTATCCAATTCTATAATTAATTATAATTAAATAAACTTGTATTATTTGACGCCCGTGGGTGGCGTTATTTATTAATTAGCGTTCCCTTGGGGAACATTAATTTTTATGATTTTTAACTTAATTTATTTAACAAGAATTCACATTTATATCTATTTAATTGAATAAATTCAAAAACATACATTAAAAGGCACATTGATTTATTTAAAATAATTTAAGGAAAAATAATACATGATAATTAGGAGAAAAATACAAGGATTCCAAACATATATTTTTCATAATTTTTGGTTATATATTTTAATAATAATAGATTTTAAAAGATATGCATACATGATATATATATATATATATATATATATATATATATATACTTATATATAGTAATCTGACGCCTAGGAATAGTAGCGTCAAATTTTTAAGTAACGACCGTTTTTGGGTCTTTATTCAAAAAAAATCTATTTTTCAAGCCTCCCGTTTCTATACTTAATGATGTCGGAATCTAGCTTATAATATACCGAAATGACCGGCTCGAAAAACTCTACCTAACTATACGTTCAAAAAAAAATTTGGCTGAGGGACGGGGGATCTTGCAATTGGGGGCACGAAAAATAGTGTAATCACTTTCACTTCCTCGGTCTCCACTTCAATAGTACGCCCATAAATTTTGATGGCCAACGGATACTTCTATACCTGTGAACAACTATTAATGCTAAAACTCATAATTAACATGTGTTCAATTGACGACTGTCGTTGATCAATCTTTTAGAATTTTATTAAATGACGACATGGTGGTTGTCACCTTCTATTCTTATAATGCCCTAAACAGTGGCGTCACTTTCATAAGACACGACATACATTAAGTCGTCATTTTCAAATGGAATTTGACGACTGTTTTGATGGGCGTCAAAATGAATTAGCACCTTAAAAAGGGTCGCTATTTACTGTAAAATTTCAATTCTCGACAGAACACATCGATAACCATATGCATGATATATAAGATGATTTTATCTATCATGTTGGCCTTAAATCATGCTTTAACCTTGTTTGGGCTACGAGACTTGAGATAACCTACAATACAATCATGATTTATCTTTGTTTGGGCTACGAAACTTGAGAGAACCTACCTGTTTGAAGATTTAAACAAAGAACCGATGCTCTGTTTTGAACAGAGTGTGGTGGTTGCTTGCAAGATGAAGTAGAGGAAGAAGTTGCTGATGATGAATGCCCTGGGCCTCGTGCAGGTTCTCAGCAGGATGCAGGAGGAAGAAGATTAACCTTCTTCACATAGCAGTCAAGCCGTAAGAGGGAGAGGAGGATGAAGAGACTCCTCCTACGACGGCTTCACTGGTCACACTACATAAAGGAATGAAGTATGAAAAGAATGGCTATAATGAGAAAGAAGCAACAGCACAGGGAGAAGAAGAACCGTCTTCTCGTTCGGCACAGCAGCAGGATGGAGAGGACCTCGAACGCAAACGCATCAAACGAGTTACGTTCGATGGGGAGATGCTTTATAGAGAGGTAATGGTTTTGCAAGTTTTCGAATGCTCTATTAGGGAAGGGGTTTGATCAACATTTGGCAGGGCCTAGACCTACCGTGCATGGTCCTCTTCTTTCCTTGATAGCAGCCGCATGCTTCTACTTTCATAGGAAAAAACCCTAACACAAGCCATGCATCAAATGAGTATGCGTTAATGGGTTGCGTGGTTTCCTTATTTAACTCTCAGGGAAAATGACGTCTGAGACAAGGGCGTTTTTTCATTAAGTAGCACCTTGATCAGTGGGCGTGTTTTCATTAAATAACGCCTTAGCAAAGGTCGTCTTTTACTTTTCTATATTTTGGCGCTTTATTTCTAATTTTCTTGGTAAGAATTAGCGCCCATGATAAGGGCGTTATTACTATAATTAGTGTCTTAATGAAGGGCATTATTTCATTTTGGCCCAATTGTTCCCTGAAGTGTAAGGCCCATTTATGTATTTCTCTTGGCTGGTTTTAAAGTTCATTAAGTACCTCTAAACATATATATATAGCTTAATTATTTTTATTCATTTAGAATATTTTATTCCTTATTAATTATCCGGGGTCTTACAGAGATTGTGGGTTGACTACCGAGAATTGAACCAACTCACAATTAATAACAAATATCCATTGCTGAGGATTGATGAACTATTTGACCATATTTTTGGAGCTCGATATTTATCAAAAATTAATCTTAGATCTGGTTATCATCAATTGAAGATCAAGGAAGGCGACATTCACAAAACGGTATTCAGGAGCTGGTATGGACACTATGAATTCACTGTTATGCCTTTTGGCCTAACCAATGCACCTACAACATTTATGCAGTTGGTGAACAATGTATTCATGCCACACCTTGATCAATTTGTGGTAGTCTTTATTGACGACATTTTGATCTACTCCAAGTCCAAGATGGAGCATGAAGAACATCTCAAGAAAGCCCTACAGTTACTAAGGGATCACAAACTATATGCTAAGCTTAGTAAGTGTGATTTTTGACTAGAAGAAGTTTCTTTTCTAGGTCACATAATTTCCCAGAAGGGTATTGTGGTCGATCCTTCAAAGGTAGAGGCTAAAGAGTTGGGAGAGATCTACTAGGGTGACCGAAATTCGAAGCTTCTTGGGATTGGCTGGATATTATCGAAGATTTATTAAGGATTTCTCCAAGATCGCTGTATCTTTGACAAGATTGACGAGGAAGGAGACTCCTTACATACGGTCTGAAGAATGTGAGAAGAGCTTTCAGACCTTGGAAAATTGTTTAATTACTGCCCATATACTTACCTTGCCTACTGAAGGAGGAGGATTTGAAGTTTATACTGATGCATCTAGAATTGGATTGGGTTGTGTCTTGATGCAACATGGCACGATGATCGCTTATTTCTCAAGGCAATTGAAAAAGCATGAGGAGAATTATCCCGTGCATGTCTTGGAGCTGGCTGCTGTAGTCTTTGCCTTGAAGATTTGGTGACATTATCTCTATGGTGAGGCGTTTATTGTATATTCCGACCATAAGAGCCTAGTGTTAGCGTGAAGTTCTAGTCAGTAGTTGCAACTTACCTGCTGACTTAGTCTGCATGAAGATGGAAGGCTATGACGTTATTTTGGGAGTTGACTCGTTATCTAGACATGGCGCTAGTGTTAGCTGCATGTTGGCTATGGTGACCTTTAGTGGGTACCCCAAACTCTTATTTTCAAGCATCAGGCATTCTAGACACCTAGCCCTTATTTTGGCCCTTCAAGTTTATAAGTTATTGAAGAAAGGTTGTACGACATTCTTAGCTTCTATTACTGTGGCCGAGCATAAGGAACCTAATCTGGAAAACATTCCTACTGCACGAGATTATTCTGATATAATTCCAGATGAGTTGCCAGGTATTCCTCTAGAGAGAGAAGTTATCCTCTCTATTGACCTGACTCCAGGAGCTGCACTTATTTCTAAGGCTCCTTATCGGATGTCCCTTGCCGAAATGAAAGAGTTGAAAGAACAATTGATGGAGTTATTAGATAAAGGATTTATCCGACCAAGCACTTCACCTTTGGGAGCTCATGTTATATTTGTCAAAAAGAAGGACGGATCAATGAGATTGTGTGTTCACTACCGAGAATTGAACCAACTCACAATCAATAACAAATATCCATTACCGAGGATTGATGAACTATTTGACCATATTTCTGGAGCTTGATATTTTTTAAAATTTAACCTCAGATCTGGTTATCATCAATTGAAGATCAAGGAAGGGGACATTCACAAAACGGTAATCAGGAGCAGGTATGGACACTATGAATTCACTGTTATGCCTTTTGGCCTAACTAATGCACCTGCAGCATTTATGCAGTTGGTGAACAGTGTATTCAGGCCATACCTTGATCAATTTATAGTGGTCGTTATTGACGACATTTTGATCTACTCAAGGTCCAAAATGGAACATGAAGAACATTTCAAGAAAGCCCTGCAATTATTAAGAGATCATTAAACTATATGCTAAGCTTACCAAGTGTGATTTCCGGCTAGAAGAAGTTTCTTTTCTAGGTCACATAATTTCCCAAAAAGGTATTACAGTCGATCCTTCAAAGGTTGAGGCTGTAAAGAACTGGGATAGACCTACTAGCGTGATCGAAATTCAAAGCTTCTTGGGATTGGCTGGATATTATAGAAAAGTTATTAAGGATTTCTCCAAGATCGTGGTTTCTTTGACAAGATTGACAAGGAAGGGGACTCCTTATGTATGGACCAAGGAATGTGAGAAGAGCTTTCAGACTCTAAAAGATTGTCTGACTACTACCCCCATACTTTCCTTGCCTACTAAAGGAGGAGGATTTGAAGTCTATATTGATGCATCCAGAATTGGCTTGGGTTGTGTATTGATGCAACATGGCAAGGTGATTGCTTATTCATCAAGGAAATTGAAAAAATATGAGGAGAATTATCCCATGCATGACTTAGAGTTGGCTACTGTAGTCTTCGCCTTGAAGATCTGGTGACATTATCTCTACAGTGAGGCATTTATTGTGTATTGTGACCACAAGAGCCTCAAGTAGCTATTATCCCTAAAAGAACTCAATATGAGGCAAAGAAGGTGGCTAGAGTACTTAAAGGATTTCGATTTTTCTATACAGTACCATCTAAGAAAAGGTAATGTCGTAGTAGATGCTCTTAGCAGGAAGCTGATGGCATTATTATCAAGCCTGATGATTAACGAATGGCACTTATTAGAGCAAATGGCAAACTTAGGCCTCAATATGGAGGAGAAGGGAGAGAAAACCTTAATGGCAAATATTAGTCTCCAATCCAAGTTACTCTTAGAAATTAAAGAGCTGCAAGGTGATGATCTATTGATTGTTGAAATTAAAGAGAAATTAGATCAACGACCGGACTTCCTTTTGGCTAATGATAGAAGGTTACTTTTTCGAGGAAGGACTTGTGTGCCTGATTTTTTCTGCCATCAAGGATAAAATCATGGAGGAGGCATATCAATCGAGGTACACCATTCATCCAGGTGCCACAAAAATGTACCAAGATCTAAAAAGATCCTTCTCGTGACCCAACATGAAAAGAGAGGTAGTCGAGTTTGTAAGCCGATGTTTGGTTTGCCAACAAGTTAAAGTTGAACACTTCAAACTAGCTGGGAAGTTGAAACCTTTCGAGATACTGGAGTGGAAATGGGATAGTATTGGCATGGACTTCATTGCTGGATTGCTAAAGACCCGAAGTGTATTCGATGCCATATGGGTGATTGTGGACCGATTAACTAAGTCCGCTCACTTCTTACCCATCAAAAGCAGATGGACTATAGATGTTCTAGGTGCACTATTGTAACGACCCAAGATCCGGATACTGGGAAGGACCTGATACTATTCAAATCCTGGAATGCCGCCCATGAGCCGGAGGGCTCGGAAGGGCTAACGGATGCTTGTGAGTGGAGGTATACCGGAATAAGAAATTAAGCAGGAACAACAATAATATAACAATTAAATAAAAAATTGCAGAGTCCAGTCTAAAAAGTATAGTCTATAGAAATAAAATGTACCCAATGGTGATTGAACACTCGGCCCGGCGAGCTGGTAACTACGAACCTCCACAATGCACCTCTGAAGCTCGAGGAGGAACCGCCACACCTAAAAAGCAGAGGTGAGCCTCGTCTCACTGGCTCAATAGGGGTCTCGCAGAACCCCAACTGTAAACAATGGTGGTAACGGAAAGCAGCAACAACAGCAGGAATAGCAAACACAATGGCCTGTAAAACCTCAGCTCCATAGCTACTCCTACTGTACCGGAAAACACACCCCGATCTCACAGTCGGGGGACCACTAGACTAACTAGAAAAGCCTAGCTATGCTGCCAGGAGAAATACCACGACAACACTATCGCGGAGGCCTGTCCTCGCTGACTAAGGCCTAGCCCAAGACCACGTGGTCTGGGAGCGCAGTCATGACCTTGCTGTCATAAATCCTACACCATCTAGGGAAAACCCTCGGCAACGCTACTGGTAACCGTAGACCCCGGTGTCGGAAGGACACTCAGAAACCACCGAAAAACACTAGAAAACCCGTCTCATGTGACAGGTGTACTGTCCACTAGAAGCAAGGTCGGATGCATCCACTGACGTCTTAGTCCGTGCCTCAGGTGTCTCCCTTGCCCCAGGCGAAAACCTGAGACACCGTACTAGTAACCACAAAACAAGGGTCTAGTCGGGGTCGTGCTCGTCAGCACACGTCTGAAGTCCCCGACCATGTGTGCACACACTGACTGACTACACGTGTCAGGCCCTCTAGCTGGTTTTCCCCCAGCCCAGACTCGAGCCACTATAGGGGAGGCCCTACGGTAACTGGCCTAAAAACCATCTCTCTCTCGGGAGTTGCTCTCCACCAACTCCCTGGTGGGTATGCACACGCGTGCAAAGGCAAGCTACGACTAGTGGGGGCTCACTGAGTAGCAAATGACTCTCGGAAGAACCCTACAGAATACGGACAGGCTACGCATGAGCCCATCATAAATTAGCTCAGAAAATAGGTGGCATGATGCCACGGGACTCTAGGCAGTCCACTAAACCTATTAAACCCAACGGCCCTCGAGTCACAAGATCTGGGTCAAGGCCGTTGCATAGGATAACACTAGGCTGTCAATCTGGACTACCCCTAGGTTAGAAGCCTCGATAAAATAATCCTCATGGCGGCCCACGACCACAGAGTTTAATCCCTTCCAAAGGGAAGCTAAGAAACCCTCCAGCCCCAGGCAGGGTAATTGGACTCGTGGTCCACAGGCCATATGCATGGCCCACACGGAAATAGCTTTCTGGAGAAGCTCACGACGTGCAGGAATAACCCTCCGCAATCATGCCGATACGCGGCGACTCGATCAAGAGTAACACGAAAGTCGGAACATAAGAGGGTCACCCAGACCCTTAAAACTCATTGGCACGCTAATCAAGGTAAAATGGTACATCTGGACACCTAAAAGCACGGTCGTGGTACCCACGGGATGTCCGGGACAACCACACGGTAATAGGTCAGTCATTGGGTCTAAACCGGACCGACTAGCAGCCAAAGCGGGTGAGACTGGTGCAGTTCGATCGACCTGCCCAGTTGGTTCGGTCGACCAACACACCCTATGCCGGTCGGTCGACCGCACCGATCCGGTCGATCGATCGGTGCAGCAGGCTACGTCGACTCCGACAGCGACGGTCGGTCGACTAGCCAGTAGTGATTGGTTGACCAAATTTCGCCGAACGCCACCATTCATGGTGGACCGTTTGGTCGGCCGACCACAACCGGTCGGTCGATCGAATACGGTGACCACCATGACCGAGCCCACCCTAGGGGCTCAATTTCCATGCCCATTCCATCCCAATCGAGGGGGAAAACAATAGGCATCATTCCCCGGGTCCCAAAACCCAAAGATGGAGGAAAGAAAGCGGGAAAACCTTGCTCGATCGGGTGAAACCGTCACACGCCCTAAAAACATGGTTTTTGAACCCTCGATGTGAAATAAACCATCTCGGCTCACCACGGCCTTCCAAAATCATGGGAAATGAAGTACAGGTGTTAAGGATCCATCCCCCAACCTTCACCGAAGATTACGCATGCCGTGGACGCCGTTCCGTCGTGAAACGCCTGGCGAACCACCGCCGGTGCCCCGAGCTCACGAACGACGAACACCGTGCCACCGTCCCTCGATCCTCGACCCATCCTCGCCGCTCCCCTCCTCACGAACCTCGCCATGTCACCCCCGCCTTCCTCCATTGGCCGCTGGAGAAGAGAGGGTGGAGAAGAGAGAGTTGTGAGGAGCGAGAGAGGGGTGGGTGGTTATTTATAGCAAAATGAGTTGGGTTTTAAAATCTGGAAAATACAAAAATGGTGAAAAATTGTCCCCACGATCCTCGAAAAATGCACAACGCGCTTGCAACGTCCCGGAGCCCGACAACACATCGGTTCACCCTGCATAGGGTTCTGAAGGCTCGTCAGACACAAACCCACGTAAAGCCTAAAACACAGTCCGGGACTCACAACGACGCTCCAAACTCACGGATCCTGATCCGAAAAAATGTAAAATTTTCTGG
The DNA here is from genome assembly GCA_022559845.1 of Amorphophallus konjac. Classification (NCBI taxonomy): domain Eukaryota; kingdom Viridiplantae; phylum Streptophyta; class Magnoliopsida; order Alismatales; family Araceae; genus Amorphophallus; species Amorphophallus konjac. The sequence continues at coordinate 168,174,162 of CM040120.1, read as the reverse complement.
GGTGTTACAACTATATATCAAGGAGGTTGTAAGGCTACTTGGTATTCCAACATCTATTATTTCAGACAGAGATCCGAGATTCACCTCTTACTTTTGGAAAGGGTTGCAATCGTCTTTGGGTACTCGGCTGAAGTTTAGCATAGTTTTTCACCCCCAGATAGATGGACAAATTGAGAGGATGAACTAGATCATCAAAGATATGTTGAGAGCTTGTATGATTGATTTTGGTGAAGTTGACATGAGCACCTGCCTTTGATTGAATTTGCACATAACAATAGCTATCTGATGTGACATAACCCCTTGGAGGTGGCAGCCACTTGACCAATGCACCTTGGACCTATATTTGCAAGCAAGCAACAAGTTAGAGAACCCACTCTAGCGGGCTTACCCGTGTAGCGCACACTCGGATCCGTAGACGGACCGATGATGGTGGAGAGGGTCCGAAGTGGGACCTCGCCTTTCTGGGGATTTGGGCTAGCTTGGGCTGAACCCCTAAGGGCCTGGGATGCCCAATTCGTTGGCGGCCAGCATGCCAAGGGCGTGGGTTGTAGGGTCGCTCTCTCAACTCGCTTCGCGGTGGTCGCTCAAATCGATGATATTTTGAGATCGGGCACTTACTCACCGACCGACGGCACTAAGATGCGATACTAAATAAGCAAAGTGATTCCAATAGAGAAGTGCAACCAGGAGCTCACCTGATCAGCGTGAAGACGCTGATCCCGGCCAGAGACGAGGGCGAGCGAGGAAGCGTGGGCTTACCCGCACGCTGCGCCTATGAAGCTTCAGCCGAAGACCTGCTAGTTCATGCACTACGCCCTCACAGAGGGGGTGGACTAGGGGTAAGGATAATCAATTACAACCAAAACTACCTTCACGTAGGGAGGGGCGGTCAGCCGGCCAGGCGAGATCGGACGGCGAGCTAAAGGAGTCGCCGAGTGAAGACATCGCCGATTCTGTCCGCTTCTGGAACTGCTGGATAGGTAGTCGATGTTGACGCCGCCACGGGCTCTACCAGGCTCAGAAGTCGCCAAAACCTGTGCCGAATTCTCGCTGACTGGCCCAGGAGGACTCTTGAATTTTGGTGTACCTTTTGGATGTCTGCAGGGGCTAGGGCCGGCTCTGGTACTGGGCCACTTTGCTCTGGCTTGGACTGACTCCAGAATGCTACAGCCAGAGAATGAATCTGCCACGAACACTCCCGAGCTCCGAAGGTGACGTAGCTTATATTGATACGACCGTGGGAGGGTCCTCTTCGAGAAGCAACCAGAAAAAAGGAAAACGGAGGTCGGAGCAGAGATATAGAGCCTGTAGAGTGAAGAGGTGTCTGTCAGGCCCTGACAGGACAGACCTGCGCACCGTGGGTAGAAAAATCAGAACTTTGTGCTTCGGGCTTAAAATGGTGCTCCGTTTCTTGGAGATGCAAGGGGACCTATAGGAGGAGACTTCAGCTAAAGAATCACATCGAAACTCTCACAGGAGCGGCCGTGGTCATACTTTAACTGGGCCTCTGGTCTTCTGCAGGAGTCGAGTTGCGCAGTCGAGGAAGAACGGCTCTCCCGGGCAGCTCCAAACTCGGATTGGGGCGGGATCACCTCGCCTGCGAAGAAGACTGGAAGAGCTTTCCGGAAATATATGGTGTGACGTCTGGAGCTTGGAGATGAGGACGGGGTAGACTCTGAAACCTGCGGATCCTCAAACCCCTGGCGACCTGAGAACAGAGTGAGAGAGTAGAGTGTATGTGGAGGTGGGAAAGGGGAAGAAACTTGCAAGGGGTGGCTAAGGGAAGTTGTTAGAAGGGGAATGAAGGGATCTAGGGGTGATGGGAGGGAGTGGGGGGTGCTGGGGTCACAGCTATCAGGGGGGAGAGGTGGAGTGCACAGGTTGCCTAGGTGGAGAGGGAGAGAGGGGGGGGAACCTCTCCCTTGGTTTGAATGGGTGGTTAATGGTGGGTGGTTAATGTGGCCTTGGGATGGGAAATGGTGTGTTGGGGAGAGGAAAGGTTGCTTGGGGTTGGTGAAGGGGTGTGTGGGAGAATGGGATTCTTCCTTGGGAGATGGAGGGGTGGCTTGGGAAGAGGAAGGGTTGCCTCGGAATGGTGAGAGGTGCTTGGGGCTTGGTGAAATTAATGGAGGAATTGATGGGGCCTTGGGAAGATGAAGGGTTGGGGCTGATGTGGAGGATGAGGTGGCAAGGGAGAGAGGAGAGAGAGAGGGAATTTTGAAATTAGGGGTGGGGAGGAGAGAGAATGGGGTTCGCCCCCTTTAGAGAGAGAGAGAAGAGAGAGAGAGAGAGAGAGAGAGGGGAATCCACCCCTTAGAGAGAGAGAGAGATTCTCACAATTGTAGTGGAAGTTCAAATTTTCTTTCAATCATTCATTCATTAGTTCTCCATGGAGGGATTGGGGTCCTATTTATAGGAAACCCTCAATTTACAAAAAGTCCTTACCTTTTGGACTATTGACAAATGACCAAGGGGGGAAGGGGGCGCCCATGGGCCAAGCCCATTGAAGTGGGCCCGTTAACCCACTAGGCCACCTAATGATACTTAGACTTAGATAGATGACTCACTAACTTAGGTACTTGACTCAATAAAAGGAAAATTACATGGTTAAGACTCAAAGAAAGATATGAAAATTACATAGCTAGACTCAAAAAATTAAGATGAACACAATGGCGAGCATCGGGACCCTTGGAGAAATGGGAAGTGGTAAGCGATGTCCCCATCATACTCCCGGGGTGCAGAGAACTCGACTCTGTCGAGTAAAGATCCATCGTATGCGGAGGGAGCCACGGCGGGGTTGCCCACAAGTCTACCAAAGGTAGCTGGTCCTTTCACCAAGCGAGGTAGCGCCCTTACCCTTTACTCCAGATGACAGTGACATGTTCATACAATATCCGTTCAACATGCTTATGCTAGTCTCTCTGGGCTGGTAGCTTTCTCTCAAGGGTAGGTGCTCTCTCAAGGGAGGGGATGAGCTCAATTTCCTCACTGGGCGTCACCGTGGGACCCATGTATGGCACCAGGTCAGCCACGATGAAAAGTGGGGCTTACTCTGTATTCCTCAGGGAGGTCTAACACATAAGCATTAGCACTGATGTATCTCTGGACCTGGAAGGGACCTGTTCCACGAGATCTCAGTTTTGAGACATTCTCAGAGGATAGTCTCTCAGTCCTCACCATCACGGAATCACCAAACCAGAATTCTTGGTGGCAGCGGTGAGAGTTGGCTAATTGTCTGTTCATCTCGTTGCTCTTGTTGATGAGCTTGCGAGGGTTGCCATGCAATGTCATAAATGATGATCCTCTAGGGATGAAGGGAGGGCCTGGACAACCAAATTCAGCCCTATCAAGTGTTACATTGGTTTTGACGGACTTAGGAGGACCGGAGCATCCATAAATGGCTCTATCAGGTATGGGTGCAGTGAATGCCGGAGGACCTGGACTTCCATGTATACTCCTATCATGCATAAGATGGATGATGAGTGGGGGAGGACCTGCATATCCAAATGTAAACCTGTCATGCACTGGACCTAGTGTGTATATGACACAAATGAGACGACTTGACTTACTAGCCCTACCAGATGAAGCAAAATGTTGTGACACATGCATTCCTATCAAGATGGTCCCATCTTTAAGTGGGGGTTGATTTAGGAGTATCCACTCATGGGGATCGAAGGGGTCCTAAAAAGTGGACATCTTGGGATAGGTCAATTCCTCATTTCCTAGGTGGATGTCACCCTTGGTCATGGCTCTCATAGTGTGGGCTAAGTTTTGGAATGGGTGGGTTAGGTTCGACATGGTGGGTGAGGGTAGGAAAAGGTGGGTGGTGGGTAAGGCGACTAGGCCCCATGGGTTCATTGGCTTCCATTGGGAGGGATCAAAGGGGTCATGGAATGGGTTGCCAAGGAAGAGGTATTCTATGTCCTCAAGGTCCTCAAATGATGGTGAGTCCTCCTCCTCTAATGAAGTAATTGAACCGAAGTCTTTGGTGGGATGGTTGGCCATGAATGGAGGGCTTTGCATTCTACCCGAAATAAGCAACTCTAATTCGTGGATAGCATCGGACTCATCGGGTGTAGGGAGGAATAAAAGAAGGTTGCTAGTGTAGCAACCCACAGTGTAAATCGAGGAGATGGACCCGACACATAGGTGTAGGAAGTCAAGGCTCCTAGGTCGGTCGGCCACTGTGGTCAATATGCCAGTTAACTCCATTTGCCAAGTTAGACCCTTAAGAAGATCCCCTAATGTTTCCACTTGATAGGATGATTAGATTGTGGTGTGATAGGTGGATAAGGGTACTAACGGGAGGTGTTATTCCATGGAAGGGTAGGCATGGGGCAGGATAGGGTGAGCCCGGTTTTCCACTAGCCATCTAACCAAGGGCCCACTTATGATAAGTTCACTCCCAATTGGAGGGGGTGGCATGAAAGGCGAAATTTCTTCCTCGTTTTGGGCATGATTTTCCTCCAAGGTGGGGAGTGGTTCTGGGGTGTTCCCTACTAGGGGGTCGAGTGTGGGGATCATGGTTTCCTCTACCAAGGAGGTGAGTAGGTCCTTTGTAGGTGGGGTGATGCTGGTTGGCATATGGCGCTCTTGGGGTGGTGGGTAATGAGGGACTTGGGATAGGGTGGGGAGGGGTAGTAGTGGAGGCTTAGGTTGGGCATCTTGTAACTCACGGGGGAGGGTGCACCCAGTTAGGCTCAATAGATTTTCTTTGGGTAGGGATGAGTTCTCTTGACCCAACTCTTGGCATTGGGCTTCATATTCCTCCTCCCAATCTAGGGGAGCCTCATGGACTCCGGTCACCTCCTCAAGTTCCCTTTGGATAGGGGTAACTATTTCTTCAGTTAGTGAGTTGGACATCTCTCGTGAAGGGCATTGATGGATGAAGTGTCCAAAGCCTCTACACTTAGAGCATTGTTGTCTATTTCCCTGAGTGGTCTCACCCACACTTGGCCCATTGGAACTCCCTTCTCGCCGGGGTATGGGTTGACTAGGGATGACCCTTGTTGGATGAGGGGTGGGAGGAGGATTTGTGGGTCTAAATGGGGTACTTCCGTTTGGACATGGCATGGGTGTCTTCAGGAGAGGGTCTAGGTTGGGACGTGGTCCCATGTTATTGGCATCATCCGATCGTGGAGTGAACCTAGGAGACCTAGAGAATCACATCATTCTTGAGGATTGGTTGTCCAGGTTATCTCGGGGACGTCTCTCCTCACGCCCGTAGTGTTGGGACCTCTCATAGTAATAATAAGGATCATAGTCTAACCCTTTCCTATCAAACTCATCCCGAGACGACAAATCTCTAGGGCCGTGGTTCCTTTTTTCTTCAATCCGATCAAGCCGGGTGGTGAGGGTATCTAGACAGTTATGAAATTTGTTGATGACAACGTCAAATCGATCCATGGGTACATGCAAGGGAGACCCAAATGCCAATGCCCAAGGACTAGACTCGTAGAGACAAGTCTAGAACTTACTCTGATACCAATTTGATGTGACACAACCCCTTGGAGGTGGCAGCCACTTGACCAATGCACCTTGGACCTATATTTGCAAGCAAGCAACAAGTTGGCAAACCCACTCTAGCGGGCTTACTCGTGTAGCGCACACTCGGATCCGTAGACGGACCGGCGATGGTGGAGAGGGTCCGAAGTGGGACCTCACCTTTCTGGGGGTTTGGGCTAGCTTGGTCTGAACCCCTAAGGGCCTGGGATGCCCAATTCCGTTGGTGGCCAGCACGCCAAGGGCGTGGGTTGTAGGGTCGCTCTCTCAACTCGCTTCGCGGTGGTCGCTCAAATCGATGATATTTTGAGATCGGGCACTTACTCACCGACCAACGGCACTAAGATGCGATACTAAACAAGCAAAGTGATTCCAACAGAGAAGTGCAACCAAGAGCTCACCTGATCGGCGTGAAGACGCTGATCCCGGCCGGAGATGAGGGCGAGCGAGGAAGCGTGGGCTTACCCGCACGCTGCGCCGATGAAGCTTCAGCCGAAGACCTGCTAGTACATGCACTACGCCCTCACAGAGGGGGTGGACTAGGGGTAGGGATAATCAATTACAACCAAAACTACCTCCACGTAGGGATAGGCGGTCAGCCGGCCAGGCGAGATCGGACGGCGAGCTAAAGGAGTCACCGAGTGAAGACTTCACCGATTCTGTCCGCTTCTGGAACTGCTGGATAGGTAGTCGATGTTGACGACGCCACGAGTTCTACCGGACTCAGAAGTCACCGAAACCTGTGCCGAATCCTCGCTGACTAGCCCAGGAGGACTCTTGAATTTTGGTGTACCTTCTGGATGTTGTCCGAAGCTAGGGCCGGCTCTGGTACTGGGCCACTTTGTTCTGGCTTGGACTGACTCCAGAATGCTACATCCGGAGGATGAAGCGGCCACGAACACTCCCGAGCTCCGAAGGTGACGTAGCTTATATCGATACGACCTTAGGAGGGTCCTCTTCGAGAATCAACCAGAAAAAAGAAAAACGGAGGTCGGAGCAGAGAGATAGAGCCCGTAGAGTGAAGAGGTGTCTGTCAGGCCCTGACAGGACAGACCTGCGCACCTTGGGTAGAAAAATCAGAACATTGTGCTTCAGGCTTCAAATGGTGCTCCGTTTCTTGGAGATGCAAGGGGACTTGTAGGAGGAGACTTCAGCCAAAGAATCACATCGAAACTCTCACAGGAGCGGCCGTGGTCGCACTTTAATTGGGCCTATGGTCTTCTGTAAGAGTCGAGTTGCACAGTCGAGGGAGAATGGCTCTCCCGGGCAGCTCCAAACTCGGATCGACGCGGGATCACCTCGCCTGCGAAGATGACTGGAAGAGCTTTCCAGAAATATATGGTGTGACATCTGGAGCTTGGAGATGAGGATGGGGTAGACTCTGAAACCTGTGGATCCTCAAACCCCTGGCAACCTGAGAACAGAGTGAGAGAGTAGAGTGTATGTGGAGGTGGGAAAGGGGAAGAAATTTGCAAGGGGTTGTTGGGTCCCGCGAGGTGTAAACAGATCTAGAAGGGGGGGTTGAATAGATCCTATCAAAAGCTTTGGCCTATTTAAAACTCTTAGCTAACAGAAACTTAAACCACTCTTATAAAGTGAATGAATCACTTAGGCACAATGCACAGTGGAATTAAGTAGAGGGGCTCAAATGAAAAGACTTGGATTACAAGCTATGAAACGTCCACACTTCTTTAAGCACATTTGTGAACTTGAAAGAAATAAGCCTTGTAGTGCAGGGATCATAAAGCATAACACTAGAGCATGCAATAGCTTGCAACAACCGTGCGAGTGTGTATGTGCTATGTTGATCACTCAAAGTGCATATGTGTGTGAACAATCTAACCAAGTATGGAAGCACACGAACCTGTGAATGGGGTTAGAAGATACATATCAATCACACACGATAAACAACCAACAACACAGGGATTTTTAAGGTGGTTCGGTTGTAACCCTGCAACCTACGTCCACCCCTCACCAAAACTTGGTGAGGCTTCCTTGCTGACTCACAGCTTGACCGGGGACACGCCCCAACCACAGAACAGAGAAAGTCCTCTTTCTATCTTCCTACACACAAAGCCGACAGGGACGGCTACACCGTAAATCGGAGAACTCCCGATTGCCTTCCTACTAACCACCGGTAGGGACGTCAACACCGCAAATCGCACAGCCTCCGATTGCCATCCTACTAACCACCGGTAGGGACGATTCTCAAGTTCAAGTGTTTGAAAGAAATGGAATAAGAATAACTTATGAAAAACACTCAACAAGATATAGAATATGCTTAAGAGAAAGGATCTTGTCTGAGGTTTGCTGGAGCTTGAATCTCTTGAGGATTTGATGAAGAACTTCTTCCCGGAGTATTGTTCACAGCTACAGTACTCGAACTCCTCTCCCTTGAACACACCCTTGCAGCCTCCTTTGATCTCCCTTATTAGCCTTGCTTGCTTCTACTCTTCCTTGGAGGTTGTTGGATTGAGATATGAGCTTGAATCACCTTGAGTTGATGGAGAGAGTGTTGGATGTAGCTTTGATCTTTCTTTTGATCCTCTTGAGTTGACGAAGAGGTTTGAATGAAGATTTGATCACCTTTATGAGCTTGCTTGCTTTCCTTCTTCCTTGGAGATTGAAGGCTTCAGATGTAGGCTTGAATCTCTTGGATTGGATGTAGAACTTCTGCACGAAGTACTATTCACGGCTACAGTACCTCTTCTTCCAATCTCCTTCTAGCCTCTCTTGATCTCTCTTTGCTCCAAATGATCAACTAGGGTTTCTAACCCTCTTGTGTTGGTTTTATAGACTTTGAATGGTCTATAGACAAGCCCCAGACCAGATCCACAAATCATGGGTGATTAGGTGACTTTTGGATTAAACAAATCCATGTTGAATGGCCCTTTTTGAAGTGGAAAACAAAGTCAACATTGGTTGGCTCGGGGCTGACGGTTGACCTGCAGCTTCTGGCGGTTGACCGCTACTGTGAAACCTGCAAACGGGCGGTCCCTGGGATTTTCGGTCGACCGCCAGCTGAAAGACATACAGATTGGCATTCCCTGGCTGGGGCGGTCGACCGCCCCTATGCTGGCGATCGACCGCCAGCTGGGCAGCTCCCGGTCCAGCCCGGGTCGGTCCGTTAACCGCTTCAGCTCCGCCGCTTGACTTCTTTAGCAGCCCGTTCATGTCCGTGGCATCTCCCTTGATAGTCTAAAAGGTATCAACTGAGTCTCTGGCATTGGATGTGTGACGAGCCGAATGTGAAATGCCGACTTTTGCTTGTAAAAGAGATTTACATCTTTGCTTGGGCACGATCAATGAGCTTTCACCTTTGCCAACACCACTCCATTTCTTGGATTATCTTGTAGCATGCTATCCAGAAGTTGCACCGACCTTGAACCATCCATAAGGCAAGATATGCATTGATCATATAAGGAATATGCAATGACCTTATGTGTGATGCTATTCAACTTGATGTCCATGCTTGAAACATGCTAGATTTTTGTGCCTCTAATATTGTCATATGTCTTGATATCTGTGTATCCAGTTGCCTAGATTTGTGTGTCATCCTTGATCTTTTATGCTAGAAGTATAATGACCTGAAATGAATGAATATTAACCCTATCAATTGCAGGTATAGTTCATTAATGATTACAGAGGCAGCCATCATCAAAAGCATAAAATTAATCATGTTGCACACATGTCCAACATTCTCCCCCTTTTTGATGATGGTAACTATGAGTCATTCTGAACTATGAGTCATTATAAGTTCACATGCAGTAGTTGTAGCAACCCTGATAAAATAAATAAGAATAAATAAATCAAAAGAGATTAAAAGATTTAATAAAATAAACGAAAGAGCTTGGAAGAAAAATAATTAAACCCTGATGAAAATAACGCCTCAGTAAAAGGCGCTACTTTACAATAAAACGCCCTTACCTAAGGCGTGTTTTGAGAAAGGACGCCCACACGTCAAGGCGTCAAATTTCAAACGACCAAAATAAATAAAAAGGGCAAGTTTGCATAACGTCCTTTGAGTGGACGCGTTTCAACAAGAAACGACGCTTGACAAGGCGTCAATTTAAATTCGACGCCCTGACCTAGGTCGTTAATTCAGTTCGAGTTTCGTTCGACTCAGGAGTCTATCCAGGGTAAGTTGATAACTATGAGAAAGAGTTCGAATGTAGTAATAACTCTATCTTGGAAGTATTACTTCCAATCAAACACTAACTCTATTAGGATTCTAGAAATCCTATAAATAACCTACTGCTCGAACCAAGAACGCTATTTGGCGTTCGGACTATTCTACGGTATGTGAAGAACCAAGGTTCTTTCTTCTTCTTTTCTGTTTACGATGGTATGAAGAACATTAACAGGTTCTTCACCTTCTTCTCTTCTTACAGGATAAGAAGATTAACGTTGTGAAGAACAAAAGGGTAAGTTCTTCTTTCCTCTACCTTGAGTAAGTATTATGAAGAAAAACTAATGTTTCTTCATCTTATTTCTCTGTAGGGAAGGCATCATAACCTACTGAAGAACGTGGGTTCTTCATCGACGAACGTCTGCACCTGATCGTGCCGAAAAGAAAAACCTGTCGATAATCTACACCAAGACCTCTTCCCTTTCATCCTACTCTGTCGATAACAGAGTACCGTGTCTACATCTGTTCATCCGTCAGTTTATCATCATCAAGGTAGGTTTTCTCAAGCAACGTAGCCCAAACAAGTTAAATTCATAGTAACACATCATGCATGTCATGTATATAAGTTTCCTGATGGTTTCTACACGTTTCTGTAATATTTTTGCAAGAGACCCCCGTGTCCAGGGCGCTAATTTAAAGAAACGACCTGCACCAGGTCGTCAATTACAGATTTGACGCCCTGCCATGTAGGCATTAATCTCATGAAAATCCCATGTAATTAATAATTGATCCACGTTTAAAAATTCAATAGATATGAAATATCCAATCTAATATATATTGCATGACTCGACCTGTGAATTCCAGCTAATTTTCTGTCATGATCATGTCTCTTGTCTCTTGGAATTTTATTTCTTGAAATTTCTTGAATTCACGACCCTGTATAGGTCGTCTCTCACTTGACTAACGCCCCTGTTCAGGGCGTGGATTGAAAAGTAACGCCCCTGGACAGGGCGTGTTTTTGATAAATTATTGAAAATATATATTCTGCAAAAAATAGAAGTAAAGAATGAACGACTATTGTATACGTCGTCAACTTGTAATTAAACGCCCCTTACCAGGGCGCGTTTTTGGTAAAATACTGAAATATTGAAATTTCGCAAAAATGTAAAACAGATAAACGCCCTGACGGAAGGCGTTAATTACTTGAGTAGTGACTTTACTTAAGTCGTTATTTTCCTGTAAAAATGTTTTGCCTGTTTCTGATAACCGATGATTTCAGTATATCTATATATATGTATATCGGCACTATATCTCCACTCCGTGAGTATAGTCCCACGTTTCATGATATTTTATCGATCACCCTTAATTCTCATTGACATACAAGCTCTCCATTGGACATTTCGTTCCTTTGGACTAGCGAGTTCGTCATAGAGACCTCCGTAAGACTCCTCGAGCCTTGGATTCCCTCAAGGCCGACTGAGCTGGTTGTACCCTAAAAACCCATTACACTATTGAATGCCATGTCACTCTAAAGAAACATGGTATACCGGCCCTTATGATATGCAAAGAGTATATCATGAGAATTCTTAATGGGATGATGATATCATGCCATTTGTTGATGTTCTTGTGGACCTCAATTCTATAATAAGAATGAGGGTATCTTACCTTTGATGTACTGTTCATGTGGACCTCAATTCTATATAAAGAATGTCCATACTTGTTTCTCATGGTACCCGAGTTAAGGGAACCTAATTCCACCTAGTTTCATCGTTCATCGTGATTGTACCGTTGTTATCGCCTATCTATGTCCAATGTCGTATTTTTGGACTCCATTCTCTCAAAGTTATCCTACGTGTCTACAAGCTTAAATTGTTGAAATTCCATATTGGCTATATATATATACAAGAGTGGATGTCAAATATACATGATAAATGCCTGTGCATATAGGGCCCGATCTGGTCCCGGGAGGAGCACCCGAAAGTACTTGTGCCTATGGGAGTTGAATGATAAGGTATCTGGCATTATACCGAGTGCATGACTAGCTTGATCGGACATTCCACACAAATCTTGTACTTGACTCGTACTTGACATGACATAAATTACGTGACCCGAGAAAGGGTAATTACTTGTTTGCTTGATACATGATAGCCAAAGTTCTTGACATGACTTGCTAAAAAGTACTTGCTTGAATATCTTGTTATCTTTTCTTGAAAGCTCGTGACTAGTTCATCTTGCTGTCTTATTGATAAATTCTCTCCCTACCTTATCGTTTTATACGAGCATGCATAGCTACAGTACATACATGAAAGATGTAATTATTTAAACCCCTTGCTAGCGCTTGAGATATAATTTCCTACTGAGCGTTCGCTCACTCCGTGTGTTCCCTACTTTTCAGGTAATTCCAACGACGAGGGAAGTCAATCGGATGGGAATGGTCAAGAGTGAAAGAGATAGAACTTCTCCAAGTGTCATCTAGTCTTTTTCCTATTTTCTTGAGTCAACTATGTACTTTTCCTTTTTAATTGAATAGAGTACTGGATTTGTAATAGTCTATCCATTATGAAATAAAGGATTGGGTTATCTTTCTCTTTTGCGCATCTCTGTTTTGGTGTCGAATACACTACTACTCTGATTGACATGATTGATATAAACTCGTCGCGCATATCCGAGTATCTTCCGCTCTCGGGGCGTGACAGTTTTTGTGGTATCAGAGCCTAGGGTATTCAATTCCTAGGAAAACCCAAGTCCAAGGATAAGTTTTAAACCTTTAACCAGTAAGACTGGGTAGAACCAAGGGTTGAGTTAATATAAAAATTTAGAAGCCCTTAACGCGAGTATATACTAATATAGTTATTATAATTGTAGGATAATGGCTGCCGAACGTGCTCAATGGCTCAACATGCAGCGTACCCTTCAAGGCATGACTCAAGTGCTGCAACAAGTAGCACAAGGAGGTGGACAACGAGCAGGAAGTCTCCACCAGACATTCAAGAACATGAACCCACCCAAGTTCACGGGTTCTACTGATCCAGATGACGCTGAACACTGGATTAGGGAGATAGAACGTATATTCCGTGTTATGCAATGCACGGATCAGGATAAAGTTTTATTAGCTACTTTTTAGTTAGAAAGGGATGCTAGATGCTGGTGGGAATCAATAGAGGCTACTATAAATCAAGATCAGGTTTCGTGGGAGGAATTCGTTGAACACTTCAACACAAAATATTTCTCGGACCGAGTTCAGGAAAAGAAGGCTGCAGAATTTGCCGCATTAAAACAACGATCCCTGTCAGTGGCCGAGTATGAGGCCCAATTCTCTAGATTATCTCGGTATGCTAAGCATCTAGTTAGCACCGAGAAAATGAAAGCTAGGAGGTTTCTTAATGGGCTCAGGCCCCAAGCTATTACTCAACTGGCGCCGATGGACATTCAAGTCTACTCGGAGATAGTACGCCGAGCTCAACTATTAGAAGATGCCACGGAACTGTCTGATAGGATTCGTGGTAAGGATAAGAAGGAACAAGTTACAGGTTCGGGTTCCTTTAAACCCAACTTCAAGAAGAGGCCTAGCAATGGAGGTATATCCTCACAAGACCAAAAGTTCAAGAAGACCAAGCCCTTCTCTATCACCACTACCTCTCCAAATACAGTGTGTAAACATTGTGATAAAGTAGGTCATAGAGCAGAAGAATGCTGGAAGAAACTAGGAGCATGTCTCCGTTGTGGGAGTCGTGAGCATCGGATTCCCGATTGCCCACTACTAAATAATCAAGCCGATGACGGAAAACGCCCAGTAACCAAGAATGCTCGTCTTCATGCAATCAAGGAGACCGAGCAAGAAGAAGAAGGCGGCTTAGTAGAAGGTACATTGAAAGTTTGTTCCAGGAATGCATATGTCTTAATTGATACTGGTGCATCGCATTCTATTGTTTCTAAGAAGTTTGCTGACCCATTACCCCTAGAACCGGAATGGATAAAGTTAGTTTTGTCTACTCCTCTGGATGATGAGACTGATATTACACATCATTACCAAAACTGCGAAGTATTGGTTCAGGGTAGAAATCTCCCTATTGATCTCATATGTTTAGATCTGAAAGAGTATGATGTTATACTAGGGGCAGATTGGTTATCCAAGTATCAGGCAACGGTTGATTGCCGCAATAGTAAGGTTACATTCAAGGAATTTCCAGAACTAATATTTACTAGCCCCAAGAGTCGGAGCAAATCCCCTATTATTTCAGCTCTCCGAGCTAGCAAGCTCATCAAGAAAGGATGTGCATCTTTCCTTGCCTTTGTCACAGTTAAAGAAGCTAAGGAAGCTAAGCTAGAAGACATTCCAGTGGTACAAGAATTTCCGGACGTATTTCCGGAAGATTTGCCGGGATTACCCCCGCAAAGAGAAGTGGCATTCACCATTGACTTAGTCCCTGGTGCTGGTCCGATTTCAAAGGCACCTTATAGGATGTCACCTGCTGAACTCAAGGAGTTAAAGGAGCAATTGATGGAACTCATTAAGAAAGGATTCATTAGACCAAGTACTTCCCCGTGGGGAGCGCCTGTATTATTTGTAAAGAAGAAAGACGGATCCATGAGGTTATGCGTCGACTATCGACAATTGAATCATCTCACTATCAAGAACAAGTATCCACTGCCGAGAATCGATGAATTGTTTGATCAAATTTTAGGATCCATGTACTTTTCCAAGATTGATCTCAGGTCGGGATATCATCAATTAAGAATCAAGGATGATGACATTCATAAGACTGCGTTCAGAAGCAGGTATGGCCATTATGAATTTGTTGTTATGCCTTTCGGACTAACGAATGCCCCTGCTGCCTTTATGCAGTTAATGAATAGTATATTCAGGCCTTATTTAGATCAATTCGTGGTGGTCTTTATTGATGATATATTGATTTATTCCAAGACCAAGGAAGAGCATAAGGAACATTTGAGGATTGCATTACAAATATTGAGGACAAACCAATTATATGTAAAACTTAGCAAGTGTGAATTTTGGCTTGAAGAAGTGACTTTTCTCGGACATGTTATATGAAAGGATAGCTTGTCGGTAGACCCATCAAAGGTTGAAGCTGTAAGGAACTGGGAAAGACCGACCAATGCTAGCGAGATCCGAAGTTTCTTAGGTCTTGCCGGCTATTACAAGCGATTCATCAAGGATTTCTCTAAAATCGCCGTGCCACTTACGAGGTTAACTCGCAAGGAGATCCGTTATGAATGGGATGAGGAATGTGAAAGAAGCTTCCAAACTCTCAAGGATCATCTTACTACAGCTCCTATCTTAGCATTGCCAATTGAAGGAGAAAAGTTCGAGGTATACACTGATGCTTCTGGCATTGGCCTCGGGTGTGTTCTAATGCAACAAGGGAAGGTTATAGCCTACTCTTCTCATCAATTAAAGAAGCATGAAGAGAACTACCCCGTCCATGACTTAGAATTGGCCGCGGTAGTATTTGCACTCAAAATATGGAGACATTATCTTTATGGAGTACAGTTTACTGTATACTCCGATCACAAGAGTCTCAAATATCTTTTCTCACAGAAGAAACTAAATATGAGGTAAAGACGATGGCTGGAATATCTCAAGGACTTCGACTTCAATATACAATATCATCCCGAAAAGGGTAATCATGTAGCAGATGCCCTTAGTCGAAAGCCGAGAGCACTGTTAGCCAATTGTCTGATTCAAGAATGGAAATTGCTAGAACAATTCTCTGAACTCAATATAAGCATGGACACAGACCCTAGATGTGTCACATTATCTCATGTATGCATACAGTCAGATTTATTATCTGAAATACAAGCACTTCAGAATGATGATCTTACATTAGTAGAAATCAAGGGCAGATTAGAAGGACAATCGGATTTCCAATTAGCTTCTGATGGAAGATTAATGTTCAAGAATAGAACTTGCATACCGGACTGCCCAGAATGGAAGAAGAAGGTCTTAGATGAAGCTCATAGGTCAAGGTATACGATTCATCCTAGATCTACCAAAATGTACCACGATGTAAAAAGAAATTTTTGGTGGCCCAACATGAAAAGAGAAATAGCGGACTACGTATCACGCTGTCTCACGTGCCAACGAGTCAAGGCGGAACACCAAAAGCCTGCTGGAAAGCTACATCCTCTAGATATCCCTAAATGGAAGTGGGAGGATATTGGTATGGATTTCATCATGGGTTTATCTAAATCAAAAAGAGGACATGATGGAATATGGGTTATCATTGACCGATTGACTAAATCAGCGCATTTCTTGCCAATCAAGAGTCGATGGTCAGTTGATGTCTTAGCTGCACTATACATCAAGGAAATAGTCAGATTACATGGTATTCCTGTTTCAATCGTGTCTGACAGAGATCCCCGTTTTACTTCTCATTTTTGGAAAGGACTACAACATTCGTTGGGAACGAGACTTAACTTTAGCACAGCTTTTCATCCTCAAACGGATGGTCAGACCGAGAGAACTAATCAGGTGGTTGAAGATATGCTCAGAGCTTGCATCATGGATTTCGATGGAAGCTGGCATGATCACTTGCCGTTGGTGGAATTTGCATACAATAATAGCTACCAGGCAAGTATACAACTGGCACCTTTTGAAGCCTTATACGGAAGGAATTGTCGATCACCCTTATGCTGGAATGAAGTTGGAGAGAAACAACTGTTAGGTCCAGACATGGTAAGGGACACTATCGAGAAGATACAATTGATCAAAGAAAGACTGCAAGTTGCTCAGTCTAGACAAAAGGCTTATGCTGACACAAGAAGAAGAGATCTTGAATTCCAAGTTGGAGATCATGTATTTCTCAAGATATCGCCTGGACGTGGAATACGAAGATTTGGTGTTAAGGGCAAGCTTACACCAAGATTTATCGGACCTTTTGAGATACTCGAAAGAGTTGGCGAGGTTGCTTATCGCATCGCATTGCCTCCTCAATTGTCCGAGATACATAATGTGTTCCACATATGCATGTTGAAGAAGTATGTACACGATCCATCACATATTATCGAACATGGAGACCTAGTAATCCAGAAGGATCTCACATATGAGCAGCAGCCTATGAAGATCTTAGATCGAGAAGTACGTACCCTAAGGAATAAGGTTATTCCCATGCTAAAAGTATAATGGAATAAGAATTCAGAACATGAAGCTACATGGGAGACCGAGGAATCTATGAGGAAACGATTTCCAGATTTATTTTAGAAGGTATGAACTCTACACTCTCCATATGTAAATATATGCTATGAATTTGGGGACCAAATTCTTTTTAAGTGGGGGAGGGTGTAGCAACCCTGATAAAATAAAAAGAATAAATAAATCAAAAGAGATTAAAAGATTTAATAAAATAAACGAAAGAGCTTGGAATAAAAATAATTAAACCCTGATGAAAATAACGCCTCAGTAAAAGGCGCTACTTTACAATAAAACGCCCTTACCTAAGGCGTGTTTTGAGAAAGGACGCCCACACGTCAAGGCGTCAAATTTCAAACGACCAAAATAAATAAAAAGGGTAACTTTGCATAACGTCCTTTGAGTGGACGCGTTTCAACAAGAAACGACGCTTGACAAGGCATCAATTTAAATTCGACGCCCTGACCTAAGTCGTTAATTCAGTTCGAGTTTCGTTCGACTCAGGAGTCTATCCAGGGTAAGTTGATAACTATGAGAAAGAGTTCGAATGTAGTAATAACTCTATCTTGGAAGTATTACTTCCAATCAAACACTAACTCTATTAGGATTCTAGAAATCCTATAAATAACCTATTGCTCGAACCAAGAACGCTATTTGGCGTTCGGACTATTCTACGGTATGTGAAGAATCAAGGTTCTTTCTTCTTCTTTTCTGTTTACGATGGTATGAAGAACATTAACAGGTTCTTCACCTTCTTCTCTTCTTACAGGATAAGAAGATTAACGTTGTGAAGAACAAAAGGGTAAGTTCTTCTTTCCTCTACCTTCAGTAAGTATTATGAAGAAAAACTAATGTTTCTTCATCTTATTTCTCTGTAGGGAAGGCATCATAACTTACTAAAGAACGTGGGTTCTTCATCGACGAACGTCTGCACCTGATCGTGCCGAAAAGAAAAACCTGTCGATAATCTACACCAAGACCTCTGCCCTTTCATCCTACTCTGTCGATAACAGAGTACCGTGTCTACATCTATTCATCCGTCAGTTTATCATCATCAAGGTAGGTTTTCTCAAGCAACATAGCCCAAACAAGTTAAATTCATAGTAACACATCATGCATGTCATGTATATAAGTTTCCTGATGGTTTCTACATGTTTCTGTAATATTTTTGCAAGAGACGCCTGTGTCCAGGGCGCTACTTTAAAGAAACGACCTGCACCAGGTCGTCAATTACAGATTTGACGCCCTGCCATGTAGGCGTTAATCTCATGAAAATCCCATGTAATTAATAATTGATCCACGTTTAAAAATTCAATAGATATGAAATATCCAATCTAATATATATTGCATGACTCGACCTGTGAATTCCTGCTAATTTTCTGTCATGATCATGTCTCTTGTCTCTTGGAATTTTATTTCCTGAAATTTCTTGAATTCACGACCCTGTATAGGTCGTCTCTCACTTGACTAACGCCCCTGTTCAGGGCGTGGATTGAAAAGTAACGCCCCTGTACAGGGCGTGTTTTTGATAAATTACTGAAAATATATATTCTGCAAAAAATAGAAGTAAAGAATGAACGACTATTGTATATGTCGTCAACTTGTAATTAAACGCCCCTTACCAGGGCGCGTTTTTGGTAAAATACTAAAATATTGAAATTTCGCAAAAATGTAAAACAGATAAATGCCCTGACGGAAGGCGTTAATTACTTGAGTAGTGACTTTACTTAAGTCGTTATTTTCCTGTAAAAATGTTTTGCCTGTTTCTGATAACCGATGATTTCAGTATATCTATATATATGTATATCGGCACTATATCTCCGCTCCGTGAGTATAGTCCCACGTTTCATGATGTTTTATCGATCACCCTTAATTCTCATTGACATACAAGCTCTCCATTGGACATTCCGTTCCTTTGGACTAGCGAGTTAGTCATAGAGACCTCCGTAAGACTCCTCGAGTCTTGGATTCCCTCAAGGCCGACTGAGCTGGTTGTACCCTAAAAACCCATTACACTATTGAATGCCATGTCACTCTAAAGAAACATGGTATACCGGCCCTTATGATATGCAAAGAGTATATCATGAGAATTCTTAATGGGATGATGATATCATGCCATTTGTTGATGTTCTTGTGGACCTCATTTCTATCACTACAAGAAAAAGTGGCTATAGCGACCGAATTAGCGACCGATTTAATCGGTCTCTAGTCGGTCCCAAATAGAGACCAATTCGGAGACCGAAATAATCGGTCGCATTACCGAGACCGTTTCAGCGACCGCATGTATATCGGTCGCTAATAGGTCGCTATTATTGCGACCGAATTAACTTCGGTCTCCAGTCGGTCGCTGATGCCGTTATACTTCCTACTACGACCCCCGCCCGCCCCCCCCCTCCCGCCCGAGCCCCCCCCCTCCCGCCCGAGCCCCCCCTCCCGAGCCCCCTTCCCCTGCGGCCCCCTCTCCGCCCTAGCCCCCCTCCCCGCTCCCGCCCGAGCCCCCTCCGCCGGAGCCCCCCCTCCGCCCGAGCCCTCCCGCCCGAGCCCTCCTCCGCCGGAGCCCCCCTCCTCCGCCCGAGCCCTCCCGCCCGAGCCCCCCTCCTCCTCCGTATAGTGGCCGCTCACGGCGACAAGGTGCTCCCACTCCGATAGCTCCATGCAGGGAAACTCGTCGCCTCTGCAGCCGAGCCAGTGGGAGAGGACGACCGCGCCGCCGACGATCTGGATGGAGTTTACTCTCTCCCCGTCGTGTGCCACGATGATGTGCCTCAGCTCGCCCCGGAGGGACTCGTCCCAGACCTCGTATGGCCAGTCGCGGCGGCGCTCCGGGCCGCAGGACTCGAGCTTGAGGACGGTCCCCCCGGACAGAGGCTTGTGCACGTTCTTCTGCTGCTGGTTGCCGCAGGGATGGTGCAAGGAGAGCCGCGTGTTGCACGCACCCCCGCCTTTGTATATGTCTGTTTGTTTCCGATTCCACTTCTCAGAGGAAAATATTGTTCGCAATCCTCGATTCCGGGTTATTCGGGTTTTGTTAAACACTGGTTTCATCGTGATTCTGATTTGATTAATGGAATAGAAACATTCAGCTTGCACACAGCATCCCAATTATGTCAATTCAGAAAATTTGTACGTATTAGGTGTTGTTTGTTTACATGCAACTTTCCCGATTTTAGAATCATCGGTTTTGAAAATTAATAGATTCTTTAATTTCAAAATCAACAATATTTTTTTTTACTATTGTCTAGTTTATTGTGCTTTCAACTCATTTCTTATGATATGTTGTTGGCAGGCTCATGTTTTCTCTTCGCAAACTGGAGACTGTGCTGCTTTCCTCTCTAACTATGATCCTAATTCCATCGTGAGAGTTATGTTTAACAACATGCATTACACCTTGCCACCCTGGTCAAGCAGCATCCTTCCTGACTGCAGAAATGTAGTATTTAATACTGCAAAGGTATGTGATACAAACCACTGGAGAAGAATGTTTTTTCTCATTATTAATCGTGTCTTGTAAATCATCTGCATAAAATTTTCTTTACGTCCCCATTTTGGATTTCTTGGTGGCTTCATGTGTACCCCATAGTGTAAATAGAATAAACAGCACTATCAATTCCTGTGTCTAGTTTAGATCATATGTGCATGGCGAAGCTATGTTCAGCATGCTTTGCTGTTCCTAAACATTTTACCAAATAGTTATATATTTTTTTGTATATTGCTTAAGCTAACTCTCCTTTCACCATATAGGTCGGAGTTCAAACGTCACAAATGCAAATGATGGCAACTAATGAATTATCACTGTCATGGGAAAGGTACGATGAGGAGATCATTTCCATGGGAGATAATTCTTTATTCACCACAGTTGGACTATTAGAGCAGATAAATGTGACAAGGGATATGACAGACTATTTGTGGTACATTACCAGGTGAGCATCAGGACCAGCATAAATATCCTGCTAAAATGGGTATATTTGGAGAATTCGTAACCTTAGTTTCTATATTCCTTTTTCCTCCACTTGTCGCCTTTGCATTTCATCACTCTTTAACATGATTTATGCTTCCTGGATGATGAAAGTACCGAATGCTCTAATGTCAGAATGCTACGGATCTCTGCACTGCCTAGTCTTGATTTGGATACACCAGCCATATTCACCTTGGCAAGGATTTTTCGGTGACCTCCTATTTAAAATTCTTTGATTCCAGCGTCGACATTAGTGCATCAGAAGCTTTTCTCAATGGAGGCCAACTTCCAAATATCATCGTGCAGTCCGCTGGCCATGCTTTGCATGTTTTCGTCAATGGGGAACTCTCAGGTGGATTTACTAATTTCCCATTCTGGCCAAATTATTAAGTGTTACAAGTAAATTTTATAAAAACAAGGACATTCAAGTTCTGATTTTGTGATTCCAACAGGATCCACTTATGGGAACAGGGAGAATAGGAGGATTACCTATAATGGTAATGTGAAGCTGCGTGCTGGATCAAATAGAATCGCTCTGCTGAGCGTGGCTGTTGGACTGCCAGTCAGTAACTCCTACCTATGTTTGTTGTTTTACTCAGAAGCTAGACTTTAAGGAAACTTACACACTGGGGAAGAAACTTACATTAATCTGTCTTTCCCCTTTTTTAATGAAGAATGTTGGAACACACTATAGGAATTGGAATACTGGAGTTCTAGGTCCAGTCGTTCTTCATGGTCTGAGTGAAGGAAGAAGAGACTTAACATGGCAGAACTGGTCCTATCAGGTCCTTTTTATTTTTCTTTGAACAGTTATGCATTCATAAATTGGAAGTCGTATGAGCTCATTGCGTTTTTTTTCTTTCTTTCTTTTAACATAGGTTGGTCTCAAAGGGGAAGCTATGAATATCAACTCTCTAGAGGGAACTTCATCAGTGGAATGGATGCAAGGGGCATTTGCAGCTCAACATCAGCAACCATTAACATGGTACAAGGTAACATATGGGCATCAACTCGCTCTTACTGAATTACAACTGTTTTGGCAACTAGAGTTTATGTCTTAAGTTTTTTCAGGCTTCCTTCAATGCACCTGGAGGAGACGAGCCATTGGCCCTGGACATGGGTAGCATGGGAAAGGGCCAAATATGGATAAATGGACAAAGCATAGGAAGATATTGGAACGCATATGCACCAAATGGCAATTGTAACGGGTGTACTTATGCCGGAACATATCGGCCTCCAAAGTGTCAGACTGGTTGTGGTCAGCCTACACAGCGGTGGTAAGGGAGCATTAACTAAATTGTATTGCTTTTTTGTGTTGAACTTAATTTCTTTAGCACTTTTATGTTCCTTTTTCTTAATGGATGATCCTCTGAAGATTCTTCCCTCTTTTGTGTGGGACTACCTAATGCACATCCCTGTCCTTCGTCATTCAAAATGGTGCTTACCATCCAAATCAATTTCGAGGTTTCCATGCAGCAAGTTTACAATTTGCACTAGTTGTAACGTGTTATGCTTTCCCAGGTATCACGTGCCGCGATCCTGGTTACAGCCAACCAGAAACCTTCTAGTAGTTTTCGAGGAGCTCGGAGGCGATTTTTCTGCTGATTCTGACACCCCTTGCTTTTATTTTATCAAGCAGGCACTACCTGCGCTTGTCCCTATGCTGTTGGAGACACTCCTTAAGCAAGAAGACGACCAAGATCAGGATGAAGGAGTTTGGAATCTTGCAATGGCTGGAGGAACATGCTTGGGTTTGGTTGCACGGACCGTGGGAGATGACATTGTGCCTCTTGTTATGCCATTCATAGAAGAAAACATTAACAAACCTGAATGGAGGCAGCGAGAAGCAGCAACTTATGCATTTGGTTCTAAAATCTGAAATACCGGTCGGATGGCCGTGCCGGTCATTCCAATACGACCGGGGAGATGAAAGTGACTTGTCAGAACTGACGGAATCCAAATCGGATGCCCGGTTTGAGCTCGGCGCTCAAACTTCATTTTTAAAATACACTTATTTCAAATGAACTGTTAGGACGGGTCCGGGGGTCTAAAATCTGAAATACCGGTCGGATGGCCGTGCCGGTCATTCCAATACAACCGGGGAGATGAAAGTGACTTGTCAGAACTGACGGAATCCAAATCGGATGCCCGGTTTGAGCTCGGCGCTCAAACTTCATTTTTAAAATACACTTAGTTCAAATGAACTGTTAGGACGGGGCATTTGGTTCTAAAATCTGAAATACCGGTCGGATGGCCGTGCCGATCATTCCAATACGACCGGGGAGATGAAAGTGACTTGTCAGAACTGACGGAATCCAAATCGGATGCCCGGTTTGAGCTCGGCGCTCAAACTTCATTTTTAAAATACACTTAGTTCAAATGAACTGTTAGGACGGGGCATTTGGTTCTAAAATCTGAAATACCGGTCGGATGGCCGTGCCGATCATTCCAATACGACCGGGGAGATGAAAGTGACTTGTCAGAACTGACGGAATCCAAATCGGATGCCCGGTTTGAGCTCGGCGCTCAAACTTCATTTTTAAAATACACTTAGTTCAAATGAACTGTTAGGACGGGTCCGGGGGTCTAAAATTCGAAATACCGGTCGGATGGCCGTGCCGATCATTCCAATACGACCGGGGAGATGAAAGTGACTTGTCAGAACTGACGGAATCCAAATCGGATGCCCGGTTTGAGCTCGGCGCTCAAACTTCATTTTTAAAATACACTTAGTTCAAATGAACTGTTAGGACGGGTCCGGGGGTCTAAAATTCGAAATACCGGTCGGATGGCCGTGCCGATCATTCCAATACGACCGGGGAGATGAAAGTGACTTGTCAGAACTGACGGAATCCAAATCGGATGCCCGGTTTGAGCTCGGCGCTCAAACTTCATTTTTAAAATACACTTAGTTCAAATGAACTGTTAGGACGGGTCCGGGGGTCTAAAATCTGAAATACCGGTCGGATGGCCGTGCCGATCATTCCAATACGACCGGGGAGATGAAAGTGACTTGTCAGAACTGACGGAATCCAAATCGGATGCCCGGTTTGAGCTCGGCGCTCAAACTTCATTTTTAAAATACACTTAGTTCAAATGAACTGTTAGGACGGGTCCGGGGGTCTAAAATTCGAAATACCGGTCGGATGGCCGTGCCGATCATTCCAATACGACCGGGGAGATGAAAGTGACTTGTCAGAACTGACGGAATCCAAATCGGATGCCCGGTTTGAGCTCGGCGCTCAAACTTCATTTTTAAAATACACTTAGTTCAAATGAACTGTTAGGACGGGGCATTTGGTTCTAAAATCTGAAATACCGGTCGGATGGCCGTGCCGATCATTCCAATACGACCGGGGAGATGAAAGTGACTTGTCAGAACTGACGGAATCCAAATCGGATGCCCGGTTTGAGCTCGGCGCTCAAACTTCATTTTTAAAATACACTTAGTTCAAATGAACTGTTAGGACGGGTCCGGGGGTCTAAAATTCGAAATACCGGTCGGATGGCCGTGCCGATCATTCCAATACGACCGGGGAGATGAAAGTGACTTGTCAGAACTGACGGAATCCAAATCGGATGCCCGGTTTGAGCTCGGCGCTCAAACTTCATTTTTAAAATACACTTAGTTCAAATGAACTGTTAGGACGGGTCCGGGGGTCTAAAATCTGAAATACCGGTCGGATGGCCGTGCCGATCATTCCAATACGACCGGGGAGATGAAAGTGACTTGTCAGAACTGACGGAATCCAAATCGGATGCCCGGTTTGAGCTCGGCGCTCAAACTTCATTTTTAAAATACACTTAGTTCAAATGAACTGTTAGGACGGGTCCGGGGGTCTAAAATTCGAAATACCGGTCGGATGGCCGTGCCGATCATTCCAATACGACCGGGGAGATGAAAGTGACTTGTCAGAACTGACGGAATCCAAATCGGATGCCCGGTTTGAGCTCGGCGCTCAAACTTCATTTTTAAAATACACTTAGTTCAAATGAACTGTTAGGACGGGTCCGGGGGTCTAAAATTTGAAATACCGGTCGGATGGCCGTGCCGATCATTCCAATACGACCGGGGAGATGAAAGTGACTTGTCAGAACTGACGGAATCCAAATCGGATGCCCGGTTTGAGCTCGGCGCTCAAACTTCATTTTTAAAATACAAGATGAAATTTGAACTTATATTGGGTGTGTGTATTTATATATATGAAAATGAGCTGGCTTAAACTATTGGCATACTCTTGTTAATGCTTGATTTCTTTATTAAGTCTTGTTAATGCTTGATTTCTTTATTAAGGATTTGATTATAATTTTTTTAAATGATATACAGGATCATCCGTCGCGAGATGTTGGACGAGACGACGACCAGGATGATGTTGGACGAGACGACGACCAGGATGAGACATATGTGGAGGATTTGTGATTTTATTTTAGTTGTGTATGTTGTCATTTTATTATTATGGATGTATGATTAATTTGTGATTTTATTTTAATTGTGTGTAATTTGAGGTTCGTGGAGATTGTGATCCGTGTAGTTGATTTATTATTGTTTTATGAAATTGTTATTTATCAGGTGTTTGTATGTGATGAATTTGAGATTTGTCGATATTGTTGTCTGTGTAGTTGATTTTATATTTATGTTATGAATTTGTTATTTATCAGGTAATTTATTTATCAGTTTAAATAAATTTTTAAAAAAAAAATAATGCAAAATTAGCGACCGCATGGAGACTGAATTGCGACCGAATAGCGACTATACGTTATATTTCTTTTATTAAATAATTATACTTGGCGACCGACTGGCGACCGAATTGAGACCGAATAAATCCGATAGGTTAATTTTATTTTTAAAAATACAACATAATTAGAGACTGAATAGCGACCGACTTGAGACCGATTTAATTAGCGACCAATCAGGCGACCGATTATAATCGGTCTCTATTAACGACTGATACTGCGACCGAAATATGTCGGTCGCTATATAGCGACTAGTATATAGCGACCGACATATTCGGTCGCTAGATAGTCTCTGTTCGGTCGCAATGAAGATTTGCGACCGATCTAAGACTGAATAGCGACCGCTAGGTCGGTCGCTATCCGCGATTTTTCTTGTAGTGTATAATAAGAATGAGGGTATCTTACCTTTGATGTACTGTTCATGTGGACCTCAATTCTATATAAAGAATGTCCATACTTGTTTGTCATGGTACCCGAGTTAAGGGAACCTAATTCCACCTAGTTTCATCGTTCATCGTGATTGTACCGTTGTTATCGCCTATCTATGTCCAATGTCGAATTTTTGGACTCCATTCTCTCAAAGTTATCCTACGTGTCTACAAGCTTAAATTGTTGAAATTCCATATTGGCTATATATATATACAAGAGTGGATGTCAAATATACATGATAAATGCCTGTGCATATAGGGTCCGATCTGGTCCTGGGAGGAGCACCCGAAAGTACTTGTGCCCATGGGAGTTGAATGATAAGGTATCTGGCATTATACCGAGTGCATGACTAGCTTGATCGGACATTCCACACAAATCTTGTACTTGACTCATACTTGACATGACATAAATTGCGTGACCCGAGAAAGGGTAATTACTTGTTTGCTTGATACATGATAGCCAAAGTTCTTGACATGACTTGCTAAAAAGTACTCGCTTGAATATCTTGTTATCTTTTCTTGAAAGCTCGTGACTAGTTCATCTTGCTGTCTTATTGATAAATTCTCTCTCTACCTTGTCGTTTTATACGAGCATTCATAGCTACAGTACATACATGAAAGATGTAATTATTTAAACCCCTTGCTAGCGCTTGAGATATAATTTCCTACTGAGCGTTCGCTCACTCCGTGTGTTCCCTACTTTTCAGGTAATTCCGACGACGAGGGAAGTCAATCGGATGGGAATGGTCAAGAGTGAAAGAGATAAAACTTCTCCAAGTGTCATCTAGTCTTTTTCCTATTTTCTTGAGTCAACTATGTACTTTTCCTTTTTAATTGAATAGAGTATTGGATTTGTAATAGTCTATCCATTATGAAATAAAGGATTGGGTTATCTTTCTCTTTTGCGCATCTCTGTTTTGGTGTCGAATACACTACTACTCTGATTGACATGATTGATATAAACTCGTCGCGCATATCCGAGTATCTTCCGCTCTCGGGGCGTGACAGTTTTTGTGGTATCAGAGCCTAGGGTATTCAATTCCTAGGAAAACCCAAGTCCAAGGATAAGTTTTAAACCTTTAACCAGTAAGACTGGGTAGAACCAAGGGTTGAGTTAATATAAAAACTTAGAAGCCCTTAACGCGAGTATATACTAATATAGTTATTATAATTGTAGGATAATGGCTGCCGAACGTGCTCAATGGCTCAACATGCAGCGTACCCTTCAAGGCAGGACTCAAGTGCTGCATCAAGTAGCACAAGGAGGTGGACAACGAGCAGGAAGTCTCCACCAGACTTTCAAGAACATGAACCCACCCAAGTTCACGGGTTCTACTGATCCAGATGACGCTGAACACTGGATTAGGGAGATAGAACGTATATTCCGTGTTATGCAATGCACGGATCAGGATAAAGTTTTATTAGCTACTTTTCAGTTAGAAAGGGATGCTAGATGCTGGTGGGAATCAATAGAGGCTACTATAAATCAAGATCAGGTTTCGTGGGAGGAATTCGTTGAACACTTCAACGCAAAATATTTCTCGGACCGAGTTCAGGAAAAGAAGGCTGCAGAATTTGCCGCATTAAAACAACGATCCCTGTCAGTGGCCGAGTATGAGGCCCAATTCTCTAGATTGTCTCGGTATGCTAAGCATCTAGTTAGCGCCGAGAAAATGAAAGTAGAAGGTTTCTTAATGGGCTCAGGCCCCAAGCTATTACTCAACTGGCGCCGATGGACATTCAAGTCTACTCGGAGATAGTACGCCGAGCTCAACTATTAGAAGATGCCACGGAACTGTCTGATAGGATTCGTGGTAAGGATAAGAAGGAACAAGTTACAGGTTCGGGTTCCTTTAAACCCAACTTCAAGAAGAGGCCTAGCAATGGAGGTATATCCTCACAAGACCAAAAGTTCAAGAAGACCAAGCCCTTCTCTATCACCACTACCTCTCCAAATACAGTGTGCAAACATTGTGATAAAGCAGGTCATAGAGCAGAAGAATGCTGGAGGAAACTAGGAGCATGTCTCCGTTGTGGGAGTCGTGAGCATCGGATTCCTGATTGCCCACTACTAAATAATCAAGCCGATGACGGAAAATGCCCAGTAACCAAGAATGCTCATCTTCATGCAATCAAGGAGACCGAGCAAGAAGAAGAAGGCGGCTTAGTGGAAGGTACATTGAAAGTTTGTTCCAGGAATGCATATGTCTTAATTGATACTGGTGCATCGCATTCTATTATTTCTAAGAAGTTTGCTGACCCATTACCCCTAGAACCGGAATGGATAAAGTTAGTTTTGTCTACTCCTCTGGATGATGAGACTGATATTACACATCATTACCAAAACTGCGAAGTATTGGTTCAGGGTAGAAATCTCCCTATTGATCTCATATGTTTAGATCTGAAAGAGTATGATGTTATACTAGGGGCAGATTGGTTATCCAAGTATCAGGCAACGGTTGATTGCCGCAATAGTAAGGTTACATTCAAGGAATTTCCAGAACTAATATTTACTAGCCCCAAGAGTCGGAGCAAATCCCCTATTATTTCAGCTCTCCGAGCTAGCAAGCTCATCAAGAAAGGATGTGCATCTTTCCTTGCCTTTGTCACAGTTAAAGAAGCTAAGGAAGCTAAGCTAGAAGACATTCCAGTGGTACAAGAATTTCCGGACGTATTTCCGGAAGATTTGTCGGGATTCCCCCCGCAAAGAGAAGTGGCCTTCACCATTGACTTAGTCCCTGGTGCTGGTCCGATTTCAAAGGCACCTTATAGGATGTCACCTGCTGAACTCAAGGAGTTAAAGGAGCAATTGATGGAACTCATTAAGAAAGGATTCATTAGACCAAGTACTTCCCCGTGGGGAGCGCCTGTATTATTTGTAAAGAAGAAAGACGGATCCATGAGATTATGCGTCGACTATCGACAATTGAATCATCTCACTATTAAGAACAAGTATCCACTGCCGAGAATCGATGAATTGTTTGATCAAATTTCAGGATCCATGTACTTTTCCAAGATTGATCTCAGGTCGGGATATCATCAATTAAGAATCAAGGATGATGACATTCATAAGACTGCGTTCAGAAGCAGGTATGGCCATTATGAATTTGTTGTTATGCCTTTCGGACTAATGAATGCCCCTGCTGCCTTTATGCAGTTAATGAATAGTATATTCAGGCCTTATTTAGATCAATTCATGGTGGTCTTTATTGATGATATATTGATTTATTCTAAGACCAAGGAAGAGCATGAGGAACATTTGAGGATTGCATTACAAATATTGAGGACAAACCAATTATATGCAAAACTTAGCAAGTGTGAATTTTGGCTTGAAGAAGTGACTTTTCTCGGACATGTTATATCAAAGGATGGCTTGTCGATAGACCCATCAAAGGTTGAAGCTGTAAGGAACTGGGAAAGACCGACCAATGCTAGCGAGATCCGAAGTTTCTTAGGTCTTGCCGGCTATTACAGGCGATTCATCAAGGATTTCTCTAAAATCGCCGTGCCACTTACGAGGTTAACTCGCAAGGAGATCCGTTATGAATGGGATGAGGAATGTGAAAGAAGCTTCCAAACTCTCAAGAATCATCTTACTACAGCTCCTATCTTAGCATTGCCAATTGAAGGAGAAAAGTTCGAGGTATACACTGATGCTTCTGGCATTGGCCTCGGGTGTGTTCTAATGCAACAAGGGAAGGTTATAGCCTACTCTTCTCATCAATTAAAGAAGCATGAAGAGAACTACCCCGTCCATGACTTAGAATTGGCCGCGGTAGTATTTGCACTCAAAATATGGAGACATTATCTTTATGGAGTACAATTTACTGTATACTCCGATCACAAGAGTCTCAAATATCTTTTCTCACAGAAGAAACTAAATATGAGGTAAAGACGATGGCTGGAATATCTCAAGGACTTCGACTTCAATATACAATATCATCCCGGAAAGGGTAATCATGTAGCAGATGCCCTTAGTCGAAAGCTGAGAGCACTGTTAGCCAATTGTCTGATTCAAGAATGGAAATTGCTAGAACAATTCTCTGAACTCAATATAAGCATGGACACGGACCCTAGATGTGTCACATTATCTCATGTATGCATACAGTCAGATTTATTGTCTGAAATACAAGCACTTCAGAATGATGATCCTACATTAGTAGAAATCAAGGGCAGATTAGAAGGACAATCGGATTTCCAATTAGCTTCTGATGGAAGATTAATGTTCAAGAATAGAACTTGCATACCGGACTGCCCAGAATGGAAGAAGAAGGTCTTAGATGAAGCTCATAGGTCAAGGTATACGATTCATCCTGGATCTACCAAAATGTACCAAGATGTAAAAAGAAATTTTTGGTGGCCCAACATGAAAAGAGAAATAGCGGACTACGTATCACGCTGTCTCACGTGCCAACGAGTCAAGGCGGAACACCAAAAGCCTGCTGGAAAGCTACATCCTCTAGATATCCCTAAATGGAAGTGGGAGGATATTGGTATGGATTTCATCATGGGTTTATCTAAATCAAAAAGAGGACATGATGGAATATGGGTTATCATTGACCGATTGACTAAATCAGCGCATTTCTTGCCAATCAAGAGTCGATGGTCAGTTGATGTCTTAGCTGTACTATACATCAAGGAAATAGTCAGATTACATGGTATTCCTGTTTCAATCGTGTCTGACAGAGATCCCCGTTTTACTTCTCATTTTTGGAAAGGACTACAACATTCGTTGGGAACGAGACTTAACTTCAGCACAGCCTTTCATCCTCAAACGGATGGTCAGACCGAGAGAACTAATCAGGTGGTTGAAGATATGCTCAGAGCTTGCATCATGGATTTCGATGGAAGCTGGCATGATCACTTGTCGTTGGTGGAATTTACATACAATAATAGCTACCAGGTAAGTATACAACTGGCACCTTTTGAAGCCTTATACGGAAGGAATTGTCGATCACCCTTATGCTGGAATGAAGTTGGAGAGAAACAACTGTTAGGTCCAGACATGGTAAGGGACACTACCGAGAAGATACAATTGATCAAAGAAAGACTGCAAGTTGCTCAGTCTAGACAAAAGGCTTATGTTGACACAAGAAGAAGAGATCTTGAATAAGGGCAAGCTTACACCAAGATTTATCGGACCTTTTGAGATACTCGAAAGAGTTGGCGAGGTTGCTTATCGCATCGCATTGCCTCCTCAATTGTCCGAGATACATAATGTGTTCCACATATCCATGTTGAATAAGTATGTACACGATCCATCACATATTATCGAACATGGAGACCTAGTAATCCAGAAGGATCTCACATATGAGCAGCAGCCTATGAAGATCTTAGATCGAGAAGTACGTACCCTAAGGAATAAGGTTATTCCCATGCTAAAAGTATAATGGAATAAGAATTCAGAACATGAAGCTACATGGGAGACCGAGGAATCTATGAGGAAACGATTTCCAGATTTATTTTAGAAGGTATGAACTCTACACTCTCCATATGTAAATATATGCTATGAATTTGGGGACCAAATTCTTTTTAAGTGGGGGAGGGTGTAGCAACCCTGATAAAATAAAAAAGAATAAATAAATCAAAAGAGATTAAAAGATTTAATAAAATAAACGAAAGAGCTTGGAATAAAAATAATTAAACCCTGATGAAAATAACGCCTCAGTAAAAGGCGCTACTTTACAATAAAACGCCCTTACCTAAGGCGTGTTTTGAGAAAGGACGCCCACACGTCAAGGCGTCAAATTTCAAACGACCAAAATAAATAAAAAGGGCAAGTTTGCATAACGTCCTTTGAGTGGACGCGTTTCAACAAGAAACGACGCTTGACAAGGCGTCAATTTAAATTCGACGCCCTGACCTAGGTCGTTAATTCAGTTCGAGTTTCGTTCGACTCAGGAGTCTATCCAGGGTAAGTTGATAATTATGAGAAAGAGTTCGAATGTAGTAATAACTCTATCTTGGAAGTATTACTTCCAATCAAACACTAACTCTATTAGGATTCTAGAAATCCTATAAATAACCTACTGCTCGAACCAAGAACGCTATTTGGCGTTCGGACTAGTCTACTGTATGTGAAGAACCAAGGTTCTTTCTTCTTCTTTTCTGTTTACGATGGTATGAAGAACATTAACAGGTTCTTCACCTTCTTCTCTTCTTACAGGATAAGAAGATTAACGTTGTGAAGAACAAAAGGGTAAGTTCTTCTTTCCTCTACCTTCAGTAAGTATTATGAAGAAAAACTAATGTTTCTTCATCTTATTTCTCTGTAGGGAAGTCATCATAACCTACTGAAGAACGTGGGTTCTTCATCGACGAACGTCTGCACCTGATCGTGCCGAAAATAAAAACCTGTCGATAATCTACACCAAGACCTCTGCCCTTTCATCCTACTCTGTCGATAACAGAGTACCGTGTCTACATCTGTTCATCCGTCAGTTTATCATCATCAAGGTAGGTTTTCTCAAGCAACGTAGCCAAAACAAGTTAAATTCATAGTAACACATCATGCATGTCATGTATATAAGTTTCCTGATGGTTTCTACACGTTTTTGTAATATTTTTGCAAGAGACGCCCGTGTCCAGGGCGCTACTTTAAAGAAACGACCTGCACCAGGTCGTCAATTACAGATTTGAAGCCCTGCCATGTAGGCGTTAATCTCATGAAAATCCATGTAATTAATAATTGATCCACGTTTAAAAATTCAATAGATATGAAATATCCAATCTAATATATATTGCATGACTCGACCTGTGAATTCCTGCTAATTTTCTGTCATGATCATGTCTCTTGTCTCTTGGAATTTTATTTCCTGAAATTTCTTGAATTCACGACCCTGTATAGGTCGTCTCTCACTTGACTAACGCCCCTGTTCAGGGCGTGGATTGAAAAGTAACGCCCCTATACAGGGCGTGTTTTTGATAAATTACTGAAAATATATATTCTGCAAAAAATAGAAGTAAAGAATGAACGACCATTGTATACGTCGTCAACTTGTAATTAAACGCCCCTTACCAGGGCGCGTTTTTGGTAAAATACTGAAATATTGAAATTTCGTAAAAATGTAAAACAGATAAACGCCCTGACGGAAGGCGTTAATTACTTGAGTAGTGACTTTACTTAAGTCGTTATTTTCCTGTAAAAATGTTTTGCCTGTTTCTGATAACCGATGATTTCAGTATATCTATATATATGTATATCGGCACTATATCTCCACTCCGTGAGTATAGTCCCACGTTTCATGATGTTTTATCGATCACCCTTAATTCTCATTGACATACAAGCTCTCCATTGGACATTCCGTTCCTTTGGACTAGCGAGTTCGTCATAGAGACCTCCGTAAGACTCCTCGAGCCTTGGATTCCCTCAAGGCCGACTGAGCTGGTTGTACCCTAAAAACCCATTACACTATTGAATGCCATGTCACTCTAAAGAAATATGGTATACCGGCCCTTATGATATGCAAAGAGTATATCATGAGAATTCTTAATGGGATGATGATATCATGCCATTTGTTGATGTTCTTGTGGACCTCAATTCTATAATAAGAATGAGGGTATCTTACCTTTGATGTACTGTTCATGTGGACCTCAATTCTATATAAAGAATGTCCATACTTGTTTGTCATGGTACTCGAGTTAAGGGACCCTAATTCCACCTAGTTTCATCGTTCATCGTGATTGTACCGTTGTTATCGCCTATCTATGTCCAATGTCGTATTTTTGGACTCCATTCTCTCAAAGTTATCCTACGTGTCTACAAGCTTAAATTGTTGAAATTCCATATTGGCTATATATATATATATACAAGAGTGGATGTCAAATATACATGATAAATGCCTGTGCATATAGGGCCCGATCTGCTCCTGGGAGGAGCACCCGAAAGTACTTGTGCCCATGGGAGTTGAATGATAAGGTATCTGGCATTATACCGAGTGCATGACTAGCTTGATCGGACATTTCACACAAATCTTGTACTTGACTCGTACTTGACATGACATAAATTGCGTGACCCGAGAAAGGGTAATTACTTGTTTGCTTGATACATGATAGCCAAAGTTCTTGACATGACTTGCTAAAAAGTACTTGCTTGAATATCTTGTTATCTTTTCTTGAAAGCTCGTGACTAGTTCATCTTGCTGTCTTATTGATAAATTCTCTCTCTACCTTATCGTTTTATACGAGCATGCATAGCTACAATACATACATGAAAGATGTAATTATTTAAACCCCTTGCTAGCGCTTGAGATATAATTTCCTACTGAGCGTTCGCTCACTCCGTGTGTTCCCTACTTTTCAGGTAATTCCGACGACGAGGGAAGTCAATCGGATGGGAATGGTCAAGAGTGAAAGTGATAGAACTTCTCCAAGTGTCATCTAGTTTTTTTCCTATTTTCTTGAGTCAACTATGTACTTTTCCTTTTTAATTGAATAGAGTATTGGATTTGTAATAGTCTATCCATTATGAAATAAAGGATTGGGTTATCTTTCTCTTTTGCGCATCTCTGTTTTGGTGTCGAATACACTACTACTAAGATTGACATGATTGATATAAACTCGTCGCGCATATCCGAGTATCTTCCGCTCTCGGGGCGTGACAGTGGTAATTCACATGGCAATTATGAGTCAAAAACATTCTTAAGAAGAAGAAGATGATGATTCTCTCCCTATCCCCTTTTGACAAAGACTCACATGGTTCTCACCCCCTTTGACACACAGAGTGGATTCTTGGATTAATGACGCACATAAACTTACCACATTCTTTGATTAATGACTCACATACACATTCTTTGATTGATGACTCACATAAACTTCTCCCCCTTTGACAACATCAAAAGATCCAGAAAAGAGACAGAGAGACTCACATTAATGACGCACACAAAATGACTTACAAGAAGCTCTGGC
This sequence comes from Amorphophallus konjac, assembly GCA_022559845.1. NCBI lineage: Eukaryota > Viridiplantae > Streptophyta > Magnoliopsida > Alismatales > Araceae > Amorphophallus > Amorphophallus konjac. The sequence continues at coordinate 168,139,357 of CM040120.1, read as the reverse complement.
ATCTCCTATGTGACATCATTTCAAGCAACCATAATGTGGATAAACATGTCATTGCAGGCAACATTCCAGAAGATGATGTGGAAATACATGCCAATGGTTGTACACTTATTATGATTGACAAAATAACCAAAGAGAACAACCAATTGTGGAAAGCCAGTTATGGGACTGATACGAATGAATGATATGGATGTATCGAACATGGTGGTGTCCTGTGGCTTGGCAAAGACAATGTAAGTGTGAGAGGTGGAGCCACAGTAGCATGATTCAATTCCTCAACTAGTGGAGATGGATAGAGTAGCCAAAGATCAAGTTTTTGATTTCAAATTTTACATATTTTTAGTGGTTTTCCAATATTCAGAATTTTTTTTGATTTTCTATGCAATGCATGGAAATGATCAAATTTTGATGCAAGCTACAATTGTATGAAGTCAAGACATGCATGCCACCCTAATGCATGAAAACATGATGACAATGATGCTAGGACTTATGCCAAATGCCAATGAATGAGAAAGCAATGTGATATCATTTGACAGAGGACACCAATGATTTTGGAGACGACTTAAAAGGTGCATCAAGATGATACCACTTGTTGGATTATATCACTTGTGTAGTATGGTGATGTAATCGGGGCAGCCTGAATGATTTATGTAGATATGGCAGATGAAGACAAAGAAGAAGGAGCATCAAGATATGACTTCTCAAGAGAGAATAGAGGTTCTGTAATCTGAAACCAAGTTCATAAATCAGAGTAATGGATTTTTCAGAATTTTCAGTTATAGAACCCAAATGTACAAGCACTTACATTCAGATTGGTTTAATGCTAATGAGTTTTGACCTACTCAGTAGTATCACATGAAGACATTTACATGCAAGTTTAATAGTAGTGAACCAGAAATTCATGTCAAAACCAGATTAACCTTCTCTTATCTTACTCATTCAGTTTCATTGGTTCCCTTGAGAATGACCACAATAAGTATTGAGGCTAAACACTTAGATGACTTAGATTTGATTCATGAGTGCTACACATTCAGATTTTTCTTTTTGAAATCATTTGAAAGATGATTGTCATCATTTTTTGAGCAGTCAAGTGTAGCAACCACCTTTTGACGTGAGTGTGCACGTTTACCAGACGCAAGCACCCCCAGTTACTCAGTGTAGCTCACGATTTTGCTTCACTTAGAACAGAGATAGCATAGTCACCTCATGACATATCGAACCTCATTTTCTTTGATGAGGAGATATATTTCTCAGCAACAGTGCCATTGCTCTGCCTTGAGCTTACTTTAAGTATAACCACTTTTTGAAATAAATAGATTCAAAAAATATTTAAAAACAATACTTAGCTGAAGTTTCTCGATCAAGGATGCCTTTGTACTCAAAATTTTTCAGATTTAAGATGGCATAACAAGTCAAAACATGAGAAACTAGTTTAATTCTATTAAACTCGATCACAAACATGTTCAAGACCATCAAACTTCAATACTCAAGAAATCATTAATGTTAAACCAAAATCATTCATGTTCAAGGCAATCACAAGACTCTATAAGAGAAAATTCTTCTTGAAGATTTACTCTGATAAACAACCTCAATAATAGATAGGGAATCCTCCAAGAAGTTCAAGGTACCTTGAATCCAAATTGAACCACACAAGGATTAAGCAATATCATGCAATGGCTTGGTTTAAGAAGAGAGTGTTGCATAACTGGTAGGCAAGAATAGATGAAGAACACTCCCCCTGAGGTTATGCACTAAGCTCAGACAAGCATAATTTTTAGACAGAAAGAAATGTGGGGTCGACCTGTCAAAGGAGTGAGGTCGACCGGCATAATTTTGACTGGATTTTCATGATGAACAAGCTCCCCCTGAGAAGATGCATTCTATGCCATGATGTCAACAGAATGAAGATGAAACATATGCATAAATGTTGTAAAGAGACAACTTCCCCTTACTATATAGCCTATATGCGACATTGACGCATGGTACGTGGCGGAGGTGAAACCTCACGCATATTGAGTGCTCTAGGCAAGCATAACCTGCCTTTCCATACATCAACATTTGATATACCATGGCCGTGCAAGAGTGAGATGATGTGAAATGATTCAAACTAGATTGATGACTCCCCTTGAGTACATGCATGGGTTGGCAATGAATTATACAGCCTAAGACTTATGTGAATACACAATGCAATGAAGATGCTGCAAAATGATTGTGCATTTTTATCTTCTAAACATGATGTGCATTAAGGTATGTGTGATCATAATATGATGCAAACACAAATCATTCATAATTGATTTTGAACTGAATGCAACATGATGATGTCAATTGCTAGACTCCCCCCTTTGAATAGAGCTAACATGAATAACGAGTTGAAAATGCAGCCATGACATGCATCATCAAAACCAAAGAATAAGAATTTCAAGTGGCTGATAGCAAGACTTAAGAAACTCATCATCACATCAACTTCATCAGCATAACAAGTTTTTCATGAATTAAACAGCTGGAATCAAGCATGGTGTGAGCAAGTTATCAAGCTCAAAAGTTCATCTCACACCTTGGGGGTTTTACATTTCTAAGAGCAATTCAATTTGCAGAATCTAATGACATTGGGCAGACGTATGATGCACTATCTACATGTCAAGATTAAACATGCAAGATGACTGAACTTAAAGGTTTATGTACATACATGTGCCTTGAGCTTTTATTTACCTTATGATCCTTTGTTCAGCTCCAAGGCATCCTGCACCCAAAATTCTCATTTGAAATTTTTAGGTACCCAAGCTTGCTTGGGTCCTTGTGGGTTAGCAACATGTTTAGCATCTTGGCCCATCTTTTTCAAGACAATCACATCATCCTCCCTCATTGTGAGGCAATCATATATCTCATGCCCATTTTTCTCACAATAGAAACAACACACAAAAGATTAATTTTTCTTTTTATGTTCATGTGCGTGTGCATGTGGACTATGCTTTTATGGGCGAGCATAATTTTTACCTTTCATGGTATGAGGGTGATGTCTTTCTTTCAAATACCAGGATTCCTGATCAGTGTGACCAGTCTTACCACAATGAGAGCAACAAAGAGAGGCATTTCTATTAAAGGCCATGGGGAGTGTCGACCTGTCTGGATAGGAATGTCAACACTTCTGATTCTCCATGTGATTTTGTACAGAATTCTGTTGAGCAAGCCCTCTGCCAGTGTTGACCTGTTTCTTTCCTTGCCATTTCACTTGATCTCCTGCTCTAAGCTCATCATTTCTCAAGATAAAACAATCATGCACAGTGTGACCATGTTTACCACAATAATAGCAATGGACATTCATTTTGTGGAAAGCATGATATTTAGCATTGGACGTGTTATGGTGCATGTTTTGATGAGCATGCTGAATTTTACTTTTCTTTCAAGCAGTGTGCCCTTTTTGGTGACCACAAGAAGTGGTGGCTTCCGGTGAACCAGAATCTTAGATTTGGGCAAACATTGATAGGAAATCATTCAAACCTTGAATTTCATTTTCAAGTGAGGAAATGTGCTGTTTAGATTCAACAAGGCCCTCTTCGCATGCTGCCAATTGCTCATTGAGCATGGCGTTTACTGCTTTAAGATTTTGATTTTGTTGTTCTAAAGCATGCAAAGTTTTAGAGTGATCTTCAATGACAGATTTGCCTTTTTCATGTGCAGCCAGTTTTTCATGCAATTCTTCTTCAGCTTGTTCAAGTTCAATTTTCTTTTCCAACAACTATCTATTCTCTTCTTTCAGAGAATCAATCAGTTTTTGTTGCCATTCAAGATCATCATGGAGACCAACATTTATGTTTCTCAAGAATGAACATTTTTCACATACAAAATTAGCAGAGCATGAAACAGAATTTTTGTTTCATTCAATCAACTTCTCATGATAGATTAGCCCATCGGCCATAGTTTGATCATTAGAGATTGACTTAGTTTGGTTTTGAATTTTTATTACAATTTCTTCCAACCTAGTGATTTCATCATGAAGATTTTCATTTTCTTCCCTTAGACATGCAATGCTTTGTTTATGCATATCTAGATCAACTGAGAGAGTGTTGTTAAGCTCTTTAAAAATAGAACATTTTTTACAAATCGAGCATTCATTTTGGTTAATTTTCTTGAGATCCTTTTTCTAATTTTTGTTTTCTATTTTTACCTTTTTGTATTGTGTGATCAATTCATCATAGGCTTCCATAAGCTCTTCAAAAGTGAATTCCTCGGAGTCAGAGTTTACCTGTGATGAGGATGCATTGCTGGACTGTTCTGCACGGTCGGCCATGAAGCATTCTTGTTCTTGTTCCTTCCCTTCATGGATTTTCACCAACTTTTCCAATACTTGCTTGGCTGTGCTGCAAGAGGACACAAGATGAGTTAGTCTTAGATCAACTGCAACTGTAATTAAGTTATATGCAAGACGATCATCATTGTGTTTGATCTCATGTTCGGCTAACCAATCAATTGAATTTGATGGCAGCTCATGAGGACCATTGTATATAAGAGTCCACAATTGTGGATCTATGGAGCTAACATAGATGAACATTCTTCCAACCCATGTAGAAAAATATGAACCATCATAAATAGGTGGAGAAGCCATCGAAGCAAGTGTAGCATGTGAATCCATCTAAATAACAAACACCGGGATCTTTCCCGGCAGATCGTTGGATCTGGGAATGACAGAGCCTCGCTCTGATACCACTTGTTGGGTCCCGCGAGGTGTAAACGGATCTAGAAGGGGGGGTTGAATAGATCCTATCAAAAGCTTTGGCCTATTTAAAACTCTTAGCTAACAAAACTTAAACCACTCTTATAAAGTGAATGAACTACTTAGGCACAATGCACAGCGGAATTAAGTAGAGTGGCTCAAATGAAAAGACTTGGATTACAAGCTATGAAACGTCCACACTTCTTTAAGCATATTTGTGAACTTGAAAGAAATAAGCCTTGTAGTGCAGGGATCATAAAGCATAACACTAGAGCATGCAATAGCTTGCAACAACCGTGCGTGTGTGTATATGCTATGTTGATCACTCAAAGTGCATATGTGTGTGAACAATCTAACCAAGTATGGAAGCACACGAACCTGCGAATGGGGTTAGAAGATATAGATCAATCACACACGATAAACAACCCACAACACAGGGATTTTTAAGGTGGTTCGGTTGCAACCCCGCAACCTACGTCCACCCCTCACCAAAACCCGGTGAGGCTTCCTTGCTGACTCACAGCTTGACCGGGGACACGCCCCAACCACAGAATAGAGAAAGCCCTCTTTCTATCTTCCTACACACAAAGCCGACAGGGATGGCTACACCGCAAATCGGAGAACGCCCGATTGCCTTCCTACTAACCACCGGTAGGGACTTCAACACCGCAAATCGGACAGCCTCCGATTGCCTTCCTACTAACCACCGGTAGGGACGATTCTCAAGTTCAAGTGTTTGAAAGAAATGGAATAAGAACAACTTATGAAAAACACTCAACAAGATATAGAATATGCTTAAGTGAAATGATCTTGTTTGAGGTTTGCTGGAGCTTGAATCTCTAAAGGATTTGATGAAGAACTTCTTCCCGGAGTACTGTTCACAGCTACAGTACTCGAACTCCTCTCCCTTGAACACACCCTTGCAGCCTCCTTTGATCTCCCTTATTAGCCTTGCTTGCTTCTACTCTTCCTTGGAGGTTGTTGGATTGAGATATGAGCTTGAATCACCTTGAGTTGATGGAGAGAGTGTTGGATGTAGCTTTGATCTTTCTTTTGATCCTCTTGAGTTGACGAAGAGGTTTGAATGAAGATTTGATCACCTTTGTGAGCTTGCTTGCTTCTCTTCTTCCTTGGAGATTGAAGGCTTCAGATGTAGACTTGAATCCCTTGGATTGGATGTAGAACTTCTGCATGAAGTACTGTTCACGGCTACAGTACCTCTTCTTCCAATCTCCTCTATAGCATCTCTTGATCTCTCTTTGCTCCAAATGATCAACTAGGGTTTCTAACCCTCTTGTGTTGGTTTTACAGACTTTGAATGGTCTATAGACAAGCCCCAGACCAGATCCACAAATCATGGGTGATTAGGTGACTTTTGGATTAAACAAATCCATGTTGAATGGCCCTTTTCGAAGTGGAAAACAAAGTCAACATTGGTTGGCTCGGGGCTGGCGGTCGACCTGCAGCTTCTGGCGGTCGACCGCTACTGTGAAACCTGCAAACGGGCGGTCCCTGGGATTTTCGGTCGACCGCCACTGGCTGGCAGTCGACCGCCAGCTGAAAGACATACAGACTGGCATTCCCTGGCTGGGGCGGTCGACCGCCCCTGTGCTGGCGGTCGACCGCCAACTGGGCAGCCCCCGGTCCAACCCGGGTCGGTCCGTTAACCGCTTCAGCTCCGCCGCTTGACTTCTTTAGCAGCCCGTTCATGTCCGTGGCATCTCCCTTGATAGTCTAAAAGGTATCAACTGAGTCTCTGGCCTTGGATGTGTGATGAGCCGAATGTGAAATGCCGACTTTTGCTTGTAAAAGAGATTTGCATCTTTGCTTGGGCACAATCAATGAGCTTTCACCTTTGCCAACACCACTCCATTTCTTGGATTATCTTGTAGCATGCTATCCAGAAGTTGCACCGACCTTGAACCATCCATAAGGCAAGATATGCATTGATCATATAAGGAATACACAATGACCTTATGTGTGATGCTATTCAACTTGATTTCTGTGCTTGAAACATGCTAGATTTTTGTGCCTCCAATATTATCATATGTCTTGATATCTGTGTATCCAGTTGCCTAGATTTGTGTGTCATCCTTGATCTTTTACGCTGGAAGTATAATGACCTGAAATGAATGAATATTAACCCTATTAATTACAGGTATAGTTCATTAATGATTACAGAGGTAGACATCATCAAAACCATAAAATTAATCATGTTGCACACATGTTCAACAGGGGTGGCTAAGGGAAGTTGTGGGAAGGGGAATGAAGGGATCTAGGGGTGATGGGAGGGAGTGGGGGGTGTTGGGGTCGCAGCTATCAGGGGGGAGAGGTGGAGTGCACAGGTTGCCTAGGTGGAGAGGGAGAGAGGGGGGGGACCTCTCCCTTGGTTTGAATGGGTTGTTAATGGTGGGTGGTTAATGTGGCCTTGGGGATGGGAAAGGGTGTGTTGGGGAGAGGAAAGGTTGCTTGGGGTTGGTGAAGGGGTGTGTGGGAGAATGGGATTCTTCCTTGGGAGATGGAGGGGTGGCTTGGGAAGAGGAAGGGTTGCCTCGGAATGGTGGGAGGTGCTTGGGGCTTGGTGAAATTAATGGAGGAATTGATGGAGCCTTGGGAAGATGAAGGGTTGGGGCTGATGTGGAGGATGAGGTGGCAAGGGAGAGAGGAGAGAGAGAGGGAATTTTGAAATTGGGGGTGGGGAGGAGAGAGAATGGGGTTCGCCCCCTTTAGAGAGAGTGAGAAGAGAGAGAGAGGGGAATCCACCCCTTAGAGAGAGAGAGAGAGATTCTCACAATTGTAGTGGAATTTTAAATTTTCTTTCAATCATTCATTCATTAGTTCTCCATGGAGGGATTGGGGTCCTATTTATAGGAAACCCTCAATTTACAAAAAGTCCTCACCTTTTGGACTATTGACAAATGACCATGGGGGGAAGGGGGCGCCCATGGGCCAAGCCCATTGAAGTTGGCCCGTTAACCCACTAGGCCACCTAATGATACTTAGACTTAGATAGATGACTCACTAACTTAGGTACTTGACTCAATAAAAGGAAAATTACATGGTTAAGACTCAAAGAAAGATATGAAAATTACATAGCTAGACTAAGAAAATCAAGATGAACACAATGGCGAGCATCGGGACCCTTGGAGAAATGAAAAGTGGTAAGCGATGTCCCCATCACTATCAATCTAGCATTCAAATGACACCTTTTGAAGCACTGTATAGTAGGAGTTGTAGACCACCTCTTTGCTAGAGTGACATTGGAGAGAAAGGATTATTGGGTCCAGATATTATTCAAGATACAACTCAGAACATCTAGTTGATCAGGGAAAAGCTAAAAATTACTCAATCACAACAAAATAGTTATGACGATAATAGTAGAAGAGACCTTGAATTTCAAGTGGGGGAGCATGTCTTTTTAAAGGTCTCACCCACACGAGGAATCAAAAGGTTTGGTGTCAAAGGAAAATTGAGTCCAAGATTTATTGGCCCTTTCGAGATTCTGGAAAGAATCGGGGAAGTGGCATATAAGCTGGCTTTGCCTCCACAATTAGCCGGTGTTCATGATGTATTTCATGTATCTATGCGGAGGAAATATGTGTATGATCCTTCGCATGTGATTCAATTCGATGACTTGAAACTATAGACGGATTTGTCCTATGAGGAAAGACCGATCAAGGTATTGGATCGGAAGTTACATCAGCTAAGGAATAGAGCTATACCGATGGTGAAAGTCCAATGGAGCAAATGAGGATTCGAAGAAGCTACTTGGGAATTAGAGGATTTGATCAGGAAAAAATATCCAGATTTGATCTCAGGTTAGAAATTTGAACCCTCTATTTAAAATTTTAAAATTACAAATTACGTGATGTGAATTTGGGAGACCAAATTCTTTTAAGTGACGAAGGATGTAGTAACTCATTAAAATGAAAAAAAAGAGAAGAAGAAGAGAATATTTAAATTGAGTTACAAATAATAATAAATACATAAAGTATCAATGAAATGATGAAATTATATTATTAGATAATTAATTTTTTCTTGAAATATATTTAAATTAAATAGCTTAAATTTCAGGAGACCTAATTAAACAATCTGGCTATGGGACAACCCTTAATGGGCTAAAATTGAAGTTAATGGGCTAAATTGATTATGATTAACAATTGGGCTATTGGACAAACCTTATTGGGCTGAATTTGGAGTAATGGGCTAAATAGGGTAAAATGAGTAGCCCATTTTAAACACCAATTTTCTATGAATTTTATACCTCATTAAAGCTAGGATAGTGACATTTTCCAACCTTATTAAAAGTAGGTTAGTGGAATAGTTTAATAATGGGCCATGAACATTGAGTTAGGTGGTGGAGAAGTTTAATTTGTGGGGAATCTTACTATTTGTCCAAATTTTATATCCTATTAAAGCTAGGATAGTGACATTTTCTAACCTTATTAAAAGTAGGTTAGTGGAATAGTTTAATAATGGGCCATGAACATTAAGTTAGGTGGTGGAGAAGTTTAAGTTGCGGGAGAAGGGAATCTTAGTATTTGGCCAAATTTTTCCTATAAATAGGCCCTCTAATCACCCATTCTGCCTTAACATTGGGGGTGAGGTTTCTAAAGGGAGCTCTAGGCGTTCATCCTGTTTTCTTCTTCCGCTTTGACTCGATCAGGTAGGTATTCTCTGTATCTAGGCAAAACACTTAATACTAGAAGCATGTAGTCAATCATGTTGTCTTTCACGATGAAAACATGTCATCTTTCACGGTTAAAACTGAGTTTTTTGTTTCACAAAGAATTGGCATCTACTCAGGAAGACACTAATTCTTGAATTAGCGTCTAGTACCCCAGACGTCAATTAATTCACGTCCACTACAGCTGACGTGAATTCCCTGATGATTAAATAAATTCACCCATGTTTAAAATTTCAATATCTATGGAACCAAGTTTGATAATTTTTTTGGATCCTTGCATTTTTCTCTTGATTATCGTATCTCTTGATCCATGAAAATCTAGATAGGAATCAAAGTGATATTGTTCATGTTCCTTAAAGAAATGAACAGTTGCATGTGTCTGTAAACGTTCTGTCGTATGTATGCCAAATTTTAATAGAGAATAATTAGCGTCTGTATGTGCGGACGCAAATAAATGAAATAGCGTCCTTCCTCAGGGACTCAAATTCATGTAATTAATTGATAAACCAAATAATTGGGAAAATATAGAATTTGTGTCCTCTTATACTGACGCGAATTAAACATTTGCCGCCTCCGCACACGGACGTCAATTTAAAATAATTTTATTTAAACCTGGAGAAAAAAATAATATACAGAATGAGTGTCCATTTGTTGTGACGTGAATTAAAGAAATAGTGCCTCCTTGCAAGGACGCCAATTTAAAATAAATTTATTTCAATCTAATTAATCTTAGAATTGGCGCCCTTGCCATTGGACGTGAATTATAGAATTAGCAGCTGTTGTGTCCCCTAGTTTTGATGATAACAAATCATAAATCATCATTAGATATTTGAGGAATATCTAACAAGTTTGGTTTAATGTGTAGACTGAACAAGTATAGAAGAAACACTCTAAGAGTGTTGACACCTCCCATAACGTGTCGACACATCTAGAAGAGATCATGTTGAACCATTTTCGGTTGAGCTCTGGCATAAAGCAAGTGTCGACACATCTGACCAAAGTGTCGACACCACAAGAAGAAATCCAACTGAAGCCATTTTTGTCTGGCCTCTGGATTGACCAAAGTGTCGACACCCTGAGTGAAAAGTGTCGACACCTCGATTCCATGAAGCAAGCTTTACTTCCCTCTGTCGTATATGTCTCGACACTGTCTGGTGACGACTCGGCACCTGGCACATATGTCCCGACACCGCCTTGTAACGTCTTGGCACGATAGCTTGATCTACATGCGGGTATGGCGTAAGAGTCGACACTTGTTCATCAAGGTGTCAACCTGTTCTGCTTGGAAGCCATCGGGTCTTCAAGATCTTAATGGGATGTGTCGACACCTTGTGTGTAAAGTGTCGACACGTTCATGATCGTCTAGAACAGATCTGAAATTGATAGAATCCTCTCTTCAAGATCCGGAACTTGTCCTGGAGGATCCGTTCACTCCGGAAAAAGCCGTCAAGAAGTATACGGCGTCAGAGGATCATGTTCTGGCAGAGACATCCTCTTAAAGGACGGTACTCCTAACTACCCACATACCAGCAGGCATGACAGACAAGGGTCAACGATGCAAAGGAAGCTAATCAAATAATGTGGATGCGACATTCTGGGTTTAGCTTCTGTAGTGGACAACGTTGGAGTTGCATAAAGCCACCAATATATCAGGAACATGTGCTCGAACTAAAGGGATAGGCAAGTAGGAAGAAAAGAAAATACGGAAGCAACATAGAAGCTTGCTCGCGAAGCCATCTCCCTCCTGGTGCTGCTGGAGTGAGTGCAACGAAGAAGACGCTCCTCTTCCTCACTCAAGGAGGTCTCTTAGAAAAGCAAAAAGGATCTGTGAAGCTCCATCCGGTACCCTTGAGAGCTAGAATCACGATCATCCTTCCCTCGTGAGGCTGTGGTGATGAACCAGGAAGAACAAGAAGAGAACCAAGGAGTCCTCAAGTTCTTTCCCAGACAGGAGTTTTCCTACACATAGAACTTCATAACGATACTCTGTCTGGCTGTTCTTTTTCTATTTGCTTTTCTTCAAAACACATTCTCTCATATTTGTACCCTACCTGCGAGTAGAAAGACAGACGGTGTGGTCACCGGTCTGTGGGTTTTAGGTTGTGATTCCTCAAGCTGTTTGGCAGCGGAGTTGTGAGAGTGTATCTCTCTTATAGAAGCTGTGAATCAGCGGTAGTGCCTTTACACTAGTGAAGTCTCACCGAGTTGTGTGAGAGGTGGACGTAGGTCTCTGGATAGAGACCGAACCACCTTAAAACTTGGGTCTTGTGGTTTATTTTCCATTGTGTTCTAATGGTAGAAGCTTGGTAGGAGCATTCATGATAATCATCTGTGCATCTAGCCTCTTAGCTATCAACTAATTCTTGCCTTACTAGTCTTGGTGTTGGATCTAGTGTTTATTTCCGCAAAGAAGGGATAAAATGGGCTGATCAATTCACCCCACCCCTCTAGATCTGACTATCACCACTCTACAGCAGCATCCTAAGTGGACGCCAATTCTCCCCAATTTCTTGCATTTCCTGATTTTATCATGATTGTTCCCTATGCTTTGGCCTATTCCTTGAACACTTTCATTCCCTGGATTCTTCTTAAAATTAATTACATGTTTCGGGTTTCTGGCAAAGTCGTGTAGTTAGCAAGATTATCAAGAAAGACGGTGTCTAAGGCGAGAGGTTCATGGGCAAACGCTTTAAGTGGATAAGTGGTTATTCAATTAGGCCATTGGGAATGCAAGGCGAACCGCCCACTGTCCCACCTCTTACCTGACTATGAATTCTTTGTGTTCTCGCTAAACACCGATAGAGGAGAACTTGATCTAAAACTACCTTATACGAATTTCTGAAAGAGTTGATCGTGCCCTGTTCAGCAACTCTTTTTCCTCATTATCTTAATGTTGATAAACACGATACCTTCAGTCATCCTTGAACTTCTCTGACAACTACTTGAGCTTCTTGTACTAGTTCCTTAAATGAAAAATTTTGCTAGATCTGTACTTTATTTTTTGAGCTTTGCCTTGAAATTCTTTGGCCATGTATTATGTGACTGTCTAAATAAATACTTGGGATCATTGATCCATAACTACAATGCCTGGCATTAATGGGGCCTTGTCTGGGCCTGGGAGGAACGCCCAAAAGTACTTGTGCCCATGGGAGCTGTTATTGACTTGGTGTGACATTACACCGAGTACATGCCTGCTAGATTCCTTTATGATTCCACTTATTCATGAAATACTTGACTCGTACATGCTTGGGTGAAATAACCAATTCCATGATTATACATGCTACATAATCGTTCTTGAAAATCTTACTCCTGTTAACTTGTTTACTTGTGATTCTATATACAAGCACTCATTTACTCTCTCATGCTCATGATTCATGTTTTAGTCACGAATTTTGTCATAACAATTTACCTTATCTAAAAATTTTAATTACTTAAAGCTGCCTGATATAGAGATATAAGTCATGTTGAGCTTTGTGCTCACCCTGCATTTTCGGTTAATATTTCAGGTAGTTCTGATGAGGAACCCCAAACAAAGGGGCAAAAGTGAAAAGAGAGATCAAGCATAACTTTGATTCCCTAGGTTTAATTGTTGTTCTCATTAGAATTAGGTGTATTTGGAAGTTGTAATTATGCCTCTTGAGGCTTAGTGTGTTGTAAAACCCTTTTTGATGAAATAATAGTATCTTTTTCTCGTTATCTACATTGTGGTTAGACCCCTTATATGCATGCTCTGAACGTGTCATGCCCCGAGCCTTTATTACAGCGGAAGACTCGCTCGAGGAATGCGAACAGCCGGCATGGTAAGCCTCTTGCAAGCAAGAACAATCAGAGCGCAAGGCAATCACACATAAGAATGCAATCGTATAATAACTTTATTTCATTAATAATCAAGTATTCAAGTACAATAACCTTTTCATCCTTTTTCCATTCCACTAGACTCAAGAAACAAGAAATTACATAAACTCAATCTAAACATTGTAGACTTCCTAAGTCTTCACTCTCAATTTGATATGACTTTCATTCGCTCGCGGACCCGCTACTTGTATAACTCGAATCCGAATTCGTATCACTTCCATCTCCTGAAAAAGATTAGAAATAGGTAATGAGCACACTTTCCCGGTAGGTATCTTCGCATCAACATGATTAGCAATGCTTAAGTAATTAGCATTTTAGCTCTAAAGAATTTAGGTAAAATCATGCGAATGTGATCAATCATACGATTAAACCAAAGTAACAAGATGATCATGCAAGATAGAATGAACAAGTATGAACTAGCAAGAATGTAACAAGAGTGTAGCATGGCCTTTCATGAACAAGAATGTATCAAGAATGTAATAGCAAGTTCACATACTCCTCACCCAACATCTTTTGCTTATGAGCAAGTATTTGGTGAATTTCTGTGGAATATCATGTAACAATCAAGAAAGTCATGTAACGTGTATGTATATCGTGGATTTCACTTATTTATAGAGAAAGTACTCCCAGCACAATGCGACGCTAGTAGCATCATACCCCATGGCTTATAATAGCATGTTTCCGACAATCAGCCGAGGGGACTAGCATAGAGCCCTTGAACACAATCAGTGCTCGATCGCATCTTCAAGTATAAATCAAGCTATTTCCATGTTTCAAGTAATAAAATTATGGCCAAGAATGTAAATAAGTTCATGATAACAATAATCAACAACGAACGTTTCAATGAAGAAATGCGGGGTCAAGAATGACTTAAAAGAAAGTTATGCTCATAGAAATAATTCAGTAGCATAATGATACATTTATTATCATTCATAATTTAAATTAAGTTTCTTTGGACAATATGACAAGTCCTAGATCATCAATAATCCATCTAGAATCTTTAGAATATCAACCCTGGAAAGGGGGATTTCTGTAGCCCAATCAAGAGCAGCCAAACTAGGCCCATCAGGACCGAACGAGACTCAGCTCATCCGAGTGACAGCCCTCTAGGGCCCACTTCGGCAGAAAAAGCCCAATAAAGATTACTCGGTATCCCATCCTTCCTCGGCGGCCCTTAGGCTCGGAAGGCCCGAACGACAGAACGGAGGAAGACCCACGCCCGAGCCATCTCCCCACCGAGATTACGGCAGGCGCTCCGCGCCCACTCCGATCTGACTGCATCTGAGCTACGCCCATCGCCCGGACAGGGCTGGCACTTCTCATGCTTGGATCAACTGACGAATGCTTATCCATGCAGCCGTTGATAGTCTTTTATGAGTAGGAGTTCAGCGGGATAAGGGTGCCACGATCTCCCAAGGTCATGAAGAGCCCACGATGAGAACGTAACGATCCCATGATGAGGACGTAACTCCCGCCTAAAACTCCTCAGCTTATGGGACTCTTCGGGTGAGCTCGCTATATAAACCAAGGACTCCCTCCGGCAGCAGGTAAGGCAGATACATGCCTAACACTCCCTAAGTGGGAACCACTTCACCATCTTGGTGTTGGGGAATCTCGCGCATCTCTTTCAACCTCCCTCAATACCTTCCACCATTGCTCTACTGACTTAAGCATCGGAGGGTTTTCCCCAGGGAACCATCCCTGGGCCCACTGATTCATTTCCCTTTCTTTGTAGTTCACTATCCGGTGATCATCCTCCCAGCTCAAGACCAGCGCGAGATCACGCCCCTTCATCTGGCGCCGTCTGTGGGAAACGACCAAAGAGCTAGTATGGTGAGAAGAAGTATAGGGAGGAGGTCCACCGGCGACAGGGGAAAGGCCACGGTGGCGGTGGGGGAAGGCCCCTCACAAGCCTCCCAAAACCCCCCCTCCAGTGCCAGCACTCTCGCCGACGGACCGCCCCCTCCGCCTGCGGCCGGGCTGCCGCCCCCTCCTCCCACGACGGTAGGGCTGCCGCTCAACGGTGGTGCCGATGCCTTCCAAGCCCTCAACGTGAAACTGGACGTCCTCGTGGAACTCATGAGGACCCAGGCGGCCAGGGATGGAAGGTCACGCGCCCCTCCGGAGAGCCCTCCCCATGAGAACGTGTCCCAGCACACCACCAGAGGTCGCTTCACCCTCCGAGGACAGTGGCTCATCCGCAACAAAGTAAGAGGACCCTCGCAAGCCCCCCTCCGGAGCAAGAGGCTTCCTCCACGCCGAAGTGGGGCAGGCACGGGGCACGCCGTCCCTCCCGGAGATCGAAGTCCCCAGGGAGCGCCAAGACAGCCTGCCTTCACGCCCCCTCAGCCCTACGGTGCAGCGGCAGCCGGAGCTATCCCTCCGACTGCGAGAATTCGAGAGGCGTTTCGCAGAGCAGGAGCGCGCCCTGCGAGCCCTGTAGAAGACCTCTCCACCATAGGACGAGGGGAGATCCCTGTTCTCCGACCATATCTTAAAGGCAGAGGTATCTCCCCGAACCTCTATCCCGACCTTCAAGCCCTACGATGGCCAGGGTGACCTAGCCGACCACTTTGACAGCTTCGACGCTCTGATGACCCTTCACGGAGCATCCGACGCCATCAAGTGCCGAGCCTTTGCGACCACCCTGTTCCAAGGCGCCCAAGCATGGTTCCGGGCCCTCGCCCCCGGATCCATCCGAGACTTCAAGTAGTTCGGGCGAGTATTCAAGGAGAGGTTCACCGGTAGGGGTCCCCCTAGGTCGGTAGCGGGGCTTTTGGCCCTCAAACAGGCGCAAGGGGATAAACTTCGGGCCTACATCCTCCGATTCAAATCGGAAGCCCTGAGGATCCCCCGCCTGGACGTCACCTCGGCCATAACCGCTCTGACTGGGGGCACCCGCGACGAGAACCTCCGCCGCGAGCTTGTCCTCCACCCTCCCTCGACCCTTGCTACGCTAGTGACTCTGGCATTGTGCCACGACGAGTGCGAAGAAGTGCTCAATGTGTGCCGAGATGCAACCGGCTCGGGTCGGGAGGGGGACAAGAAGCGGGCACCCGAGCCAAGCTCGGGCCAAGGAAAAAGGCGGAACCGAGACGGGGAACGCAAGGAACCGTCACAGAAGTATGAGCGGTACACTCCCCTAACCGCTCCAGTGTATGAGATTTATGAAGACATCAAAGGCTCGGGCCTCCTCCGCCAACCCGAGCCAATAAAGTTGAAGAACCGCAGTCGCAACAAGCATTGCCTGTTCCACAGCGACCACGGGCATCATACCGGCGACTGTCACCAGCTCCAGGACGAGATCGAGCGTCTCATTCGTCAGGGGCACCTCTCATGGTTCGTGACCGGGCACCAGGAAGATCGAGGCGCCCCAGAGGAGATCGATAACGCCCCCCGAGGGGTCCACATCAACGTCATCGCCGGAGGAGCTGCATCAGGAGGAGATAGTGGCCGAGGAAGGAAGCATCATGCTGAGCGGGCGAGCCGAGCCATCGAGCCTCCCAGGGCCCCGCTGAGCGAGCCCCAGGTCATAGTCTTCTCCGAAAAAGACCTGGAGGGGCTGAGCACCATGCATGACGACGCCCTAGTGATATCGGCCACAATAAACCATTGTAACGTAGACAGGATTCTGGTTGACAATGGAAGTGCCCCTGATGTATTATCCTATGAATGTTTCCTTAAGATGGGGGAGGATCCGTCTAAACTCCGCTCGATCCGGACCCCCCTATGCTGGTTCAATGGCTAGGCCACCTATCCCGAGGGAGCCCTAAGCTTGTCGGTTACTCTTGGCACCCCACCCAAGACCGTTACGGTCATGGTGGACTTCATAGTGATCAAAGGTATGATAGCATACAACGCAATCTTCGGTCGAGGAATCCTCAGCCGAACGAAAGCGGTGCCTTCTACCTATCACCAAAAGATGAAGTTCCCCACCAAAAATGGATTGGGGGAAGTCTGAGGTAACCAGGCAATGGCCCGAAGGTGCTACAATATCTCGGTCGAAGCCACAAGGCCGGACGGGAAAAATAAGGGCCTGTGGGAAGTCGAGGAAAAATCCGCAACCGCCGAACCTGGAGGCGAATTGCTAGCAGTTTTCCTAAATGACGACCCGACCCTAGGAGTAAAGATCAGAGCCGACCTAACATCTGAGGTTCAACAGCAATACAAAGAGTTCCTTTCCTCGTACATCCGGGTCTTTGCATGGTCCGATGATCAATTCTCCGGGATACTCGAAGAGACGGTGGTGCATAAGCTCAACCTCGACCCAACCATGAAGCCCATGCAACAACGCAGAAGGAAGCATGCGCCAGAGAAGCTGACGATTATCAAGGAGCAGGTTGCCAAGGGGCGGAAGACTGACCTTTTTAGGCCGGTCCTGTACCCGACGTGGCTAGCTAACGTCGTCCTGGTGCCGAAACCTTCGGGAAAGTGGCGGATGTGCGTGGACTTCACCGACTTGAACAAGGCTACTCCAAAGGATTGCTATCCCTTACCGAGCATCGACCAACTGGTTGATTCAACCTCGGGTAATGAGATACTCAGCTTCCGGGATGCCTACTCAGGTTACCACCAGATCAGAATGCACCCCAAAGACATCGAGAAGACCGCCTTTATCACCGACTTCGGCGTACACTGCTACACCCGGATGCCTTTCGGGTTGAAGAATATCGGAGCCATGTACCAAAGGCTAGTCAACCATATGTTCGAGGGACAGCTCGGTCGGAACGTCGAGGCCTATATTGACGACATGCTCATGAAGACCCCCAAGGCCGAGGACCACTTCGCCGACCTAGTAGAAACTTTCAACACCCTCCTGAAGTACAACATGAAGCTCAACCCTGCCAAGTGCGCCTTCGGAGTAAAGTCTGGAAAATTCTTGGGCTTCTTGGTCACTCAGCGTGGGATTGAGGCCAACCCCGATAAGGTCCAGGCCATCCTAGACATGCGCCCACCCACCTGCATCAAAGACGTTCAACGCCTTACCGGGCGCGTTGCTGCACTCAGCAGATTCCTGTCCTGCGCGGCTGAACGATGCCTACCCTTCTTCAAACTGCTGAGGGGGCCTAAAATGGCATTTGCTACATTCGCGTGGGATGAGGAATGCCAAAGAGCATTCGCCGAGCTTAAGGAGTTCCTTGCTTTGCCCCCAGTGCTTTCCAAGCTCGTCCTGGGGGAAGCCTTGTATCTCTATCTCTTGGCAACTCCATCCACAGTTAGCTCGGTCCTAGTCAGAAATGACTCGGGAATCGAGAGACCGGTCTACTACACAAGCAAGGTGCTCAACGAGGCTGAGAGAAGGTACCCCGCAATCGAGAAACTTGTGCTAGCGTTGGTTACCTCGGCCAAGCGCCTCCGACCCTATTTCCAAGGCACTCCATCACCGTGTTGACCGGCGAACCATTGAAGAAGATCCTCGCTCATCCCGAAGCCTCGGGACGCCTCGTCAAGTGGGCCATCATGCTCGGGGCCTACGATATATCGTACCGGCCTCGCTCGGCTATCAAAGGCCAAGCGCTCGCTGACTTCATCGTCGAGGGCATCATCCCGACTGAAGAGAGATCTCCGTCTGCACCCGGGCCGACCTGGGAACTGTTCGTTGACGGATCTTCCAATTCAGCCGGGAGCGGTGCCGGCATCCTCCTGAAGTCCCCCGAAGGGGCAGAGCTACAGTACGCCCTGAAGTTCAACTTCTAAGCATCCAATAACGCTTCCGAGTACGAGGCCATCATATCAGGAGCCCGCATGGCCCGGCGGTTAGGAGCTGAGCGAGTCAGGATTCACACCGACTCCCAACTAGTCGCTAGCCAGGTCAACGGTGATTATGAAGCTCGGGAGGCATCGATGATCAAATACCTTCAACTGGTCAAGACTGTGGCACAACAGTTCGAGAGTTTTGAGGTAGTCCGGATAGCTCGGGAGGAAAACTCCTGAGCGGACGCCCTCTCTCGGCTGGCCTCCTCTCTTGACCCTGAGGGTACTAGATCGGTCCTTCTCGAAGAGCTAGAGCGCCCGAGCATTGATTCGGAGCTCCTAGCTGTTGGCCCAGCCTGCCCAGGCGACTGGCGTACCCCCTACCTGTCCTGGCTTCAAGACACCGAGGAGCCTCCCGACCCTCGGGAAGCCCGAAGGTTGAAATACCACGCTCAGTGATTCGTCACCCTGGATGGCGCACTTTACCGGAGATCCTTCTCTGGCCCTCTTCTGAAGTGCCTCGGTACCGACGAAGCCAACCGAGCGATCGAAGAAGTTCACGAAGGTCTATGCGGAGCGCATTTGGGGGGAAGGTCACTCGCCAAGATCTTGCTACGGCGAGGTTATTGGTGGCCCACCCTACATCGTGACTACTCGACCTACACACAACGTTGTGACCGTTGCCAGCGATTCGACCACTTGGTCCATCAGCCAGCAACGGAGCTTATCACCCTAGCCGAGCCTTATCCTTTCGCTCGCTGGGAATCGACATCCTCGGGTCATTCCCCACGGCCTAGGCCAAGAAGAAGTACATCATCATCGCCATCGACTACTTTACTAAGTGGATCGAGGTCGAAGCCACTGCAAGGATCACCGAGACAGTCGTCTGGAATTTCATCTAAAAGTCGATCATCTATCGCTACGGCATCCCTCGGGTGATAGTGAGCGATAATGGTCGGCAATTTCATTCTCGTTACTTCCGAGACAGATGCGCCGACCTCAATATTCGTAATCACTTCACTTCGGTCGCCCACCCTCAGGCTAACGGACTGTTCAAAAATGCCAACAAGACTATCTTGAAAGGCATCAAGACTAGGCTCGGTAAAGCCAAGGGTAGCTGGCTCGAGGAATTGCCGAACGTACTTTGCTCGCATAGAACGACCCCCAGAACAACAACCGGTGAGAGTCCTTTTCAACTAGTGTATGGCACCGAGGCCGTGATCCCGTTGGAGATCGGCAACCCCTCCCTCAGAGTCATCCGCTTCTCGTCTGAGGAAAATGACAAAAAACTACTCGAAAATCTTGACTTAGCAGATGAAATCCGGCATCAGAGCAACGGAGTACCAACGCCGCCTCACTCGATACTACAACGCCAAAGTCCGAGACCGACACTTCCAGCCAGGAGATTTCATCCTCAGGAAAGTCGAAGCCTCTCGACCACTTGAGGCGGCGGGCAAGCTATCCCCTAACTGGGAAGGCCCCTACCGAGTGGTCGAGATGCTCGGAAAAGGAGCATGCTGTCTGTCAACGATGGAAGGAGAGCCCGTCCCTCGGACCTAGAACGCAACTACATTACGCATGTTCTACTTCTGAGTACTAAGTATCGTGCAAACGACATGAGATAAGAAAAAAGGCTCCGTTCTTTTTATTTAAACAACTCGTTTGTACATCAGGAAGGCTGAAGCCAATAGATTACATGTCAAAAAAAAAGAAGCAAAAGATCCATCTAGCACCGTCGTATGAGCCCATCGCTTGGCTGACTAGGATGACCTTCCTGCGTCCAGCCACTGACTCTGCCTAGTGCGGAAACTGGCTCGGATAAAGGATAGTTGACCTCGTTGGCTCGGGCAGCTCGAGACAAAGGTGACAGAGGGATTAAGAAAGAGAAGGCTACCTTCCAAGTTGAACTTGGAAGAGAAGGAGGAGAGGGAATGCATATGAAAGCATCTTCCCCGCCAAACTGCCAACTCCTTGGAAGAAAGAGAGTGCAAGCACCCTTCGGAGAGTGAAAGAAATGAGGACCAGAGCAGAAGAGGGAAAAAGAGGCTGCCAGAAAGAAAAAGAAACCAGCAGAGCTGGTTGAGGAGGCAGGGGAAGGCCCGGAAGGGATGGAGCTTAGTTGGCTTCCTCCTCCCATCCGTGAGGTGAGCAGAAAGAAACGGGCAGCAGGGATGTCTGATCCCCCCATCCATCCTCCATCTCGCCCCCCTGCAAGCGTCGCCGGAACTGATAAAGGGAAAACGGCGTGCCTCCGCGCGTCGGCCCCTTTTCAAGTCTGTCCGCCGACCCTCGACTCCTTTTCAAGTCCGGGGCTGCAGGAACTCCCTACCCCCCATCGTCGGCAGCCTCCTCATCTGGAGCTTCCTCCATGCCCCGAATACCACGGCACAACACAACGTGATGAAGGAATGAGGAAAGACTGTCAGGGAAAACCCTAAGGGATGGAGAGGAAGGGACGCCCTTCAGTCCTTTTTATAGGCAAAGGGAGGCTACTTGCCTTAAATGATCTCCCCCCTCGAAAACACGCCAAAAGGATTTCTCCCTACAAACGGTCACCTCAAACTTCTCGTCTTCCGCCCCAGCGGGACACACGAAGCGGCCAGGCATTTAAAGCGTGGGAAAACGGGAGGACACCCTATTAGACGCCCACCCAACCATCGTGCGAGATTCACGCAGAGGATATCGGCTCTTTCCAACAACCGTAGATACGCTGAACAGAATACGGCAACGACGGTATGGAACAGATAAGTCTTCATCACAATACCACTGCCTTATTTATTTCGACACAGAAAGAAGGAAGTTTTCTCCTTTCAAAAAGAAAAAGGTATACAAAGTAAGGAAGCAAAGCAGGTACATCAGGCCTCCGGCCCACCCTGAAGCTCGGAAGTGGAAGGCTCGGATAGTCTGCCCCCGGAATGCTCAGCGACGGCCGACCCTGGCACTGACCCCACCGGCGTGCGAACTGCCTCAGTTGCGCGCCCTCCCGTGGCATCCGGAGTTGGCGATCCCTCGGGCGAAGACCCCTCCTGATCCTCTTCGTCCGGTGTCGAGACAGAGGAGCTCGAGGATGACAGATCCGAGTTGTAGCACTGTCTGGATGGGAATTCAATCCTAGAATCTTGTTCCCCGACATAAGATATCGCCCGGCCGTAGCCCTGCTTGAACCCCTTGCGGATGCCTCGGCGAAGCTCTAACTCGTCGTAGGGAAGGGCAGCCTCCTTAAGGTCGACCCGGTAGGCCTCTGAGCTCTTGTACTGCTCGAGGGCCTCCACCCCGGCCGATCCCACCCTACCAGCGAGCTCGGCCTCCCTCCGCTCTGCCTCGGTTGACCTCCACTCGGCCTCAACAGTCCGCTCTTCGACCGCCGCCACCTGCTTCTCCGCCTCGGCCCGATCGGCCTCGGCCTCCCGCCGAAGGCGCTCGGCTTCCTCCGCGCGATCTACCAGCTTGGCCCCACCACCGGTTGCAGGAGCCCCCTCGGCCCCCTCGGTCCCAGCCAAAGGAGGAACCAAGTTCGCATCATCACTGCCCGCAGGGGTAGCCCCGACCTCCTCGGCCCCCTCTGGCTCGGCTGGTGGGAGAGCCCGCCCGGTAGGGTCGGCCCCACTGTGCTCGGCGGAGGGGTGAGCCGCGGTAGGGTCGCCTCCGACCGTGGGTACGACCCCGGCCTTCTTGGCCCACTTTCTGGCCCTCGCAGCGCCCCGGATCATACCCTCCACAGGGTCCTTGCGCTTGGGTCCCCGCGGTCCGGATGATTCACCCTGGGCCACTCCCTTGCCCTTATCTTTGGTTCGGGAGTGCCCCACGGGAGCAGTCTGTTCGTCGGCAGCCGAGTCATCTCCAAGCTCGATCACCTCTATGGTCTCCTTCAGAGGCTCCCACCTGGTGTCTGCACAAGGAAGAAGACGTGCTCAGGAAAAGAATAATGACCCCCACATCCGAAGGAGGATCTAAGTTGTGGCACCTGAGCCCGATGGATGCAGCCGCGTAAGAAGATACCGCTTGATATTCTCTGGCGTCACCAGCTCTTCGGTGGACTGGCGGTGCTTCAGCAAAATGACAGCATACTCCTCCACATGAGGAGAGAACTCGTCCTGTATGGGAGGGACGTTAGGGTGGAAATTGGGGATTATCGAGCACCTCTAGGTTTCCTGCACTGAGCAAATCCCCACCCAGAAGAATTGGGTCTTCCACCCCTTATGCGAAGAATCCTTCGCCGCCAAAGAAATACAACTCCTATTTCGCCTCGCCTGGATGAAATAGAAGCCCTTCCCCGCCGAAGGATGCTCCTTCAACTCAAAGAAAAAGTGGAAGAGGTCCATGGAAGGAGGGACTCCGCATTGACGACATAGAATACGAATGGCGGAAAGGAGGAGATAAGAGTTGGCTACCAACTGAATGGGCGCCAACCGAAAAAAATTAAGAAGCTGCAGGATGAAAGGTTCAAAATGAAGCCGAAATCCACCCTTCCACGACAGAAGAAACATACAGATGTGACCTGAATGAGAGTCCAGGCTCATCTCGTATGGAGTAGCAGCGGCAAAACTATACTTGTGGGGCAGGTGATACTGGTGCTCCAACCTCCTCACATCCGCCTCCCCCAGTTCGCTGCAGTTGGGGACCGGCGCCCTCGCCACCGGCTCGTCCTCCCCCTCCTCAACATATGGGCGCTGGCCCGCCATGGAGTCAGAAGAAGACTCTGAGAGAAGACGGTCCCGAGACCCAGAAGATTTCGGGGGAGGAGGAAGCTGCTGGACGGCCTCTGCGGTTATCACTGCCAACTCGTCGAATGCCGCAGCAAGCCTCCGCTCCTCCGTCGTGTCCTCACGGTGCATCGAAGAGCCCCAAAAATGAGAACGAAGGAGAGCCAACACCCTAAGAAATGGAGGGAGTCTGGAATGACAACAAGCGCCCAACGCCTATAAACCCATGCGGGAGGCGGCACGTCATTCTGACCTCTGAGGAAATGGGGCCCCTTCAGTTCAAATCCGTCAGGATCATCATTAACACGGGCACAGGTGACCACGACACATGGCTTCCTAAACACCGCCAGATTTCCACCCACCTGAGCCACGCTGGTCCGAAACCCCAAACAGCTACTCGACCGAGCTTACTAAAGCTCGGGAGTAGGAGGGGGACAAGTGGAGAGGGAGATTTCTGTAGCCCAATCAAGAGCAGCCAAACTAGGCCCATCAGGACCGAACGAGGCTCAGCTCATCCGAGTGACAGTCCTCTAGGGCCCACTTCGGCAGAAAAAGCCCAATAAAGATTACTCGGTATCCCATCATTCCTCGGCGGCCCTTAGGCTCGGAAGGCCCGAACGACAGAACGGAGGAAGACCCACGCCCGAGCCATCTCCCCACCGAGATTACAGCAGGCGCTCCGCGCCCACTCCGATCTGACTGCATCCGAGCTACGCCCATCGCCCGGACAGGGCTGGCACTTCTCATGCTTGGATCAACTGACGAATGCTTATCCATGCAGCCGTTGACAGTCTTTTATGAGCAGGAGTTCAGCGGGATAAGGGTGCCACGATCTCCCAAGGTCATGAAGAGCCCATGATGAGGACGTAACGATCCCATGATGAGGACGTAACTCCCGCCTAAAACTCCTCAGCTTATGGGACTCTTCGAGGGAGCTCACTATATAAACCAAGGACTCCCTCCGGCAGCAGGTAAGGTAGATACATGCCAAACACTCCCTGAGCAGGAACCACTTCACCATCTTGGTGTTGGGGAATCTCGCGCATCTCTTTCAACCTCCCTCAATACCTTCCACCATTGCTCTACTGACTTAAGCATCGGAGGGTTTTCCCCAGGGAACCATCCCTGGGCCCCCTGATTCGTTTCCCTTTCTCTACAGTTCACTATCCGGTGATCATCCTCCCAGCTCAGGACCAGTGCGAGATCACACCCCTTCAAACCCTTTGGTCAAACCTTGGGTTAATGTATTCAAGAACTGTGACGGTCTTATACTGGGCCGTTACATATCATGACGCTCCAGTATTGGGCTGTTGCAATAGTCTGAATCCCGAAACAAGAAATTGGACTCAGTTAGTGTGACGGTCATGGATTGGTCCATTAGACGTACCTGACGGTCCAACATTGATCCGTTACATCTCCAAAAACCAGAAACCATCGATAGTGTTTTCTAATGATTCGGCTTTCATGGTACAACCAACTCGGCGTCCTAGTGGGAATCGCAGGCTCGCGGAGAATTACGGAGGCCTTGAAACAAGATTTCCTAGTCCATTGGAAGGACTATCCAATAGAGATGTCCTCAGTTTCAAGATAATGTTCCTATAATGCAAAGTGTGAACTACTGGCCATATACCGGAATATATGCCATGTACTTAATAAAAATGACTCTATAGATAGAAAAGACTGTGAAACGGTGTAAAACCATGATAAAACTCCGTCAATACATCATTTGAAATCATAATTTAAATACAAACTATAAAGTTTTAGCCAATGAAATTAACATAACTCAAAATAACTTTAAATGCTTGTAATCATGCAATTCCCATCATGAATCAACAAATAAACTCAAAGTCATGATATCAGGACAAAACTTAGATAACTAGGCTTATTTATAAGTAGACTTGACTAATTTCCATTCCGTCTCGAGTTGATAGAAAACAGTGTTCTAACGGTCTAGCATAGGCGTGTTACAGTCCGTGTGACGATTTGTCGAGGGTCCGTTATAGTATGGTAATGCTCCTGCTATGGTGCGTCAGAGACTACAGATCAATTTAAATACAACAGAGAGTGTGACGGCTTATCGTAGGGCCGTTACAATCATGTGACAGTCCTACCCTCATCCATCATAGCTTCTGCTGATAGTAAAGATAAGGAACTTTGTCCATGCAAGAAGAATCATTATCACTAGCTTGTCTAGCCATGATAAACGAAGTAAAGGCCTGGTATATGCATAGGTCGCAGTGAATAAACAAGATGATATCTTATATCTTTGGTTAGGCTAAAGGTATGCATGTATGCATGAACTTACTAAAACATGAAATTCACAATCTATAATGCATGAAATCAAGTCAAATCAGAGGGCTTTTATCCCTAACGAGATCTTTTTGTTCTTCATGAGATGACCAACCTTTTCCTTGGGCTTTAGACTTCCAATTTGGGTCTTCAAGACACGCCCTAGTTCTCTTCTTCCTGTAGTTTTTCAGCAACTTCACGTTGCCCTAACTCTCCAATCCCTTGACCTAAAGAGGTGAAATTTTGAGGGTAAGAAGATTAATCTAAGGGGAACAAAAATATCTAAAACACCGAGCTCTAATTACCTCGTTTAGGCGTCCTAATTCCTTGATCTTCAATGGTCCTTTGCTCTGAATCCTGGGTTGCTATGACAGAATTAGCGACTTTAGAATCCCTTATCTCCTTGGTTACTTTATCTCCTAACAAGAAATTTTGAGAGTTGTTAGACCTTAGTATTATAAACAAAAAGTTTCAAAGGACTTACCCGAAATTCTATCTCCTTGCCTTGATTCTTCACGAGCCAAAAGTAAGGGTCGCTCAGTTCAGAACTGGGTCCTATTTATAGAGATTTGGCTAGGGTTCAAGGATTAGATCGATTCTAGAGTCCTTAGTTTGCCAAAACTTGATCCCTAAGAGTCCCTAGTAACCTTACATGTTCTTCTAATTAGGTCTCTTGCAGATAAGATCCCAAAGATCCAATCTTTTCGCAAGTTCTTCAACTTCCGGAATCAGTAGGGTGTAACGGTCGTGTCTAGGTGCGTTACACCACTGTAGCGGTCGCCCGATAGACTGTTACATTCAACGTGTGCAGTGCTTTTATTCGTTTTATCTATATAATTATCTATAAAAATAGTACTTGTCCTTAAAATTCATGAATAGGTTAAATAGCCTTCTAGAATATGGGCTAAACTTAATGGGCTTGGTCCTTAAACCTTTTGGGTCTAAATTGAATAGGCTAGGCAAAGTATTTAACACCATTGGGCCTTATAACCCATTTATAAATTCAATAATCCATTTATTAATCTATTTAGCCCTAATAAATTCCAGAAAATTCCATTTATAATCAAAAATTATTTATATAAATTCTAGGGCACTACACCCTCCCCCACTTAAATAAATTTGGTTTCCAAATTCAATACATGGATTGTGGAGGGTGTACTTATAGCTGAATAATTCTGAGAATCTTTTTCGCATAGCTTCTTCGGTTTTCCATGTTGCTTCATATGGCCATATTTTCTTCCATTATATCTTGACCATAGGAATAACTTTATTCCTTAGTTGACGCACTTCTCATTCAAAATCTTTATTGGTGTTTGCTCATACGTCATATGTCACGCCCCGAGCCTTTATTATAGCGGAAGACTCGCTCGGGGAGCGCGAACAGCCGGCATGGTAAGCCTCTTGCAAGTAAGAACGACCAGAGCGCAATACAATCACACACATAAATGTAATTGCACAGAATTTAATCAAACTCCAACTTTATTTCATAAATGATTAATACTCGAAATACAACCACTTTCCATCATCTTTCATTCTACTAGACTCAAGAAATAGGAAAATTACATTGACTCAATCTAGACATTAAAGACTTCCTAAGTCTTCGCTCATCTTTAATCACTCTCAGATCCGCTACTTGAATAATCCAAATCCGAACCCGACTCACTTTCATTTCCTGAAAAAGATTAGAAATAGGTAATGAGCACACTTGCCCAGTAGGTATCTTCGCATCAACATGAAGGCACTATTAAAGTGATTAATATTTTTGCTCTAAAGAAATAAGGTAAAATCATGCAATGCGATGATCACGCGATTAAATCAAAGTAACAAGACAATCATATAAGATGGAATGAGAACAAGAATGAACTAGCAGGAATAGAACAAGAACATGATATTGGCCTTTCATGAACAAGAATATATCGAGAATGTGTTGTGTCCCTGTGATTTTGATGATAGCAAACACTATAAGTGATTATCTATTGTGTCTGCAGATGAATCTGTTTGTGTTGCATATGTAATTGTTTCAATGAACATCTTATTTGAGTATCATTACATCGAACAGGCTGTGTGCATTGGTGCATTTAATAACTGCCATAAGTCAATCAATGTCTGAACAGGCTGTGTGCATTGGTGCATTTCATATAATCTGTACAGTCAGTGTGTTGCTCGAACCAAGTCTACACATTGTCTCAGCACACACACACAAAGTCTGTACACTGCATCTGGCAGTCTGCACAGTAAGTCAATGAATGTCTGCATTTCATAACCTTGATTCTCTGAATGTCTAGACTTAGACTCATGCATTTCATATCTACTCAGGTCAAGTCTGTACAACGGTGTTGTCTGCACAGTCAGGTTAAGTCTGTACAACGGGTGTTGTCTGCACAGCCAGTGTATCACTCTCTCTGCACAGTCTATACATCCTGAGACAACCTGCCTGAAGCTTGATAGCGGAAGTCTATACACTCATCTGCTGATTAATCGATCAAGTCTGTACAGCCAATGCATTTCATGCTTCTTATGCATCATGTCAAAGTCTGTACATTGTTCTGGTCGCTCTCAAGTCCATATAGTGTCTTGTGCACACACACACACATAGTCTGCACATCATGTCTGTACAGCCCCTGGTCGCAAGACCAAGTCTATACATTGTCTCCTGCATGCATTACTTCAAGTGTGTACAGCGTCTGGTAGCGCCTTATGCATCATCTCGACCAAGTCTGTACAGCGTCTGCCTTGTCTCGCCATGCATAACCAAGTATGTCCAGTGTCTGCCTTGTGTCGCATACACGACCAAGTCTGTACAGCCTTCAATTGCAAGAGTTCAAGTCTGTACATGCCTCATTTCATCAAGTCTGCACATTCATAGCAAAGCCTTGCTACTGGGAAGTCTATACATCGCATGGCACAGCATGCGTTCAAGTCTGTACATTGGGCTTTCACATAAAGTCTGTACATTGTCCAGCGTCTCACTCAGCGTCTAAGTGAGTGTGAACATTGCATCGCTAAGTCTATACAACGCATCGTCTTATGCAGCGTCTCTAAGGCAAAGTCTATACATCGCATGCATTGCACACTACAAGTCTGTACAGCCCAAGTCTGTTCATCCACCGTCTCTTTCAGCGTCTCACACTTGCAAGTCTATACATTGCCTTTGGGCATCAAAGTCTATACATTGGCAGCTGAACTGTGCAAGTCTATACATTGCCTTTGGGCACAAAGTCTATACACTGCATGCATTCAGTTCAAGTCTATACATTGCCACCTCATTCATGCATGAACACTAAAGCAAAGTCTATACACTCCTCATCTTTACCTACGTTCAGAACAAAGTCTATACATTGCATTTATTTGTGCTTCACTCTAAGTCTGTACATTGCTTCACTGTATGCTACAAGTCTGCACATCGTTTGCACAATACAACAAAGTCTATGCATTCTGTTGCATTGTTCAGCAAGTCTATACAGCGTCTCTCTTAGCGTCTTGTGCATGCAGCATAGAAAGTCTGTACATTCGTTGATAGACTCATGCATAAACACTAAGACAAGTCTGTACATTCGTTGATAGCTTGTCTGAGCATCTCATGCATTCAATGTGCATACTTTCATTCTGTTTGTGCATCTCTCTTCAAGACGAAGTCTGTACAATCCTTTTCAAGCTTTCAAGTCTATACACTCGTTGGCTAGCTGTTCAAGTCTATACACTCTTGTGTGTCTGCATTGCATTCACTTTCTATACACAGTGATGCGGGACGAGACCACGGACACGACAAGCTCGTGACTGCCCCTTAACGAGGGAAGCGTCAGATGTGCGCGGTTGAGAAACCGGCAAGAGCTAGGGTGGTCGGCTCTCACTTGTGCCGGGATCGGGTCACGGGACGGTAACGCTCTCTCTCGCAGCAGCGGTGATATAAATAGAAAGTGAGCTAATTACCCTATCATGCTCTCTAGCAGTGGCATAAGCAAGTATATATGAAAATTAAGCAGAATGCCAAGTAAGGGAGCGAATGCGATACCTCCACGCGCTCGGCGTGGGGATGACGGGCCCGACCGAACTCGTGCTCCCGGGACAATTAATACATGAATATTACAGCAATGGAAATATGCCCACTCCACGTAGGGAGGTAAAGGGCGACACAATGGGCCCGGGAGGGCTGAATTCGGGATGACGGGCAGCTTCGTGTGTTGATTCGGCTACACGCGTGATCACGACCGTGGGGCCCACGTGCTGTCTGGAGGGGCCGTGTGGGACCCGGTGGCGCCGCTGTAGTGTGGACACTTAGAGAAGTGTTCCCTGGGCTGGCGGCACACCGGAACATCGCCCGGGGGTCGGGCGGTTCCGATTGGCACCCGTCGAGTTTGCTGTCCACGGACTGGTGGTTGCTGTTTTACAGCGCGCGCTCCGGCGAGAATGGACGCTGCGATCAGCCCCGACGTCGGATCGACACGAGACTGGCGCCGTTGGAAATCTAGCTTGAAGTTCTTCAACCTAGGCCTAAAGATCTGGCCTGGATCTGCTCGGATCTTGACTTATGGAATTTTCAATCTTCTGTTGTACAGTAACCGAAGACTCAGGCCTGCAGAGAACTTGACTGTGGATTGCCTTTGACCGCGAGGTAGACGTCCGAATCTGGGGTTGTGTTCTTCAGAGACGTTGTTGGAAATGGAGTTGGGAAGACAGAAAAATTGATTTGGACACGTTTGGATGTGTCTATGATTTTCTGTGATTTGTTTACTGGACGAAGGTCGGATCTGGGATCTGACTGAAAGTACTGTAGCTCCGGTAGAACATAAATTTTTAAAAATAGGTAGAAGGATGATAAAAATTTAATCAAAATTGTGGTGGTAGGGAACGATGGACAGAACACCCAGTTAAATTGGGATGTCTAAAATAAATCAAAAGGGTGGTCGAAGGTGGAGAACTCAAGGCTACTGTCACTGTAGACAGTGACAGAACAGATCTGAGATTGAAAGTTGAATGAAATGGTAAAAATATGAAACGGTGGCTTTTGAACCTGGATTGTTTTGTGGAGAATGGGATAGAAGATAGAAACCAACCCTCAAAATTTCAAATCGATCAGAACTCGTGGCTGGCTTCAGGAATTCTTGAACTACACCTCTGTCCAGCAGGACAGAAGCTTGATGACGATTCCACGGCGGCTCGAAGGCGGCACGAACGGCCGCGGCGGCAGCACAGACGATCACCGGAGGTTGAGAGGGGATGATAGAAGAGGGATACACTCTAGATCTGGGGTTGGGGAAGAGGAAACCAGGGGGAGAGAGGAAGGGGGCTCACCAAGCTCCAAGAGACTCACAAATTTTTTGATTTTTTCATTGAATTTCTCATGAAAATACAACATTATATATGACTCCAATCAAATCTATTGTGGACCCTTGGATCAAAGGTTGGGGATTGAATGGCTGAGATGAAGTGTGAATAACACACCAAATACAATTTTTTAATCTAACTTGACCATTCCCATTCAACCTTAGACTAATTCCATTCCAACTTCGCCTAATACACACCTAACTAGCCTAATAAGGCCAAAAGAGAGGGCGCCCCCCTTCATGGGCCAAGGGCCATTCATGGGCCAAGAGCCACCCAATATATCATGCTAGTCATGGGCCACTACCACTTAGATGGCCCATGGGAGAGTGGAACCCAATTTGGGCCTTAAGTGCCTTAATGACCCATTTAAAACCAAATGACCCAATATGAAGTAGCACCCTTAAGTGGACCTAAACCATGATACCTAGTAATGGACTCTTCCTAGAAATGTGGCCCAATGGCTTAATTAAGCCTTACAAAGAGAGCCCAAATGAAAGAAATCAAAAATTACACACTTTCAAGCCAATACAACCTATACTACACACCTATACAAGCCAATACATACAATACAACCCATAAGCTCTTGATGTCCTCATCAATTCTCCCCGGGTGGGAGGAACTCGACCCCGTCGAGTAGGGGTAGGGATGCTCGAGTACTCCGGCGGATCCGTCACCGTGCCAAGTAGCGCGGGTATGCTCCGCTCCAAGTGATCGTCACCTGCTCATTCCATATATACTCGATATGCAAACTGCTATGGGCTAAAGGTGGTCACTCCGAAGGGGCACTCTCAAAAGGGAAGAAAACAGCTCGAAGACTCACTAGGAATCACCGTTGAGTCCCTATAGGTGACTGATCTGGATATAGAAGTAGAACCGATCCCATACTCATCAAGTGAGTCCAATCACCTCTTACTCATAAGAGAACGACAACGAGCTTGCACAAGACACATGCAGACTCACCATGCACTAACACACGTATGCAAACCACACAAACAATCGACTCAAACACACCACTCAAAATAAACCACACAAGGAAAACACACCGACTTATGCATGACTCTAGACGAAGGTGGTAGCATCAAGCCCACTAGGTGGCTGCATCCTGGGCGGCAGGAGAGCCGTCCTGCTCTTCCCCTCCCAAGGCATAGTACTCCTCGGCTAGTGCCTCATCGGCCTCGTAATCAACACACTCAGGCTCGGGAGGTACGGATCCTCCAACACCTAAGGCTAGGGTGGTGCGAGCGGGACACTCGCTGGTAATGTGGCCAAACCCATGACAGTGGAAACACTGCACTCTCGACCGACTACTCTCTCCTATAAAAAGGGCCTTACCCTTATCATCCCGTCGGGTAGGGGGTGTAGGCAGTAATGGGGAAGATGTAGGTGCCTTGGACAATAGTGGAGGGGGTGCCGGTGCCAGAGAACGGGCTATAGGAGCCGGGGAATGGGCAATGGGTGCCGGTGGTTGGGGTGGGAATAGATCCCCAGGTGGAGGAGGATGAGGCCGTGGAGCGAAGTGCTCCTGACGGGTGGGCTCCTGAGATCGAGCCATGGGAGGCCGCTGATGTAGGCCTATGGAGTGACGGGGCTCGGTACTATGGAGAGGGGTGGGGCCCAACCGATGGCTAGACTCAAACTCTCCCTCAAATTGCTCCATCTCGAGAGCAACCTGGTATGCCTCTTCCAACATCTTGGCATTGCGGCGGAAAAGTTCATACTGGTAGTGTGGCCGCAAACCACGTCGAAAGCGGGACACGGGCATGGTACTCTCCTCCGTGACACCACATCGTAGAAAGCACTCATCAAACTCCGCGATGTATTCAGAGACGGACCAGTCTCCCTGGCTAAGACTTTGCCACCTATCGATGAGTCGCTGGCGGTATGTGGGAGGAAGGTACTTTTGCCGAAGTTTATTCTTCATCTCGGCCCATGTGTCGATCGGGGGTTCTAGCCGCTGAAGTAGCAGGCTCTCCACATTCTTCCAATAGGTTTGTGCCTGCCCCATGAGTTTCATGGTGGCGAATCGGACCCTTCGACGCTCCGACATATCATACCACTCAAAGTAACGGTCCATGCCGAACTCCCAATCTAGGTAGACTTTCGGATCCAAAGACCCGTAAAAAGCGGGAGGGTCCGCTCGCACGGTCTTAAGGACCCTATCATCATCCTCATCTCGTTGTGGATGAAAACCACGACGGTGTTGACCATATCCCTCATAGGCATTGTCAGAACCATAGTCCTCGAGACCAAGGTCACGGTGCGGTAGTTGGGGAACTCAAGGAAGGGCGGGTGGAGGAGCCTGTGGTGGCTGGTTTTGGGCCGCGTAAGCGGCCTGGACTTGGGTCATGGGAGCGGGTTGGACTTGGGCCACCGCGGGAGGAGGTGCGGGTGGGCCTTGGGCTGCCCCTGGAGGGTCCCCGTGTGACATCCTATCTAACCGCCCAACGAGGTCTTGGACCGACCTGTCGGAGGTCTCCAAGCGCCCCTCCATGGCTCTAAGGCGACCATCCATATTATCGGAGAAAGTCTGAAAGTTAGCATCGGATTGGTCCAACCTAGTCATAATGGCCATCATCGCCTCTTGTAGGGAGTGGAAGTCTCCCGAGGTATCCCGTGGGTTGGCCATAGGTGGTGGTGGGGGTGAGTACTGAGTACCTCGACGAGTGGGCATGCAAACACACCGACTAGACGACGCCGACTAAAGCAAACACACACTAATATGATGCACCTAGACGTAACCAAAACTCAGCACGTGGTGGAGTTAATCGATCCGAAGATCACTTGCGCAAGTGTGCGGTCTTACCGATAGGCGTAGCCTAACGTTCGGACAACACCTTTTGATATACCGAGTAAATGGATGCAAATGAGAAAAGACTCTTTTTTGTTTGTTTTAAAACAATGATGACCCTAAACACGACCTAGACCGACTAATGATTAGACGTAAATGACACTCTTTTTTTTTTTTGACACCCTAGACTCAAACTCGCTCTGATACCAAATTGATGCGGGACGAGACCACGGACACGACAAGCTCGTGACTGCCCTTAACGAGGGAAGCGTCGGATGTGCGCGGTTGAGAAATCGGCAAGAGCTAGGGTGGTCGGCTCTCACTTGTGCCCGGATCGGGTCACGGGACGGTAACGCTCTCTTTCGCAGCAGCGGTGATATAAATAGAAAGTGAGCTAATTACCCTATCATGCTCTCTAGCAGTGGCATAAGCAAGTATATATGAAAATTAAGCAAAATGCCAAGTAAGGGAGCGAATGCGATACCTCCACGCGCTCGGCGTGGGGACGACGGGCCCGGCCGAACTCGTGCTCCCGGGACAGTTAATACATGAATATTACAGCAATGGAAATATGCCCACTCCACGCAGGGAGGTAAAGGGTGACACAATGGGCCCGGGAGGGCCGAATTCGGGATGACGGGCAGCTTCGTGTGTTGATTAGGCTACACGCGTGATCACGACCGTGGGGCCCACGTGCTGTCTGGAGGGGCCGTGTGGGACTCGGTGGCGCCGCTGTAGTGTGGACACTTAGGGAAGTGTTCCCTGGGCTGGCGGCACACCGGAACGTCGCCCGGGGGTCGGGCGGTTCCGATCGGCACCCGTCGGGTTTGCTGTCCACGGACTGGTGGTTGCTGTTTCGCAGCGCGCGCTACGGCGAGAATGGACGCTGCGATCAGCCCCGACGTCGGATCGACACGAGACTGGCGCCGTTGGAAAGCTAGCTTGAAGTTCTTCAATCTAGGCCTAAAGATCTGGCCTGGATCTGCTCGGATCTTGACTTATGGAATTTTCAATCTTCTGTTGTATAGTAACCGAAGACTCAGGCCTGCAGACAACTTGACTGTGGATTGCCTTTGACCGTGAGGTAGACGTCCGAATCTGGGGTTGTGTTCTTCATAGAAGTTGTTGGAAATGGGGTTGGGAAGACATAAGAATTGATTTGGACACGTTTGGATGTGTCTATGATTTTCTGTGATTTGTTTACTGGACGAAGGTCGGATCTGGGATCTGACTGAAAGTACTGTAGCTCCGGTAGAACATAAATTTTTAAAAATATGTAGAAGAATGATAAACATTTAAGAAAAATTTTGGTGGTAGGGGACGATGGACAGAACACTCAGTTAAATTGGGAGGTCTAAAATAAATCAAAAGGGTGGTCGAAGGTGGAGAACTCAAGGCTACTGTCACTGTAGATAGTGACAGAACAGATCTGAGATTGAGAGTTGAACGAAATGGTAAAAAAATGAAACAGTGGCTTTTGAACCTGGATTTTTTTTTGGAGAATGGGATAGAAGATAGGAACCAACCCTCAAAATTGAAAATCGATCAGAACTCGTGGCTGGCTTCAGGAATTCTCGAACTACAACTCTATCCAGTAGGACAGAAACTTGATGACGATTCCACGGCGGCTCGAAGGCGGCACGAACGGCGGCGGCGGCGGCGGCACAGACGATCACCGGAGGTTGAGAGGGGATGATAGATAAGGGATACACTCTATATCTGGGGTTGGGGAAGAGGAAACCAGGGGGAGAGAGGAAGGGGGCGCACCAAGCTCCAAGAGACTCACAAATTTTCTGATTTTTTCATTGAATTTCTCATGAAAATACAACATTATATATGACTCCAATCAAATCTATTGTGGACCCTTGGATCAAGGGTTGGGGATTGAATGGCTGAGATGAAGTGTGAATAACACACCAAATACATTTTTTTAATCTAACTTGACCATTCCCATTCAACCTTAGACTAATTCCATTCCAACTTCACCTAATACACACCTAACTAGCCTAATAAGGCCAAAAGAGAGGGCGCCCCCCTTCATGGGCCAAGGGCCATTCATGGGCCAAGAGTCACCCAATATATCATGCTAGTCATGGGCCACTACCACTTAGATGGCTCATGGGAGAGTGGAACCCAAATTGGGCCTTAAGTGCCTTAATGACCCATTTAAAACCAAATGACCCAATATGAAGTAGCACCCTTAAGTGGACCTAAACCATGATACCTAGTAATGGACTCTTCCTACAAATGTGGCCCAATGGCTTAATTAAGCCTTACAAAGAGAGCCCAAATGAAACAAAAAAAATTACACACTTTCAAGCCAATACAACCTATACTATACACCTATACAAGCCAATACATACAATACAACCCATAAGCTCTTGATGTCCTCATCACATAGCCTGTGTCTGCATCAGTTCATAAGTCTATACATTGTCTTCTGCACAAACACTAAGTCTACACATTGTAGCATGCACGATCAAACAAGTCTGTACACACTTCAGCACTCAAAGGCTGAACACTCTTTAGCAAGTCTGTACACTCTTCAGCACTCAAAGGCTGAACGTTCTTCAAGATAAAGTCTGTACACTCCTTATTTCTAAGTCTATACATTCTATCCTTCAAACTAAGTCTGTACACGGTGGTCTTCAGTTACCCAGTAAGTTTGTACATCCTTCTGATTATTCTCTTCTGACTGTGTGATAGGTACTTTTCGTGAAGCCTATGAAGGGCACGTGATCCGAGGTTGGCACCTGGCACGTGATCCGAGGACAACGCCCTAATTGCTGTTGCTATAAATACAAAGCCTCCTCCATCTGGAGAAGACTGATCAAGAAGTGGATGAAAGGGAGAAGAAAGAGAGTGATCGAAAGAAGAAGAGCTGAAGCAGAAAGGGCAGAGAAGTAGCAGAAGAAAAAGAGAAAAAGAGAGAGCATGAGTTGAGAAGAAGAAAAAGATTGAGAGATAGAGAGGTCATGAAGAAGAAGAGAGCTTCATTGTCTTCACTGGAATTTGGATAAGATCTAATCCAGTTTGCTCCTGCGAGAGCTACTTTGTGCTTTTCATTTCTCCAGCTTTCTCTCGCTGTGATTTTTATCTTTTATTGTTTTCCTTTACCTTGTTCCTCCGATTGCCCTGTTGGGGATCGGGTTCCTCCTGTGGTTTCAGGAGAAGGGAGATTTGTTTCTCCGGTTTGTTGGTGACCTTGTGTCATCAGTGGTTCCCTCCTTTGTGGAGGAAGAGAGGTCTGAGACCTCTGGTTTGCAGGTGACTGGGAGTCACTTGTAGGTTCCCTACTGGTTTGGTGGAAGGGAGATTTGTCTCCGGTTCTGGTCTTGTGGGTTGCAAGTCCAGATGTTCCCTCCTGGTCTGGAGGAAGAGAGACTTCGGTCTCTGGTTTGCTAGTGACTGGGTGTCACTAGTGGTTCCCTCCGGTTGGGAGGAAGAGGGGAGGTTGTTCCCGTGGTCAAGTGTGTGGCAGCATTTGTTGCAGACTGAGTCTACTGTTCTAGCGTTGCTAGTGGAAGCCTCACTCCGGTTTGGAGTGAGGGGTGGACGTAGGTCTATGGACCGAACCACCTAAAAATCCTGGTGTCCCTTGTGGTTTGATTTTCTTATGTGTTCATCTTATTGCTTCGCACATTACATGTTTGCTTAGGATCGAGTGAGAGCTTATTCTTTGTGTTGCTTTGCGAGATCCTTCTAAGTATCTTCAGAATATATCTGCAACTGTTCTTTAAGTCCGCATATCTGAGCATTTGTTTTTTATTAGGGTATATTTTTAAGGGGAGATTCATTCACCCCCCCTCTGAATCTATCGCACATGTCTCAACAATTGGTATCAGAGCAGGTTGCTGTGCATATGATCTAACAATCCGCAGCAGATCCTACATCTTCTGTGGTACATTTCAGAGTGGGTTTCTGGTGCTCGGTGTTTTGCTTCACTGTCTTAGTGCCTAGCTTTGCTCATCTGTTTGCTGTGCATTCTTGTCGATTGTCTTGTGTGCTGTTGCTTTCTATCTGTTGTAATGGCTCATCTGCCAATCTTCAAAGGTAATGATCTTGATCTATGGCTGAAGAACTTACATCGGTATGTTAGATCGACTGATCCTGAACTTTGGAAAGGCATTGTCCACGGTCCACACAAATTATCAAAAGATATATCTAAATGCACTGATAGGGATAGATTGAAGGATTCTGTCAACTCTAGAGCATTAGACTTAATGAAAGTATCACTTGACAGAGTTCTAATCTCATGTGTTTCTTCTTGCAGGTCCGCCAAGGAGATTCTAGAGAAATTGAAGCTTACCAGGAATCACAACACATGTATGATGGTGGACGTTGATGGACAGCAAGAAGAAAACGAAGAAAAAGATGAAGATGAGGTATCTTCTGAATTCGATAATTATGATATGGAGATTGGATTGTAGCATACAATGATTTGCTTGATGCTTATGAAAAGTTGAGAAAAGGAAATAAATCTCTAAAAAGGAAGTTGAATGATCATGTGAATGCTAATTCTGGAGGTGAGGATATGGTAATTCTGAAGACAGAAAATGAGATATTCAGAAGACAACTAAAAGTGTTTGACTCTGTTACTTCAGATCTAGATCATTTGAAATCTGAAAAGGGAATGCTTATGAAACAAATTGGTTTACATGAAAAAGAAAATCAAGAGCTTGCTTGTGAAATTGCTGAACTAAAAGAAAGACTTAGCTTGATTGATGATGATCAGGCTCATAACGATAATGTAGTTCAAAATGAAAAACTGATAAAAGATTTAGAGTGTGTTAGCTCTGAATTGAATGTCTTAAGATCTGAGAATGAATGTCTTAGGAAACAGAGCTCAAAAGTCAATGCTAAAATTACATGTGAATTTGTTTGCAAGGATTACTCATGTCTGAAAGAAGTTAATGAGAGTCTTTAATTTGATCTTGAATGGTATAAGGATATAGTTGCCTCTTTAAGAAATGAGAATAATGAATTGCTCAATGAAAGTTTGAAAAATGAACAGAGAGAAGAAGTTCAAATAGAACAACTAAGTTCCATTGCTAATGACAAAAATTCTGCTGAACAAATCAAAAATTTGAAATCTGAAAATGAAAAATTGAAACTGATACAAAAAGGGAATGAAGAGTTGAAGCAGTTAAACACTGCTATGTCAGAGAGACTGCTTACTCTAGAAAAAGGAAAATGTGTTGTTGATGAAAATCAATCTGAAAATCTTGCTAAACTCGAACAAGAAAAATGAAACATTAAAAAATCTGAATGATGCATTGCATAATCAGGTCATTTCTTATGAAACTGAAATTATAGGCCTATAACTTAATGTTTCAAAATTTGAATCTGAAATCACTGGCTTGAACAAATCTCTTGAAAGATTTGTGAGTGGAAAGGATAATTTGGACAAGCTCCTTGGTTGTAAAATTAATTTCTAATGTGAGGGTTTGGGTTTTAACCCAGCAAATAAAAATGGCATTGATAGTAAGCTTCACACTTCATTTGTGTGCAGCTCTGAGCCAACTAGTACATCTAGTGCACCTATCTTCAAATTTAGTGCTCAGAAAAACCAAAAATCCACTGTTAGTCCCAAAACTGTAGAACAAACTCAAAAATTGAAAAAGAATGACAATCTACAGAAAAAGGACAAAGACACTCCTGTTGTTACAAAAATTGTTGCACACAAGTCACATGATCTCCCACAAACTCATACTAAAAAGGGGTCATATTATTATTGTGAAAAATTTGGTCATGAGATGACTGAGTGCTTTGTGATGAAGGAGGATGATCTGAAATTTGACAAAACTCATGCTAGGAAAGACCATGTTAAGAATCATGGTTTTCAGAAAAAGAAAATTCAATGTTATTGTTGTGGCAAGCAGGGCCACATTGCAGCCCACTGTTGGCATAAACAGGGAAATAAACTTAATTTTGAATTTGTCAAATTTCCTGTAAATAAAAATATTTTTGGTAGGAATAAAACTATTTTTGAAGAAAAGAATCTTCCATGCTTTGAATGTGGAAAAACTGGCCACCGAACTTCTGAATGTTGGTGGGCAGGTAATGCTTTTAAAAGTAAGCATATCAGATGCTTCGAGTGTGGGAAAAATGGCCATACAATCAAGGACTGTTGGCATGTTCAGAAGAAGTCTGTTAACCCCCATGTAGTCAAATTCCCTGCAAAACCATTTGCAAGACTTTCATGCTATAACTGTGGGAAGCAAGGTCACAAATCTTCTGAATGTTGGCTGATTAATAATAAGATACAAAATGTTCATGTAAGCAACAGACAATCTTATGCTCATGCACATAGGCCTCATGCTTTTGCTAATGTGCATCATAATAAAGTCAAAAATTCTGTTGGTACATGTAGATATTGTGGAAAATTTGGACATTCTATGGATGATTGCTTTATGATGAAATTTGATGTTGATCTATCTAAGGAACATGTTAGAACACTTGTCAGGGCTAAGGCAGGACCCAAAACTGCTTGGGTCCCTGCAGGATCAAAATGGTCAAAATTTGCAGGTGTGCCTTGGATTGAGGAATAAAAAGAGGGGTAAATAAACCAAGGCACCCAAGATGATAAAGCCCCATTCAGGTAAATTCTGAAAACTCTGTATTCTGAATTTGTGTGATCTAAATGCACTGCATATCATGATAATTCTTTTGTGCATTGTCTAACTGAATCTAATTGAAAAATCTGAATTGCTCATGGAAATGATTGTAGTTTATCTCTGAATGCATTGCATAACATAAAATTTAAAAAAC
Organism: Amorphophallus konjac; assembly: GCA_022559845.1. Lineage (NCBI taxonomy): Eukaryota > Viridiplantae > Streptophyta > Magnoliopsida > Alismatales > Araceae > Amorphophallus > Amorphophallus konjac. The sequence goes on along the minus strand of CM040120.1, from coordinate 168,098,537 downwards.
CTAAAAGGGTATTCCATTGCATCTAGACAGGGAGAGCATTCTTGTTTGATCACTTCTTCATATCTTGAACTCCTACTATCTAGCAATCAGATTCATTCTCTTGACAATTGTGTGGTTCACTTGAATTCACTGCTATTTCCACTTGTGTAGCTGTTCTGTCTGTACTCCAGACTCAACTATTGATTTCTAAACAGCACTGTTATAATGTTCACCCCTTGTCTCATCATGATTACTTTCTGCTATTCTCTCAATATGAATGTTTTGTTGACTCCACTGATATGCTATAATGTTAATGATGATTCATCATGAATGAGGAAAGATTTTAGTCACTGCACCCTAATCAAAAATCAGACATATTCTGAAAAGAAGAATCTTCTATTATACTGGCTTAAGAATGTCTGATATATCAAATTGATTTAAGACTAATGTATTCATTAAGCTTTGATCTAAAAGACATGAAAGTATCTGAATCATTTGATTAATAAATGTTAACCAATTATCTCATATAACTTAATGCAAAACTTTCTGAAATCTGAAATTTTAAAGGACATGGCTATCTTTGGTTAAGATACATGTAGAAAGTATTGTACTTAAACAATTCTGTGTACTGAGCTTTGTTTGAGAATTCAGAAAACACTTAAAAATTTTAAAATAAGAGTAATGATTTTGGTCACAGAGAAATTGGGGTATCCATCAAAGAAATAGAGTAACCCCATGTCATGAAGTGCCATAATTACCTCTCTTATAAAAATGATTGAAAATCTGACAGAGCAATGGCATGGTTGTGTTGAGTAACTGGGGATTCTGACCTCTGATCAAGGTGTCTCTTCATGTAAAAAGACACTCCTCATTGCTAACTCTATTCTCCTTGAGAGACAATATGGTTGTCACACTGAGTAACTGGGTCACTTCACCTAAGACGTGTTGTGCCTCACGTAAAAAGGTGTTGACTGAACCAAACTTGCTCAGGAAAAATAAGTGCTGATAAATAGAAAATTCTGAAAAAAAACTAAAGGAAAATTCAGACACATTTTTTTTAATCTCAATATTATCTTGTGTAACTTCCATAGGTGACATTGAATTTAAATGAGTAAGATGGAAGGAGGTTAAACATGAATTTCAGATGAGTCTTTGGTTCACTACTATTAAAAGGTGTTTCAGATATGAGTATTAAATTTTCTTGATAAACTTTAAATACATCACTCTTAAATCATGAAGGTAAGTTTCAACTCATTCATAATCTATTATAATTGAAGAGTCTGAAATCCGGTCATCAAGATTTATGAATTTGGTGTGTTAACGAAAATCTTCTTCCTCATTTATTCACTGTGATTACAGACTGTGGTAATCCTTGAGTACCCATGAGTTTTGCTGATAGATGCTCATCACCTCTTTCACTCCATCTAATCAAGGGGAGCTTTCCTGTCATGCTGAGTGTCTTTCATAAAGGGGGAGATCTAGTCAGCATTCTTGAGTGTCCCTGTGTTTTTGTTGATATTCACCCTTCATCTCAATTGGCTTCAACCTTCAAAACGTTTCTGATCATTATTCTTCAGGGAGAGCTAATTGCCATTAAGGGGGAGCTTAGTCAAAGGGGGAGCTTTTAATTCACTCATCTTATGCAGTCTTATTCTTCCCTCTTCAACTAATGTCCTTTTGCTGAAGTCAAAGGCGGAGAAATATTTGATCAAGTCAGTATGACTCATAGTGTTGCCATCATCAAAAAGGGAGAGATTGTTGTGTCCCTGTGATTTTGATGATAGCAAACACTATAAGTCATCATCTGTTGTGTCTGCAGATGAATCTGTTTGTGTTGCATATGTAATTGTTTCAATGAACATCTTATTTGAGTATCATTACATCGAATAGGCTGTGTGCATTGGTGCATTTAATAACTGCCATAAGTCAATCAATGTCTGAACGGGCTGTGTGCATTGGTGCATTTAATAACTGCCATAAGTCAATCAATGTCTGAACAGGCTGTGTGCATTGGTGCATTTCATATAGTCTGTATAGTCAGTGTGTTGCTCGAACCAAGTCTACACATTGTCTCAGCACACACACACAAAGTCTGTACACTGCATCTGGCAGTCTGCACAGTAAGTCAATGAATGTCTGCATTTCATAACCTTGTTTCTCTGAATGTCTAGACTTAGACTCATGCATTTCATATCTACTCAGGTCATGTCTGTACAACGGGTGTTGTCTGCACAGTCAGGTTAAGTCTGTACAATGGGTGTTGTCTGCACAGCCAGTGTATCACTCTCTCTGCACAGTCTATACATCCTTAGACAACCTTCCTGAAGCTTGATAGTGGAAGTCTATACACTCATCTGCTGATTAATCGATCAAGTCTGTACAGCCAATGCATTTCATGCTTCTTATGCATGATGTCAAAGTCTGTACATTGTTCTGGTCGCTCTCAAGTCCATACAGTGTCTTGTCTGCACACACACACATAGTCTGCACATCATGTATGTACAGCCCCTAGTCGTAAGACCAAGTCTGTACATTGTCTCCTGCATGCATTACTTCAAGTGTGTACAACGTTTGTCAGCGTCTTATGCATCGTCTTGACCAAGTTTGTACAGCGTCTGCCTTGTCTCGCCATGCATAACCAAGTATGTACAGCGTCTGCCTTGTCTCGCATACACGACCAAGTCTATACAGCCTTCAATTGCAAGAGTTCAAGTCTGTACATGCCTCATTTCATCAAGTCTGCACATTCATAGCAAAGCCTTGCTACTGGGAAGTCTATACATCGCATGGCACAGCATGCGTTCAAGTCTGTACATTGGGCTTTCACATAAAGTCTGTACATTGACCAGCGTCTCACTTAGCATCTAAGTGAGTGTGAACATTCAATCGCTAAGTCTATATAATGCATCGTCTTATGCAGCGTCTCTAAGGCAAAGTCTATACATCGCATGCATTGCACACTGCAAGTCTGTACAGCCCAAGTCTGTACATCCACTGTCTCTTTCAGCGTCTCACACTTGCAAGTCTATACATTGCCTTTGGGCATCAAAGTCTATACATTGGCAGCTGAACTATGCAAGTCTATACATTGCCTTTGGGCACAAAGTCTATACACCGCTTGCATTCAGTTCAAGTATATACATCGCCACCTCATTCATGCATAAACACTAAAGCAAAGTCTATACACTCCTCATCTTTACCTATGTTCAGAACAAAGTCTATACATTGCATTTCTTTGTGCTTCACTCTAAGTCTGTACATTGCTTCACTGTATGCTATAATTCTACACATCGTTTGCACAGTACAACAAAGTCTATACATTCTCTTGCATTGTTCAGCAAGTCTATACAACGTCTCTCTTAGCGTCTTGTGCATGCAGCATAGAAAGTCTGTACATTCATTGACAGACTCATGCATAAACACTAAGACAAGTCTGTACATTCGTTGACAGCTTGTCTAAGCATCTCATGCATTCAATGTGCATACTTTCATTCTGTTTGTGCATCTCTCTTCAAGACAAAGTCTGTACAATCCTTTTCAAGCTTTCAAGTCTATACACTCGTTGGCTAGCTGTTCAAGTCTATACACTCTTGTGTGTCTGCATTGCATTCACTTTCTATACACAGCCTATGTCTGCATCAGTTCATAAGTCTATACATTGTCTTCTGCACAAACACTAAGTCTACACATTGTAGCATGCACGATCAAACAAGTCTGTACACACTTCAGCACTCAAAGGCTGAACACTCTTCAGCAAGTCTGTACACACTTCAGCACTCAAAGGCTGAACACTCTTCAGCAAGTCTGTACACTCTTCAGCACTCAAAGCTTGAACGTTCTTCAAGCTAAAGTCTGTACACTCCTTGTTTCTAAGTCTATACATTCTATCCTTCACACTAAGTCTGTACACGGTGGTCTTCAGTTACCCAGCAAGTCTGTACATCCTTCTGATTATTCTCTTATGACTGTGTGACAGGTACTATTCGTGAAGCCTATGAAGGGCACGTGGTCCGAGGTTGGCACTTGGCACGTGATCCGAGGACAACGCCCTAATTGCTACTGCTATAAATACGAAGCCTCCTCCATCTGGAGAAGACTGATCAAGAAGTGGATGAAAGATAGAAGAAAGAGAGTGATCGAAAGAAGAAGAGCTGAAGCAGAAAGGGTAGAGAAGTAGCAGAAGAAAAAGAGAAAAAGAGAGAGCATGAGTTGAGAAGAAGAAAAAGATTGAGAGATAGAGAGGTCATGAAGAAGAAGAGAGCTTCATTGTCTTCACTGGAATTTGGATAAGATCCAATCCAGTTTGCTCCTGCGAGAGCTACTTTGTGCTTTTCATTTCTCCAGCTTTCTCTCGCTGTGATTTTTATCTTTTATTATTTTCCTTTACCTTGTTCTTCTGATTGCCCTGTTGGGGATCGGGTTCCTCCTGTGGTTTCAGGAAAAGGGAGATTTGTTTCTCCGGTTTGTTGGTGACCTTGTGTCATCATTGGTTCCCTCCTTTGTGGAGGAAGAGAGGTCCGAGACCTCTGGTTTGCAGGTGACTAGGAGTCACTTGTGGGTTCCCTCCTGGTTTGGAGGAAGGGAGATTTGTCTCCGGTTCTGGTCTTATGGGTTGCAAGTCCAGGTGTTCCCTCCTGGTCTGGAGAAGAGAGACTTCGGTCTCTGGTTTGCTAGTGACTGGGTGTCACTAGTGGTTCCCTCCGGTTGGGAGGAAGAGGGGAGGTTGTTCTCCTGGTCAAGCTGTGTGGCAGCATTTGTTGCAGACTGAGTCTGTTGTTCTAGCGTTGCTAGTGGAAGCCTCACTCCGGTTTGGAGTGAGGGGTGGATGTAGGTCTGTGGACCGAACCACCTAAAAATCATGGTGTCCCTTGTGGTTTGATTTTCTTATGTGTTCATCTTATTGCTTCGCACATTAGATGTTTGCTTAGGATCGAGTGAGAGCTTATTCATTGTGTTGCTTTGCGAGATCCTTCTAAGTATTTTCAGAATATATCTGCAACTGTTGTTTAAGTCCGCATATCTGAGCATTAGTTTTTTATCAGGCTATATTTTTAAGGGGAGATTCATTCACCCCCCCTCTGAATCTATCGCACCTGTCTCAACAGAATGTACTAGCAAGCCACATATTCATCACTTTAGCATCTTATGCTTATGAGCAAGTGCTTCGTGAATTTCTGTGGAATATCAAACAAGAATGTCATGTCGTGTCGTGGATCTTCACTTATTTATAGAAATAGTACTCCCAGCGTAATGCGACGCCAGTAGCATCATACCCCATGGTTTATAAAATAGCATGTTTCTGGCAATCAGCCGAGGGGACTAGCATAGAGCCCTTGAACACAATCAGTGCTCGATCACATCTTCAGGTATAAATTAAGCTACTTCCATGCATGTAACAGTAAAGTATAGCCAAGAATATAACAATTCCAAATAATGAAAATCAATGAATGAACGCTTCAATTTGAATATATGAGATCAAGAATGACTTAGACTACGCTATGCTTATGGAACTAAATCGGTCGCATAACAGTATATTCTCTTAACTTTCATTCATTATATTAAGTCTATTAAGCAATATGATAGGTTCTAGATCATCAAGGTTTATCTAGAAACATTGAAATGTCAACCCTTGGTCAAACCTTGGGTTGAGATATTCAAGTCATGTGACGGTCATTCACTGGGCCGTTACATTGTGTGACAGTCTAGTATAGGACTGTTACATTTGTCTGAATCCAGATTCAAGAATTCAAGCTCAGATGAATGTGAATGTCGTATATTGGGCCGTTACTTGAGCCTGACGGTCCAATACAAGGCCGTTACATTACTAGAATCAGAAAATAACAATAGTGTATTCTAGTTAATGGTTTTTAATGGTACAACCAACTCGGCGTCCTAGTGAGAATCCCAGGCTCGCGGATAATTACGGAGGCCTTGAAATAAGATTTCCTAGTCCATTGGAAGGAATATCCAATAGAGAGGTCCTTAAGTCCAAGATTGTGTTCCTATAGTGCAAAGTGTGAACTAATGGTCAACATACCGGAGTATGTGCCATGTACTTATAGAAATGACTCTATTGATGGAGAGATACAAGTATCAACGTGAAAATCATGATGAAAACTCCGATAATACAATAGTTAAAATAATCATGATTTAGAATACAAGACTATAGAATTTTTGGCTTATGAAACTAACATAACTTAAAATACCATTAAGTTCCTAAAATCATGCAACCCCTATTATGAATAATTAAAATAACCTTAAATTCACATAATCAGGTGAAAACTCTAATCAACTAGGCTTAATAATAAGTAAGATTGACGAATCTTATTCTGTCTAGGGTTGACAGAACACAGGGCTTCTGACGGTCTATAAGTGGTGCGTCACAGTAGTGTGACGGTCTATCAAATAGCCGTTACAGTAACGTAACGCCCCTGCATAGATGTGTCAGAGTCAACAGAGAAATCAATAGGCAATCAGGGACTGTGACGGCCCATCGTATGGCCGTTACATGAGTGTGACGGTCCTACGCTGATGCGTCAGAGGGTCTGCTAACAGAAAGCGATATAAAACCTAAGGTATCAACTCACATCATGTCTGTAAATCAAATACCATGTCTGTTCTAGGCATGATAACGAAGTATAGGCTATCTATATGCGTGGGTACCCGTGAGATAGACAAGATACATCTTTTTAATTTTCCAATTAGGCTAAGAGATGCATGTAATGTATAGAACTTAGTAAAACATGAAATTGATGCTCTACTATGCATGAAATTCAATCCAACCAGAGGTCTTATAGTCCTATCAAGTTGTTTTTGCCGTTCATGAGATAACCTACCTCTTCTCTAGGCTTCAAACTTCCAATTATGGTTTGAACACTGAACCCTAGTTCCCTTCTTCCTGTGATTTTTCAGCAACTTCTTTGGGCTCTAACTCCACGACCTCTTGACCTAAAGACGTGAAATTTGGAGAGGAGTTAGTCTAAAGTATTGTAAACAAATACTTCTAAAGAACATACCAAATATTACACCTTCTTACATTGATTCCTTGCGAGCCAAAAGTAAGGGTCGCACAGTTCAGAATTAGGTCCTATTTATAGGGTTATGAAGATTAGATCGATTCTAGAGTCCTTAATTTGCTAAAACCTGATCTCTAAGAGTCTTTAGTAATGTTATAACTTTTCTTACGTTGATCTCTAGTGGATAAGAGTCCAAAGTTTTGATCTTTGTACTTGTTCTTTCCTTCACGGAACTAACAGGATGTAACGGTCAAATGCAGGTGCGTTTGAGGCATGTAACGGTCTCACGATAGACCGTTATATTTATTGTTCCCAGAGTTCAACATGAATCAAACTCTTCAGCTTACGGAATTCACAGAGTGTAACGGTCGTAGACCCATGCGTTACAAGCATGTGACGGTCTCACGATAGACCGTTACATTCAACGTATATAGAGTTTCAAATAAATAAAACTCTTTTATTCATTTTCCTATATTATTATTTATATAATTCATTTTTATCCTTAAATAAGCTAAGTAACATTCTAGAATATGGGCCAAACTTAATGGTTTTGGGCCTTAAACCTTTTTAGATGATGTGTAAATAGGCTTGGTTAATTATTCAACCTAATTGGGCCTATGATGACTTATTAGTCTCAGAATTCTTTTATTAATATATTTAGGCCTTTATAAATTCTAGAAAATTATTTATATAAAATTCTGGGGCACTACACCCTCCCCCACTTAGAAGATTTTGGTCCCCAAATTCAAGACATGGATTGTGGAGAGTGTACTTACAGTTAAATAATTCTGGAAATCTTTTTCTCATGGCTACTTCGGTTTCCCATGTTGCTTCGTATGGCCATGTTTTCTTCCATTGAATTTTGACCATAGGGATAACCTTATTTCTTAGTTGACGCACTTCCCGATCCAGAATCTTTATTGTCGTTTGCTCATATGTCATATCCTTCTGAATCTCCAGATTATCATAAGTGATAATATGGTCAGGATCGTATACATATTTCTTCAGCATGGAGACGTGAAATACGTCATGAACTCCTGCTAATTGTGGAGGTAAAGCCAATCTATAAGCCACTTTACCGACCCTTTCAAGAATTTCAAATGGGCCAATGAACCTTGAAGTTAGCTTTCTTTTAATGCGAAATCTTCGAATACCACGACCTGGAGAAACTTTTAAATATACATGATCTCCTACTTGAAACTCCAAGTTACGTCTTCGATTGTCGGCATAAGACTTTTGCCTATCTTGTGCCATTTTCATTCTCTCTTGAATGAGCTTCATTTTCTCCGTAGAATCCCTGACAAGGTCGGGGCCTAAAAATTACTTTTCCCCTATTTCATTCCAATATATTGGAGATCGACAACTTTTCCCATATAGAGCTTTAAAAGGTGCCATTTGTATGCTTGATTGATAGCTGTTATTATATGCAAATTCCACCAGAGGCAAGTGATCATGCCAACTTCCTCCAAAATCAGTGACACAAATCCTGAGCATGTCTTCTACCACCTGATTTGTTCTTTTCGTCTGACCATCAGTTTGTGGATGAAAGGCTGTGCTAAAATTTAATCTGGTCCCTAGTGAATGTTGTAGACCTTTCCAGAACTGTGATGTGAATCGAGGATCTCTATCTGATACAATAGTGACGGGGACACCATGTAATTTGATAATTTCCTTTATGTACAATGCTACTAGAATATCCACAAACCATCGACTCTTTATTGGTATGAAGTGTGCAGATTTAGTCAATCGATCTATGATTACCCATATGCCATCATGTCCACCTCTTGTCTTAGGTAAACCCATAATGAAGTCCATCCCTATGCTCTCCCATTTCCATTCGGGAATATTTAAGAGATGTAATTTACCTGCGGGTCTAAAATGTTCAGCTTTAACTTGTTGGCAGGTTAGACAACGAGACATGAAGTCAGCTATTTCCCTCATCATATTGGGCCGCCAAAAGTTTCTTTTGAGATCCTGATACATTTTTGTACCTCCTGGATGAATGGTGTACTTTGATTTATGTGCTTCTTCTAGGATCAATTTCTTTGTATCCTCATGATCCGGTATACACATTCGGCCCTTGAATAGTAATCTTCCATCATTAGAAGTAGAAAAATCCGGCCTTTGTTCAATATTGGCCTTAATTTCCAGTAAAACTGGATCATCCTCTTGTAATTTGGTCAAATCCTCTATTAATGTAGGTTGAGCTCGATATTAGCTATGAAGCAATCTTCTTCGTTAATGTCAACATCTAAATTCAACTGAGCAAATTGAGGAATAAGGTTAGTTACACTAATCATGAGACTTGATAACATACCCATTAGTTTTCTGCTGTGTGCATCTGCTACAACATTTGCCTTGCCAGGATGATATTGAATAGCAAAATCAAAGTCCTTGAGATGTTCTAACCACCTCCTTTGCCTCATGTTAAGCTCCTTTTGAGAGAATAAATATTTCAAGCTCTTGTGGTCTGAGTAAATCGTAAACTTTTCTCCATAAAGATAATGACGCCAAATTTTCAAGGCGAAAATAACCGCTGCCAATTCTAAATCATGTACAGGATAATTTTCTTCGTGACGTTTCAATTGTCTTGAAGAATAGCAAATCACCTTTCCATTTTGCATAAGGACACATCCTAAGCGAATTCCAAACGCATCCGTATATACCTCAAATCCACCACCCTCCATTGGTAGTGACAAAACAGGGGCTGTTGTAAGATGATTCTTAAGAGTTTGGAAATTATTCTCACATTCCTCTGACCTGACAAAAGGATTTTCTTTTCTGGTGAGTCTAGTTAAAGGGACTGCTATCTTTGAAAAGTCCTTAATTAATGTTCTATAATAACTAGCTAGACTCAGAAAGCTCCTTACTTCAGACACAGTCGTAGGCCGACTCCAATTCTTGACAGCTTCTACCTTAGAAGGGTCCACAGCAATACCTTCTTTTGAAATAATGTGGCCTAGGAATGAGACTTCCTCGAGCCAGAATTCACACTTATTGAGTTTTGCATAAAGCTTGTGTTCTCTGAGTGTTTACAAAGCTATTTTCAAATGTTCTTCATGTTCTTCTTTTGTCTTGGAGTATATCAGGATATCATCGATGAAGACGACAATGAATCGATCCAGGTATGGCTGGAAGACAATATTCATAAGTTGCATAAATGCTGCTGGGGCATTAGTTAACCCAAATGGCATTACCACGAATTCATAGTGGCCATAACGACTTCGAAAAGCCGATTTATAAATATCTTCCTCTTTGATTCTAAGCTGATGATAACCTGATCTGAGGTCAATCTTAGAAAAATATTCTACTCCCGAAAGCTGATCGAAGAGCTCATTAATACGCGGCAATGGATACTTGTTTTTAATTGTCAGCTGATTCAGTCGCCGGTAATCGATGCATAGCCTGAGAGAACCATCCTTCTTCTTGACAAATAAAATCGGCGCACCCCAAGGGGATGTGTTAGGTCTGATGAAACCCTTGTCTAGTAGTTCCTGCAACTACCTTTTTAGTTCCTTGAGTTCTGTGGGGGACATCTTGTAAGGGGCTATAGAAACAGGTGCTGCTCCTGGAATGAGTTCAATGGTAAAGTTTACTTTCCTCTCGGGCGGTAAACTAGGTAGTTCAGATGGGAACACGTCTGGGAACTCATTCGCAATGGGAATGTTTGCTAGGACAATTTCCTTAGATTCGGTGATAATGACTGAAGCAAGAAAAGCTTCACATCCTTGCGAGATAAGCTTGCAAGTGTGAAGAGAAGATATAATGGTAGGATGTTTCTTGTATTTGATGCCAAGAAAAGAAAATCTTGGAAGACCGGGCTTTCGAAAAGATATAATCCTATTTCGGCAATTGATATAAGCATCATGGTCTACAAGCCAATCAACCCCTAAAATGGCATCATAACCTTTCATGTCAAGGCACACGAGGTTTGCGGGGAGATTGTAACCTTCTATTATCACTTTGCTATTAGGATAATACTCGGTGAGCTTGGTTCTAGATCTTAAAGGTGTAGTAATAGCAAGATCTGAAGGTAAGGGGACTGATGCAATTGACAACATTTTTACAAAGGCAGTGTGAATAAAAGAATGAGAGGCACCAGTATCAAATAGCACAAATGTAGTACGAGAACAAATCTGAAGAGTACCTTCCATAAGCCCATCATCCCTGGGAGCTTCCTCTTCGTCTAGAACGGCATTGAGGCGAGCATGCCTCCTACGTCCTCCATTAGCTGATTGATCTTTCATAAGGGGGCAATCTGGCACACGATGCTCCCTACTTCCACAACGCAAACAAGCACCGAGGCGCTTCCAGCATTTTTCAGTCGAGTGGCCGAATTTCTCGCAAAAAGTGCATGCCAAGGCAACTTGCTCCTTCTCTTCCTTAACCTTTTTATTATTCTTCTGGGAACTTCCACCATTCCCGCTCCTTGATCTTTTCTTGCTGTCACGGCTTTTGCATGGTTTTGTGATGCTAAACTTCTCCTTCTTATAATGCCGATCAGATCGTTGGCTAGATTCTTCTCCTTTTCCTTTCAACTTTTTGACATTCTCTAAGGTCCTCTCGCATAGATATGCCTTCTGAACCATCTCCGCATAAGTGCGGATATTTTGTGTCCCAAGTTGCTGAATGAAACCGGGTCGTAACCCGTCCATAAATCGATTTGCTTTTAATAATTTCATGCTAATAAGGTGTGGTGCATATGGTGCTAGTCTTGAAAACTGCAGCTCATATTCTGCCACCGACATCATCCCTTGACGAAGGGAGGCAAACTCCATGGCCTTCCTTTCCTTTACATGTTCGAAAAAATACTTGGTACGGAATAAAGTAAGAAACCCGTCCCATGTATGAGGTGCATCGGCCGGAGGTGCCGGAACCGACTTCCACCATGTACGGGCATCTTTATTTAGTTGAAATGTTGCTAGACACACCTTCTCCTGATCAGTGCATTGAATAACGTCAAATATCCTATTCATCTCATCGATCCAATTTTCTATCTCAACGGGATTTGAAGATCCATAGAATCGTGGAGGATTTAGACTATGGAAGTTGCGATGTAGGTCACCAACCCTTGCCCCTGCACCACCTTGTGCCATAGTTTGCAATGCCTGAGTGAGGCCGGCAACTGTTTGTTGCATACCGTCCCAATCTACGCGATGAGCCATTTGTAAAATAGGGTACCTGAGAGAGAAAAATAACAACTTGTTATTCCTCATGAAAATCAACCTTAAAGCTAATTAATTATCTTATCCCGGGCTCTACCCAATCCTCAAATGGGTATGGAATTTCTTCCTTAGTTCATAGGTAGGGGTCCTTAAACCTTGGACTTATCCAATGACATGATTCCTTTCCCTAAGTCCTGAGACTTAGGCTCTGATACCAACTTAACTGTCACGCCCGAGCCTTTATTACAGCGGAAGACTCGCTCGGGGAGCGCGAACAGCCGGCATGGCAAGCCTCTTGCAAGTAAGAACGACCAGAGCGCAATACAATCACACACATAAATGCAATTGCACAGAATTTAATCAAACTCCAACTTTATTTCATAAATGATAAATACTCGAAATACAACCACTTTCCATCATCTTTCATTCTACTAGAGTCAAGAAATAGGAAAATTACATTGACTCAATCTAGACATTATAGACTTCCTAAGTCTTTGCTCATCTTTAATCACTCTCGGATCCGCTACTTGAATAATCCGAATCCGAATCCAACTCACTTTCATTTCCTGAAAAAGATTGGAAATAGGTAATGAGCACACTTGCCCAGTAGGTATCTTCGCATCAACATGAAGGCACTATTAAAGTGATTAATATTTTTGCTCTAAAGAAATAAGGTAAAATCATGCAATGCGATGATCACGCGATTAAATCAAAGTAACAAGACAATCATATAAGATGGAATGAGAACAAGAATGAACTAGCAAGAATAGAACAAGAACATGATATTGGCCTTTCATGAACAAGAATATATCGAGAATGTACTAGCAAGCCACATATTCATCACTTTAGCATCTTATGCATATGAGCAAGTGCTTCGTGAATTTCTGTAGAATATCAAGCAAGAATGTCATGTCGTGTCGTGGATCTTCACTTATTTATAGAAATAGTACTCCCAGCGCAATGCGACGCCAGTAGCATCATACCCCATGGTTTATAAAATAGTATGTTTCCGGCAATCAGCCGAGGGGGCTAGCATAGAGCCCTTGAACACAATCAGTGCTTGATCGCATCTTCAGGTATAAATTAAGCTACTTCCACGCATGCCACAGTAAAGTATGGCCAATAATATAACAATTCCAAATAATGAAAATCAATGAATGAACACTTCAATTTGAATATATGAGATCAAGAATGACTTAGACTACGCTATGCTTATGGAACTAAATCGACAGCATAACAGTATATTCTCTTAACTTTCATTCATTATATTAAGTCTATTAAGCAATATGATAGGTTCTAGATCATCAAGGTTTATCTAGAAACATTGAAATGCCAACCCTTGGTCAAACCTTGGGTTGAGATATTCAAGTCATGTGACGGTCATTCATTGGGCCGTTACATTGTGTGACGGTCTAGTATAGGACCGTTACATTTGTCTGAATCCAGATTCAAGAATTCAACCTCAGATGAATGTGAGGGTCGTATATTGGGCCGTTACATGAGCCTGACGGTCCAATACAAGGCCGTTACATCACTAGAATCAGAAAACAACGATAGTGTATTCTAGTTAATGGGTTTTAATGGTACAACCAACTCGGCGTCCTAGTGGGAATCCCAGGCTCGCGGAGAATTACGGAGGCCTTGAAACAAGATTTCCTAGTCCATTGGAAGGAATATCTAATAAAGAGGTCCTCAAGTCCAAGATTGTGTTCCTATAGTGTAAAGTGTGAACTAATGGTCAATATACCGGAGTATGTGCCATGTACTTATAGAAATGACTCTATTGATAGAGAGATACAAGTATCAACATGAAAATCATGATGAAAACTCCGACAATACAATAGTTAAAAGAATCACGATTTAGAATACAAGACTATAGAATTTTTGGCTTATGAAACTAACATAACTTAAAATACCATTAAGTTCCTGAAATCATGCAACCCCTATTATGAATAATTAAAATAACCTTAAATTCACATAATCAGGTGAAAATTCTAATCAACTAGACTTAATAATAAGTAAGATTAACGAATCTTATTCTATCTAGGGTTGACAGAACACAGGGCTTCTGATGGTCTATAAGTGGTGCGTCACAGTAGTGTGACGGTCTATCAAACAACCGTTACAGTAATGTAACGCCCCTGCATAGATGCGTCAGAGTCAACAGAGAAATCAATAGGCAATCAGGGACTGTGACGGTCCATCATATGGTCGTTACATGAGTGTGACGGTCCTACGCTGATGCGTCAGAGGGTCTGCTAACAGAAAGCGATATAAAACCTAAGGTATCAACTCACATCATGTCTGTAAATCAAATACCATGTCTGTTCTTGGCATGATAACGAAGTATAGGCTATCTACATGTGTGGGTACCCGTGAGATAGACAAGATACATCTTTTTAATTTTCCAATTAGGCTAAGAGATGCATGTAATGTATAGAACTTCGTAAAACATGAAATTGATGCTCTACTGTGCATGAAATTCAATCCAACCAGAGGGCTTATAGTCCTATCAATTTATTTTTGCCGTTCATGAGATAACCTACCTCTTGTCTAGGCTTCAAACTTCCAATTATGGTTTGAACACCGAACCCTAGTTCCCTTCTTCCTGTGATTTTTCAGCAACTTCTTTGGGCTCTAACTCCACGACCTCTTGACCTAAAGACGTGAAATTTGGAGAGGAGTTAGTCTAAAGTATTATAAACAAATACTTATAAATAACTTACCAAAGATTACACCTTCTTACCTTGATTCCTTGCGAGCCAAAAGTAAGGGTCGCATAGTTCAGAACTAGGTTCTATTTATAGGATTTTGAAGATTTGATCGATTCTAGAGTCCTTAATTTACTAAAACATGATCTCTAAGAGTCCTTAGTAATGTTATAACTCTTCTTACGTTGATCTCTAGTGGATAAGAGTCCAAAGTTTTGATCTTTGTACTTGTTCTTTCATTCACGGAACTAACAGGATGTAACGGTCAAATGCAGGTGCGTTAGAGGCATGTAACGGTCTCACGATAGACCGTTACATTTATTGTTCCCAAAGTTCAACATGAATCAAACTCTTCAGCTTACGGAATTCACAGAGTGTAACGGTCATAGACCCATGCGTTACAAGCATGTGACGGTCTCACGATAGACCGTTACATCCAACGTATATAGAGTTTCAAATAAATAAAACTCTTTTATTCATTTTCCTATATTATTATTTATATAATTCATTTTTATCCTTAAATAAGTTAAGTAACCTTCTAGAATATGGGCCAAACTTAATGGTTTTGGGCCTTAAACCTTTTTAGATGATGTGTAAATAGGCTTGGTTAATTATTCAACCTAATTGGGCCTATGATGACTTATTAGTCTCAGAATTCTTTTATTAATATATTTAGGACTTTATAAATTCTAGAAAATCATTTATATAAAATTCTGGGGCACTACATCATATCCTTCTGAATCTCTAAATTATCATAAGTGATAACATGCTCAGGGTCATATACATACTTTTTCAGCATAGAGACGTGAAATACGTCATGAACTCCTGCTAATTATGGAGGTAAAGCCAGTCTATAAGCCACTTCACCGACCCTTTCGAGAATTTTAAATGGGCCAATAAACCTGGGAGTTAGCTTGCCATTGATGTCAAATCTTCGAATACCACGACCCAGAGAAACCTTTAGATACACATGATCTCCAACCTGAAACTCCAAGTCGCGCCTTCGATTATCAGCATAAGACTTTTGCCTTTCTTGCGCCATCTTCATTCTTTCCTGAATGAGCTTGATCTTCTCTGAAGAATCCCTTATAAGATCGGGGCCTAGGAATTGCTTTTCCCCTATTTCATTCCAACATATTGGTGATCTACAGCTTTTTCCATATAAAGCTTCAAAGGGTGCCATCTGTATGCTGGCCCGGTAACTGTTGTTGTATGCAAACTCTACTAGACGCAAGTGATCATGCCAACTTATTCCAAAGTCAATAGCGCAAGCCCTGAGCATATCTTCTACCACCTGATTTGTTCTTTCAGTCTGACCATCAGTTTGTGGGTGAAATGCTGTACTAAAGTTCAATCTAGTCCCTAGTGAGTTTTGTAGACCCTTCCAGTAATGTGATGTGAATCGAGGATCTCTATCAGATATAATGGTGACAGGGACACCATGTAATTTGACAATTTCTTTTATGTATAATGCTGCTAGAATATCTACAGACCATCGACTTTTTATGGGTAGAAAATGTGCAGACTTTGTCAATCGGTCTATGATTACCCATATACCATCATGTCCTCCTCTGGTCTTAGGTAAACCCATAATGAAATCTATTCCTATGCTCTCCCATTTCCACTCGAGAATATTCAAGGGATGCAATTTACCTGCGGGTCTAAAATGCTCTGCCTTAACTTGTTGACAAGTGAGACAGCGAGACACGAAATCAGCTATTTCTCTCTTCATATTGGGCCACCAGAAATTTCTTTTCAGATCTTGATACATCTTTGTACCACCTGGGTAAATGGTGTACTTGAAAATATGTGCTTCTTCTAGGATCAGTTTCTTTGTATCCTCATGATCTGGTACACACACTCGGCCCTTGAATAGCAATCCTCCGTCATTGGAAACAGAGAAATCCGGTCTTTGTTCAATATTGGCTTTAATCTCCAATAATGCGGGATCATCATTTTGCAGCTTGGCCAGATCCTCTATCAATGTAGGTTGAGCTCGGATATTATCTATGAAACAATTTTCTCCCTTCATGTCACTATCTAAGTTTAACTGAGCAAATTAAGGAATAAGGTTAGTCATACTAATCATAAGACTTGATAGCATACCCATTGGTTTTCTGCTGAGTGCATCTACTACAGCGTTAGCCTTGCCAGGATGATATTGAATAGCAAAATCAAAGTCCTTGAGATATTCTAACCATCTCATCTGTCTCATATTTAACTCTTTTTGAGAAAATAAGTATTTCAAGCTTTTGTGGTCCGAGTAGACCATGAACTTTTCTCCATAGAGATAATGATGCCAAATTTTTAAGGCGAAAATAATAGCTACTAAGTCTAAATCATGCACGGGATAATTTTCCTCGTGACGTTTCAATTATCTTGAGGAATAACAGATTACCTTTCCATCTTGCATGAGAACGCATCCCAAGCCAATGCCAGATGCATCCGTATATACTTCGAATCCACCACCTTCGATAGGTAGTGATAGAATAGGAGTTGTAGTAAGGTGATTCGTAAGAGTTTGAAAACTCTTTTCACATTCCTCTAACCAGACAAAAGGATTTTCTTTTCTTGTGAGTCTAGTTACAGGAACCGTAATCTTTGAGAAGTCCCTAATGAACCTCCTATAATAACCAGCTAGACCCAGAAAGTTTCTTACTTCTGATACAATCGTTGGTCGGCTCCAATTTCTGACAGCTTCCACTTTCGAAGGATCCACATCGATACCTTCCTTGAAAATAATGTGGCCTAGGAATGAAACTTCCTTGAGCCAGAATTCACATTTGTCAAGCTTGGCATAAAGTTTATGTTCCCTAAGTGTTTGCAAAGCTATCCTTAGTATTCTTCATGTTCCTCTTTTGTCTCGGAATATATCAAGATGTCATCGATGAAGACGACGATGAATTGGTCCAGATATGGTTGAAACACTGTTCATAAGTTACATAAATGCTGTTGGGGCATTAGTTAACCCGAACAGTATTACCACGAATTCATAGTGGCCATAACGACTCCAAAAAGCCGATTTATTGATGTCTTCTTCCTTAATTCTAAGCTGATGATAACCTGATCTGAGGTCAATCTTGGAGAAATATAACAACTTGTTATTTCTCGTGAAATTGGAAGAAAATCAATCTTAAAGCTAATTAATTATCTCATCTCGAGCTCTACCCCATTTCTCACATGGGTATGGAAATTCCTTCCTTAGTTCATAGGTAGGGGTCTGTTGCATCCCATAGTTCATGCTTGGTTTCAATGATATCAAAACGATTCTGTTTGTGTGTGTATGTGTTTCATTGAGCAACATATTTTATATCTTAATTTGATGAGTTGAAAGATGGAGTCAATGTTTACTCTTGAAAGCCATGTGAACTCTCGGTGTTTAAGGAACTAATGTTATATTTATGTTGGTTTGTAGGAACATAACTTCATGGCTCATACTTAGAATCTTAAGGAGTCCATCAATGAAGCTCTTCTTCTTAAAGAGACTTAACTCTGTTCATGTTTGAAAGTTATATGAATGATTTGTATTTAAGGATCTCATGCCTTGAATATTTTGATTTGTAGGATCAAAGTCCATGATTCACGTTTTGGAACTCAAAGGAGTGCATCAATGAAGTTCTTCTTTAAAAAGGGAGTTACCTTTCTCATTGAATTACATTTCATCTTTATATGATTCATACATTTCATCAAGTAAGGTTTCAAGTCTTGATTGGGGTATTTCCTTGCATTTTCCTCTTAAGGCGTTTGGACTAGAAATATACTTAGCCTATTTACTTGAATCTTGATGAATGTGGTTTTATATCAATGTTCCTCTTGGGATAATGCTTCATGAATATTAATTTTTGTCAACAAGAATGCCATTTGAATGAATGTGGTTCTATGATATTATGTATGCTTTGCATTTGGCATGATTGTTAACACTTGTGTAATGAAGCATCTTGATGTTGAAGATTTGGTTGATTCAAGAATGTGATTGAATGGTTGAGCTTCTATGTTATTATATTTGATTGAATGATAGATTCATGCTTATCATTTCAAAACCTTGTCATTTGGTCAAATGTATTTTTGCTAAGTGATTTGAGAAGCAAAACGCATGTTTGAATAGGTTCAATGATGTATTTCATTATGAACATGTTCATAGTGTTAATGCATAACTCATATATTTTGATTCTCAACTAACCTCTTGGTTTATCATATTTTTCAAGATGCAAAATCATTGTTGATCTTCAGGGGATCATGGTAACATTTAATCAATTGTTTCCCTTTGGTTTGATGGAGGTTTTAGTTTTTTTCAAACTCAAACTGTCTTACAGTCTTCACCATTTTCAATCCGACCGTTGGATCTCCCCTCTAAAAATTTTATGTCGTAGCTCTGGGAGTCCTCTTTCCAATGCCTACAGTCTCGCTTTGATCGGAGTTCGGAGCTAGGAGAATTAATTCCTGCCGTCGAAGCGCACAGAGCTATTTTTTGTGTGCCCAGCCACTGCAAGGGTCGACCCCAAGGGTCGACCCCTGTAACACAGGGTGTTTTTTTTATGTTTTCCAGCAACCTGTTGCCCGAGGGTCGACCCCAAGGGTCGACCCCTGTAACATAGGGTGTTTTTTTATGTTTTCCAGCAACCTGTTGCCCGAGGGTCGACCCCTTCCGGACGGGACTTACGAAAGTGGTCAAATCTCATTGAAAACCTTTTCAAACCTTTCTATAATATACCCTAATGGTTCCTAATCATGTTAGGGTGTTTTAAACTCATTTTAGAAGGGGTATATGGGTCATTTGGTCTGTCTCCTATATATATCAATGTGTTGCTCCGAATTTGAGCAAGGATCAACCCTAATGCGCATTTGCTCTTTCGTATAGGTGAAGAAAAGGGAGAAAACGTGGTGGAGCTCTTGCAAGGAGGAGATCATATACTTCCGTGAAGATCTGGAGATCGTGGAAGAAGAAGAAAAGGTGCGGATCGAATAGAGGATCAAGAGGACGTAAGAATCATCTTCATCCGGCTTCCCTCCAACTCGTGGTTCAAGGAACATCATCAACCGGCCTTGGAAAATAAAGGGGGACTACTTCTATGTCTTCTATCAGTTCTTTGTGATGTGTTCTATGATCTATATTTTGGGTTTGAGCATGCTTGTATATTTGTGTTTATTTTATGAACATTAGAGATATTTGTGTGTGTGACCATTTGTGTATACGGTCATGTTTGATCACCTTCGTGCGATCGTGTTTGTGTCATTGTGCTGCGGTTGTTGCAGTGTGTGTGTGTTTGTTGTGATCCGGTCGTCGGATCGTGTGTGTGTTTATGATCCGGTCATCGGATCGTGTGGGAGACTTTGTCTCCGTGTGTGTGTGTGTTGGGGCATGTCCCCGTGTGTGTGCGGGCGTCGTCCCGTGTGTGTTTGGAGCGTCGTCTCCATTTGGGGATTTATCCCCGAGTGAAGCCTCACCGGGTTTGGTGAGGGGTGGCTGTAGGGAGCCCGTCGTGGTCCCGAACCACCTTAAAAATCCCCGTGTCTTGTGGTTTGATCTTTGTGTTTGTGTGCTTCGCTATCTTATCTGTTTATGCAATCGTGTGAGCTCGGTGAGATTGAGTGAATTAAGTTTAAATCTATTTAGATTAAATTCTTCAATCTTATCAATCTTGTTAATTCCGCTGTGCGCTAGATTATGTTTTTAATCGGTCATAGTTTATAGTAGTAAGATCTATTCACCCCCCCCTCTAGATCCGTGTTCTTGCACTACGGGACCAAACATTGGTATCAGAGCTTAGCTCTGCAGTCCCTAGATCTCACGATCTATAGAGTGATCCCAGTGCATTCTACAATCATGAACTTTTTCTGTTGAGCACATGTCAATGAATTGCCTCCCTATTCTTAATGGTTTTGATATTACTTCATGGATAGGTAAAATATGTGGACTGATCAATTCAATTAATCATAATCTTTGGAAGTTGATTTATGATGGTCCTCACATATTACCTCTAGATGAGACCAAGTGGTCTAGTCAAGATAAATTGAAGAACTATGAAAATGTCATTGTCTTAAGTTTGTTGAAAAGTGCTATTGATACTCATATGTTTCCATTTGTTTCATCTTGTACAACGGCAAAGGAGCTTATGGATCAGTTGATCAAAGCTCAAGAGATGGAAGGACAAAATTATCTCATGGCCGACAATGATGATCAACTCAATGAAAAAAATTATGATGAGGTACATTCTGAATCCGAAGAACTCTCTATTGAGGAATGGCAAATGGCATATGCTACGCTGTATGATAAATGCAAGAAACTCAAATCTGAAAATAAAACCTTAAAAATGAAGATTAATGAGAATGGGCATGCTAATTCCTCCTGTAAGAACTGTAATATCTTGGAGTCAAAAATTGAACTTCTGCAAGAACAAAATAAATCTCTTGAATCAAAAATTGAATTATTTTCAGAAGAGATTTCCTGTTTGAATGAAAATGTTGAAATGGCTAGAAAACTTAACACATCTTTTCAAATTGAAAATGAGTGTGATGAGCTGCATGAGCAAAATACATTTCTCATGTCTAAAATCTCCAAGCTTGAGAAAAATGAAGAATATCTTAAGAACAAGCTAGCTTCATTGTCTGATGATGATAAAATGTTTGAAAAGTTACTTGATTCTGAAATTGATAGCAAAAGCATCATGAATAAAAATGAAGATCTTAAAAAGAAAAATGGTGCCATGTTAATTCAAAATTCCTTACTTGAGTAAAGATTGAAATGATTTGATAAGCTTGAACAAGAAAATTCCTTGTTGAAATCTAAGAATGAACAATTGCTTGTTAAGATTTCAAAATTTGTTGGAACTGAAAAGGTTCTTGAAAAACTTGCTGAAAAACTCCACTGCACAAATCTGGAAAATAAAAACCTCATGCAAGAAAATAAAAAACTCACTTCAAAGAATTGTTTGCTTGATGACAAAATCCTTGCATGTGAAAAAGAGATCAACAAATTGAAGCATGATTTGTCTAGATTTGTCAAAGGGAAGGAGAACTTAGACACATTGCTAGGTGTTAAAGTGAACTTTCAAAAAGAGGGTCTTGGTTACATCCCTGTCAACAAAAAATCTTTTGAATCAAAAATAAAAACCTCTTTTGTTCATGTCTCCGACATTCCTAGCACCTCCAAAGCACCTCCTCCCGTTGCTCAAGTGAAAATCTCTGAAAATGATTTTGATAAAAAGAAAAATCTCAACAAAAAGCCTTCCATGTCAAATAGATCTCAAAAATCAAAGTTGAATGTTAAATGCTCTATTGTGGCATGTTTGGTCATGAAATGAGTGATTGTGATGTCTTGAAAATGGATGAGGAAAATGCATGCAAAGATAAATCTTCCATCAAAAGAAAGAAAAATGTCTCATGCTTTTATTGTCACAAACTTGGCCATGTCATGGATGATTGCTTTGTGAAATAAAATGATGATTATCGTGCCATGAATGCTGAGTTTAACTTTCAAAGAAAATTTAGAAATGAACATGCTTCCCATGCTAAAAGGTTTGCATCCCATAAGAAAAATTTACTCACAAACACTCATGCGAACAATGGAAAGTCATTCCGTAGACCCACATCTCCTTGTTGCTTTCATTGTGGGAAGTATGGGCATGTTATGAAAGAGTGTTAGTTTTTGAAAACAGAAAATTTTCATGCTTCTAGAATGCATGCTAGGTCTAATTTTGTTAAATCTAGACCTTTTGAAAATAGAAGATGGAATGGATTTGAAACTTCCTTTACTCCAAAAAGGAATTCTTTTGGTAAAACTGCTTCTCCTCAATGCCTTTATTGTGAAAACCATGGACATGCTATTGAGAATTACAGGATCATGAAGAATGATGATGTTGTAGTAATGAAAAGGAAGAAAGCATTTGGTGGCAATGCTACCAACCTCCAGGGACCCAAAAAGGCTTGGGTGCCCAAATCTGTTGAATGAATTATTTTGGATGCAAGTGTGCCTTGAGGTAAATTAAGAATGAAAGGGGTTCCAATAAAATGGAACAAGACACACTCATATGGTAAAACTCCAACTTTGCTCCTTCATTGTCAAACTTGGTGGTCTTGATGTTTTGGAATGAGATTTTGGTATATTCTCATGTTAGCTCAAAATTCTTCACAAGTCATACATGTCTACAATAGATGAATATTTGGTATATCAAATGGTGGTTAGATAAGGTTGGACTACGTTCAACTGGATACTTCCACTAAGCTTGATGGTAGTCTTCGGACTTATGTTCTCCGCCTAGTACCAAAATTCAGAAATTGAATTATTTGGCTTATAAGGAACCATGTGTTTTGAATGAAATCAATTTACCTTTGATTTACATGTGCTTTCAAATTGAATTTGAAAAACCTTCTTGTTTCAAAATGGTAAAATTTTTGAACTGTGGAATTGCTTGATCATATGCAACAATTGGTATTGAAATGTGGAAACATGTCTTTTGAAAGAAATCAATTTACCTTGAAATTCTGAAATACCATGTGCGTTCAAATTGATTCTGAAATTCATTCTTGCTTCTAGAAGGCAAAATTTCTGATATGCAGAATTGTTCCTTTGACATATATTGTTTCTGAACTTGATCTGTTGTTCTTGTATTCTGCTATGATGAACATGTCTCATTGGTTGAATGAATCTGAAAATTTTGAGGAATAAGCATGATGTCTTTACCTACTGAATACTTTTCAATATGAAATGCATGAGCATCTGAGTGAAATTGAGTATCTGGTATATCAAATGGTGTGTAGTGGAAAGGTGGATTATGTCCACCTAGAAGCTCTCACTATGTGAGTTGGGTTTTAAAACATTCACCTCCACCTCGTACTAGAACCTATAAAATCTGTTTAGTTTGTGGATGACACTCTAAGCTCTTGAAATGTTATTGAAAATCTATTTTTGAACATTTCTAAAAATAATTTAGGTTCACTACTTGATTTTGATCATTTATGTACCCTTGTTCAAAAAGGGCAAGTCTTGGAAAATAGTTGCTGCTCATCAGTTGAATATGTATGTCTCCTTGTGCATTCTGTCATGATGTTCTAAAATAAAAATAAAATAAAAAATTTACATCCTACATTGCATTCTCATGCTTTTATAAGTTACATGCATTAGAAACTTTATAAGGTGCATTTAGATCATTCATATGAAAAACTTAAAACTTGCATCTTGCACCCATATTGAATTTTGTAATACATTTAGAACTTTTAAACAAAAATCTGACATTCTGCATTGCATTGGCATCTTTGCATATCATTCATATACTATGCATATAAAATGACAAAAAGATGTATATTGCATATAGAGCATATGCATATATTTCATGATAACCGCATATCTTGACTCGTGAATGCTTGTATGTATGCTTCATGAATCCTTGCATCATTGTACGTATTTACCCTATGAACCCATTGCTTGATCTTTCTAATACCTCACCTCCTTGATAAATAACAATGCAGTGATTTTATTCATATGTGATACATGTCATATATTAAGGGGGGGATTTGATTTCGACCGTGCATACATTTAGGGGGAGTCACAGCTATGTCTTGTCGAATTTATTTTATACATGCAAAACAAAATTTTACCGCCACGCTCTTGTACATAATGAATTCAATGACTTTCATTGATAAGGATTTAAGAAATTCTTTCCAACACTCTAAAGGGAACTTGAATCTCTACATGGACATTAAAAAGTAATCGTGAGGAAAAAGCTGCCTACCCCACAAAAATTTAATAAGTGGAATGTGGATCCGAGTAACCGGGAATCCCCCCTGAAACAAAGGAGAAAACTCGTGTCAAAAGGAGAAACAAAAATCCATTTGTGTGACGAATCCAAGTAGCCGATAATCCCCATTGAGACATATGAGGAAACTCGCGCCGAAAAGTGAAGTCTATTAAAAAAAATTCGGGGTTGTGCGAAGCTACCGAAAGTCGAGAATCTAAAGTGAAAGTGTAGAGAGGAGATTACCTTCTAGTGTTCTTTAGAAAATCTGAAAATCCATATGTTTTGAAGCTCATTAGTCATTGCCTCACATTTCACATGGACATTTTTGTAATGTATATATCTTATGAATTTACCTACATTCATGGTTTATGTAGTACTCCTAGTTGTGTATGCACAAATCTCTTAGTTATGCTTCATGCCTTACATTCTTGAATTTGAATCACATGCTCTTTTCCTAACCCGTGCCTCATATAGGGGGATTTACTATATGTACTATTTGTGTGCATGATAATTGTGCTTGTGTGCTTGCATGTTCATGCATTCCCCTTGAGTCTAATTCTGAGCATAAACCTTACATTTGAAGGATAGAAGTCATCATGTGCATAGCTTCATAACTTGCATGATTAGCATTCACATAGTGCATATTAAGTGATAATTTACATATTTGCATATTTGACATTTTCAGCATGCATATAGGTCATTCATGATATCATCTTGATCAATTCCATACTTTTCACCAATTGGCACAGTTCATTTTGAAATGCATATTCTGAACACTTCATGTTGCATAAATGCCAAAATGAGTTCAACCAACAAATGGTATCACGATCAACAAATGCTATCTTTGAGGCTCACTCTCTTCGAGAATTGAAATTGCCAATGTTTGTGCCTCTATCTTGATCAACACTTGGTATTATATATTTGAGCCCCTACTTAACATCAATTGGCCTTTAAATTGGAAACTTATGTTCATTTTATGTCACATGCTCCCTTGTCTTTTTGTAGACGACAAAAAGGGGGAGAATGATTGGTGTGTGCTCAATGGTCTTGGGGAGAATGTGAGAAGTGGTTATACTCAATGTTTGCACATGTTTGTAAAATATGTATTATCACACACAACGTTTTGTCATCATCAAAAAGGGGGAGATTGTTGCATCCCATAGTTCGTGCTTGGTTTCAATGATATCAAAACGATTCTGTTTGTGTGTGTATGTGTTTCATTGAGCAACATGTTTTATATCTTAATTTGATGAGTTGAAAGATGGAGTCAATGTTTACTCTTGAAAGCCATGTGAACTCTCGGTGTTTAAGGAACTAATGTTATATTTATGTTGGTTTGTAGGAACACAACTTCATAGCTCATACTTGGAATCTTAAGGAGTCCATCAATGAAGCTCTTCTTCTTAAAGGGAGTTAACTCTGTTCATGTTTGAAAGTTAGATGAATGATTTGTATTTAAGGATCTCATGCCTTGAATATTTTGATTTGCATGATCAAAGTCCATGATTCACATTTTGGAACTCAAAGGAGTGCATCAATGAAGTTCTTCTTCAAAAAGAGAGTTACCTTTCTCATTGAATTACATTTCATCTTTATATGATTCATACATTTCATCAAGTAAGGTTTCAAGTCTTGATTGGGGTATTTCCTTGCATTTTCCTCTCAAGGCTTTTGGACTAGAAATATACTTAGCCTATTTACTTGAATCTTGATGAATGTGATTTTATATCAATGTTCCTCTTGGGATAATGCTTCATGAATATTAATTTTTGTCAACAAGAATGCCATTTGAATGAATGTGGTTCTATGATATTATGTATGCTTTGCATTTGGCATGATTGTTAACACTTGTGTAATGAAGCATCTTGATGTTGAAGATTTAGTTGATTCAAGAATGTGATTGAATGGTTAAGCTTCCATGTTATTATATTTGATTGAATGATAGATTCATGCTTATCATTTCAAAACCTTGTCATTTGGTCAAATGTATTTTTGCTAAGTGATTTGAGAAGCAAAACGCATGTTTGAATAGGTTCAATGATATATTTCATTGTGAACATGTTCATAGTGTTAATGCATAACTCATATATTTTGATTCTCAACTAACCTCTTGGTTTATCATATTTTTAAGGATGCAAAATCATTGTTGATCTTCATGGGATTATGGTACCATTTAATCAATTGTTTCCCTTTGGTTTGATGGAGGTTTTAATTTTTTTTAAACTCAAACTATCTTATAGTCTTCATCATTTTCAATCCGACTGTTGGATCTCCCCTCTAAAAATTTTATGTTGTAGCTCTGGGAGTCCTGTTTCCAACGCCTCCAGTCTCGCTTCGATCGGAGTTCGGAGCTAGGAGAATTAATTCCTGCCGCCGAAGCGTGCACAGCTATTTTTTGTGTGCCCAGCCACTGCATGGGTCGACCCCTGGGGTCGACCCACTGCAAGGGTCGACCCCAAGGGTCGACCCCTGTAACACAGGGTGTTTTTTTGTGTTTTCCAGTAACCTGTTGCCCGAGGGTCGACCCCAAGGGTCGACCCCTTCCCGACGGGACTTACGAAAGTGGTCAAATCTCATTGAAAATCTTTTCAAACCTTTCTATAATATACCCTAATGGTTCCTAATCATGTTAGGGTGTTTTAAACTCATTTTAGAAGCGGTATATGGGTCATTTGGTCTGTCTCCTATATATATCAATGTGTTGCTCCGAATTTGAGCAAGGATCAACCCTAATGCTCATTTGCTCTTTCGTATATGTGAAGAAAAGGGAGAAAACGTGGTGGAGCTCTTGCAAGGAGGAGATCATCTACTTCCGTGAAGATCTGGAGATCATGGAAGAAGAAGAAAAGGTGCGGATCGAAGAGAGGATCAAGAGGACGTAAGAATCGTCTTCATCCGGCTTCCCTCCAACTCGTGGTTCAAGGAACATCATCAACCGGCCTTGGAAAATAAAGGGGGACTACTTCTATGTCTTCTATCAGTTCTTTGTGATGTGTTCTATGATCTATATTTGGGTTTGAGCTTGCTTGTATATTTGTGTTTATTTTATGAACATTAGAGATATTTGTGTGTGTGACCATTTGTGTATATGGTCGTGTTTGATCGCCTTCGTGCGATCGTGTTTGTGTCATTGTGCTGCGGTTGTTGCAGCGTGTGTGTGTTTGTTGTGATCCGGTCATCGGATCGTGTGTGTGTGTTTGTGATCCGGTCGTCGGATCGTGTGGGAGACTTCATCTCCGTCTGTGTGTGTGTTGGGGTGTGTCCCTGTGTGTGTGCGGGCGTCGTCCCGTGTGTGTTTGGAGCGTCGTCTCCGTTTGGGGATTTATCCCCGAGTGAAGACTCACCGGGTTTGGTGAGGGGTGGACGTAGGGAGTCCGTCGTGGTCCCGAACCACCTTAAAAATCCCTGTGTCTTGTGGTTTGATCTTTGTGTTTGTGTGCTTCGCTATCTTATCTGTTTATGCAATCGTGTGAGCTCGGTGAGATTAAGTGAATTAAGTTTAAATCTGTTTAGATTAAATTCCTCAATCTTATCAATCTTGTTAATTCCATTGTGCGCTAGATTATGTTTTTAATCGATCATAGTTTATAGTAGTAGGATCTATTCACCCCCCCTCTAGATCCATGTTCTTGCACTACGGGACCCAACAGGGTCCTTAAGCCTTGGACTTATCCTATGACATGATTCTTCTCCCTAAGTCCTGAGACTTAGGCTCTGATACCAACTTAACTGTCACACCCCGAGCCTTTATTACAGCGGAAGACTTGCTCGAGGAACACGAACAGCCGGCATGGTAAGCCTCTTGCAAGCAAGAACGATCAGAGCGCAAGGCAATCACACATAAGAATGCAATCGCACAATAATTACTCAAACTCCAACTTTATTTCATTAATAATCAAGTATTCAATTACAATAACCTTTTCATCCTTTTTCCATTCCACTAGACTCAAGAAATAAGAAATTACATAAACTCAATCTAAACATTGTAGACTTCCTAAGTCTTCACTCTCAATTTGATATGACTTTCATTCGCTCTCAGACCTGCTACTTGTATAACTCGAATCCGAATTCATATCACTTCCATCTCCTGAAAAAGATTAGAAATAGGTAATGAGCACACTTGCCCAGTAGGTATCTTCGCATCAACATGATTAGCAATGTTTAAGTTATTAGCATTTTAGCTCTAAAGAATTTAGGTAAAATCATGCGAATGCGATCAATCATGCAATTAAACCAAAGTAACAAGATGATCATGTAAGATAGAATGAACAAGTATGAACTAGCAAAAATGTAACAAGAGTGTAGCATGACCTTTCATGAACAAGAATGTATCGAGAATGTACTAGCAAGTTCACATACTCCTCACCCAACATCTTTTGCTTATGAGCAAGTATTTGGTGAATTTCTGTGAAATATCATGTAACGATCAAGAAAGTCATGTAACGTGTACGTACATCGTGGATTTCACTTATTTATAGAGAAAGTACTCCCAGCGCAATGCGACGCCAGTAGCACCATACCCCATAGTTTATAATAGTATGTTTCCGGCAATCAGCCGAGGAGACTAGCATAGAGCCCTTGAACACAATCAATGCTCGATCGCTCGCATCTTCAAGTATAAATCAAGTTATTTCCACGTTTCAAGCAATAAAATTATGGCCAAGAATGTAAATAAGTTCATGATAACAATAATCGACAATGAACGTTTCAATGAAGAAATGCGGGGTCAAGAATGACTTAAAATAAAGTAGGGCTCCTCCCTTGGGATAAAAGGGGTGAAGTTGGGCTCGACCGGTAACGGGAGGAGTAGAATAATCTCCATGGTAACACAACCCACGGTGCACACGGAGGTAATGGATCCCAAAGCCATATGGGTGAAGCTACAACCTGTGGGTCGGTCGAAGCCTGGGGCCAACAAGTGCGTAAACGTCAATTGCCGGTCTAATCCGTTCAGAAGGTCACCCAATGTATCCACATGGTGACTAGACTGAAATGTTGTATGAAATGAGTTGATTGGCACTAGAGGTATTGTGGGGTCCATGGATGGGAAGGGAGGTGGGACCAAGCCATTCTTGAGCCAGCTAAGGAGTGGCTCGGCGATGAAAAGCCTTCCCGTTAGAAACACGGGTGGCTCGGGCTGAGATAGCTCCACATAAAGATTGGAAGATAAGGGTGGTGGCAACGGAGCTCTAATGGGTGGGGAAGGAATGTCCTCCCGAAGGGGAAGAGGTCCTTGGGACCCCGGAGGTGGGGCCGGGTTGGGGTTACCGGCTATGACATCCCTAGGCTTGGGTATGGCTACGTCCGGTCTCGGAGGTGGGTAAGGGGAGACCAACGACTCAAAATACGCACACCTCTTATCCACCCGATCCAAAATCATTTGCATAAGTTCGACAACGGTATGGGTTGGAGTAGGGGTATCGTGGTGGACTCGCCCGTAATCAACCGGCCTAGGCTTGGGGACACGAGGGGCTTCTTGCCTCCGGGAATGACCCACTTGGTTGGAAGTGAGTTGGTGGGGTCGGCTGGAGGTGTGACCCACGTGGTTGGAAGTAAATGGATGGGACGGGTTGGAAGGGACCGGATGGGGAAGGTAGACCCTTCTAAGCTCTCTCTTCATGTCCCACCATGATTCGATGGGCCATTGCCTCCTAACCTCTCTCAAGCCTTCGATGTGGTCCCACTTCTTGGCGGCCCCGTGTAGAAGCCGCTCTTTGGCAAAAGAGCATTGCCGAGCCTCGGACATGGGGTAACAATCAAAATATTTATCCATAGCGTCTTCCCAATGTAGGTAGTCATTTGGGACTATGGAGCCATAAAAGTCTGGGACTTCGGGCCTACGAAAGTGGAGAGGGTGGTTGCCAAGCCCATGGGTGGGCCAACGGTCATATTGCCCGGGTGATGGGGAATCCATGGGAATTTGGGGGGAACTACATGCTAGACATGCCGACACTTGGACAAGACACTAGACACGACCCTAAACGACAATGCAAGTTGGAATGTAGACTCGACTATAAACCTAGACACAACCAATAGATGGTACTTGGCGGAGTTAATCGATCCGAAGATCACTCACACAAGACTGCTGCCTTCCCGATAGGCGTAACCTAACGTTCGGGCAGTGCCTTTTGATATACCGAATAAAGGTATGCGATGTAACCTCGGACCGACTTAAACAATGACTCGACTTAGATGACTTTTTTTTTGTATTTTGTTAAGCAATGACTAATGACTACTCTAGACTCAACTGGCGCTCTGATACCAAATTGATGCGGGACGGACACGCGACCTTGGACTCTAGCTCGCGATCGTCCCTAGCGAGGGAAGACGTGGGACCGGGCGCGGTTGAGAAATTGGCCGTGAGTCTCGGGTATCGGCCTTTCCGCTTTAACTCGGGTCGAGTCACGGGATGGTACACTCACTCACTCTCGCAGCGGTGATAACAATATATATATAGCTAGAAACCTACACTCGCAGCAGCATTCAAAGATATATGAGATAAGTAAAATGCGATAAAAAGTGGGGGTGAGTTTACCTCTACGCTCTAAGCGTGGGGAAGACGACCCCGGCCAGTTACGGTAACTCCCGGTAATAACGGTAAAAATTTAGTTACAATAGTGAAATCTATTGCCCACTCCACGCAGGGAGGTAAAGGGCTACAAGTGGGGCCCGGGAGTACCGACCCTAGGTTGACGGGCAGCAATCTGGAGGTGCGTTCGGAACGAACTCGACCTGCTGGTCCGACTCGGTCCTGGGCCGACTCGGTACTACGCCGACTCGGTTCTGACTGGCTGGATAGTAAGGCATGGTTTCCAAAGGAATGTCGCCCTCTTGACGTCTTCTGATAGCGCCGCTTGGCTGGGACGATGGCGGGACGTCCCTGATCGACTCCCTGAAGTGGCGGTTCCAAAAGTTAACTTTTGATATTTTTGCACGAATTATTCACGGACTGATTTTTTTGATCTGTACAGGGAACTGATTTGCATGTCTCGGTTGTAAGAATTATGGTGCTCAGATCCGGAGGCCGATCGAGACGTGGCTGGTACCGTTGGAAAGAGCACTCACAGAACTACAACATATATTTTTGTGGAGTCTAGAAAATTCATTTTCCCATTGATCCAGAGAAGGGATTAGAAATGAAAAACTCTGTAAACTATGGGTTTTCCTGTGGATCAGGTTACTGACACTCAGGACAGAAAGGAATCTGCCTGAAACTGACCATTGACCGAGGGGAAAATGAATTTTCTAGACTCCACAAAAATTATGGTGGAAGGGGGTATATGTGACGAACACTGAGTAATGTTTGTGGATTTTTTGGAAATTGATAAGGGGTGAGAAAAATACGAACATGTGATACTGTCACGTAGATCTGTAAAAGGGTAGATTACTTAGAGGACAAACAAAAATATGGGAAAAATATCAAACTAAGGCCAAATGGCACGAAATTTGAACTGGAGATTAGGGGAGACAGGTAGAACAAACCCTCAAAATTAGGGCTTGAACAGACAATAATAAAAAAAGATAAAATTTTGGAGATGAGGTTCTATCCAGATTTGGATAGAACTCCGACGTAGCGGCGGTGGCGGCGCGTTGGCGGCACGAACGGAAGGCGGTGGCTGGAAGTCGCATCCAGCGGAGGTGGAGATCTTGGAGTCACACTAAGAGGAGGGCTTCACACCCTAGAATGTCAAATTTTCATCTGCAAGAGGGGAGGAGAGACACAAGGGGTGCCCTTGGGCTTGCTCTTGGCAAAAATACTTAATTCTTCATTAATATCTCTAATGACACTATACATAAGCTTATATAGAGAATGGCAAGGTGTAGGGGATGAGAATTTCGTGGGAGAGAGGGGATTTTCTTTCCCATGTGGTCAAATGACCAAATTAAATAAAAAATACAACATGGGATAAACTATATTATAAGGGGGAAGCATCTTGGACTTTGCTTGGTCCAAGTTTGAATTTTCTTCCACCTTGTCCCCTTGAATGGTCAAGCCCTTCTAGAAGCCCACCTTGGACCTTTGACTGACCCTACATGGGCCCTAAGGCTTAGGTGGACCAATAGGAAAGGAGATGGGGGCCCCTTGTTGGTTCTACTAGACTTTTACACAAAAACCCAAACAGTCCTAAGGAATGACAAATTGGCTTATAAAGCCTTACAATTGCGTACATTTTTTCCCAAGCATATAAATTCAAATAAAAGGACTCAAATGAAAAACAAAAGGTAAGTGGTCTTGCTCTGATGTCCCCATCACTAGGTGTGACATTTTGCACCGAGTACAAGCTAGCGTGTCCAGTCTACGACATTCCACACTCTCATAATACTTGCTATACTTGCTTGAAAGCATGAACTACTTACTTGCGTGACATGACATGACTTGATTTGACTTGACCCGAAATGGCCATTCGTTGAAAAGTTCCTGACAATGGTGCTTGATATCTAGACTTGAAATGATCTTTTCCTTTTATCTATCGTTTATATCTGATAATGTTGGTTACTTAGTTGGCTTAATTGAGTTTCTCACATTATTTACACATTCCTAAAAATGATTAATTACTTAAATTTTACCTGATGATAGAGTATAATTCCTACTGAGTTTCTTGCTCACACCCCTTCTTCCCATCCTTTTCAGGTAACGTGGTAAATGGAACGCTTGCAATTGGGAACGGGTCAGCGTGATCGAGTGAACCTGGAGCCCTGAGACCTGAGTCTTTTATTTCTTGAGTCTTGATAGTATGGTGGTCTTGCTATTTTCTCTTCTTTATTTCTTTTATTGAGTCTAAATTATAATTAAATTTTCATATATCAATAAAATCACATTTTCTCAAATTAATGGACTCGATGTGTTGAATATTATTAATTTTTTTTATTTAATTTCTGCTCTAATTATCATGACTGTTTCGCTATCACATTCTGAGCATCGCTTCCCGCTGCTATCGGTTCGGGGCGTGACAGAAGTGATATCAGAGCCTCAGTTGTTTGAGTCCTAGGTTCTTGCTCATAAGTATATGTTACCCTAAGTAATAGGTTGTGTGATCCTTGTCATCCCTTGTCACCTTGTGAGATTGGGTAGTGCTTCGGGCTAAATAATAAAATATGTATAAGATTGCGTAGTGCAACGCATAAGGGTAATAAAATTTTTAACCTTCTAATTATTTTTCAGGTATTTTAGCTCCTTTTGACATGAAAGCGAGAGGGTCCGCGAGTAAGCTGAGGTCCGGTTCCGTTAAAAGGTGGCGAGTCCGTCGTAAATAAATTCGAAGTAATAAGAAGAAGAGGAATAATCTTTGGTAAATGAAATATTTTCATTGTCATAAATTTGGTCATCTAATCAAGGAGTGCTGGCGAAGGAGCGGAGCGTGTCTTCGTTGCGGAAATAAAGATCATGTAATGGCTAATTGCCCTAAGCTACTTCCACAAGCAAATTGCAACTGATTTATATCAAATGAAAAACTTTATACAAGGTATCGTTCTCCCTTATCTTTAACTATAGTTAAAATTCTTTTACATTCCATTAGCTGTATGATTACCATGTTATTTTACGAATAGCTAATGGCGATTGATGAATTTGGGGACCAAATTTCTTGAAGTGGGGGAGGATGTAACACCCCGGTTAAATAATAAAATATAAAAGAAAAATTTTGAAATATGTATCGGGATTAAAGCTATTTCCTTGTTATTTAACGACTTCAATGATTTTTTTAGATAAAGAATATTATTTATTTTTAAAAATAGCCAAATTATATCAATAATTATTTTTCTACAATCAACATAAAAAGACTTTCATATTCCAAGATGCAATTGAATTTTCTGCGTTGATTTGAATTTAATTAGTATAAATCCAATTAATTGAATTTCACCCGTAGGCCAAAGCTTGACTAATTTTTAAAAATATGAAACAAATATATTCTTGTAGAGAATGAAGTGTTTAACAACAATGTCAACTGGGCCAACCCCTAATAAAAATTTGATTTGGCTGAATTAAGGAATCAATGGCTAAATTCGTTGTTTTAATAGGTTAACCTTAAACGACCAAATTATAGCCCAATTCTTAATCAATCGTGCCAAAACCAGGCCCAATGGAAAGGTTAACCCTAGTATATCGATTTACTATTCGAAACCCTAACTGTAGACCAATAGATTGGCGGCGGCAGATTAGGCTTCATCCCGTGATTTTTGCCTGTTATTTTTCTTCCTTAGACTCTCGAGTCCAATTCGATCCCTAGAATGACATATAAGCTTAATAAATAGAGGGATTTCGTAGCCCTAGACCTCCTTTTATTTTCCAACAGGTGGCGCGGTCGATCGTGGCTGGACGGGGGCGAATTTGGGCGTTCTAGGAGCGACCGGATAAGGGTTTCGGCAACCCCCCTTTTTTTCTTCTTCCTCTTTCCAGCAATAAAAGGTAGGTGTCTCTCAGGCTGAACTAAGAAATAATTATAGCATCTTGTTCATCTTTCTGAGCTCTTTGTGTTGATACCAAAAGCCCTAAATTTCATTTTGTATCATGCGAGTATTAGTTGTTTTAGTCGGAGCATGTTAAAATTAGGGTTACCATTGTTATCTTCGATTAAAGGCTAGGTTAGCAGGCTTAAAGTTTTCAATTAATCAATCCATGGCATGCATCTTTTCATTCTCTTTCTAGTGGTATACTTCTGCTCAATTTCTATGCTCTATATCGACTAGATGTCTCGTTTTTAGCAAACCCTGTCGGATGTTCGCCGGACATCGAAACTGCGAACAGGCCATGGTTTTACAGGAACCACTCAGCTCTAAACGGCCTCACGATAGACCGCTAGTCTGGGGTCGGCGGTCGTAGCTTGACCGTTTATCTTGTTTCGCGTTTGACACCCCATCGTAGTAGACGGCCCAATGATAGACCGTGCGGTTGGGCATGCGGCTTCTCTCTAAACCGCTCGAAAACCTTAGCGGCTGTTCGATAGACCGTGTAAGGCGTGTAGGGTTTCAGACTTACAAGACCTGTGCGGCCTAGCGATAGACCGCTAGACCCTGTCCAACGGCTCTGGTTAGACCGCGTATGTCTCGCAGATTGATTTATCCCATGTGTTAAGTATGTCGTTTCTTGTTAGGCTATGCATGTGCAGGTCAAAAACACACACAGGGAACTGGTAAATTATGGAACATATGATCTAATTCTCTTATTGTTCATGATTGATGTCTCCTTTCCAATCTTAATTCCCTTATTGTTCTTATCAATTAATAAAGCATAAATTGTAATTTTGTTTATGTTGGAATTGGAGTAATGATACTAGGATTGTTCTGACAGTCACTCCACTCCGGTGGTACTGACTGACCGTTACACTTGGTTTTCTGATGTTTTAAACCCTCAATTCTTGTAATAGTTGGGACTCTCGGCCAGATACTCCTTCCGTCGGACTACGACCTCTATTAAGGGACCTCCGTAAGCCCCCGCGAGCCTGGGATTCCCACTAGGACGCCGGGTAGGTTGTACCTCAAATCTTGCACCTGTTAACTCGATCGAATCCCTTGCTTATGCCCAAACCCGGAGTCGGGTCTATTTGGGTGATAGCGGCCCTTGGGGGACCGTTTCTGTCACTGAACGACCTGGGTATGACCGCCTGAGATTCTAAGCGATCCTTTGGAGACCACTTTCAACCGGATGTGCATCGACCTTCCTGCTTTGTGCGTCGACCTTAGTTTATAAACGGCCCAGACCAGACTGTCTAGTACTAATGGCGGCCCATATTGGACCGTGTCTACTCTTTCATTCTGGGCTTGGACCCTTTGGCCTAGCTAGCCTGTAAGCGGTCCAGCCTAGACCGTTTTGTCATCTTGGCGGCCTGATCATCACCGTTTGTATCCAGAACTTGTTTTCATGTATTTTGCTTGTATTCTATTCCTAGATCTCTTGACTTCTCAGTCAATTATTGAAATATCACTTGATCTTAGTTGGTAAGTTACATGAGCTTGATCTTGGAACTCTTGGCCATTAAACATTGTGGATGTCTAGATTTCGTGGGATCTATGATCCAAACAAATCAATGCCAAGGTAATCATATTAAAGGGCCCAGTCTGGTCCTGGGAGGACCATCCAAAAAGTACTTGATCTCGGGGAGGTGAATGACTAGGTGTGGCATTTTTCACCGAGTACTAGCTAGCGTGTTGAGTCTACGACATTCCACACTCTCATAATACTTGCTATACTTGTTTAAAAGCATGAAGTGCTTACTTGCGTGACATGACATGACTTGATTTGACTTGACTCGAAATGGCCATTCGTTGAAAAGTTCTTGACAATGGTGCTTGATATATAGACTTGAAACGATCTTTTCCTTTTATCTATCATTTATCTTCTGATCGTGTTGGTAACTTAGTTGGCTTAATTGAGTTTCTCGCATTATTTATACATTCCTGAAAATGATTAATTACTTAAATTTTGCCTGATGATAGAGTATAATTCCTACTGAGCTTCTTGCTCACCCGAGTCTTCCCATCCTTTTCAGGTAACGCGGTAGATGGAACACTTGCAATTGGGATCGGGTCAGCGTGATCGAGTGAACCTGGAGCCCTGAGACCCGAGTCTTTTATTTCTTAAGTCTTGATAATGTGGTGGTCTTGTTGTTTTCTCTTCTTTATTTCTTTTATTGAGTCCAAATTGTATTTAAATTTTCAAATATCAATAAAATCACATTTTTCTCAAATTAATGGCCTCGATGTGTTGAATATTATTTATTCTATTTATTTATTTTCTACTTTAATTATCATGACTATTTCGCTGCCACGTTCCGAGCATCGCCTCCCGCTGCTATCGGTTCGGGGCGTGACAGAAGTTGTATCAGAGCCTCAGTTGTTTAAGTCCTAGGTTCTTGCTCATAAGTATAGGTTACCCTAAGTAATAGGTCGTGTGATCCTTGTCATCCCTTGTCACCTTGTGAGATTGGGTAGTGCTTCGGGCTAAAGAATAAAATTGTATAAGATTGTGTAACGTGACGTGTAAGGGTAATAAAATTTTTAACCTTCTAATTATTTTACAGGTATTTCAGCTCCTTTTGATATGAAAGTGAGAGGGTCCACGACTAAGCTGAGGTCTGGTTCCGTTAAAAGGTGGCGAGTCCGTCGTAAAGAAATTCGAAGTAATAAGAAGAAGAGGAATAATCTTTCGCAAATGAAATATTTTCATTGTCATAAATTTGGTCATCTAATCAAAGAGTGCTGGCGAAGGAGCGGAGCGTGTCTTCGTTGCGGAAATAAAGATCATGTAATGGCTAATTGTCCTAAGCTACTTCCACAAATAAATTGTAATTGATTTCTATCAAATGAAGAATTTTATACAAGGTATTGTTCTCCCTTATCTTTAACTATAGTTAAAATTCTATTATATTCCATTAGTTGTATGATTACCATGTTATTTTACAAATAGCTACTGGCGATTGACGAATTTGGGGACCAACTTCCTTGAAGTGGGGGAGGATGTAACACCCCGGTTAAATAATAAAATATAAAAGTAAAATTTTGAAATATGTACCGGGATTAAAGCTATTTCCTTGTTATTTAACGACTTCAATGATTTTCTTAATTAAAGAATATTATTTATTTTTGAAAGTGCCCAAATTATATCAATAATTAATTTTCTACAATCAACATAAAAAGACTTTCATATTCCAAGATGCAATTGACTTTTCTACGTTGATTTGAATTTAATTAGTATAAATCCAATTATGTGAATTTCACCTGTAGGCCAAAGTTCGACTAATTTCTAAAAATATGAAACAAATATATTCTTGTAGAGAACGAAGTTTTTAATAATAATGTCAACTGGGCCAACCCCTAATAAAAATTTGATTATGCTGAATTAAGCAATTAATGGCTAAATTCGTTGTTTTAATAGGTTAACCTTAAACGACCCATTTATAGCCCAATTCTTAACCAATCATGCCCAAACCAGGCCCAATCGAAAGGTTAACCCTAGTATATCGATTTACTCTTCGAAACCTTAACCCTAGACCCGTAGATTGGCGGCGGCGGCGGCAGATTAGGCTTCATCCCTTGATTTTTGCCGATTTTTTTCTTCCTTAGACTCTCGAGTCCAATTCGATCCCTAGAATGACCTATAGGCTTAATAAATAAAGGGCTTTTGCAGCCCTAGACCTCTTTTTATTTTTTCAATAGGTGGCGCGATCGATCGTGGCTGGACGGGGGTGAATTTGGGCGTTCTAGGAGCGATCGGATTCAGGTTTTGGTGACCCCCCCTTTTTTCTTTTTCCTCTTTCCAGCAATAAAAGGTGGGTGTCTCTCAGGCTGAACTAAGAAATAATTATACCATCTTGTTCGTCTATCTGAGCTCTCTCTGTTGATACCAAAAGCCCTAAATTTCATTTCGTATCATGTGAGTATTAGTTGTTTTAGTCGGAGCATGTTAAAATTAGGGTTACCATTGTTATCTTCGATTAAAGGCTAGGTTAGCAAGCTTAAAGTTTTCAATTAATCAATCCATGGCATGCATCTTTTCGTTCTCTTTCTAGTGGTACACTTTTGCCCAATTTCTATGCTCTATATCGACTGGATGTCTCATTTTTAGTGAACCCCCTCGGATGTTTGCCGGACACCGGAACGGCGAACAGGCCACGGTTTTACAGGAACCGCTCAGCTCTAAACGGCCTCATGATAGACCGCTAGTCTGGGGTCGGCGGTCGTAGCTTGACCATTTATCTTTTTTCGCGTTTGACACCCCATGGTAGTAGACGGCCCAACGATAGACCATGCGGTTGGGCAGGCGGCTTCTCTCTAGACTGCTTGGAAACCCTAGCGGCTGTTCGATAGACCGTGTAAGGCGTGTAGGGTTTCAGACTTACAAGACCTGAGCGGCCTAGCGATAGACCGCTAGACCCTATCCAGCGGCTCTAGTTAGACCGCATATGTCTCGCAGATTGATTTATCCTATGTGTTAAGTATGTCGTTTCTTGTTAAGCTATGCATGTGCAGGTCAGAAACCCACACAAGGAACTGGTAAATTATGGAACATATGATCTAATTTTCTTATTGTTCATGATTGATATCTCCTTTCCAATCTTAATTCCCTTATTATTCTTATTAATTAATAAAGCATAAATTGTAATTTTGTTTATGTTGGAATTGGAGTAATGATACTAGGGTTGTTCTGACAGTCACTCCACTCCGGTGGTACTGACTGACCGTTACACTTGGTTTTCCGATGTTTTAAACCCTCAATTCCTGTAATAGTTGGGACTCTCTGCCTGATACTCCTTCCGTCGTACTAGAACCTCCATTACGGGACATCCGTAAGCCCCCGCGAGCCTGGGATTCCCACGAGGACGCCGGGCAGGTTGTACCTCAGATCCTGCACCTGTTAACTTGATCGAATCGCTTGCTTTTGCCCAAGCCCAAAGTCGGGTCTGTTTGGGTGATAGTGGCCCTTGGGGGACCATTTATGTCACTGAACGGCCTGGGCATGACCGCATGAGATTCTAAGCGGTTCTTTGGAGACCACTTTCAATCAGCTGTGCGTCGACCTTCGTGCTTTGTGCGTCGACCTTAGTTTATATACGGCCCAGATCGGACTGTCTAGTACTAATGGCGGCCCATATTGGACCGTGTCTACTCTTTCATTCTGGGCTTGGACCCTTTGGCCCAGCTAGCCTATAAGCGGTCCAGCCTAGACCGTTTTATCATCTAGGCGGCCTGATCATGATCGTTTGTATCCAGAACTTATTTTCATGTGTTTTGCTTGTATTCTATTCCTAGATCTCTTGACTTCTCAGTCAATTATTGAAATATCACTTGATCTTAGTTGATAAGTTACATGAGTTTGATCTTGGAACTTTTGGCCATTAAACATTGTGGATGTCTAGATTTCGTGGGATCTATGATCCAAACAAATCAATGCCAAGGCAATCATATTTAAGGGCCCAGTCTGGTCCTGGGAGGAGCACCCGAAAAGTACTTGATCCCCGGGGAGGTGAATGACTAGGTGTGGCATTTTACACCGAGTACTAGCTAGCGTGTTAAGTCTATGACATTCCACACTCTCATAATACTTTTTGTACTTGCTTGAAAGCATGAAGTGCTTACTTGCGTGACATGACATGACTTGATTTGACTTGACTCGAAATGGCCATTCGTTGAAAAGTTCCTGACAATGGTGCTTGATATCTAGACTTGAAATGATCTTTTTCTTTTATCTATAGTTTATCTTCTGATCATGTTGGTTACTTAGTTGGCTTAATTGAGTTTCTCGTATTATTTATACATTCCAAAAAATGATTAATTACTTAAATTTTGCCTGATGATAGAGTATCATTCCTACTGAGCTTCTTGCTCACCCCCCCTTCTTCCCATCCTTTTCAAGTAACGCAGTAGATGGAATGCTTGCTATTTGGATCGAGTCAGCGTGATCGAGTGAACCTGGAGCCCCGAGACCCGAGTCTTTTATTTCTTGAGTCTAGATAGTGTGGTGGTCTTGCTATTTTCTCTTCTTTATTTCTTTTATTGGGTCCAAATTGTATTTAAACTTTCAAATATCAATAAAATCACATTTTTCTCAAATTAATGGCCTCAATGTGTGGAATATTATTTAGGGTTTTTTACATAAATACCCCTCTTAATATCGGTTATGTCAAATATACCCCTCATTTGAGCATATTATCAAAAATATCCTCTATTTAATCTTAAATGTTGCAACTATGCCCCTACCGTAACCTTCGTTGATTTACATAAATACCCCTCTTAATATCGGTTATGTCAAATATACCCCTCATTTGAGCATATTATCAAAAATATCCTCTATTTAATCTTAAATGTTGCAACTATGCCCCTACCGTAACCTTCGTTGATTTAACTTGAGTTAAACATGAGTTAAGCAGTAAAATTATTTAGATTTTTTACATAAACACCCCTCTAAATATCAGTTATGCCAAATATATCCCTCATTTCACTGTAATTAATGACGATAGATAGGATATTGTATGGAATATTCGCCTCCCGTCGACGTTAGTAAATTATAGGGGCATAGTTGTAATATTTAAGATTAAATAGATGATATTTTTGATAATATATTCAAATGAGAGGTATATTTGACATAACCGATATTTAGAGGGGTATTTATGTAAAAAACCCTATTATTTATTATGTTTATTTATTTTCTGCTCTAATTATCATGACTGTTTCGCTGCCACGTTTGGAGCATCGCTTCCCACTGCTATCGGGTCGGGGCGTGACACTTCGTCCACGTGAGGAGCCTGCTCCTCGTATGTGTGTGTGTGTGTGTGTGTGTGTGTGTGTGTGTGTGTGTGTGTGTGTGTGTGTGTGTGTGTGTGTGTGTGTGTGTGTGTGTGTGTGTGTGTGTGTGTGTGTGTGTGTGTGTGGTAACACTTCTTTTGGCCAAAGAGTGAAAACCTTTCCTAGTTGGGAGAGGGGTGGACGTAAGTTTGTCTTGGGACAACCGAACCACCTTAAATCTTTGTGTAATGGTGTGATGTTCTCCTTCCATCTCTCCTATCTCCATTCACAGGGTTTCCAAGATTTGCATTCTGTTGCGTAACCGACGGTTTACAGTTCAGATCTACGCTTTGTATTTGATTCATCGTTGTTCATCTTGAAAATCGCTTAAAACTATTCATTGTGTAAACCCGGATCTAAAGGTAAAAAGAAGAAGAATCTAAAGGTAAAATATTAAAAAAAATATTTGGAATTTAGAACAAGAAACTAATGTAATGTGAGATAATGTTACAAATTATATAACATGTGTAGCAAAATAACTCTTAGGTGAATATAAAGATAACAAGAATTTAGAAAAAGAGACTTGGTGGTGGAGTGAAGAAATCTAAAATACCATTAGAGTAAAAAAGGAGTGCTTTAAAGTTTGACAAACTAACAAAAATAATCAAACCCTACAAGCTTATAAAATTGCTAAAAAGTGGGCTAAGAAAAATTTTAGCGAAGCTAAATCAAAGGCATATGAAGATTTATATAATAAATTAGGAACCCGAGAGGGTGAAAAGGACATATTTAAACTTGCTAAATTAAGAGAAAGGAAAACTAGAGATTTAGATCATGTTCGTTGCATTAAAGGTGAAGATCAAATGATTTTAACTAAGGATCTTGAGATTAAAGAGAGGTGGCATAGTTATTTTCTGAAGTTACTTAATAAAGATTGCACCAAAGATTCTTCTTTAGAAGGTACCCAAGAGTCCACAATATTTTATAAATATTAATATTTCAGGCGTATTAAGATGTCAAAAGTGGAGGATGCTTTAAGGAAAATGAAAGTGGGAAAGGCCTTAGGACTAGATGGCATACTTATTGAAGTATGGAAAGGTCTAGGAGACATTGAATTGGTATTCAGTGGCTGACTAAACTATTTAATAAAATTTTAAAGGAACGATGATGTGAAACAGCCCAAGGTTGACTAAGTATGAGTTGATGAGCCTAGGACCTAGACCCGCAAGCATATAAGAGTAGTTAGCGATCTTACACTAGCGGCTCACTCGCATGGCGCACATGATCTCCCGATGGTGACCGGGGATGATGGCAAGGGTCCGAGGGGGAACCCAATCGATTCTAAAGTCCCAGCGGGCTTACGCTGACCCCTAAGGGTCTAGGTTATCCAACTTCATGGGCGGCTGGCCCGTAGGGGCGGGGTTTGGGTGGCGCTCACTCACGGTCCGCGGTGGACACACTCAAAATAGCATACAAGATCGGGCTCTCTTCTCACCGTCCGACGGGCATGCGAAGCAATACTAAATTTGTAAAGTAGAGGCAATCAAGGATAGTATCAGATGCTCACCTGATCGGTGTGAAGACACCGATCCCGCTCGAAGACGAGGGCGCGCCGGGAAGCGTGAGTAAATACCCAAACGCTGCGACGATGACGCTTGACCTGAAAGTTAAAAGAAGTACAACACTACGCCTCTCGCAGGAGGGGTGATCTTGGGGTGGGGTTTAAACATATGACAACCAAAACTACCTCCATGCAGGGAGGGGCCTTCAGCCGGTCAAGCGGGG
Source organism: Amorphophallus konjac (assembly GCA_022559845.1). Lineage (NCBI taxonomy): Eukaryota > Viridiplantae > Streptophyta > Magnoliopsida > Alismatales > Araceae > Amorphophallus > Amorphophallus konjac. Next base: position 168,054,930 of record CM040120.1, on the reverse strand, counting down.
TGGGGGATTATGCAAGAAAAACCCGACTCTCCGAGCTCCGCCGGTTCTGCCAATCTTCAGATTTGCTGGACAGGGTGTCGGTGACGACGCTGCCACGGACCCCACGGAACTCAGATCTTGATGAAACTGATGCCAAAAGTTTCCCAACTGACCGAGGATGACGTCTGAATTTTTGAGAAAGCTCTGAAGCTCGGGGCTGATCGGGCCGGCGACTGGAACAGGACAGCAACGTTCTGTCTCTGGCTGGTGCAGAACTGGTGCAGTCTGTTGCAGAAGGCACTGCGGACTCTCCCGAACTCCAATTGAGATGAAACTAGTGATGACGCGATCGTGGTCAGAGTATATTTGAGCAGGAGTTGACGAGGCCCCAATCGGAGGTCAGAGAAGAGAATGGTGGCCGGATAAGTGGGGACAGGTCAAACCTGGACCCACAGGGGGCAGACTGCACACTCCGGCAAAGAAAATTGTAACTGGGCGCTCCGGTGGCCGATTGAGTCCCTTTTTCTTGGAGATGAAAGCTAACGGGACGTAGTTTCTCCCCTAAGAAAATGGCGCGCAAACCTATCCTGTGCTTGTCGTGGTGGCTTCCTCTTTCAGCTTCTGGTCTTCAGACAGGGACAAAGTGCGCTGTCGGACGAGATCTGCTCTTCTGAACAGCTCCAACCTTGGAAGCCAGCGGGACCACCACCGTTGGAAATCCGACTCGTAGACGATTCCAACAATATAAGCCTTGACACCTGAACCCTTGAGGGAAGGTCGTGGCTGCCTCTGCAAGTCACTGCAACTCTACTGCTTGCAACAGAGACAGAATGAAGTGAAGAAGAGGGTGTGGGGAAGGGGGTGGCCAAGAGAGTATGGGGTGGAAGGTGTGTTTAGTGGCTGTGGGAAGGAGATGGGAGGTGTTTAGGGGTGGTGAAGGCTAGGGAGAAGAAGGTGGGGAGGGCAAAATGGGGCGGGAGAGGGGGTGAGTGGAGTGGGGGGGACGGTGGTATCTTGAGTGAGCAATGGAAGGTCCAAGGTGGAAGGGTGTCAATGGGGGGTGGGGGGCGAACTTGGGAGATTAGGGGGTGGAGGAGGTGAAAGGGCACAGCCCAAGGGGAGGGAAATTCAAATTTGGGGCCTTGGGGAAAGTCCCTTCAGCCTAGGGGAGGTAGAAAGGTGCTTGGGGAAGGGAATGGGGTAGGTGGTGGTTGGAGAGTGGGATAGGGATTGGTGGGAGCTTTCTTGAGACTAGGGGGAATTAATGGGGTGGTGGGTGGTTGGGAGGGGTATTAAGTGGAGGGGAGGGGAGTTAAGAAGTAGGTGGGAGAAGAGGAGAGAGAGAGGGGTTCGCCCCTTGCTTGATGAGAGAGAGAAAGAGAGAGAATGAGAGAGATAAAGAGAGGGAGGTGGAAATGCTATTTCAATATTCATGCAAAAGTGATTACATGGAGAGAGATGGGGCCTATTTAGAGGCAACCACTCTTTACATGACCAAAATGACCCTGACATTAAGACCAAAGACCCAACAAGTCCTAGACTCAATCCATTAGGCCCAAACTAGGGTACTAAGGCCCAATTAAACAAAATAAGAGAAATAGACTAGAACAACATGACTCAATAAAAGAAAGTACATAAGATAGGACTCAATAAAAGGAAAATACATAAGATGAAACTTAGGAAATGAAGATAACAAGTGTAGATCATAGTCAATCCACATCAAGAGTGTGCAGGCGACTCGAGCCAAAGGGAGTGTCGTGAGATGTCCTCATCAAACGAAGAATGTCAGAAGTTTGGAGGAAAAGTGTTGTAGTTCCTTTCTATAAAAATAAAAGAGATATTCAAAGTTGCAATAATTATCATGGAATTAAGCTTATGAGTCATACTATGAAACTTTGGGAAAGAGTAATCGAAAAATGCCTCTGATATATGACTACTTTATCAGAAAATCAGTTTAGTTTTATGCCGAATAGATATACTACAGAAGCTACTTTCTTACTACGGCAACTAATGGAGAAGTATGGAGAGATGAGAAAAGATTTGTATATGGTTTTTCTTGATTTAGAGAAGGCATATGATCGAGTACCGAGAGAATTGATTTGGTGGACATTAAGAAAGAAAGAAATCTCTCAAGGATATGTATGACGGTACTATTACTAGTGTTCGAACTATTGCTGGAGAGATTGGTGAATTTTCAGTTTCTATAGGTTTGCATCAAGGTTCTGCACTAAGTCTGTATCTCTTTGCCTTAGTTATGGATGAAGTAACAAAATAATTGCATGAGGATATCCCTTGGTGTATGTTATTTGTAGATGATATTGTCTTAATTGATGAGAGTATTGATGCTTTAAATGCTAAGTTAGAGCGTTGGAGACTTGTCTTGGAGTCTAAAGGTTTTAAAATTAGTAGGAGCAAGTCAGAGTTTATGCATTGTAATTTTAGTAATGGGAGAGTGGTACATGAAGACATGGTTTTAACTGATGGGCATAACATTCCGAAGAGTAGTAGTTTTTGATACTTAGGTTCTATCATACAAGAGAATGGGGAGATTTATGACGACGTTACACATTAGATTAAGGCATGTTGGTTAAGATGGAGAAGTGCATCAGGAGTCCTCTGTGATCGTCGTATGCCTGTGAAACTCAAAGGGAGGTTTTATAGAACGGCTGTGAGACCTGCTTTGTTATATGCTACCGAGTGTTGGGCAGTATGAAAGGAACACAATCATAAAATGTGTGTAGCAGAGATGAGGATGTTGAGATGGATGTGTGGCAAGACTAAGAAAAATAAAATTAGGAATGAGCGCATTCGTAAGTACTTAGGGATAGCCCCAATTGATAGTAAAATGAGAGAAAATAGACTCAGGTGGTTTGGTCATGTGCTTCGTCGCCCTAACTCAGCGCCAGTTAAAAGATGTGACCGAATCTTAGTGGATGCTAGTAACAGAGCTCGGGGAAGGCCTAAAATGAGATGGTGCGATGTTATTAGGAAGGACATTAGCTTCTTGGGTTTAAATATGAATATAGCACTTGATAGTATTCTTTGGAGGAACATGATTCATGTAGCCGACCCCATATAATTGGGATAAGGCTGTGAGATGATGATGTGTAAACCCGGATCTATTCACCCCTCCTCTAGATTCTCTCTTAACCATCCAACAGTGCTCCTATCACTTGATGTGAGTTTCACGTGACTCGAGTTTCTATTTCCTGTCTGTGAGACGTGGTTTTACGTGGGATTTTCGGGTGTGTTCCTGAGGGCGAGGTCTAGGGTTTCCGATGAGCGTCACCGAGGGTTTTCCCTAGACGGTGTTGGTTTCACGACGGCGAGGTCGTGACAGTATTCCTATACTGAGTGGTCTTGGGTTGGGCCTTTGTCTGCAAGACGGGCCTCCGCGACAGGGATGTCGGGATGTATTTTCTCGCAGCATAGCCAGAGATCTTTTTGTTAGACCGGTGTTTCCCCGACTCGAGATCGAGGCATGTTTTCTAGTACAGTAGGAGTAGTTGTAAAGCCAAGGTTTTCCCAGCCACCGAGTGCCGTTCCTGCTGTTGTTTTTGCTTTCCGCTACTGTCATTGTTTACGGTTGGGGTTTCGCGAAACCCCTACTAAGTCAGTACAGGAGGCTCACCCCTGCGTTTCAGGTGTGGCGATTATTCATCGAGGTTCGAGGGTGCTGTGCTGAGGTTCTTAGTTGCCAGCTCGCCAAGCCGAGTGTTCACTCGGTGTTGGGTACATTCTTTTGCCTTAGATTGTACTTCTGTTGGACTGGACTCTGCTGTAGTTACTTATTTATTTCAATTATTATTTCTATTGTCCTGCTTTATTTTCTATTTCTTTGTACACCACACTTATCCTTTTAGCCCTTCCGAGCCCTCCGGCTGTGGGCGACGGTCCAGGGTTCGAATGGTATCGGGTTATCCCCGGTATCCGGATCTTGGGTCGTTACAGTGGGGGAGGGTGTAGTACCCCGGGAAATCATTAAATAACATAAAGGGTAATAATTAAGAAAAATTATATATTATTAAAGTGGAAATTCCTTTAGGTGAAGTTTTAACTAAATTATAAAAATCTAGAAAATTCATAATCAAGTAGAGGACCTAATTTCCAGACACTTAATCTTCTTAGTCGAACCTTAAATAAAATTTCTATCAAGCCGAATTAATGAAATTAGGGCAAAAATCGTGTTTAAACTAACCAAACTTTAGATCGCTTAATTCAGACCCAAATCGCGATCAAATGAGTCCAGATCGGACCCATTCGGATGGCCTTGATGATAACCATGTTACCCCTCTGATTCCATGCAGAAACCCTAACCCTAATAGCGCTATTTAGAGCGGGATGGCGGCACGACCCGGTCAAGCGCGAGTTTCGCGCATGTTGGACTTTGTGGACTCTATCCTACCCTATCCTCACCCCTCGATCCAATTTCCTATATAAAATCAAACCCTCGACCAAAAGTTTGATGCGGCGGCTGACGAGGAGCACGATCAAGGAAGGATTTCGACGAGTTAGGGTGAGGTTTTGTTCGTGTGATTCCGGCGACCATCGTCTCCTTTGTGATAGGGTGCTAGGCCCGGATACAGAGGGGGGTGAATGTATCCCTCTACCAATAATGCCCAAAATAAAACCTGGATGCTAGACATAGTCCCAGAATAAAACTAATTCAATTGAACTCATGAACAAACACATGGAGCGCGCCTAAGCAATCATCTAGCGGAAGCAAAGCAAGGCAATCAAACCACAACACATATAATTTTTTTAGGTGGTTCGGTCCATAGACCTACGTCCACCCCTCACTCCCAACCGGAGTGAGGCTTCCACTAGCACAAGCTAGAAACCGCAGACTCAGTCTGCAACAGGTGCTGCCAAACAGCTTGACCAGGGGAACAACCTCCCCTCTTCCTCCAGACCGGAGGGACACCCCAAGTGACTCCCAGCCACTTGGAACCAGAGACTAGGTCTCTCTTCCTCCAGACCAGGAGGGAACCCACCAGTGACTCCTCGTCACCAACAAACCAGAGGTCACAGACCTCTCTTCCTCCAGACCAGGAGGGAACCACTGATGACACACAGTCACCAGCGAACTGGAGATCAGATCTCCCTTCCCCTGAGTCTACAGGAGGAACCCGACCTCACTTCTGAGTATCGGAAGAACAAAAGTAATCAGAGTAACAAAAGGAAAAACAAGAAATGAAAATAACACAGCAAACAGAAAGCTGGAAACTTAAATGCACAATGTGGCTCTCAACGGAGCTGACTGGCCTAGATCTGATCCACGGTCCAGTAGGAACTTCTTCTGCTACTTCTCTTCTTCTTCTTCTCAACTCACGCTCTCTCTTTGTCTTCTCTACTCTCCTTTTCCCTCTCACTATCTTCCTCTTTCTCGATCTCTCTTCTGCTCTCTCTATTCTTCTGCTCAGGCTCACTCTTCTTCTTTCTTCTTCTTCTTCTGCTCCCTGCTGCTCTCTTCTTCTATCACTCTCTGATGCTCTCTTTTTCTTCTTGCTGGATCGTGCAGACACTCTTTCTTTTTATCAGCACTCGATCACTATTCCTTCTGCTTCTTCAACTTCTTCTGCTTCTCTGCTGCTCTCACCTTCTTCTATCACACTCTCCTCTTCATGATCAGTTATTCTGATGGAGGAAGCTTCGCATTTATAACAGCAGCGGCTAGGGCATGTGCAGGGCTAATGCTCTCCACAATTCCCGCCCAAGCTTTAGTCCACGTGGCGGCATCTCAGCTTCTTGGATCACATGCCAGGTGCCAACCTCGGATCACGTGCCCAGACACCTGCAAGATTAATGAAGAGTTCAGTCGATGAACAATATCAGCTGAAGACAGTGTACAGACTTTATTCAGCAGGCAAGATAATGGATGTATAGAGTTAGTCGTGTGAAGGAGGACGAGTGTATAGACTTGATAACACATGCTGTAGAATGCATATGATGCAGTGTATAGGCTTGATGAAAACAATGCATGCACAATGATGCAATGTTTAGACTTTGCTGAAGACTGCCAGTCGATGTATAGACTTGGCTGAAGCCAACGCTAAAGCAATGTTCAGAGTTTGCTGTAGGCTGCCAGTCGATGTTTAGACTTGCTGCGTGCAGGCTGGCAGAGGATGTATATACTTGCTATGCAGGCTGCCTGACCATGTATGGACTTTGCTGAAGGTAATGCATGAGGCAATGTTCAGACTTTGTGTATGCAATGCAGTGGCGTGTACACACTTTGTGAGTGTGAAGCTATGCATGTATAGACTTCACATATGCAGTCATTATACCAAGTATAGACTTAGTGTTCACGTGAGAAAATGATGTATGGAGTTGATGTTTGCAGCAATAAGAATGTACATACTTTATTGCGTGCATGACAGACAATGTCTAGACTTGCTATAATGCGTGCAGCTAAAGGAGCAAACAAATGTATAGACTTTAAGTAAAGATGCATGAGCAATGTATATACTATGCATATGCACACTAGCAAGTGTATAGACTTGGCTACGGCATCAAAGTAACATATCGATGTACAGACTTTGGCTTGATCAATGCACAATGCACATATGGATGTACAGACTTGAACGTAGGTAAAGATACCAATGTTCAGACTTGTGCAATGTATGGACTTAGTGTTGTGCGAGCATTGTTGCTGCCAGTGTACAGACTTGATGATGTGCAATGCATGAACAGCCGATGCAGTGTACAGACTTGGTCTCTTGCAATGCAAGGATGTACAGACTTTGCTATGCGTGCATGCTCACGATGTGTAGACTTGTTGAAATGCAAGGTAACACAGACAATGGCTGTATAGACTTGGATATGTATGCAGGCGAGGCAGGGCAGACCCTGTACAGACTTTGAAACATAAAGAGGCACACGGAGTGTACAGACTTGGTCTGCGACAACAGGCTGTACAGACTTGCATGAGACGTTGCCTAAGATGCTGCATGAGATGATGCCAACGACTATGGCAACGCTGTACAGACTTGCTAAGACGATGCATGAGACGCTGCCAGACTGTACAGACTTCGAGTGAGACGATGCATGAGACGGTGAACAATGTATAGACTTTAACGTAGGTAAAGTAGACATTGTATAGACTTTGCGAACACATAGTAGTGTATAGACTTGGACGCTCGCTATGCCTGCGATGTACAGACTTGCCAATGTATAGACTTGAGCTAAGCAAGCTACAGGGCCGATGTATAGACTTGAGCTAAGTAATGCATGAACAATGTGGCGATGTACAGACTTGGCCAATGCTGTGAACAATGTGTAGACTTTGAGTGACCTTATGCAGAGGCAATGTACAGACTTGATGCACGAACTGTGCACATGAATCAAGAGCACTGTGTAGACTTGTGTGCATGCAAGTGAGCAATGTACAGACTTGATGGTTGTGTGAGCATGCAGTGTATAGACTTGCTGGAGAAAACGATGTACAGACTTGCTCTTGCGAAGGCTGTACAAACATTGAATGAAGCAGTGTATAGACTTGATAAATGACAGAATGCAATGCTGTATGAACTGACATATGACAGAATGCAATGCTATATGAACTGAATGTCTGTTAATGCAAGATAGCACACTTCTATGCCCAAAGCAGAAATAATCATTCAGAAAAGCTGTATGAACTGACATGATATTTGCCCAAAGTAGAACAATCAATCAGATGTGTTCATGATATGCTATCATCAAAATCATAGAGTTGAAAAACATGTCACAGAAGATCAGATAACTCATAGTGTTTGCTATCATCAAAATCACAGGGGCACAACAATCTCCCCCTTTTTGATGATGGCAACACTATGAGTCACACTGACTCATGTCAAACTATTGTCCCCCTTTGACTTCATCAAAAAGAAAAATAGTTTGAGATGAGAGATACAAGCATTCACGATATGAATAAAGAAGTACTCCCCCATTGACTCAGTCATTTAGACATGAAAGACACAGAGGCAGTTAAACAATGAAGCACAAATCAAGTCTATGATGCAGCAGAATGCTCTCCTATACCATCCAGATCAAATCATGCACAACATGTAAAGGATAGCCAAGAAATGACAAGCAGGTAAATCTCCCCCTTGCTATAATCAAGATGAACCATGGAGAGGTATGAATGTGGAGATGCAGATGCAACAAGAAATGCAATACCTCCCCCTAAATATATGAATGCAATGTCACAATTGATATGAACATGATTCAATATGCATTGATATGCATATTGAGGAAGCTCCCCCTGAATAGATACCAATTGATATGCATCTGTTGCATTTCTCCCAATTGATATGGTTGAGAGGGAGACCACAGTGGCATTCAAGGATAAGTTCAGGTCAATGAACTAAGGACAGTGACTAGAAGAGTTTCAAATAATCAGATTTACAAATAAGCTCCAAACACAAGAAGTTCAGCCATATTTTCAAGGAGATACCAATCTCATAAATCAATAACAGAATTTTTCAAAGTCTTCCATTATAAGGGCTTATGAATGAACTTTATTGAACAGCATGGTTTAAACATGATGTATACAAAGTTTGTCAATAAAATTCTGTATTTACATCTAAAATCACAGTTTAATAAAAGTGAACCAAGCCCTCATATTTATATCTTGATTAACCTCCCTTTCTCTTACACAATCAAATTTACTGACTTCTTTCGGAATTACATTGACTAGAATTGAGATCAAGCAATTATGAAGTCATGTGAATTTGTCTAGGGTTATAGCAATTTAGCTTTTGCATCAATATTCAAATATTGCAATTTGTTCAGCAAATTTTCATACTATATATTTCCATAGCACTCTAGTTCAGTGCACACTTTGTAACTAGAGGATATACGTTGATCAAACGCCAATATCCCTAAGCACTTAGTGTGACTAACAGTCATGCTTTATATTAACAGAGATAACATTTACACCTCATGACATACCTCAACTCATTTCTTTGATGAGTGAGATGTATTTCTCGGTATGCATGCCATTCCTCTGCCAGATTTAACAAACATTTTTAAGCAAAGTTAACTAACAATCCTTTGGACATGGTTTCTCAGTGACCAAAGTCATTGCTCTGACAATTATTTACCCTTTAGACATTTCAGAGAGCTCATTTACTTCAAAACAATACTACTTTCATGTACTTAACCTCATAAAGCCATGTATTCAATAGTGTAGATTTCAGAAGTTTTTACAAGACTCAGCATGAAACATTTGGTTAAAGTTTATTAAAAACATGATTCAGATTTTTTTAAGAGATTTAAAGTCAAACTTCAATGAAAACATTAAATTTAAACCAGCTGAGTTATTTCAGACATTCATAAAATCGTATAATAGAAGATTCCTAGTTCAAGTGTTTTCAGATTTATGAACGAGAGATGTCCCATTGAAATCTTCATGAATGACTGATGGAAGAGGTCTTCAAGAATGAGTGTTTTTGAAGCTCATTGTTTTCAGATATGATCAAGGTTTGTCAATTAAAATCAATGAGGAAAAGGTTATGCACATCAAGCAAGATATTAGGAAGTCAGGCATGTTTCAGGAACTTCAAGGTTAACATGTAATGAATTCTGACAGAAATATATGCACTTGACCACCTGCATGCAATGCATTGACTCCCCCTGTCAATGTGCATTTAATCACTCTTTTTGGTATTTTTCAATGTAAGGAAATGCAATGCACTATATGTATGCAAGGACATGCAATGTTTGCCATGAAGACTGAACATATGACAATGTGACTCATGCTCATTCAGACTGCCCTACTAAGCAAAATGACCCATGGTACTAGGCGGAGCACTTGGTCTAAAAGACCACCTCACACATAGTAAGAACCTCCAGACAGATTTTCCTATTTTTTGGTAGCTTACTCTTTGATATACCATAGTGGTCAATCATGATAATTCAACATGCAGTCCTATAAGCAATCCAGATTTTCAGTGAGCTATGCAACAGATAGATTTCAAACCACATTCATATGCAGTTCAGATTTTCAGAAATTGTAAGTTTATTCTCATTTCAATATCTAAACAGTCAATTCATATGAGTATTGAGAGACATGAATACTCATAGTGTTCAAAAGATGACAAATATGTAAGAACACATCAAACCAGATATGCTGTTATCCACAGTTCACAATTTCAAATAACAAAGTTTAAGACAAGTTTTCAGAACTGACCTAAAATTTGCAATCCTAGGGGTTTCATTCTTGAATGCCTTGGTTTATTACCCCTCTTTATTCTTCAACTTCCAAGGCATACCTGTAACAAATACATCATTTTGATGTAACAGGTACCCAAGAAATCTTGGGTCCTGGTTTACCACTAACACCACAAGATGGTGTTCTGAACAGTCTTTTAGCAAGATGATCATCAAATTTCATCAGAGAACAAAGAGCCATAGAATGTCCATATTTTCCACAATATCTACATGTACCAACAGATTTTTCAACTTTATTATGATGCACATTAACAGAAACATAAGGCCTATGTGTATGAGCATGAGATTGTCTGTTGTTTACATGAACATTCTGTCTCCTATTTCCAATTAACCAGCAGTTAACAGACTTGTAACCTGACTTACCACAGTTATAGCATGAAAATTTCGCAGGTCTTTTAGCAGAGAATTTAGAGGATTTGTCAATAACATGGCTTCCTTGGGCATGCCAATAGTCCTTGACTGTATGGCCATGCTTCCCACATTCGAAGCACCCAATGAGCTTTCTCTTGAAACCAAAATTTTTCCTTTCAAAAACATTTTTGTTGTCATGGAAATTAACGAACTCAGAATGAAATTTCTTCCCCTTAACATGCCAGCAATGAGCTGCAATGTGGCCCATCTTGCCACAATTGAGCCAATGAATTTCCTTATTTTGAAAAGCACGATTTCTAGCATGAAATTCTTTAACATTCAGATTACCCTTTTTCTGACCAAACATATGTTTTCTAGCATGCTTTTTGTCATTTTGTTTCATCACAAAACAATTACTCATAAAGTGTCCATGCTTACCATAATAATGACAGGAGCCATTTGATTTCTTTAAAACATGGCATTTTTCTGATGAGTTCTTAGCATGCAGATTGTTCCTTTGAATTTTTGATGTTTTATGATTTTTATTTTGTTTTTGAATGTCGGTTTGTTTCTACATTTTCTGAACAATGGGTTGTTTATCTTTTGAGGTGGTGGCTACATTTGATGAAGTGACAAACGATGTCATTAGCTTGTTTTTGAAAACCTTTTTATTGACATTGTTGTAGCCTAACCCTTCCTTTTTGACATTGACTTTTACACCTAGTAGCTTGTCTAGGTTTTCTTGCCCACTCATAAACATAGACAGAGAACTCTTCAAATCTTGAATTTCATTTTCGAGAGATGCAACGTTTATTTCATAACTTGCAATCTCTTGTTCACTGTAATTGACAACTTCATTCAAAACTTTGTTAGCTGTTTTGTATTTTTCAATTTCCTTTCTCAGCTCATCTACTTCTTCAGTTTCGTTTGTACAAATGACTTTCCCTTTCTCCAAAGTAAGAAGTCTTTCAGATATCGAAGAGTTTAACAGTTTTAACTTCTCATTTTCTTCCTTAAGCTTATCATTTTGAATTAACTCATTTACAAGAGTCTGATCTTCTGAGTTAACCTTGCTTTCTCTCCCAGCTTCAAACTCCTTCAATTCTTTTTGCTGTTTTTCAAAATCTTTCTACAATTCTATATTTATAGATTTTATGGCATTAAATTTTTCAGCAAACAAGTTCTTCTCTTGCTCAAGTTTTCTAAATTTTTCTTCATTTTCTTTAACAGATTTTCTAAGAGAGTCATTCTCACTTTTCAGCTTGTTTAAATCAGATTTAACACATTCAAGATTTTTCATCAAATCCTTACTCTGAACAGAATCATAACAAGTTAGGCTAAGCTTCTTCTCATGTTCAGAGATTTCTTTTACATGATCTTGATTCTCAATCTTCAGCAACGAAATTTATTTTTTCAACATTTGAATATCAGACATAAAAGCATCATGAGATTGTTTCAACTCTAGACATTTTTCACAAGAGGAGCTTAAACTTTCTAACCCAGTACCCTTTTTCAATTTTTTATACTATTTTCTTAACCTCTCATGTGACTCTAATAAGTCAGCATATGAATTCTCCCAATCATCTAAGGTATAGTTCTCAAAAGGATTTACCTCATCATCATCCTCTTCTTCATTTTGGCTGCCACTTTGATTGCTTCTGTTAGCCATCATGCAGCTGTCCTCATTTCTCTTCTGAGCTCGCTTCAGCATATCCATAATGTCTTTAGCATAACTACAATCATGAAAGCAAGAATGTAAAGTCTTATCAGTAGCTGCCTTCATTAGATTCATAGCTATCTAATTCTCTTCATGCATTGATCTATGACTGTCAGTCCATTTGGACTTTTTCTTTGGTAATTTATGAGGACCATGTGAAATTAACTTCCACAGATCAGGATTAACTGATATAGCATAATTTTTCAGACTGACAAACCACACATTAAAATTGGAGCCGTTGAAAACTGGTGGATCACGCATGGAAACAGATCAGATTTAATGCAACAGGAATATTGATGCACCAAAAGCCAAATAACACCTAAGACTGTAGGATCAGATCTGCAGGTCGCTGGACCTTCTATGCAGACACCGCTCTGATACCAATTGATAGGGTGCTAGGCCTGGATACAGAGGGGGGTGAATGTATCCCTCTACCAATAATGCCCAAATTAAAACCTGGATGCTAGACACAGTCCCAGAATAAAACTAATTCAATTGAACTCATGAACAAACACATGGAGCGCGCCTAAGCAATCATCTAGCGGAAGCAAAGTAAGGCAATCAAACCACAGCACATATAATTTTTTTAGGTGGTTCGGTCCACAGACCTACGTCCACCCCTCACTCCCAACCGGAGTGAGGCTTCCACTAGCACAAGCTAGAAACCGCAGATTCAGTCTGCAACAGGTGCTGCCAAACAGCTTGACCAGGGGAACAACCTCCCCTCTTCCTCCTGACCGGAGGGACACCCCAAGTGACTCCCAGCCACTTGGAACCAGAGACTAGGTCTCTCTTCCTCCAGACCAGGAGGGAACCCACCAGTGACTCCCCGTCACCAACAAACCAGAGGTCACAGACCTCTCTTCCTCCAGACCAGGAGGGAACCACTGATGACACACAGTCACCAGCGAACTGGAGATCAGATCTCCCTTCCCCTGAGTCCACAGGAGGAACCCGACCTCACTACTGAGTATCGGAAGAACAAAAGTAATCAGAGTAACAAAAGGAAAAATAAGAAATGAAAATAACACAGCAAACAGAAAGCTGGAAACTTAAATGCACAATGTGGCTCTCAACGGAGCTGACTGGCCTGGATCTGATCCACGGTCCAGTAGGAACTTCTTCTGCTACTTCTCTTCTTCTTCTTCTCAACTCACACTCTCTCTTTCTCTTCTCTGCTCTCCTTTTCTCTCTCACTGTCTTTCTCTTTCTCGATCTCTCTTCTGCTCTCTCTATTCTTCTGCTCAGGCTCACTCTTCTTCTTTCTTCTTCTTCTTCTGCTCTCTTCTTCTATCACTCTCTACTGCTCTCTTTTTCTTCTTGCTGGATCGTGCAGACACTCTTTCTTTTTATCAGCACTCGATCACTATTCCTTCTGCTCCTTCATCTTCTTCTGCTTCTCTGCTACTCTCACCTTCTTCTATCACACTCTCCTCTTCACGATCAGTTCTTCTAATGGAGGAAGCTTCGCATTTATAATAGTAGCGGCTAGGGCATGTGCAGGGCTAATGCTCTCCATGATTCCCGCCCAAGCTTTAGTCCACGTGGCGGCATCTCAGCTTCTTGGATCACGTGCCATGTGCCAACCTTGGATCACGTGCCCAGACACCTGCAAGATTAATGAAGAGTTCAGTCGATGAAAAATATCAGCTGAAGACAGTGTACAGACTTTATTCAGCAAGCAAGACAATGGATGTATATAGTTAGTCGTGTGAAGGAGGACGAGTGTATAGACTTGATAACAAATGCTGTAGAATGCATATGATGCAGTGTATAGGCTTGATGAAAATAATGCACGCACAATGATGCAATGTTCAAACTCTGCTGAAGACTGTCAGTCGATGTATAGACTTGGCTGAAGCCAACGCTGAAGCAATGTTCAGACTTTACTGTAGGCTGCCAGTCGATGTTTAGACTTGCTGCGTGCAGGCTGGTAGAGGATGTATATACCTGATGTGCAGGCTGCCTGACCATGTATGGACTTTGTTGAAGGTAATGCATGAGGTAATGTTCAGACTTTGTGTATGCAATGCAGTGGCGTGTACACACTTTGTGAGTGTGAAGCTATGCATGTATAGACTTCACATATGCAGTCATTATACCAAGTATAGACTTAGTGTTCACGTGAGAAAATGATGTATGGAGTTGATGTATGCAGCAATAAGAATGTACATACTTTATTGCGTGCATGACAGATAATGTCTAGACTTGCTATAATGCGTGCAGCTAAAGGAGCAAACAGATGTATGGACTTTAAGTAAAGATGCATGAGCAATGTATAGACTATGCATATGCACACTAGCGAGTGTATAGACTTGGCTACGGCAACAAAGTAACATATCGATGTACAGACTTTGGCTTGATCAATGCACAATGCACATATGGATGTACAGACTTGAACGTAGGTAAAGATACCAATGTTCAGACTTGTGCAATGTATAGACTTAGTGTTGTGCGAGCATTGCTGCTGCCAGTGTACAGACTTGATGATGTGCAATGCATGAATAGCCGATGCAATGTACAGACTTGGTCTCTTGCAATGCAGCGATGTACAGACTTTGCTATGCGTGCATGCTCACGATGTGTAGACTTGTTGAAATGCAAGGCAACACAGACAATGGCTGTATAGACTTGGATATGTATGCAGGGCGAGGCAGGGCAGACCCTGTACAGACTTTGAAACATAAAGAGGCACACGGAGTGTACAGACTTGGTCTGCGATAACAGGCTGTACATACTTGCATGAGACGATGCCTAAGATGCTGCATGAGACGATGCCAACGACTATGCTAACGTTGTACAGACTTGCTAAGACGATGCATGAGACGCTGCTAGACTGTACAGACTTCGAGTGAGACGATGCATGAGACAGTGAACAATGTATAGACTTTAACGTAGGTAAAGTAGACATTATATAGACTTTGCGAACACACAGCAGTGTATAGACTTCGACGCTCACTATGCCTGCGATGTACAGACTTGCCAATGTATAGACTTGAGCTAAGCAAGCTACAGGGCCGATGTATAGACTTGAGCTAAGCAAGCTACAGGGCCGATGTATTGACTTGAGCTAAGTAATGCATGAACAATGTGGCGATGTACAGACTTCGCCAATGTTGTGAACAATGTATAGACTTTGAGTGACCTTATGCAAAGGCAATGTACAGACTTGATGCACGAACTGTGCACATGAATGAAGAGCACTGTGTAGACTTGTGTGCATGCAAGTGAGCAATGTACAGACTTGATGGTTGTGTGAGCATGTAGTGTATAGACTTGCTGGAGAGAACGATGTACAGACTTGCTCTTGCGAAGGCTGTACAGACATTGAATGAAGTAGTGTATAGACTTGAAAAATGACAGAATGCAATGCTGTATGAACTGACATATGACAGAATGCAATGCTGTATGAACTGACATATGATAGAATGCAATGCTGTATGAACTGAATGTCTGCTAATGCAAGATAGCACATTTCTATGCCCAAAGCAGAAATAATCATTCAGCAAAGCTATATGAACTGACATGATAATTGCCCAAAGAAGAACAATCAATCAGATGTGTTCATGATATGCTATCATCAAAATCATAGAGTTGAAAAACATGCCACAGAAGATCAGATAACTCATAGTGTTTGCTATCATCAAAATCACAGGGGCACAACACTTTGTCCTTCGATTAAGGTAGGTGTTAGTAGATCAAACCCTAATAAAGTTATATCAATGGAAGTGTCTCCGAGTCCTCTTTCCTTTTATATCAAAAGCCTCAATTTATATTGAGTATCAAAATCGTAGTTCATGTTTTAGTCGGAGCATGTTGTTTAGGGCACCGAACTCGTTAGTACATTTATCTTGATTAGTGCTTGGCTATAGCAGGCTTAAATCCAAAAATTAATCATGCTATCATGTGCGTATTTTTGTCCTCTTCGTATTTATAGCATTTTACCCAATTATTATGCACTGTATCGCATAAATATCATGTTGCAATCGAGGTCTATCAAAGTTCACTGGAGACCGAAGCAGCAATCATGTTCCGGTCTCACAGGAACAGTTTCTGGATCAGGCGGCTCCACGATAGACCATTTTTTGTATTTTGAACCTTGAAACTTCATTGCAGTCTAGCGGCCCCGTGATAGACCACAAAGGTCCTGTGTGCGGCCAGCCCCTGGCCGCTACAGAGCCCTAACGGTTGCGCGACAAATCGCCTTTCGCTTTTGATATATTAATTAGTTGTTTATTAATCATGCTTTGCCTTGTGGGAGATTGCATGAGTAGGGTAGAAACATACCTAAATAAATGGATGATATGGAAGATTCCTAATGTCTGATTTTAATTACTGAGATCTTACCCCTTGACCATTTATAGTTGTATCATGTTAAAATATTCTTCTTGAATCATATGAGTTATAATTGCACTTTAAATCCAAACCATATTGTTGATGTTTCTTTTGTGATGTGATGTGAAGTGAATATGAAGGTGAATATTGTGGTGTGAGAGAGATATGTGAAAATGTGCGAGCAAGTAATGACCTAACTCAAACAATCACAAAATCAGGAGCATGGGCATGTCATCAATGCTTATGAAGAGGAAAAATAAAAACACACGTCGGGGCGTCGAGCAAAGGAATAAAATAAAAACACACACCGTAGGTGTGGAGCAAATAAAGTAAAGAGAAAAGCAAGCAAGATGATGGCAAAGATGAACAATACCCAACTAAAGATGTGTGATCGCCACCAAAGTAATTAAAGCAGTAAAACCACAATAATACCTTGGAAAGAGCCGGTTGAAGTCACCCGCCCGCGGGAGAAAGAAAACCATGTGCACAGTCAAAAAATGATCCAGAATACGACCGCTATCTAGTCGAAAACGGTCTTCCAAATGACCGCCAGCTCACCCAGAACAGCAGTTTGGAACTTAATCTTCACCCCTCCTGGCCGGCCAGAAGGGTTGGGCCTTGTGCTATCAGTCCTGCAAACCTGCGAGAAAGTGTAGACAGCAAAAAAAACAACCGAATTAGCCCTTGCGCAAGTGTAGTAACTATAACTCAACTAAGCCAATATGCATAAAAGAAGGGTGAATACCTAAGAGGTTTGGGTTTTTTAACCCCTATGGGGCGTGGAAAAGATGGGAGGATGTTTTAAAAAGATGATAGAATACAGAGAATGTAGAGAAAAGAAGAGAGAAGATGCTATGGATGCAAGGAACAATGGACAACACTAAAAGAAAAAGACCACAAACTAGACCAAAGAAACTTTATACTCCCTGGACTAGAACCTTGGTGAACGTGGAAGCAGCTTCTCCTTGGTTGGAAGTGGCTCCAGAACGCAGCGGCCGGTCGACCATCGAAGGTAGGCCGTGAGCCCCAAAACCTATTGTTATTTCATTTTAATCATTTTGAATGCATGCATGTGCATGGAATGGCAAGGGAATGGGTCTGGGGACCCATTAGAATGATTTGTAGGCCATTTAGGCCATTTCCACGAATTAGGGAAACGAGGCAAACATTGCCCGTTCTCTGGGTTCCTAGCGGTCGTTCCAGTGATCGCTAGGGGATGTGGCGGTCTAGGGAGTACCGCTAAGGGATAAGAAACGGTCAAAGCATGACCGCTAGGGAAATAGAGAGATTTCTACCTTTTGATTTAATAATGCAATGCAATGCTTTTGTGGATGAATTATATGGATGACTGACTCAAATTTATTTACATGAATGCAGGGGAAGAGGAAAACCCGCATTTCGTGGCTGCAAGTCCAAGCAGTCTATTTGGCACTATCGGATTATCAAAGGGAAAGGTTGGCAGCAATGGGGTTCGGGGAACTCCTTAGCATAGAAGTAATGAGGATTAACACAGCGCTGCTGTATGCACTCCATGACAGATGGGATCCGATCAGCAGGGCGTTCTTATTCCCATGGGGTCATATGATCCCGACTCTAGAGGATGTTCCCGGATCACGGGTTAGAGAGTGCACGGGGCACCAGTGACCGGAGGGACATATGCAGATTACCGGGCACAGGCAGAGGAGCTTTTGGGACTGGAGCAGATGATGCTGGCACGGGCGACTCTCCAGGAGAGTCTTCGACTGAGAGGATCAGGGATCACCCTTGGCGAGCTGCCAGAGGAGGATTTGGGTAGATTGACTGATCGGGCAAGAGAGTGAGTGTCCGCGGGACTAGGGCCAGAAGGGGACATCACCCTTCGCCGCTTCCTGATATTGCTGTTCGGGAAGCTACTTTTTGCGACAAGGGCAGATGGAGTGAGCGCCATACTTCTCCCACTTTTGAGAGATCTAGACAGAGCAGTCAGATATGCTTGGGGAGCTGTAGTGTTGGCATTCTTGTTCGACACCCTCAGCACGACCGACCGGCAGACCAGGCTAGGTGGGTTCACACCTCTTCTCCAAGTAAATGCTTTGACCCTAAGTGCTTATGCTTATGAATATGCTTATGCTAATGATTATGATATGCTGACATCTGACTCATGCAGGTTTGGAGTTACCTATACCTCTCGGGCATAGGACGGGGCAAGGAGGTACATCCGGACCGAGTACCCATCGCGAGGCGGTGGATGATGGTGCGGGACACAGGATCTCTACGGCGCCTAGTGCGGGCGATTCAGGACGACATGGACACCTTCCCATATGCATCGATAAATCTCTAAACTTGAATCACTGCTAAATGCAATTACATGCTCTTTAAATGCTTGCTATACGCTTATGAATGCTGACATTGAATGTTGACTTTTCAGGTGCGCTAGACACCGTACCGGGATGAGGGCCATGACGGACAGCCTTGGGTAGTGGTGGCCTTGGCGTATGGAGGCTGAGAGATCTGGCTACACTACTTCAACATAGTCGAGCCTCTGCACTTCCGATTGATCATGAGGACCCGCGGGGTTCACCAGCCTGAGGCAGAGTTCTCGTCCAGAGATGACGAGTGGATCAGGCAATCCTCTCGAGGCATGAGCAGCGACATCGACTAGGTGACGAGAGCAGTGGACCAGGTCAGATATTTTACCCGCTGAGGTAGAGTGGTCCGAGTCCAGGTGAGGAGCGACGAGGCGTACCTGAGGGCCTACGCCTGAAGGTATGACGATCAGGTGTTCCGTGGTACTCGACGACCAGTATTACTCTCTAAACCATGCTTCTTTAATTAAATTCTAAATGCACTGACTCATAGACTTCAAATATGCAGCCAGACCCGCAAGGGCGCATAGCCAAGCTCTAGGGTCTCCTCCACTCTACTGTCCAGCAGAGGGATGAGTTCCAGCGCGCGCTGGAGCTACTGGTGAGTTCTAAACCTTAGACTTAATTACACAAATGATTATGCACACGACTGACTATGATTTCTAAAATGCAGAGAGCTGAGGGTGCGCAGCGAGTAGGTCCAGATGCTCCTTCATCATCCTCGTAGCCAGCAGTAGACCGGGCAGAGAGGGACGCCTACTTCACACGGGCGGTTGCTCGGGCCGAGGAGGCCGAGGCAACGCTCGCAGAGAGGGTACACAAAACTAGCCAACTCCTTTTATTAAATGCTTATGATATGTAAATGACTAACTATGAATGAATGCTTATGCAGGCGGGGGAGCTGACCACGGCACTGGCTGAAGCTGAACGGCATCGAGGAGAGGTGGCCGAGGTGGATCCTCTTCAAGTAGAGGTGGAGGGACTACGGGCAGAGGCAGCTGAGGTGGCTCCCCTTCGCGCGGAGGTGGAGAGACTCAGAGTCAGGACAGCAGCAGTGGCAGAGCTGAGAGCCGAGATCCGAGTGCTGGAGAGAGCACTTCGGCTAGTGGGGGGCTGATCCTCTCAGAGCATGTCGCAGAGTGGTGCGCGCAGCGTGCACCGTGATTATCTTACGGGTTTCTCCGGCCATCGGAGGAACGATGAGGAGGAGCAGCGGGGACGTCACAGAGAAGAGGGGAGCACCTCCATGGCCCCGCCGGCAAAGAGGCATGAGGGGACTGGGGACATCGGCGATCCAGGAGAGGGACCCACCGGGGCATGAGTTGTACTTTTCTTTTGTTTTTTCTATTTTTATGGACACATGTACATGACTCTTTTGTTAGTGATATATATGAGTTCTTTTTGTTCTTTTCCGAGTGCAAATGTGTGGAATGTGTGGATGCTGACTTCCTCAGACTGACAGGGAAATCGGGAGAGAGAGAGAGAGAAAAGAGTTTTAGACAAAATAGGGAAAAGGTGAAAAATGTTCGTCTGAACGATCGCTAGGAAGAAGAAACGATCAAGACATGACCGTCTGGGGATTGGAGAATAAGGCGGTGGAAGGAGATGAAAAATGGTCACCTGACGACCGCTTACGGAGGTTAGCGGTCGTGCGATAGACCGCTAAGGATGAAACTCGGTGAAGTCCGAGCGGGACTTTCTGTGAGAGTCCGAACTCGGGGCAAAAGATAACTAATCTGCTCTAAGACTTATCCTAACTTAATGTGAAGCTAACTTGCCTCAATCCTAATGTGTTAAGACTAAAATTAAAGCCTTATAAGTAGGAATACACCCAAAATTCGTAGCTCACAGATTTTTGCTCAAGAAAGATTTGAAAACTCCCTTAAGTCATCCAAATGATCATGAAGAGGAGCTTTAAAGCTAGTACCATGGGGAGGTGGCTTGAGCAGAAGCCATGGAAGAGGATGAGGAGGCTACAGTGGCCGGGGAGGGGCCGGTGGCGGCGGCGGTCGGTCGACCATCGGAGGTAGGCCGTGAGCCCCAAAACCTATTGTTATTTCATTTTTAATCGTTTTGAATGCATGCATGTGCATGGAATGGCAAGGGAATGGGTCCGGGGACCCATTAGAATGATTTGTAGGCCATTTAGGCCATTTCCACGAATTGGGGAAACGAGGCAAACATTGCCTGTTCTCTGGGTTCCTAGCGGTCGTTCCAATGACCGTAAGGTGATGAGGCTGTCTAGGGAGTACCACTAAGGGATAAGAAATGGTCAAAGCACGACTGCTAGGGAAATAGAGAGATTTCTACTTTTTGATTTAATAATGCAATGCAATGCTTTTATGGATGACTTATATGGATGGCTGACTCAAATTTGTTTACAAGAATGCAGGGGAAGAGGAGAACCCGCATTTCATGGCTGCAAGTCCGGGCAGTCTATTTTGCACTACCGGATTATCAAAGTGAAAGGTTGGCAGCAATGGGGTTCGGGGAACTCCTTAGCATAGACGTAATGAGGATTGACACAGTGCTGATGTATGCACTCCATGACAGATGGGATCCTGTTACGCCCCGACGCGGAATATCGGGTCGTACAGTTAGAAACTAGCTAGAAATCAAATAAATATTCTAAACTAAACAATTACACAAGTGCTATGGAAAGAAGTAAATCTATTGATCAAGAAGATTCCAAATTTATTACAATAACCAACAATTGTTTAAACACGATCAAACGTAACTTCCAAACTGACTCTAATACAATAACTGATTCCAAAAGTAATAAAGTACTAACACAACTCTAAGGAATAACTAGTGTAAATAACTATGCCAACTCGGCATCTACTAACAAGTACTCTCCAAAGTATCACTCCTGCCCCTCCCCATCGGTATGCGCATCATCACTTGAACAGCCTGAAAAGGGGGGGAAACAACAACTATGAGCTGACCTCAGTAGGAAATAACAGACAAGTTTACGTGATTAATAATTTAATAACATTTTCATATGCCATGCTAATAAAGAAAGTAAATGACGATACAATGAAACAATGTAATAAAAGATCTTGCAAGGTCAAGAAATATAAGATAACTAGAATTTAACAAGAATAACATGTACAAGTGTAACAAGAGCTGCAACGAGGAATGGCCACTAGCAAGTAACAAGAGATAGCAAGTCAAGCACGATCAAGTAACAAGAGTAACAAGAGTTTTTCTGTCGTAGACAACAAGCTAGTCATGCACTCGGTGCAATGCCTCACCATGTCATTATAACATCCCATGGGCTCACTAATTTTTCGGGCACTCTCCCCAGGACCAGACCGGGCCCTTATGATACGTTGGCATTGATTTATTGGATACAAGATCCCAAGATCCGTCTAGACATTTTGTCAAATTCGTGGCCAATTAATCATAGGAATTACTGTCCATAAGTATGAGATTTAAGGACTAACTTGTCCTTGGATTCATCAAATCAAAAACTCGGTATACAGTCACTTCTATGCCGTGTGACAGGACATACGGCTACTACTGGCCGCATTACAAGAACTGGACCAAAACTCAGTCCACGAGGTCAAGAAAGAACGGCTGACAGTGGGCCGCTCTACGGTATGAATGGTGCATTATGGGCCGCTCATGTCCAGAAGACATTAAGACCCATGAACAAGACATTCGGTCCATACTGGGCCGTATTACGGATATGCAGTCATAAGTTGACCACTGTTCTACAGGAGTAAAGTGGCTGACCAGCAACCTAATAATCATATGAATCCTAATTTCATGTCAATTTACCAAGGATTAAGTTTTTCATTAACTCAAATTGCCAAAAAGATGATTCAAGATGCTAAAGAGAATGAACAAGATCGCGTAGGAATGAACAACATGCAATTAACAGAAATTTAGTTACATAATTAACAACTAATCATGTGGGTTTCTAAATTAACCATTGAGTGCGTTGAAGTGAAGATAATAATCGGAATGTTTTTACACTATGATTGAATGCAGGGACCATTGTAACTTGAGATCATAGGGTTGCATGTATGGGTCACTGGTTCCTCAAAATATGGTTTTTAATTGGACTAGGTTGAACGGGTCGATCCCCTCACGGTCTGGATCGATCCTCGGGTCGAAAACCAATCTACCGGGTCTGCTGGCATGTTGGTCGACCCATTGGGTCGACCCTTGGAAAAATCAGGGTCTGCCTGTGTGATGGGTCGACCCCTGGGGTCGACTCCTGCAAAACAGACTTCCGTCTGCTGAATGGGTCGACCCCCACAATTTCTGCCTTTTGGGTCGACCCCATGGGTCGACCCCCACACATCTGCTGTATAGGTCGACCCCATGGGTCAACCCCCACACGGTGCTAGATGGGTCGACCCCATGGGTCGACCCTCGGGCAGTCCAAATCCTGCTTGAGCATGGGTCGACCCCTGCCTTCACAGAACCGAACGTGACTTCGAAAATCAATGAAAGCTCACCCAATTGGGGTCTAATTGGGCTGGGATCTTAACCCCATGCTCCTGGGTTCTTAATGGACATACTAGCGTCATAATACAATAGTTTGGAACACAAAATTTATCAAAAAATCAATCGAATCACAACCTATCTAGGAAGAACACTAGAAAACCTAATTTTTAGCATGCTTCTACTCAAACACGAAATACTCTAAGCATGGTCTATGAAAATTAGGGCTTTATATATCAAAAGAAAGAGGGCTAGATGCTGATTCCAACCATATATGACATGCTATATGGGGATCAAGATTAACAACTCGAAATCATGATTTAACTTGAGAGTAACTTGAAAGAACACATCATAAACCAAGTCTAGACATGCTCATACTCAAATCAGAAATTCTCTAAACATGCTCAATAAAATTTAGGGCTTTCTACGCCAAATGAAAGCTAACATGCTACTGATTACATCCATATATGTTAATTAGAGTTTGGGCTATTATAACCTACCTCAATCGAAGAGAGAACTTATGAACCTATATTGAAGAACGAACTTGACAGCACTTCAGAAAAACCCCGAGATCTCCCTGGATACCTAATAAAATTTAGGGCTTTTACTACCAATGGAAAGATCTCGTCGAGAGGAACAAAATGATGTACTCATGTGCAGATTTTGGTTGAGAATGCCTACCTCAATCTAAGGAACAAAGATGAAGAAAGGAGGATGACGGGATGCTGACCCACCTCCACTAATCGACCAAGATCTTCCTAGATCGAACTCCACTGCGGCTGCCGCTGCTACCAAAGGAAACTAGGGTTGAATAGATTCATTTTTATAGCTCATACACCTTCTGGAGCCTTCGGAGCTGGGAGAAATCGACGATGCAAGGTGAGTGTTTGAAACGGCGCCGAAATGTTTGACCCAACCAAACTCGGCCGACTGCACGTTTTAGGGTTTGGTTTTCGATTAATTGATAGAGGGGAAATGATTCTTAGATCGTGACCTTTCATTTGCCACCGATTTGGGGTCATTTGGTGGAGTATTAAGCTCTAATTCGACGGTTTAAGTTAAGGTTAGGTAAGGGTTAGATAAGTGTGCACCTTTGGGCTTAATCCACTGATTAGACCCAATTACGAATTTTCACTAGGTCGACCACAGTAGACAAAGTTGTTAAATAAATGGTCCTTGAGCCAATTAGCATTTTTCCAGATTTTTATAAGGTAGTCGAAATTTCACTAGTTCTATTTACTAAGGAATTAAATATGAAATTCTGAAATTCATGCATTAAACCATTTTATTTCAATTTTTAATAAATAAAACTCAATAAATAAATAGGGGTATTACACCCTCCCCTACTTAAGGAATTTGGTCCTACAAATTCACCGCACTAAATACGGAGGATAGAGAATGAGATAGCTCACCTAGAATAAGTCGGGATACCGCTTCCGCATAGTATCTTCAGACTCCCAAGTAGCTTCTTCGGTTCCACGCCGACTCCACTGAATCTTGACCATTGGTATAGAACGATTCCGGAGTTGCTGTTGCTTCCGGTCTAGAATCTTGATAGGTCTTTCTTCATAGGTCAAATCTTCCTTCAATTCAAAATCCACATGCTGAATGATGTGAGTGGGGTCATACACATATTTCCGTAACATGGACACATGGAAAATATTGTGTACGCCAGACAACTGAGGCGGTAAAGCCAGTCTTTAAGCAACCTCTCCCACTCTATCCAGGATCTCGAATGGACCAATATATCTCGGACTAAGCTTGCCCTGAATGCCAAATCTTCGAATCCCTCTCGTAGGAGAGACCTTCAAGAATACATGCTCGCCAACCTGAAACTGCAATTCTCTTCTTCTGTTGTCGGCATAACTCTTCTGTCTTGATTGGGCTACTTGTAACCGGTCTCGGATAATACGGATGTTCTATGATGATTCTGAAATAAGATCCGGTCCAAGCCATTGCTTCTCACCTATCTCCTCCCAACATAACGGGGAACGACAGCTTCTTCCATACAATGCTTCAAAAGGAGCCATCTGTATGCTGGATTGATAACTGTTGTTGTAGGCGAATTCAATTAATGCCAAGTGATCACTCCAACTGCCTCCGAAATCAATCATGCATGCTCTAAGCATACCTTCCACTATCTGATTGGTTCTTTCAGTCTGTCCATCTGTCTGCGGATGAAAAGCAGTACTGAAATTCAGACGAGTACCCAAAGACTCTTGTAGTCCCTTCCAGAAATGTGAAGTAAATCTGGGGTCTCTATCAGACACAATGCTAACTGGTATACCATGGAGCCTTACCACTTCCTTTAAATACAAAGCAGCCAATACATCAACTGTCCACTTGGACTTAATGGGTAAAAAATGAGCTGACTTTGTCAATCGATCGACAATCACCCATATTGCGTCAAATCCACCACGAGTCATAGGTAGACCCATAAAGAAATCCATGTCAATGCTTTCCCACTTCCATTGGGGTATGTCAAGTGGTTTCAACTTTCCTGCCGGTCTGAAATGTTCAGCCTTAACTTGCTGATAAACCAAGCATCTACTCACGAAGTCTGCAACTTCCCTTTTCATGTTCGGCCACCAAAAAGATCTCTTCAAATCCTTGAACATTTTAGTGCCTCCAGGATGAATGGTATATCTGGATCTATGTGCTTCCTCCAGAATCTTGTTCTTTATTCTAGCTTCATCAGGTACACAAGTTCTACCCTGGAATAACAATCTTCCATCGTCAGCCATCATGAAGTCAGGTCTGCTACTCAAGCTTCCCTTGATCTCTACCAGCTCTGGATCATTATCATGCAAGGACTTGATTTCCATCAATAATTCGGGCTTAAGTTGAATCTGTGCAATCATAACCCGATCATTATCAACATTCAGATCCAGGCTAGCTAATTGTTCCAGTAGCTTCCACTCTTGTAACATGAGACTTGATAATCTAGCTACAGGCTTTCGGCTTAATGCATCTGCCACAACATTACCTTTTCCAAGATGATATTCAATCGAGAAGTCGAAGTTTTTCAAGTACTGCAACCATCTTCTCTGCCTCATGTTGAGTTCCTTCTGAGAAAACAAATATTTCAGACTCTTATGATCTGAAAATACTGTGAATGTTTCTCCATACAAGTAGTGCCTCCATATCTTCAAAGCAAACACGACTGCTGCTAGTTCCAAATCATGAACAAGGTAATTCTCTTCATGCTTCCTCAACTGCCTAGAAGAATAGGCAATCACCTTCCCATGCTGCAAGAGTACACAGCCTAAGCCAATACCTGAAGCATCAGTGTATACCACAAAACCTCCTTCACTAGAAGGTAAAGCCAATACATGTGCAGTAGTTAAACATTCCTTCAAAGTCTGAAAGCTTCGCTGACAATCATCTGACCAATCAAACTTGTTCTCCTTGCGGGTTAATCTTATCATAGGTACCGTAATCTTGGAGAAATCTTGAATGAATCTTCTGTAGTAGCCTGCCAGGCCTAGGAAACTTCTAACTTCAGTCACACTGGTAGGCTGATCCCAATTCTTCACTACCTCTACCTTCGAAGGATCAACAGAAATACCTTCTTTGGTGATGATATGTCCAAGAAAGGACACCTCTTGCAGCCAAAATTCACACTTACTGAACTTGGCATATAGCTGATGATCTCTCAACAGTTGCAATGCCATCCTTAGATGTTCAACATGCTCTTCTTCATTCTTAGAATAAATCAAGATGTCATCAATGAACACCACAACCCATTGATCAAGATAGGGCCGAAATACATTGTTCTCAACTGCATAAAAGCTGCTGGTGCATTCGTTAGACCAAAAGGCATAACGACAAATTCAAAATGACCATACCTGTAGCGGAAAGCTATTTTATAGATATCCTCTTCCTTAATCCGCAACTGATGATATCCAGATCGAAGATCGATCTTAGAAAAATACTGAGTTCCCGCTATCTGGTCAAATAGTTCATCAATCCTCAGCAATGGATATTTGTTCTTGACAGTCTGCTAGTTCAATTGCCGATAATCGATGCACAATCTCATCGAACCATCTTTCTTCCTGACGAATAATACAGGGACTCCCCAAGGAGAAGTACTAGGACGAATGAAACCCTTCTCGAGCAATTCCATCAACTGTTGCTTTAATTCTCTCAGTTCCGCAGGAGACATACGATAAGGAGCCTTGGAAATAGGAGATGTGCCAGAATAAGATCAATAGAGAAGATAACTTCCCGCTCAGGTGGAAGTCCTGGTAGTTCCTCTGGAAAGACCTCAGAAAAATCTCGGACAACAGAAATGTACTTAATCTCAATCGGCTACTCAGGGGTTGCACAGACAAAGGCCAGAAAAGCCTCGCATCCTCGTCTCATCAGCTTATCAGCTCGAAGAGCCGAGATAAGTGATACGGAGTTATGGTGCTTAACTCCCACAAAAGAAAGTCTCGGGTGCCTAGTAAAAGACACGGAGCTAGAACTGCAGTGAACATTAGCCTCATATCTAGCCAACCAATCTGCTCTTAGGATTAAATCATAATCCTTCATGTTCATGCAAACTAAATCAGCTGGTAAATTCTGTTCACCAATCATAACCGTACTAGAAGGATAGAAATACTGTATTACTGATCTAGAACCAATAGGGGTTGATATTTCTAATGGAGAATTCATCAAAACAGGTTCCACAGCTAAAGACTTAGCAAATCTCCGAGAAATAAATGAATGTGTGGCACCAGTATCAAAAAGAACAATTGCTGACTTGTCGAGTATAATAAGAGTACCTTCGACGAGTCCACCATCCTCGGCGGTTCCTACTTCATCTACATGGAAAGCTTGAAGCTTGCCTTGTGGCTTTCTGATGCCTTGTGGTTTTGCAGGGGTAGCATGCTCCGACAGAAGGGGACAGTCATGAATACGGTGCTCCCTACTTCCACATCACAGACAGGCGCCTAGCTTACGCCAGCAATCCTCCATCTTGTGACCAGGACGATCACAAAACTTGCACATGCTCTTGAATGGGAGAATAGGGCCAGGCTTCTTGTCTTCATGCTTCGGCATCTTGCCCTTCCACGATCCAGAACCACTCCACGAACCAGGTCCACTAATGGGCCTCTTCTTGCCATACCCGGGTTTGATATTCCCGGAACCCGTAGGTTGTTCCTTTCTTGCACCTTTTCCACGGATTCTCTCCGTCATTTCTAGAGTATCTTCTAGGACTTGAACTTTCCTCACCATCTCAGAATAAGTGGAGATTTCCATTGGTGCCAATTGGTTGATATAATGCAGCCTCAGTCCATTGAGAAAGCGCTTGGCCTTCATCTTCTCAGTAGATATCAAGTGGTTAGCATATCGGGATAACCGAGAAAATTGAGCTTCATATTCTGCCACAGATAGATTGCGCTGCTTCAAAGCCGCGAACTCTGCTGCCTTCTTCTCTTGCACTCGATCAGAAAAATACTTGTTGTTAAAGAATTCCTCGAACTCCTCCCATGTGACTTGCTGGTCACCAAGGGTAGCCTTCACAGAATCCCACCATGTTCTTGCATCACATTCAAGTTGAAAGGTTGAAAGAAGGACACGCTCTTGATTACTGCACTGCATTACTTCGAATATCCTTCCCATCTCATCCAGCCAATGCTCGGCTTCATCAGGGTCAGTCAAGCCTCCAAATCTCGACGGATTCATCCCTCGGAAGTTTCGATATAAGTCACCAGTGCCATGGTGTGCCGCTCCTGCTTGAGCCACTTGATGTAAAGCCTATGTAAGGCCTTGAACCGTACGCTACAAGTTCCTCCATTCCGCACGATCTGCTTCCATTTCAATGGCCTACACGAGGAATAGATTACTTAGGTTCAATAAGATAGATAATAACACGATTAAGATACGAACTTAACCCGAGTTTCTACCCAAATTTCATCAGGTCAGGTTCTTAGACTTAACAAGGTTAGGGGTCCTATGATAACACTTAGAACCCTAGAACTTGGAAAACCTAGAACTTAGGAACACCTAGGAATGTGAAACCTAGGGCTCTGATACCAACTAAACTGTCACGTCCCGACGCGGAATATCGGGTCGTACAGTTAGAAACTAGCTAGAAATCAAATAAATATTCTAAACTAAACAATTACACAAGTGCTATGGAAAGAAGTAAATCTATTGATCAGGAAGATTCCAAATTTATTACAATAACCAACAACTGTTTAAACATGATCAAACGTAACTTCCAAACTGACTCTAATACAATAACTGATTCCAAAAGTAATAAAGTACTAACACAACTCTAAGGAATAACTAGTGTAAACAACTATGCCAACTCGGCATCTACTAACAAGTACTCTCAAAAGTATCACTCCTGCCCCTCCCCATCGGTATGCGCATCATCACCTGAACAGCCTGGAAAGGGGGGGAAACAACAACTATGAGCTGACGCTCAGTAGGAAATAATAGACAAGTTTACGTGATTAATAATTTAATAACATTTTCATATGCCATGCTAATAAAAGAAATAAATGACGATACAATGAAACAACGTAATAAAAGATCTTGCAAGGTCAAGAAATATAAGATAACTAGAATTTAACAAGAATAACATGTACAAGTGTAATAAGAACTGTAACGAGGAATGGCCACTAGCAAGTAACAAGAGATAACAAGTCAAGCACGATCAAGTAACAAGAGTAACAAGAGTTTTTCTGTCGTAGACAACAAGCTAGTCATGCACTCGGTGCAATGCCTCACCATGTCATTATAACATCCCATGGGCTCACTAATTTTTCGGGCGCTCTCCCTAGGACCAGACCGGGCCCTTATGATGCGTTGGCATTGATTTATTGGATACAAGATCCCAAGATCCGTTTAGACATTTAGTCAAATTCGTGGCCAATTAATCAGAGGAATTATTATCCATAAGTATGAGATTTAAGTACTAACTTGTCCTTGGATTCATCAAATCAAAAACTCGGTATACGGTCACTTCTGTGCCGTGTGACAGGACATACGGCTACTACTGGCCGCATTACAAGAACTGGACCAAAACTCAGTCCACGAGGTCAAGAAAGAACGTCTGACAGTGGGCCGCTCTATGGTATGAATGGTGCATTATGGGCCGCTCATGTCCAGAAGACATTAAGACCCATGAACAAGACATACGATCCATATTGGGCCGTATTACGGAGATGCGGTCATAAGTTGGCCGCTATTCTACAGGAGTATAGTGGCTGACCAGCAACCTAATAATCAAATGAATCCTAATTTCATGTCAATTTACCAAGGATTAAGTTTTTTGTTAACTCAAATTGCCAAAAAGATGATTCAAGATGATAAAGAGAATGAACAAGATCGCGTAGGAATGAACAACATGCAATTAACAGAAATTTAGTTACATAATTAACCACTAATCATGTGGGTTTCTAAATTAACCATTGAGTGCGTTGAAGTGAAGATAGTAATCGGAATGTTTTTACACTATGATTGAATGCAGGGACCATTGTAACTTGAGATCATAGGGTTGCATGTATGGGTCACTGGTTCCTCAAAATATGGTTTTCAATTGGACTAGGTTGAACGGGTCGATCCCCTCACGGTCTGGATCGATCCTCGGGTCGAAAACCAATCTACCGGGTCTGCTGGCATGTTGGTCGACCCATTGGGTCGACCCTTGGAAAAATCAGGGTCTGCCTGTGTGATGGGTCGACCCCTGGGGTCGACTCCTGCAAAACAGACTTCCGTCTGCTGAATGGGTCGACCCCCACAATTTCTGCCTTTTGGGTCGACCCCATGGGTCGACCCCATGGGTCGACCCCCACACATCTGCTGTATAGGTCGACCCCATGGGTCAACCCCCACACGGTGCTAGATGGGTCGACCCCATGGGTCGACCCTCGGGCAGTCCAAATCCTACTTGAGCATGGGTCGACCCCTGCCTTCACAGAACCGAATGTGACTTTGGAAATCAATGAAAGCTTACCCAATTGGGGTCTAATTGGGCTGGGATCTTAACCCCATGCTCATGGGTTCTTAATAAACATACTAAGGTCATAATACAAGAGTTTGGAACACAAAATTTATCGAAAAATCAATCGAATCACAACCTATCTAGGAAGAACACTAGAATACCTAATTTTTAGCATGCTTCTACTCAAACACGAAATACTCTAAGCATGGTCTATGAAAATTGGGGCTTTACATATCAAAAGAAAGAGGGCTTGATGCTGATTCCAACCATATATGACATGCTATATGGGGATCAAGAATAACAACTCGAAATCATGATTTAACTTGAGAGTAACTTGAAAGAACACATCATAAACCAAGTCTAGACATGCTCTTACTCAAATCAGAAATTCTCTAAACATGCTCAATAAAATTTAGGGCTTTCTACGCCAAATGAAAGCTAACATGCTGCTGATTACATCCATATATGTTAATTAGAGTTTGGGCTGTTATAACCTACCTCAATCGAAGAGAGAACTTATGAACCTATATTGAAGAACGAACTTGACAGCACTTCAGAAAAACCCCGAGATCTCCCTGTATACCTAATAAAATTTAAGGCTTTTACTACCAATGGAAAGATCTCTTTGAGAGGAACAAAATGATGTACTCATGTGTAGATTTTGGTTGAGAATGCCTACCTCAATCGAAGGAACAAAGATGAAGAAAGGAGGACGACGGGATGCCGACCCACCTCCACTAATCGACCAAGATCTTCCTAGATCGAACTCCACTACGGCTGCCGCTGCTACCAAAGGAAACTAGGGTTGAAG
The DNA here is from genome assembly GCA_022559845.1 of Amorphophallus konjac. Lineage (NCBI taxonomy): Eukaryota > Viridiplantae > Streptophyta > Magnoliopsida > Alismatales > Araceae > Amorphophallus > Amorphophallus konjac. The sequence continues at coordinate 168,022,783 of CM040120.1, read as the reverse complement.
AGCTTCATTTTTATAGCTCATACACCTTCTGAGCCTTCGGAGCTGGGAGAAATCGATGATGCAAGGTGAGTGTTTGAAACGGCGCCGAAATGTTTGACCCAACCAAACTCGGCCGACTGCACGTTTTAGGGTTTGGTTTTCGATTAATTGATAGAGGAGAAATGATCCTTAGATCGTGGTCTTTTATTTGCCACCGATTTGGGGTCATTTGGTGGAGTATTAAGCTCTAATTCGATGGTTTAAGTTAAGGTTAGGTAAGGGTTAAATAAGTGTGCACTTTTGGGCTTAATCCACTGATTAGACCCAATTACGGATTTTTGCTGGGTCAACCGCAGAAGACAAAGTTGTTAAATAAATGGTCCTTGACCCAATTAGTATTTTTCCAGATTTTTATAAGGTAGTCAAAATTTCACTAGTTCTATTTACTAAGGAATTAAATATTAAATTCCAAAATTCATGCATTAAACCATTTTATTTCAATTTTTAATTAATAAAACTCAATAAATAAATTGGGGTATTACAGATCCGATCAGCAGGGCGTTCTTATTCCCATGGGGTCATATGATCCCGACTCCAGAGGATGTTGCCCGGATCACGGGATTGAGAGTGCACGGGGCACCAGTGACTGGATGGACATATGCAGATTATCGGGCACAGGCAGAGGAGCTTTTGGGACTGGAGCAGATGAGGCCGGGTCGACACTCCTCAATGCTGGCACGGGCGACTCTCCAGGAGAGTCTTGGACTGAGAGGAGCAGGGATCACCGTTGGTGAGCTGCCATAAGAGGATTTCGGCGGATTGACTGATCGGGCATGAGAGAGAGTGTCCGCGGGACTGGGGCCAAAAGGGGACATCACCCTTCGCCGCTTCCTGGTATTGCTGTTCGGGAAGCTACTTTTTGCGATAAGGGCAGATGGAGTGAGCGTCAGACTCCTCCCACTTTTGAGAGATCTAGACAGAGCAGGTGGATATGCATGGGGAGCGGTAGTGTTGGCATTCTTATTCGACTCCCTCAGCACAACCGACCGGTAGACCATGCAAGGCGGGTTCACACCTCTTCTCCAAGTAAATGCCTTGACCCAAAGTGCTAATGCTTATGAATATGCTTATGCTAATGATTATGATTATGATATGCTGACATCTGACTCATGCAGGTTTGGAGTTACTTGTACCTCCCGGGCCTACGTGGGGCAAGAAGATACATCAGGACCGGGTACCCATCGCGAGGCGGTGGATGATGGTGCGGGACAGAGGATTGCTGCGGCGCCTAGTGTGGACGATTCAGGATGACATGGACACCTTCCCATATGCATCGATAAATCTCTAAACTTGAATCCCTGCTAAATGCAATTACATGCTCTTTAAATGCTTGTTATATGCTTATGAATGATGACATTAAATGTTGACTTTTCAGGTGCGCTGGACACCGTACCAGGATGAGGGCCATGACGGACAGCCTTGGGTAGTGGTGGCCTTGGCGTATGGAGGCCGAGAGATCTAGCTGCACTACTTCAACATAGTCGAGCCTCTGCACTTCCAATTGATCATGAGGACGCGCGGGGTTCACCAGCCTGAGGTAGAGTTCCCAGCCAGAGATGACGAGTGGATCGGGCAATCCTCTCGAGGCATGAGCAGCGACATCGACTAGGTGACAAGAGCAGTGAACCAGGTCAGAGATTTTACCCGCCGAGGCAGAGTGGTCCCAGTCCAAGCGACGAGCGACAAGGCGTACCTGAGGGCCTACGCCCGAAGGTACGGTGATCAGGTGTTCCACGGTACTCGACGACCGGTAAGACTCTCTAAACCATGCATATTTAATTAAATTATAAATGCACTGACTCATGGACTTCCTATATGCAGCTCGACCCGCAAGGGCGCATAGCCGAGCTCCAAGGTCTCCTCCACTCTACCGTCCAGCAGAGGGATGAGTTCCAGCGCACGCTGGAGCTACTAGTGAGTTCTAAACCTTAGACTTAATTATGTAAATGATTATGCATGTGACTAACTATGATTTCTAAAATGCAGAGAGCTGAGGGAGCGTAGCGGGCAAGACGAGATGCTCCTTCATTGTCCTCACAGCCAGCAGTAGACCGGGCCGAGAGGGACGCCGACTTCGCACGGGCGGTTGCTCGGGACAAGGAGGCCAAGGCCACGCTCCCAGAGAGGGTAAGCAAAACTAGCTGACTCCTTTTATTAAATGCTTATGATATGCAAATGACTAACTATGAATGAATGCTTATGCAGGCGAGAGAGCTGACCACGGCACTGGCCGAGGCTGAGCGGCTTCGAGGAGAGGCGGCCGAGGTGGCTCCTCTTCGAGCAGAGGTGGAGAGACTACGGGCAGAGGCGGCTGAGGTGGCTCCCCTTCGCGTGGAGTTGGAGAGACTCAGAGTCGGGGCAACAGCAGTGGCAGAGCTGAGAGCCGAGATCCGAGTGCTGGAGAGAGCACTTCGACTAGTGGGGGGCCGATCCTCCCAGAGCGTGCCGCAGAGTGGTGCGCACAGCGTGCACCGTGATTATCTTACGGGTTCCTCTGGCCATCGGAGGAACGAGGAGGAGGAGCAGCGGCGACGTCACCGGGAGGAGGGGAGCACCTCCATGGCCCCGCCGGCAAAGAGGCATGAGTGGACCGGGGACAGCGGCGGTCCAGGAGAGGTACCCACTGGGGCATGAGTTGTACTTTTTTTTTTATTTTTTCTATTTTTATGGACACATGTACATGACTCTTTTGTTAGTGATATATATGAGTTCTTTTTGTTCTTTTCCGAGTGCAAATGTGTGGAATGTGTGGATGCTGACTTCCTAGGACTGATAGGGAAATCGGGAGAGAGAGAGAGAGAAAAGAGTTTTAGACAAAACAGGGAAAAGGTGAAAAATGGTCGTCTGAACGACCGCTAGGAAGAAGAAACGGTCAAGACATGACCATCTGGGGATTGGAGCATAAGGCGGTGGAAGGAGATGAAAAATGGTCACCTGACGACCGCTTACGGAGGTTAGCGATCGTGCGATAGACCACTAAGGAGGAAACTCAGTGAAGTCCGAGCGAGACTCTCTGTGAGAGTTCGGACTCGGGGTAAAAGACACCTAATCTGCTCTAAGACTTATCCTAACTTAATCTGAAGCTAACTAGCCTCAATCCTAATGTGTTAAGACTAAAATCAAAGTCTTATAAGTAGGAATACACCCAGAATTCGTAGCTCACAGATTTCTGCTCAAGAAAGCCTTGAAAACTCCCTTAAGTCATCCAAATGATCATGAAGAGGAGCTTTGAAGCTAGTACCATGGGGGAGGTGGCCTACACCGGGCTAAAACCAGCTAGGTGGGAACATGGGGAGCTGCAAAGGCTTACATCCATCCCCAAGCACTTGAGCACAAGCTCCTCAAGGGAGGTAAGTCCATGTCAATTTCATAAATTTCTGAATTTCTTTAATTCTTCCTCTTATGGCTTCTCTTCTTCCTCCTTTCTTCTTTCTTCTAGCTCCTTCCTGGCCCAAGGTGCTACTCTAACCTGAAGTGGGTGGCTCCCTTGATAAAAGAGCTTCCTTTAGAAGTCACCTCCATCCTAATGGCATGCCACCTACAACCTTTGTTAGTATTGGCCAAGAATTTCCAAAAGTTTTCATATGATCGGCCTAGCATTTCAACCCTTGTGGAGTTGTGGCACCCCCAAACACACACATTCATATTCCCATCCTTTGAAGCCACCATCCTTCCAAAAGAGGTAGAGACCTACCTAGGTCTTCCTAAGACTAAGGTGGGGGATGAAGATTTAGTGTGTCACACGGTTGAGCCAATAGACCCTTCTCTAATTCTAGGAGATTTCATTCACAACCCAAAGGATGTTTGGATAATGATTAGCCCACGCCACATTCATTTGATACCCATAGCTCAATGGATCACTGCCTATTGTAAGAACAAGAGCGAGAGGTTTGAAGCCATAGCCAAGGCTACCTCGATTTACTTATGTGGGGTTTTCCTCTTTTCTACCACGGACCACCTTTTAGATATCCAAAACCTTGGCATCATTAGTGGCTTGTGGCGGGGTTTGTGCATCTCTCAGGCCATCCTTTCATACCTTTATGAGGGCCTTAGTTTAGCTTGTTTAGGAGGGCCTCTCTTCGGGTCCATGATCGTCCTTGAGTGTTGGTTGGGAGTTAGATTGAAGTTCTTACCCAAGGAGGACGTACCTTCAGCTTGCCGCATATTTTAGAGCCACCCACTATTTTATATAGGAGGCAAGTTTGGGTTTTCTTCATAGGTTGAGTGTCGAACGGCGGATAAGAAAACAAGGGATGAATGGCGCCTCTTCCTCAACACATTACCAATTGATAAGCTCATGACGCGACCACGGCTTCTTCAAGGAGCTACTCTGGGATTGCCCCGGTGACTGGGCCTAGACCTACAGCTAGTGGGGAATACTACCTTGGCGATCTATAACCCACACTGGTGCTACTTGAAAATCGGGCTACCTCACACTAAGGTTCCAGCACTATCACACTACCCTCCCCTTCAAGCTAGGAAGATCGGGACTGAGGAGGATGAACGGGCAGCCCGGAGTGCCCTAACCATGTGGGAGATAAGCCGCGTCCGTGCCTTGCAAGCGGAGGTGACAGAGAAGGAAGAGGAATACCGAGCTTATGTGAAGGAGTTACGCAAGATCCGGCCTTGCGCGGACAAGAAATTGAATGTATTTTGATTTTTATGATGTGAACTTTGCATTTTTATTGATAGAATGATGTATCATGAACCTTGAATGAATAAATGATTAGTTGGTTTGAAATGATGTGCAATGGACTTGTGATTTGGGTTGATTAATTGAATGAAACAAATTTTTATGTCTGACAAACGGTCTAGCAAAGGACCGCTAGTGTGAGAAAAATGGTCCAATGATAGACCGCTAAGAACAGGGCTCAGAAAAACTCAATTTTTCTGGTTCTCAGGAATGGCTAGCGGTCACCATCAGACTGCCAAGAAATGATAAACGGTCTGTCGAAGGACCGCTAGGGAACATAAACAGAGAAACCTGAGAATTTGGTCCTCGAGTGAGAATAGCGGTCTTATCGTGACCGCGAGTGCATGGTTAGCGGTCTAACAAAGGACCGCAAGGGACCAGAGATGGAGAAACTTGAGAGCTTCGAATCCTGGGGAATTAGACATGTATCTGCACACACTTAAAACAAGAAACAAGTTAGATCCGTTCTTAGGCTCAACCCCTTGCCTGTAGCAAGTTAGAGAATAACCAATTTCTTGATATTTGGTCATGGGGTGGAGCCTTATTAAATAGGTGAAAATGTAGAAATATGAATGCAAATGCATGCTATGCAATAACGATGGTATTTTTGGAGATTTTGAAAATATTTGATTTTTGTGGGTTTTGAAATATCTAATTTTTTGGAATTTAAAATATCTGATTTTTTTTTGGATTTTGATATATATGATTTTTCTAGGGTTTTGAGATATATGATTTTTTTGGGGTTGTGAGATATATGATTTTTGGAGTTTTGAAAGCCAATTTTGTTCCGGTAACGTGAGCCCTACCTGTCACACTAGGATTCTCCTAAGGTTGGCGTGCTTTTGAAATGACAATCCCCGGCCAGGGCCAATCTATTTAACGGTTCTTCTACCCAGGCCATACCTAGGGTACTGTCTAGTCCTAAAAGAAAAATAGAATCCAAAAGGTAAGCTTAGGCTAAGTATAGAGGTTTTTCAGAGTTCGAGTCCTTCTCATGACAACCCCTTTAGAGATTCGGTCTGTTGCGCCGGGGCTTTATGTCCGTCATCGAACCTTTATCCACCCTAGGCACGCATACGACCGGGCTCATGATGTCCCGCGGGGAACTGTACTGCCACTCTTGTCATGCCTAGACTCACATTTTTAGAGCCCTTTGAACTTGTAAACCTCGAGCGTTTGAGATGAGCTTTTAATTTTGATTTGACTTGCCCCTTTTCTTTCTCTTTTTCTATTGTGGAATCAAGTCATAACGGACTGCCCCTATTTGAGACCTCCTCTTATCAGGGTGTCTAGATCGGTCATCGCCCCCTTTATTCCTCTTGCCCCTAGATTCGGCCAAGGAGAGAAACTGACAGGGACCTTGACTTCCCCCAAGCATGGCCAAGGAGAAACGGTGTTTACATAACTAGGGAACCCGACCAAGGACGTTGTGAAGTGTGTGATTTGCCAAACTCAGGGTCCTCCTTCGTGATCGAGGGAAGAGGCACCTTGCTACCGGGTTTTCACTAGCCTGACTCTAAGGAAAGAAACGCTTAAGATACAACCCATTCCAAGCGTGAGACAGCTCCTCACCTTCTGCGTTGACTAAGCGATATGCGTTCCGTGGATAAGCCTCTCTAACGACAAACGGACCTTCCCAGTTTGGTTGCAATTTGGACCTAGGACCTCCAGACCTAATAAATTTTTATTTCAAAACCATATCTCCTATTTGGAATTTGCGTTCAATTACCTTCTTTTGAAAATAACGTGAAACTCTCCTTTGATAAACGGATACGTGGTCGGCCGCATTCATCCTTTTCTCATCCAAGAGTTCCAACTGGATGAGCAACGCCTCTCGACCTTCATCGAGAGTAAGTTCCTTATCGAGCTGCACCCATAGGGAAGGGATTAAGATCTTATATGGGAGCACCACCTCCATCCCGTAGGTAAGAGCATAGGGAGTTTGCCCCGTAGGAGTACGTATGGAGGTGCGGTAAGCCCATAAAGCTTCCACTAATCGTTCAGGCCAATCAGAAAATTTACGAGATTCGCATGTTTTCTTTATGATTTTAAAAAGGGTTTTATTAGTGGCCTCGACTTGACCGTTGCCTTGAGAATAATATGGTGATGAATGATGCAATGGAATATTGAACTTCTTACATAGGTCCTGGAGCTCTTGAGAGATGAACTGGGGTCCATTGTCGGTGACGATGCTGCTTGGTACTCCAAACCGCAAAATGATATTATTCATGATGAAACGGCACACCGTAGTTGCCTTAATCTCCGCGTATGCCTCCCCTTTGGCCCACTTGGTGAAGTACTCAGTGGCGGTAAGGATGAAGGATTTTTGCTTAGTCTGAGAGTTGGGATCACCGAGCGGGCCAACAATGTCGAAAGCCCACATAGAGAATGGCCAAGGAGCAGAGAGAGGATGAAGAGATGAAGCTAGAGCATGGATTTTATTAGCGTGGAATTGGCATTTAAGACACCTCCGGACATAGAGGGAGTAATCTTCTCTAGAGTGGGCCAATAATAACCCTGCCTAAGGATCTTCTTCATTAGAGCCTGGCCATTAACATGACCTCTACACTCACTAGAATGGGCTGCTTCAGCCACCTTCCAAGCTTCATCATCATCTAGGCATCTCATGAGCATTCCATTGAGAGCGCGCCTGTATAATTCTCCAGTAATGATAGTGTACCTTGAGGTGGCCCTTCTAATAGTCTTACGTTGCTCGGCGTTTGCCCCTTCTGGGAATGATCCATCTTTGCAATACATCTCGATTTCATGATACCATGGCAATTCTTCTTCCTCCAAGATCTCCTCTAATTCTGTTAAAGACACTTCCTTCAAATCTTCCTGCTCAGCCCTAGCCTCTACAGTCTTCCTAAGGTTGGCAAACCAAGGATCCTGAAGAGAGGGGGCATCCAATCTCTGAACGACGATAGTCTCAGTGCTCCGACTGAGAGGGAAAGATAAGGAGGATGCAAGCGATGCCAGCGCATCAGCAAGAATGTTCTGAGATCGAGGAGTATGGATGTAGATCAATTTTTGAAATTGCCTAGCCAATAGAGTGACCAAATCCGGATACAGCTTGAGCTTCGGGTCATGGGTGCGGTAAGTGGATGGAACTTGTCACAGAATGAGCTGAGAGTCTCCTATGATGTTTAAATAGTGCGCGCCTAAGAGGCAGGCGTGCTTCAATCCTGCCAGGAGAGCCTCATACTCATCGATGTTGTTGGTAGCAGGAAAATAGATCTGATAAGCAAAAGGAATCGTCACCCCTTTCGGAGTGAGCAGAACGGCACCTATCCCTCGGCCTTGATAATTGAGCGCACCATCGAAGTGCAGAGACCAAAAGGGATGATGGGTAAGAATAGAGAGATGCTCATTAGGGAAATCATCCTGAATAGAGTCTGTGCAGGGGATAGGAAGATGAGCAAGATGCTCCGTGATGGCATGCCCTTTTATTGCCTTCTGAACAACGAATGTGATATCAAATTGAGAGAGGAAGCACTGCCAGTGAGCTAACCTACTAGAAAGGATGGACTTTTATAAGAGATAGCGAATCGGGTCCATTCTAGAGATCAACTAAACTGGGTGGGCTAGAAAATAGTGCTTCAGTTTCTGGGCTACCCACACTAAGGTGGCACAAGTCTTTTCCATGGCAGTGTATTTGTTCTCTGCTGGGTTAAATAACCTGGAGAGGTAATAAGCTGCCCGCTCTTTGCCTCGTCATCTACTTGTGCTAAGACCGCCCCTAGGGAGTCCTCGATGATAGAAATGTATAGGATTTGGGGTTTCCCGGAGATAGGAGGTTGCAAAATCGGGGGATTGGTCAAATATTCCTTTAAATCCTCGTAGGCCTTTTGACAATCTTGATTCCATTCAAATTTGACCCTCGCCTTTAGCAATTCATAAAATGGATGGCACCTCTGAGAATGCTGTGATATGAATCTTCTAATGAATTGCAATCGTCTGATCAGTCCTCGAAGTTTCATGATATTCTTAGGCGGAGGCATTTCCATGACGGCCTTTGCTTTATTAGGATCGATCTGAATCCCCCATTTACTAACTATGAAGCCTAGCAACTTCCCTGAAGAGACTCCAAAAACACATTCCTTTGTGTTCATTTTTAATTGATACTCCCTATCTCTCTGGAGCACCTTAGCCAGAATGGCGGGGTGTTCTTCTTTAGTCCTCGACTTCACCAAAATATCATCCACATAAGCTTCCATATAAACATGCATCATATCGTGGAATATAGCCATCATCGCCCTTTGAGAAGTGGCACCCGCATTCTTCAAACTGAACGGCATAACCACATAGCAATACGTACCCCAGGGCGTGCTGAAGGAGGTTTTCTCTTGATCTTTGAGAGCAAGACGGATTTGGTTATAGCCTGAATAACTATCCATGAATGACAATGCTTCGTACCCGGCGGTGTTGTCCAACAAGACATCTATGTGAGGCAGCGGGAAATCATCTTTGGGACATGCCTTGTTAAGATCCTTGAAATCAATGCAAATGCGCATCTTTCCATCTTTTTTGATGACAATGACTATATTCGCCACACACTGAGGATATAAGACAACTCTGATAAACTTGGCCTTGTACAACTTATCAACCTCTTCCTTAATTCTTAAGGCCATGTGGGGGTGAAACCTTCTTGATCTTTATTTTATAGGTGTTGCCCCTGGTTTAAACACGAGTCGATGTTCCACTAAAGAGGGCTCAAAACCTGGCATGTCCTCGTAAGACCAGGCGAAAGAATCGCTATACTCCCTGTTTGGAACGATCTTTTTATCTTTATAATTTAATTTTATTTGGATATTTATTTATGCTTTATGTTTTAGGCGTGCCAGTCACTGTCGTGACAATTTATTGTGCGCTCATCTGACTGATCAGACGATAGTGGGTGATCGCGTCGGGACCCAAAACCCGTCGTACCATAAAGGCTACGACGTTAATTACGCCCCTCTGAGAGAGAGACAACCCTTGATTAATCGCCAAAATAGAGACCATGGGGTCCAAAGGATCAAAGATACAGTTGCATGCAAGCACACAGTATGAGGGTATTTATTTATTAAATTGACTCTTGGTACAAGGCGGAGCACTTAGGTCCAAGGACCACCCTCACGCACAGTGATAGCTTTCGTCCGGGCGTAACCCAGCTTTCTGCTAATCACCATTTGATATACCAGAGAGTCAGCTTATGCAAGCATGCAAGGTGACATTATTTGGTATTATAGCTTATTATTTGTTTGCTCGTTTATTTATAATTCTGAGAGAGATTTTGGCACCATCGCCCTACTCCGGGGGGCATCAGGGCCTTTTCATCTTGAAGTTGCGCATTATATTACGGTGCACACACATGGGCCCATGAGATGGACCAAGTATGACCGTATTTGGGCAAGTCCGTAGTTTATCGGGACAATGTATGTCGGGACGCGGCAAAATTGATATTTAAGGAGAGAGGAAGTGCGGTCGAAACTCGATCGGAGCAAATCAAATTCGGTGAGCTATCGACTCGAAACAGGGTCATGCTTTGGCTAAAACGGGAGCAAGGCCCGAGAGCTAAGCACGATCTGTCAGAGCGGCGTTAATGTTTCATACCCGGAGGTCATGGAAGATGAAGGCACCGGAGCGGACATGGCCGTTGTTCTTTATTTATTCTTATCATCATTTTAGATGCATGAACGCCTCTATTCTCATTTTTATTTTATTTTATTATCTTATTATTATTTCTTTTAATTAGGTTTCTTTGATATTTGAATCCCCATTTTATTACTCATTTGTTATTTGTTCACTATTCATTTATTTCATGTTTTCTTATATTTCTTACTTTTATTATTGTTATTTTATATCATTTCTTTATTCATTATTTATTTGTTTTTATTTGATTTTTTTATTTCCTTATTTTTTGAGGGAGAGCATGTAATGGCGTCAACTCTCACTTTCTGATTTGTTTAATATTTATTTTGTTTACTTGTTATTATTATCATTACATGTTTAATTATTCGTTCATCCCATTTGGCTTGTTTGTTTCTATTTTATTTATTTATTTATTTCTATTCATTTTTATTATTTTTATTATTTTTATTTTTATTATTTATTTATTTATTGTATTTATTATTATTATTTATTTATTTATTTATTTATTTATTATTATTATTATTATTATTTATTTATTATTATTATTATTATTATTATTTATTCATTTTATTTATTTATTTATTTATTATTATTTGTTTCTATTTTTTATTATTTATTCATTTATTTTATTTATTTTTATGTATTTTGATGTTATTTTTATTTTATCTCATTTTATTTGTTCATTTTTTTTTAATTTTATTAGCAATCACGTGCTTAGTCCGCATATCTTGGCAGAAATCCGGCAGCATCTCCCCTGTACCCGGAATATGCCAGGGGTATGTAGGAAACCGTCCACGAAGTGTCGAGACGAAGTCCGTAATAAATGGGCATATCGGAGCCCGAGAGCCGGAAGTTCTAGAACCAACGGGACAATGTTCGCCAAGCCGGAATGGGGGTTCTCGGCTTGGAAATTCCACACCGAGAACTATTCATTGAAAACACTATTCGCCAAGCCGGGAAGGGGGTTCTCGGCTTGGAAATCCCACGCCGAGAACTATTCATTGAAAACACTATTCGCCAAGCCGGGAAGGGGGTTCTCGGCTTGGAAATCCCATGCCGAGAACTATTCATTGAAAACACTATTCGCCAAGCCGGAAAGGGGGTTCTCGGCTTGGAAATCCCACGCCGAGAACTGTTCATTGAAAACACTATTCGCCAAGCCGGGAAGGGGGTTCTCGGCTTGGAAATCCCACACTATTTGTCGCGCCGGGAAGGTCTTCAAGCCAAATTGTTCTACGCGCCGGGAAGGGTGGTGAAGCTTAATGGCTAAGGGGGAGCTGGCAGGCATGTTCTCGGCGCAGAAGGGTGGTGAAAGGGGTTAACGGCGCAGGGTTCCCAGCGCGAAACTCACCTCGCCGACCACTGCTCACTGAGTTTACTATTCATGGCGCCGGGAAGGGGTTGAGTGCACCGGGAAGCCTGAACAGAGTTTCCGGAGCTCTGTTTTGGGGATTTTGGATTTCAATTCCGATTGGAGGGTTTCAAGGAGATGCCAGGGCTACTAGTTACTGGGATTTATTCAAACATGGGTTTAATTTGCCCAAGGTGAGCAGGGTTCGAAGAGAATCGAAGAAAAGGATCACTGGGCAGGGGATTTAAGACGCCCTGTGCTCTTGACCTTATCATTATTGTTTATTAGCCTCATGATATGATGTTTGATTCCCATGCATCTTTAAGTGCCAGTTCCTGGGAGAATTTCGGCAACACCTCCCCCGGACCGGGCATTTGCCAGGGGATGATAGACGATCGCCCACGGAGTGCCGGGGCGAGAGCCGGAAAGAGTATAGGAGCGCTAAGGCTCAAGGAGACTGTACATGTCTCTAGCATCGATCACTATCCCCTCTTTAGAGGCCGACGACACCCATGTAGAGACAGGCCCCGCCAGACCCACGGGGTTGGGTGGGAAACGAATTCGGGACATGAAAATGTAGGGGAGATCGCTCCCCAGTTAATTTGTCCCCGGGGGTTCACATGACGACTCAAAATTGCCCCGGGGTAGAACGCAAGGTTACATACGTTGGCTGGGCTGAGGGGATATCAAGGGAATTTCCTAATTGAGAACAAAGGATCTTCACCTGGGGTCCAAGGGATAGGGGGAATTCATAGCACACATAGGTTCTCGGCGCGGCTGGCAAGGCAGGAAGCTATTCAACGCGGCTGGAAGATCAAGGGGGTTCCCGGCGCGAGGGGTTCCCGGCGCGCCCCAAGGGCTCTCGGCGTAGCTTTAACAACACAAAAGGGGGGTTTCGGCACAGCGAAGAGGGGGGTTCTCGGCGCGAGGATGACCGCGCCGAGATGAAAGTACTGTTCCCAGGCCATTTGGCGCCGGGAACTCCGTGAAGGTGGCGAGGAGGCCGTTCCGGAGGCTCTGTTTTAGGCTTTCTTGGATTTTTAGTCAGATTGGAGGGATCTGGAAGATTGTGGGCTTACTGACTGCTGGGGTTTGATTAGGCAGGGATTTAATCTCATCAATGAGGGGTTGAATGGAAGAGGATCGGAGAATCCAATCGCCGGGTGGGCTTTGAGTCATTACATATCACCAACCACTGAGGACCGCTTAATGTTGTCTTTGATCGCCCTGGGAGCCAAGAGATGGCTGTCTCTGGCCTCAGGGACAACCCGGACGAAGCTATTTATACAGGGATCATGCCATAAACCTTTAACATAATCCCGTTGATGCGGTTTAAACATTTCCACGGAAAGAGGACTTCATATAGGCTGTTGAAGCCACTGCACATATTGATAGCAGACCGCCTCAGGGGCCAAGAGATGGTCTGTCTCTGGCCCTGGGGCAAGTCCAGAAAAACTCGTGCAAATGACAAAGAATGGTGTACGACATCGAGACAACCGTAGTTAAATCTATTTAGCGGAAAGCCACCAAGCCCGAAGACCCATCAGAGAGCTGAGGGCATCTCAGTCATGCTGAAGACAATAACATCTAGGGGGAAAGAAAGAACAAAGAATCATGGAGAAGCAGCCGTCGTTGCGGGAACGAACGGAAGCATTTTCATTCCTTCCCAAATATTCATCGTACATTCATCGCCTTACATACAAGAGCAAAGACAACACAGTCATCACCCGAACAAGGGGAGTACATCGGAGAGGAAAAGAGAAGGAGTAAAACAACATAAGAAAAATGGATGAAACCCCAAGACAAAAGGGAGGGGAGGGGGGAGCATTGACTCAAGCCCCCTCCCCGGAACAGCCCACCTTGTCGAGCTTCAAGCTTCTCTTCTTTTTTTTTCTTCTCTCAGCCTCTTCCCAGATATCTCTTTGCTTCTTCGAGTCCCTCTTTTGGAGCCCTCTTTTTTTCTCTTCTTCCCTCTAGATGAGGTTGTTGATCTCTTTTATCCTCCTCCCTCTTTTCTCTGGGCGCCCCCCCTGTTCTATATTCTCTCTCTTTTTGACGGAGGGAATGGCTTTTATAAGCCCATTCCATTGGCTTCTCGGCGTGGCCACTGTCGGTGCGCCTTTTGGTGGCAGTGGGCCTCTTCAGTAGCTTCTCGGTGCCACAGGTATTGGCCCATTTAGGGCTTTTGGGCTTCTTGTGTTCATTTCTTCAGTTGTGAGGGCTGACTCATCGGCTGACATATCTTGTCGGCTGGGCTTCTTTCTTGTTCGTTCGGGGATGGTCCCGAGTATCTTCCGAGGTCTTGTGTCTCGTTTCAGTGGTTCTCTATTAGAGCCGGCCGTCTCTTCTTTTCTTCTTTTCTTCTTTTATTCCTGAAAACAAGATAACAGAAATAAGACATTTTATCAGAAATAAAGGTATTTTAGGGTTATTATTATTATTTCATCGCTGCTATTATTATTATCTTTATTTTAGGCGTCAACAAATGCCCCCCACCCGTAGGTGGCGCGAATGAGGGACAAGTGAGCGGGACCTGCGGGTGCAACCCCCATCTGAGAACGCGTCTTTTTATTCTTTATTCATGCGAACATGCAGGCACTTATTGATCGCACGCATATCTAGATGTATATAGGATAGCTCCCTATATTAGGGATAGGATAAGGATGGCATCCATGATTCACGGACGGAGTGCAGCTCACGGAGCACAACTAAGGGAGATGTGCATACGTAAAGGGGACGCCGCGTAGAACGTATGCATAACATAATTCACAATCCACACCTATGACTATTCCTCCATAGTGTGAAAGTGCAACCATATAGGTAGTGAACCCTAGTCATAGGGACATGCAGACGCTCTAAGTAACACTAGAGGAATGCTTTATCGCCTACGCATACATTCAGGGATCTCGATTTTTGGTAGTTTTGCACACCCCCCTTGTTTATTCTTAATTTGAGATTTCACTGTTCGACGTGAGTTTCCTCATGTGTCTCAATGGGGATTCCCGGCTACTAAGATTCATCCCTTTATTGGCAGTGTTTTTTATAGACTTCACCATTCGGCACGAGTCTTCTCATGTGTCTCAATGGGGATTCCCGGCTACTAGGATTAGTCCTTTTGTTCATAGTGGCGTAATGGATTTCACCGTTCGACGCGAGTCTCCTCATATGTCTCAATGGGGATTCCCGGCTACTAGGATTCGTCCTAGTATTATTCACAGTGACATAATGGATTTCACCGTTCGGCGCGAGTCTCCTCATGTGTCTCAATGGGGATTCCCGGCTACTTGGATTCATCCTAGTATTATTCAGAGTATTATCATGGACTTCGCCGTTCGACGCGAGTCTCCTCATGTGTCTCAATGGGGATTCCCGGCTACTAGGATTTGCCCTTTTGTTCATATATTTTTTCTTTTTTTTCTTTTCTTCTTCTTCTTTCGTTTCCTTTTTTTTTAGGGTGGGTAGGTGGCTTTTCCCTCACGGTCGCCCTTTATGCGAGTGTAGAGATTTAAGCATCCAAGAAGTGTTAAGAAGAATTTAAGATGTCCCTATGACTAAGGACCATAGCTCATACCGTGTGTGAAGTGTGGGAGTTTCGTCTATGGTGTATTCTATGAATTGCGCACGCAACGTAACCACGACTCTGTCCCCTGGCCGCATGCACTCACCGGGAATTGGCTTTTCATCTCTTAATATGTGACGTGGCGCACACAGTCGTAGAATCTGGATAGCGTTATTTTAGCAAGGGAATGCGGTCATAGAAATTTGAAGGAAGGTGTATTAATACTATACTTCCGGCAGACATACACGCGAAACATGCAAGCAAGTAAACCATGTTATTATTATTTTTTTCTCTTTTATTTTTCTCTTTTATTTTGTTTGTTTTGTTTATTTTTTTATCTTTTTGTGTGTTTTGTTTTCTTTCTTTTCTTTTTTTTTATTTCTTCTTCTTCTTTCTTTCTTTCCTTTTTTTCTCTTTCTCTCTTTTTTTTCTTTCTATTCTTCTTTTCTCTTCTTCCTCTTCTTCTTCTTTTTTCTCGTTTTCTCATGTCCCCTTTTTTCTTCTCTTTTTTTATCTCCTTTCTTTTTTTTCTTTTTTTTCTCTCATCTTCTTCTTCTTTTTCTTTTTTTTTTATCTTTAGAACTCAGTGAATACATCCTTAGGTCGACTCTCTTATAAGTGGACGACCGATGCCATGGTGATAGGGAGAAGTTGTCACATGTTGTGACGAATCCCTGGAGGGACCAAGGGCTGGCGTGGAACCAAGGGGTCTTTTTGTTCATTAGTTAGGATAACAATTCCAAGCCAATGGTAGGATATTTGTTGTCTTAGCCTGAAGGTTATGATGTTGGGTGACTTGGCTTAGACATATGGTCGTGACACCAAGGCGGAATTTTTAAACGGCTTAGGCAAATTGCCATGACGCTATACAGCTTGGCTTAGGCGGAAGGCCATGACGCCAAGGTAGGATATTTAAACGGCTTAGACGTATGGTCGTGACGCCGTACATCTTGGCTTAGGCGGAAGGCCATGACGCCAAGGTAGGATATTTAACGGCTTAGACATATGGTCGTGACGCCGTACATCTTGGCTTAGGCGGAAGGCCATGACGCCAAGGTAGGATATTTAACAGCTTAGACGTATGGTCATGACGCCGTACATCTTGGCTTAGGCGGAAGGCCATGACGCCAAGGTAGGATATTTAACGGCTTAGACGTATGGTCATGACGCCGTACACCTTGGCTTAGGCAGAAGGCCATGACGCCAAGGTAGGATATTTAACGGCTTAGACGTATGGTCATGACGCCGTATAGCTTGGCTTAGGCGGTAGGCCATGACGTCAAGGTAGGATATTTAACGGCTTAGACGTGTGGTCATGACGCCGTACATCTTGGCTTAGGCGGAAGGCCATGACACCAAGGCAGAATAGTAGGTTTCATCATCGCTACTGGGTTTATACTGATGTAAAGAAGTCCATAAGTTTCATCAGAATAGACGTAAGGTCTAATCTGGGTAAGTTTCATCATTTTTATCACGGGTGGGACATGAGGATATATACGGGTTTCATCGTCAATGGGACTTAAGGAAACATATGAGTTTCATCAGAAAAAATGTAAGGTTTATCCTGGATAGGTTTCATAGTTGAATAGGCAATGCACCGGTCAATCAACGGGAGGGTTTCATCGTCGGTGGCACATATAGAAATATGTGGGTTTTGTGAGGATAGACGTAAGGTCTATTCCAGATAGGTTTCATCGCCAGTCCAGACTGATGGTCTGGGTCAAAGGTGAAAGTTTCTTGTTGACTGACTGAATGAAAGGTCCGAGCCAGAGGCAGAAGGGTTTCTCATTTTTTTTTTTGACCGACTGGACGAAAGGTCCCAGCCAGAGGTAGAAGGGTCTCTTCATTCATTGATTGGGCAGGAGGTCCATGTCGAAGATAAAATATTAATGTTGACCCGACGGGACATCAGAGTCAACACACCTTGCTTGGACGGTATTTCCAGAACAAGGGCAGACGTAAAACATCATTGTCGTATGGATGCCATGCCAAAAATGGCTAACCTGGAAGAGACAAAGGGTCTGGGCCAGGGCAGAGGTGGCTGTTGGCTTGACAGACTTGTCAAAGTCAACCAACTTAGCAAAGGCGTGAGGTCATAAGCCAAGGGAGGAATATAAGATAGGTGTTGTCTCGACGTCCTGTCGAAACCAACGAACTTGGCAGAGGCGTGAGGCCTAAGCCAAGGGCAGAATATAGGATAGGTGTTGACTCGACGTCCTGTCGAAGCAAACGAACTTGACAGAGGCGTGAGGCCTAAGCCGAGGGCAGAATATAGAATAGGTGTTGACTCGACGTCTTGTCGAAGTCAACGAACATGGCAGAGGCGTGAAGCCTAAACCAAGGGCAGACTATAGGATAGGTGTTGACTCGACGTCTTGTCGAAGTCAACCAACTTGGCAAGGGCGAGAGGCCAAAGCCAAGGGCAGAATATGGAATAGGTGTTGACTTGACGCCCTGTCGAAGCAAACGAACTTGACAGAGGCGTGAGGCCTAAGCCGAGGGCAGAATATAGATTAGGTGTTGACTCGACGTCTTGTCGAAGTCAACCAACTTGGCAAGGGCGAGAGGCCAAAGCCAAGGGCAGAATATGGAATAAGTGTTGACTTGATGCCCTATCGAAGCAAACGAACTTGACAGAGGCGGGAGGCCTAAGCCAATGGTAGAATATAGAATAGGTGTTGACTCGACGTCTTGTCGAAGTCAACGAACTTGGCAGAGGCGTGAGGCCTAAACCAAGGACAGACTATAGGATAGGTGTTGACTCGACGTCTTGTCAAGGTCAACAAGCCCTTACCCTGATAGAAGGTTTAAGGTAAGGGTAGATCAGATGATAAACGCACGAGAGGCCCAGACCCAGGGCTAAGTATTGATGTTGATCTGACGAAAAGTCAGATTCAATGAACCTTGCTCAGACGGAAGGTCTACAACAGGGGTAGAATGTGCAGATAAGGATGTCAGCCTGACGTCATGTCGAAGTTGACCAACCTAGCGTAGACGTGAGGTCCAAGCTAGGATAGAATATGGATTTTGACCCATGGAGGTATCGGGGTCGACAAACCTTGTTCAGACAGAAGGTCTAATGCCAAGTGAAGGAATCTTTTGTTGGTTTATTTACTTGAGTTTATTAAGTTTATTGAGTTTGTTGAGATGTTTGTTTATTCATCATTTTTATTGGGCCTCTTGGGCTTGTTGAGTTCATTGAGGTTTATTTCGTTGAGTTTACTGAGGTTTGTTAGAGATTTTTTTGTTGAGTTCATTAGGTTTATTTCTTTTTTTTATTAGGTTTGTTTGGTTTATTGAGCTCATTAGTTGACTGAATTTATCAGGATTTATTTGGTTTGATGATGTTTGTTGAGCTCATTGGATTGATTATTATTTTATTTTTTTTATTTTTTTATTTTTTTATTTTTTTATTTTTTTATTTTATTTATTTATTTTTATTATTATTATTATTTTAACTTGGCCCAGTGGGACAAAAGGGTTTTATCGACCCAGACGGGTGGGATAAACTAGCTTGGCTAGGACGGAGTGTCTCAAGCCAATGAAAAGGACTTTATGGGGATAGTCCGGTGAGACTGGTGGGATAGAGGATGAATTTTTTTTTTTAAGATTGGCTAGGGCGGAGTGCCTCAGGCCAATGAGAAAAGGTTTTATGGATGCAGCCTGGCGAGACAGAAGGAATTATTTTCAGAGCTCGACAAGGGCGGAGTGCCTCGTGCCAAGGGACAGGTTTGTATGAGCCCAAGTTGGGCAGGGGGATTGAGACAACAGTAGTGGAAAGCCCCGCTGGGCCAATGCAGCAGGTGTTGAGATATTTGGTGTAATTATTGGCTGAATGCCGGAAGCTAATGAAGATGTGTTGGCCGGGGCCCAAGACCCGTATCAAGGGTAGATGGTCAATCCTGGTGGGACAAATGGGAGATATCCCTATAGGATGGGAAGATGGCAATGCGCCATGCATCCCAGTGGGCCATTTTATGTTAATAATAATAAATTCATCCCAGTCTCCATAAACGGGACGGATATTTTGTTCTCCCTTGTTACCTCAGGGATCGTCCCCCTTCTTTTTTTTTTTTTTTGAATTGACCAAGGCGGGGATGTAGGAGAGCGCTCACCTCCTCAGGGAGGGGAGGAGTAGTTCGCTCCACCACATAAGCCCCACAATGGTAGTTATATCTAGTACAAATTAGGATATAGAGGGAGTGTCGGTTCCCTCAATAGATATGGCCATCATGATCTTTTCATTTCTCTTTTTTTTTTTAGTGCCTGCCCCCAGAACATGCTCTCTCTTTTTTCTTCTCTCTTCTTTCTTCTCTCTCTCTTTTTTTCTCTCTCTTTTTTTACAACCCTTCGAGCTGTGAGATAATGCTCAAATGCTGGCTTTTAGCCGAGTTTGCGGGGGATAGCAAGGCCAGTGACGCCACGCGAGACTGCTTGCCTGAAGACGGGCATTTGGTGAGGGCGTGGCGGATCCACCTTATATTCGCCCATTTGCAGTTCACCTTTCTTGATCGTGCCTTCGATGATGTCCTTGAACACGTAGCAATCCTCGATAGGATGTCCCGCTACTTGGTGATACGGACAAAAGCACGAGTTATCTTTTCTTGCGGAGTTGCTTGATCTCTTTGGCTCTGGAAGCATCACTTTACCGCATTCTAGGGCCCACTCAAAGAGAGCTGAGGTCATATCTTTTGTAAATGAATAGGGCTTCATCATTTTACCCCTTAACGAGGACCCTTGTGTGTCCGGCTTGGTAGAAGTGATACAAGTAGTCTCTGCTTTTTCCTTCTTCTGTCGCTCGAAGGCTTCAAAGCTTGGAATGCAAACTTCTTGTGCTGGCTGCTTATCGGCTGGTTTGTAATTTTGACCCATACTCGTGGAGGATGGGTAAATCCTTGCAATGACTGCTTCAGCTTCAGTTGCGAAGTCATTTAGACTTTCAAAGGTCATGACTTCGAAGTCAATGACCCATCATAGAATCTCTAATTTCATATTCTCTTTACAGATCTGGACAGATTCACTGTAACTTGGTGGGTGCCTACACCTTTCACGCAGGCTCCTCCATCTGTTTATGTAGCCCCTGACGGACTCATTATCATTTTGTTTGGTCATTTGCAGCTCAGCCTCAGTGACTTCTTCTTCGACCGTCTTTGTATTCATTGTTTGCTCTGCTTTGGTCTTATCCCTTGTGGCTGGACCCACTGATCTTGAATGTAGGGTAGTTGGCTGCATATGAGGCCTCGTCGATGTCTTTGTCGGATACACTTTAGTTGCCCCTTGACTTGCCCAAGGGAGTGTGTGTTGGGATGATTGAGGGAGGATGCCCCCTGAATGATCATGTGTTGTTCGGGGCATTGATGACCGCGCTGAAGCTTCAGATGAGCTAGAACTGTCTTGCGATGCCTCGCATTGATGCCTCGACAGTCGTGGCATATGTGGCTTTATGTTCATTTCATTCAGTTGCCCTCGTAGTATTTCAATCTTCTGCTGCTTCTGGTGGAGTAGTGCCATTATTGTCAGGTCTTGCAGGAAGGGACTGGGAGTGCTACTGCCCCCTACCTCTGATTTGTGCAGAATGGATTTCCTCTCGCCATCATTACTGGCCATAGGTAGCTTCTTTGGGACAGACCCCCTCTGTTCTATGCCTCTGGGCGGAGGAGGAATATGGCACTGAGCCTCCTTATTAGCTGGTGAGTGTTGCTTTGGCATCCTCCCAGACCTGATAGACTGAAGAGAAGCAGAAGCATTGGCTGGAACTACTTCCTTCGGCACAAAGCAAATTTCTTCATCTTTTTCATCAACGGTTTGTGCCTCACTAGAGGATGCTGACAATGTGTTGCAGGAGAAAATAAGATTCCTCCTTTCAGTATTTGTATTCTTCTTTCTCTTTCCCTTCATGGTCGGCCCTTGCCCCCACAGTTGGTTATTTGATGCATTCAGCTTTTCTGCCTTTTCTTCAGCTCTTTCTCTTAATTGGTGAGACTCGCTGCCTATTTGAGGGGCATGCTTCTTGAGCAGCATAGGCTGATTCTTTGGCTGCTCATGGTTACCAGGCTCATTTGTAATGGCTTGTAGCTGTGGGTTAACTTCTTCATGTGCCCACAATGGGGTTTGTCTCTTCTTACTGTCCATTGGCCTTTTAATGATTATTGGTAGAGTGGGATGGGCCATAACTCCGTAAACCTGGGCTTTTGGAGGTAAGCGAGGTACCAGTCTTATTTTCCTTCCCGTTGACACGGCTTGCCAATTTCTTTGTTCTTTTTCATGCTTAGGAATATTATCTTCATAGGTGTGCCGGCTACAAGCCTCTGGCATTTCTTCAAGCAATTGTTGACAAATAGATATCATATTGACTGACGCCCTTGGCACAGACATTTCATGCGGGTGTGGGGGATCAACTTTGTATTCCCCTATTTGTAGCTTACCCCTTTTTATTAAGCCTTGGACGATGTCCTTGAATATTTGACAGTCTTCGATAGGATGTCCGAGGATCTGGTGGTAAGGGCAGAAATTCGGATCATCTCTTCTCCTGGCATCATCAGGCCTCTTTGGCTTTGGCAGGATGACCTTGTCATGTTTGACAGCCCACTCGAACAATGTTCGAGTCTTGTCTCTTGGGAAGGCATAGGACTTCTTTTCTTTATTCTGGTGTGGAGGCATTTCTTGACATTCAGCAGGCCCATTGAGAGGAGAATGGTGTACTCATTTCTGCCTTTTTGCCCCGACGCTAATAGCGTGTACAGCTTTCAACATCGGCCTCTTATTAATTTGCTTAGCCTGATGGTTTGAGTTGATAGAAACTAATGGATATCTTGCACAGAAGTCTTCAATCTCTGTTGCAATATTAATCAATCGGTCAAAAGACCAGACTTCCACTCCAATTAACTTTTCCAGGACTTCTTTCTTCAGATTTTGTTTACACATCTGTACTGCATCTTCTAGATGTGGAGAGTGCCGGCATCTCATACTAAGATCCCTTCATCTTTTGATATATTCTGCAGCAGCTTCATTATCTTCTTGCTTGGTTGCCAACAGCTCAGCCACGGTCACCCTTGCCTCTGTGACATGGAATCTTTCTATGAATTTTCGCTGCATATCCGGCCAGTTGTTGACAGATCCAGCCAGCAAGCTATCATACCATTCAAAAGCATGTCCCGTCAGAGAACACCCAAAGAACTTCAATAGGTATGACTCATCTGTCGCCAAGTCACCCAGGACTGTTACATAGTGTGCAATGTGTTCCTTCGGGGAGCCCTGCCCATTGAATTTGTCAAACTTAGGAATTTTATTGGTGCTAGGTGGCAATCTCTTAGTAACATGGTAGGCCGGATATGGCACTTTATACATGTCAAAGGGGGCGTAATTAGCACTACCCCTTTTGGCTAGCCTCTCCTCAACCATCTTCTCCATCATTGATTTATTCACCATGACTGGCACCGCTGATTCAGGGCAGAGGTGGGTGGGCTGCATTTCTTGTGTGGCTGGAGTTGCAACATGAGACGGCGGAGGTTTCGACAAGGGAACCTGCCGCTGTATTTGAAGAAGCTTCAGTTGCGCTGGCTAGAGCGACTGGAAATGATCCTGTAGAACAGCCCAACTATGACCGTCAGTTTGCAGAACAGTCTGTGAAAGAGCAGTCGAGGGGTTAAACCCTCCCAGTGATAGGTCAGTTTGTGCCCCCGGTTGCTTGGGTGCCACATCATGTTCAGTCTTCTCTTTTAGTTGCTTCTTCAGCAGTTCTACCTCCCGCTGATATCTTTGCATGGCTATTAGGATGGTAGGGTCCATAGCTATTTTGTTGGTAATGGTCTCAAGTGTTTCACCAAAGCCGCATCCGGACAGGGGCACCCTTTCTTCTTCAGATGCCATTATTTTGGTGCCGAGAGTAGTGTTGTTTTCATCGGTAGCCTGCTTGCCCTTAGCGGTCGGCAGTAACCCAGCTTCATTTTTGCTTTGTCCTGTCACAGGGTCTTCTCTTTCGGTAACCTTGGCTAGTTCTTCTTGCCCATTTAGCAGGGCGTCATGCCTGCTCATCACTCCTGTCATATTACACGCGAGGACTTGCATTCTCCTTTCATGCTTTTTAACTCTCCTTCAGGACTGGCGAGGGAAAGTTGGCCCTTCATTTGTCAGAACTCTTTTCATTTCTTCCCTCTGTGAAAGACTTTCAAAATTTCTGAACTCAACTTGCTTTTTCTCTTTATCTATCCCAACAGGTGATATCTTATTTTTTCCTTCTCCTTCAGCCTTGACAGCATGGAGTGACCTTTGTCAGCCTATGACAGGACTTCCAAGGCCGTGGAAGTATTCCCAGACCCTCTTAACCATCCCCTCTTGACTGTACTCTGAAGAGATAGCAGGAGGCAGCGTCCAGTCTTGGGCGGGTGGCATGTATGCTAATCGTGTCAGCTTGGCAACTTGGTTGAGATTCTTTGAGTTATTGGAAATATCAACCTGTCTTGCACAGACCCTGGCAGCGAGTGGAGGAGTTGTGACTATGACTTCTTCCTCATTCATGACTTTATTATCCCTTCTCTTGGGGGCATCAACAAAACTGTTATAATTTTGTAGGGTTGACATGACACTCCGGGTCTTCTTGGGAACCCACATTTGCTTGCGTCTTGGCAATTTTGAGGTTGGCTTCCCTTGCTTGCTATCATCACTGTTCGCCCTCCGGCTAGCCAGCACTTGGAAAGCATTGCGGGTAGGAATGGTCGGGATGACCCGATCTGGCAGAGCTCTGGTATTGCGGCCGTTGAAGAAGATCCGAACGCCCCCAATCATCATGGACTTCCCAGATGCAGAAAGTCGACATTGGGAAGCGGCAGAGGCTCTTCCTCTTCTGAAGTTCTTTTTGTTGCCCCCAGTGGGCCCCTTCTCATGTGCTTCAATCGGGTTGGTAGCATGGTGAACATAACAGCTCACGGTCACCAGATTCTTGAGTAGGGATTTCTTGATCTTATCCTCGCTCTGACAAGAAGCAGCTTTATCATCCTTCAGCTCTACAGGCTTCGGACTTTCTTTGCTCAGAAGATCCACGAACACAACTCCCAGAAAGCCGGGGCAGCCAACGACCGGAGGAAAGTCACCGAAAGTGGTTGGCACGGCAAGATAGCCGTGTGCGACATGACCAGCTATGATCTGGGCGCCGAAGACAAGCCCGGGCAATCCGTTCGTCATCGCTTCAACCTTGTCGAAGAGAAAAGACAAGATGAACGAATAGTTAGTATTTGGAATAGTTAATCGGGGACCCCATGGTCTGTTTATTTTGGCGAAAAGATGAAGGGAGGTTGGGTCCCACCGGGCGTGCCAAACTTGTTTGGAACGATCTTTTTATCTTTATAATTTAATTTTATTTGGATATTTATTTATGCTTTATGTTTTAGGCGTGCCAGTCACTGTCGTGACAATTTATTGTGCGCTCATCTGACTGATCAGACGATAGTGGGTGATCGCGTCGGGACCCAAAACCCATCGTACCATAAAGGCTACGACGTTAATTACGCCCCTCTGAGAGAGAGACAACCCTTGATTAATTGCCAAAATAGAGACCATGGGGTCCAAAGGATCAAAGATACAGTTGCATGCAAGCAAGCACACAGTATGAGGGTATTTATTTATTAAATTGACTCTTGGTACAAGGCGGAGCACTTAGGTCCAAGGACCACCCTCACGCACAGTGATAGCTTCCGGCCGGGCGTAACCCAGCTTTCTGCTAATCACCATTTGATATACCAGAGAGTCAGCTTATGCAAGCATGTAAGGTGACATTATTTGGTATTATAGCTTATTATTTGTTTGCTCGTTTATTTATAATTCTGAGAGAGATTTTGGCACCATCGCCCTACTCCGGGGGGCATCAGGGCCTTTTCATCTTGAAGTTGCGCATTATATTACGGTGCACACATATGGGCCCATGAGATGGACCAAGTATGACCGTATTTGGGCAAGTCCGTAGTTTATCGGGACAATGTATGCCGGGACGCGGCAAAATTGATATTTAAGGAGAGAGGAAGTGCGGTCGAAACTCGATCGGAGCAAATCAAATTCGGTGAGCTATCGACTCGGAACAGGGTCATGCTTTGGCTAAAACGGGAGCAAGGCCCGAGAGCTAAGCACGATCTGTCAGAGCGGCGTTAATGTTTCATACCCGGAGGTCATGGAAGATGAAGGCACCGGAGCGGACATGGCTGTTGTTCTTTATTTATTCTTATCATCATTTTAGATGCATGAACGCCTCTATTCTCATTTTTATTTTATTTTATTATCTTATTATTATTTCTTTTAATTAGGTTTCTTTGATATTTGAATCCCCATTTTATTACTCATTTGTTATTTGTTCACTATTCATTTATTTCATGTTTTCTTATATTTCTTACTTTTATTATTGTTATTTTATATCATTTCTTTATTCATTATTTATTTGTTTTTATTTGATATTTATTTTTTTATTTCCTTATTTTTTGAGGGAGAGCATGTAATGGCGTCAACTCTCACTTTCTGATTTGTTTAATATTTATTTTGTTTACTTGTTATTATTATCATTACATGTTTAATTATTCGTTCATCCCATTTGGCTTGTTTGTTTCTATTTTATTTATTTATTTATTTCTATTCATTTTTATTATTTATTATTATTTTTTATTTTTTATATTATTATTTTTTATATTATTTTATTTATTATTTATTATTATTTATTATTATTTATTATTATTATTTATTTATTCATTTATTTTATTTATTATTATTTATTCATTTATTTTATTTATTATTTTTTATTATTATTATTTTTTATTTTTTATTCATTTATTTTATTTATTTTTATGTATTTTGATGTTATTTTTATTTTATCTCATTTTATTTGTTCATTTTTTTTTAATTTTATTAGCAACCACGTGCTTAGTCCGCATATCTTGGCAGAAATCCGGCAGCATCTCCCCTGTACCCGGAATATGCCAGGGGTATATAGGAAACCGTCCACGAAGTGTCGAGACGAAGTCCGTAATAAACGGGCATATCGGAGCCCGAGAGCCGGAAGTACTAGAACCAACGGGACAATGTTCGCCAAGCCGGAAAGGGGGTTCTCGGCTTGGAAATTTCACACAGAGAACTATTCATTGAAAACACTATTCGCCAAGCCCGGAAGGGGGTTCTCGGCTTGGAAATCCCACGCCGAGAACTATTCATTGAAAACACTATTCGCCAAGCCGGGAAGGGAGTTCTCGGCTTGGAAATCCCATGCCGAGAACTATTCATTGAAAACACTATTCGCCAAGCCGGAAAGGGGGTTCTCGGCTTGGAAATCCCACGCCGAGAACTATTCATTGAAAACACTATTCGCCAAGCTGGGAAGGGGGTTCTCGGCTTGGAAATCCCACACTATTTGCCGCGCCGGGAAGGTCTTCAAGCCCAATTGTTCTACGCGCCGGGAAGGGTGGTGAAGCTTAATGGCTAAGGGGGAGCTGGCAGGCATGTTCTCGGCGCAGAAGGGTGGTGAAAGGGGTTAACGGCGCAGGGTTCCCGGCGCGAAACTCACCTCGCCGACCACTGCTCACTGAGTTTACTATTCGTGGCGCCGGGAAGGGGTTGAGTGCACCGGGAAGCCTGAACAGAGTTTCCGGAGCTCTGTTTTGGGGATTTTGGGTTTCAATTCCGATTGGAGGGTTTCAAGGAGATGCCAGGGCTACTAGTTACTGGGATTTATTCAAACATGGGTTTAATTTGCCCAAGGTGAGCTGGGTTCGAAGAGAATCGAAGAAAAGGATCACTGGGCAGGGAATTTAAGACACCATGTGCTCTTGACCTTATCATTATTGTTTATTAGCCTCATGATATGATGTTTGATTCCCATGCATCTTTAAGTGCCAGTTCCGGGGAGAATTTCGGCAGCACCTCCCCCGGACCGGGCATTTGCCAGGGGATGATAGACGATCGCCCACGGAGTGCCGGGGCGAGAGCCGGAAAGAGTATAGGAGCGCTAAGGCTAAAGGAGACTGTACATGTCTCTAGCATCGATCAATATCCCCTCTTTAGAGGCCGACGACACCCATGTAGAGACATGGCCCGCCAGACCCACGGGGTTGCGTGAGAAACGAATTCGGGACATGAAAATGTAGGGGAGATCGCTCCACAGTTAATTTGTCCCTGGGGGTTCACATGACGACTCAAAATTGCCCCGGGGTAGAACGCAAGGTTACATACGTTGGCTGGGCTGAGGGGATATCAAGGGAATTTCCTAATTGAGAACAAAGGATCTTCACCTGGGGTCCAAGGGATGGGGGGAATTCATAGTACACATAGGGTCTCAGCGCGGCTGGCAAGGCAGGAAGCTATTCGACGCGGCTGGAAGATCAAGGGGGTTCCCGGCGTGAGGGGTTCCCGGCGCGCCCCAAGGGCTCTCGGCGTAGCTTTAACAACACAAAAGGGGGGTTTCGGCGCAGCGAAGAGGGGGGTTCTCGGCGCGAGGATGACCGCGCCGAGATGAAAGTACTGGTCCTGGGCCATTTGGCGCCGGGAACTCAGTGAAGGTGGCGAGGAGGCCGTTCCGGAGGCTCTGTTTTAGGCTTTCTTGGATTTTCAGTCAGATTGGAGGGATCTGGAAGATTGTGGACTTACTGACTGCTGGGGTTTGATTAGGCAGGGATTTAATCTCATCAATGAGGGGTTGAATGGAGGAGGATCGGAGAATCCAATCGCCGGGTGGGCTTTGAGTCATTACATATCACCAACCACCGAGGACCGCTTAATGTTGTCTTTGATCGCCCTGGGAGCCAAGAGATGGCTGTCTCTGGCCTCAGGGACAACCCGGACGAAGCTATTTATACAGGGATCATGCCATAAACCTTTAACATAATCCCGTTGATGCGGTTTAAACATTTCCACGGAAAGAGGACTTCATATAGGCTGTTGAAGCCACTGCACATATTGATAGCAGACCGCCTCAGGGGCCAAGAGATGGTCTGTCTCTGGCCCTGGGGCAAGTCCAGAAAAACTCGTGCAAATGACAAAGAATGGTGTACGACATCGAGACAACCGTAGTTAAATCTATTTAGCGGAAAGCCACCAATCCCGAAGACCCATCAGAGAGCTGAGGGCATCTCAGTCATGCTGAAGACAATAACATCTAGGGGGAAAGAAAGAACAAAGAATCATGGAGAAGCAGCCGTCGTTGCGGGAACGAACGGAAGCATTTTCATTCCTTCCCAAATATTCATCGTACATTCATCGCCTTACATACAAGAGCAAAGACAACACAGTCATCACCCGAACAAGGGGAGTACATCGGAGAGGAAAAGAGAAGGAGTAAAACAACATAAGAAAAACGGATGAAACCCTAAGACAAAAGGGAGGAGAGGGGGGAGCATTGGCTCAAGCCCCCTCACCGGAGTAGCCCACCTTGTCAAGCTTCAAGCTTCTCTTCTTTTTTTTTCTTCTCTCAGCCTCTTCCCAGATATCTCTTTGCTTCTTCGAGTCCCTCTTTTGGAGCCCTCTTTTTTTCTCTTCTTCCCTCTAGATGAGGTCGTTGATCTCTTCGATCCTCCTCCCTCTTTTCTCTGGGCGCCCCCCCTGTTCTATATTCTCTCTCTTTTTGACGGAGGGAATGGCTTTTATAAGCCCATTCCATTGGCTTCTCGGCGTGGCCACTATCGGTGCGCCTTTTGGTGGCAGTGGGCCTCTTCAGCAGCTTCTCAGTGCCACAGGTATTGGCCCATTTAGGGCTTTTGGGCTTCTTGTGTTCATTTCTTCAGTTGTGAGGGCTGACTCATCGGCTGACATATCTTGTCGGCTGGGCTTGTTTCTTGCTCGTTCGGGGATGGTCCCGAGTATCTTCCGAGGTCTTGTGTCTCGTTTCAGTGGTTCTCTATTAGAGCCGGCCGTCTCTTCTTTTCTTCTTTAATTCCTGAAAACAAGATAACAGAAATAAGACATTTTATCAGAAATAAAGGTATTTTAGGGTTATTATTATTATTTCATCGCTGCTATTATTATTATCTTTATTTTAGGCGTCAACACTCCCTTAGAAAATTGATTAGATCTGATTCTACTTCTGGAGGGAGATTAGCGGCAATGAAAATGGGCCTGGGGTCCTCATTAGTGCCCAAATTTATTTCCTTCGTAGGTTCATCCACCGCCGACGACGGCTCATCGAATCTCTTTAATCCTTGCGCATTCAGCTGTGTCATCTACGTTGCTGTCCTCATCATCGACCGGGTCTTTTTCATCCATGATTTCAAAAACACCTAGTTCGTCGTCGCACCACACCCATTCTTGATCCTCATCTTCTTCTATCATAATCGCCGAAGCAATAAACTCCGGGCACTTCAGAAGAGCATGACATCGCTGAGCTAGATCCTGCAAGAACCTATTAGGAATGGATTTGGAATGACGCGCAAGCAGGCGCAGCTCAAGTGCGGAAGGGTTGGACGACCTAGAATAGGACCCTACTTTTATAGACCTCACAGACTCTACTTCCCTAGACTCGACGGACCCTACGTCTAACCTAGGAGAGAGAAAATCTAATGGGAAGGAGGCAGCAGGGACCTCATTCCCCTGGGAGAAGGATGGAGAAAAGATAGCATAATCTTCCACTGAACTCTCCGTTTCAAATTTGATGTTTTTTTTTTGGAGGGAGTTAGTCGAGATCATGTAGCAAGAGGGAGAGGAAGGTGGAGGAGGGAGTGTAGTGGGGAAGAGAGATGGGAACAAAACATCAAAGAAAGGATCAGAAGAAGAAAACCACCTGGTTGAGAGATCAGATGAGGAGGACCACATGGTGGAGAGATCAATAGGTGGGCATTGCCCACATGCACATGGCACAAATAATACCTCGAATGGCATTTCCGTGAAAAACGGATTGATCATGATAGGAGGTGGACGGGGTATGGATTCCAACTGTTGGAAGAGAGACACAAGACGGGTGGGAGACCAAGTAAAGACAATAGGTGAGCTCGCCCTTTCCCGTGGATGGTAAGCTGGCTTCTTCGGCTGATAACATACAAGCCATACCTCCTGATCTTCCCGGTGACTTTCATCTTCATAAAATAGCCTTTCAAATGCATGGCTTAAATCAATCATATCATCGATCAGCCCCTTTGGTAGCAGTGGTGGACCGACAAATATCTGAGTTGCATCTTCTTTAGGCTGACTCAGCCGTGCTTTTAACGTGCCGGGCTGGAGAGGGCCTTTGATAAAATGTTGGCGGTAGTCCCATGTCAAGGGCCCAGAATCTCCCAAGATTGAGAAGGCAAACTCTTGATAGTCGAGGCCCCTCCTATTCATTTTTCTTCCTTTAGGAACCGGCTTGGTCCGCCGTTGTAGTTGTGTCCCGAGGCCTCTCCCCGGCTGATAGCCCAATTTCAATATGATATCCCACCCCTTGGAATCTCGAATCTGGGGCTTCACTTTGATGTTTACTGCTGTAGAGACGGACTTGCGTGGTGCATATGCCCATGGGAAATCTATATCTAGCACTGAAATAATAGGCCGCGTGTTGGCCCATAATGTTGGTAGAATCTTCTCTGATACGACCTTAACAGACTGGACCGTGGACATGCTTTGCACCTTAACCACCCTCCCTTGGAAAGGGAATTTAAGACATTGGTGGGTAGTAGATGGCATGGCGTTGAGGTTGTCGATCCATGGATGACCCAAAATGGCCTTAAACATAGGGTCGATGTCCAGAACATAGAATTCAATCGGCATAGTGAGAGTCCCAAGCTCGAACTGAATAGTGACCACCCGATGACATGCCCTTCGGGAGTTGTCATATGCTACTATGGTCGTCGGGGTCGGTCTTAACAGATCTTTTGATAAATTACAGGCTCTCTGGGTGCTAAGCGGGCAGACATTAATAGATGCCCATGTGTCTGCCAGGTCCGCATCTATGCTGACTTTGTTCAAGTTTATAGAAATGCATAGCAACATTTGTCAGGCTTCTGGGGGCGCCAGTTCAGTTTCAGAAAAAGTGATTGCTAGCCCCGTAGAGATTGTAGCCAGAGCTGTCGGCAGGCTATCTACTACCATGTCTTCATTAATGATCACCTTCTGTAGAAAGTTTCTGAGTGCATCTTAATGAAGGGTGGATCTCTTTATCAACTCCAGCACGGAGATCTTGGCAGGTACTCTATCCAAGTGATGTAACAGATCATATTGTGTCCCCGGTAGTGTATCTGCATCCTCCTGATCAACAGCCTGTTGAGAAGACTGGGGATTAGGTGCGGGTGCACCAGTGGAAGGATAATTTCTGTGAAACAAATGCCCACTCCGCAGGGCAAGGTTGTGGGCCGGCGTGGCATCGGATGGGCTTAAAATAAGTGGCTTAACTGACCTGTTGGAGTGGATGAGTGGCGTGGGGGAAGGCGTAGTGGAGATGATAAGCGAGGGGTTTGATGGAGGCGAGGTGATAATTGGTGCGGATGTCGGCGACGGGGTTGAGGTAGATGGAAGGAGGATGATGGGTGAATGGTTGGCCAGTGGTGTGGTGGTAGCGAATGTAGATGGTCGTGGAGTAGGGATTAACGGATTAATGGGGAATGCGGATGGCAGGATGAGGGGTTTGGTGGATGCGGAAGATGGTGGGGTTTGTTGGTTAAGTGGGAGGATGACGTAGGGAAAAAGGCTACGGTGGTTATGGTGGAGGGCCATGAGCCGTTGTACTGACGCGTCATCGTCAAAAGACCACCCGACGTCAGGAGCCGGGGGTTGGACGAGATTAACTTGGGCCGGTGCCGGCAGTTGTGGCTGCGGAGCGGGAGGATGATTCGGCATGGGGTTCTGATGGATTCCTAAGTCTTGAACGGGCTGCTGTTGCTGCTACCGCTGCTACTGTGGCGGAGGTGCTTGTTGCTGCTGCACTTGCTGCCTCGGCGGTTGCCTTCTCTTCTCTTTTATCTCAACGATGGCCTTGTGCATTTCGGCCCAATCTATACGCTGCCCTTCATGAAGGTCATATACCAAATCCCTGAATTGGAAACATCCCTCAATGGTATGGCCAGGCTGCCTGTGGAACATGCAATATTTTGTCTGATCGATAGCCGGGTTCCAACTAGGCCATTTCGTAGGAAGTTGAATGGCATTAATGGACATGAGAGACGAAAATATGTCCATAAGAGACTTGAGCAAATGAGGATATTGGGCTCTCTTCGGACCCGAGCGCTTGTTGTTGTTGGTGTAGCCATTGGGGGGATGGACATTGTGGTATTGCGGGGGTTGCAGAGGTTGTTGCGGAGCGGAGAACGTGTTTTGCAGAGTGGCGAAGGTAGGGTGAGGGTTTTGTGGAGTGGAGAAAGTGGGTTGGGCATTCTGTGGAGTGGAGAATTGGGGATTACGGGGGTTTTGTGGAAAGTGGAATGGCGCGGATTGGAAAGGGAATGCAACGGCTTGCACCTGCTCATTTGTTTGGACTCCCTCAATGACAGGCCCCCGAGGCTTCTTATGATATTTGGGCTTTTGGGCTTCAAAAAGAGTGTGGATGGGGGAGTCCTTGAATTGCGTTTGTATGAATCTCGCCCAGCTATATAGTTGGTGCATGTTTGAGATGTCATTCATAGCTAGGATGTTACGGAAGGTGGGGGTAGCATTTGATATGAGCAACTTGACTTTTTCTTCCTCCGGAATGTGACCGGGCAAACGGGCGGCCATCTGTCTCCACCTGTCAGCATAGGTGGCAAAATCTTCATCTACCTTCATCTTCTCGGCCACCAAGTCTGTAAAGGAATACACCGGGCCAACCCGGTCTTGAAACCGTTGAATAAACTTTTCTTTCACCACTTTGAAACTCTCGACATCCTCGAGTCGTAAAGCATAGAACCACTTCAAAGCCACATCTAATGACCGGCGGAATAAATACGCCATGAGGTGATCATCATATTGGAATTGCGCCGATTCATACATAAAGTCTCTCACATGAATGAAGGGATTTCTATTCCTGTCGTATTTACGATATGTAGGGAGCTACGACTGAGGAGGGAACCGGATGTTGTGGAAGCGAGGAATCGGAACATCCACCAAAGATTGAGGGCCAACTCGCTTTTGAAGAAAATCAAGTTGTTATTGCATAGCGGCCCATTTATCAAGGAGCTCTTATTCCCGAGATGGTGCAGGCAAAGCAAGAGGAACGAGCTCAAAGCGGGGAGCGGAAGGGTAGACCAAAGGAATGGGAGGAGGCCCATAAGAAGGATATAGGGCCAAAGGATGACCCAAATTAGCATGGATTAGGGCCGCCCCTTGCTGAGGGTGAGAAAAGTCGGACGGGCCGATAAGAACCTGAGGCACTGAAGGGATGGGCCTATAAGATTTGGCCTGGGAAAATGAGGGAAGAACGGTCTTCCCTTTATCAATAATTTGATGTGCCGATCCAGATGATTGGCCCGCTTCTATATTGGAGAACTGGAGGGTCCTGGGCTGGACCGGGGTGAGATCGATTGGAGTGGGTGGAATCCCAGGTCCAGATATAGAGATATTGGACAGACCTTGTATAATCGTGCGAGATGGGGCATTGGACCCTTGCAAGGTCTGATAGAGGGCCTGAAGTTGGGCCGGATCCAATTGGGCCATCATCTGCAAGATCTGGCCCGCAAGATTGTTGGAAGCAAGGGAGGGCTGGGCGCCCTCCATGGAAATAGCAGATGGAGGAGGGATGATCGCTTCTCCTGATTGAAATTGGGTGACCCTAGGTGGGTCCTCCAAGAGACCTTGAGGAAGAGATTCCTCATGAGAACGGGGAGGTTCATAAGAAGACATGGCGGATTCAAAGAGAGGATTGGAATAAGAAGTGAAGAAGGAATTGCTCCTAGAAGATGATTCTAAGGATCGGAAGCAGCTCCACATGCAATGCAACACCTTGACACAAAACAAACAACACAAACAAACACAAATGAGACACTAAAATGAAGACTCCAAACTTATGAAGACAAAGAAAGGGATGAGAGGCACTCAAAGTCAACCAAGTTATGATGATGCACCAATTTTTATTTGTTTCCTCCTTTAGAACCTTAATGATTTGAATTTAAATAATCTCTCCAACAAGGTTCCTAATAGGAAGGGTATTTGGGACTTGGTTAACTCTAGGTGTGAACTCTCCCTTACTTATGCAACCTAGACACGGTGTGGTAAAGCTACAACCGGCCCGACATCCGTGTGGGAATCCACGGCTCGCGGGGACTTATGGACGTCCCGGATGTGATCACCTAGTCGGCCCCAAGGAATATGGAGATGAGAGGTTCACACACGAAGGTAGGAAATGCAACTATGATATGAAATATGAATGACCCTATGTGCACCGGAGTGCATGCAATTTCTAGCCTAAAACTAACAATCAATGTGCAAACAATGATGTATAAATGACTACCAACAAAGGAGGAGACCAGATAGCACCCAAGAATAAAAATCACAGTCAAAAACTATAGAAATATAAGCAACCTCGGTGTGCGTACCTATACTGGAGAAACGGTCATCCAGGAGACCGCTATGAGATAAGACGGTCTATCGCAAGACTGCTTTTAAGAGAAAACGGCCAGATGGAAGACCGCCAAAGAACCAGGGAGCAGAAAAAATAAGAAATGAAACAAAAAAACCGAGGAAAACATAAGGGCTACTGAGATAAACTAAAGACAGCAAGTGAAACAAGAACTCAACACGATTGGCACTAGATGTCCCACCGTGATCACGAAAAAAATGGGGGTGTTGATGTTTCTTTTATGATGTGAATATGAAGGTGAATATTGTGGTGTGAGAGAGATATGTGAAAATGTGTGAGCAAGTAATGACCTAACTCAAACAATCACAAAATCAAGAGCATGGGCATCTCATCAATGCTTTGGAAGAGGAAAAATAAAAACACACGCCAGGGCGTGGAGCAAAGGAATAAAATAAAAACACACACCGTAGGTGTAGAGAAAATAAAGTAAAGAGAAAAGCAAGCAAGATGATGGCAAAGATGAACAATACCCAACTAAAGATGTGTGATCGCCACCAAAGTAATTAAAGTAGTAAAACCACAATAATACCTTGGAAAGAGCCGGTTGAAGTCACCTGCCCGCGGGAGAAAGAAAACCAGGCGCACAGTCAAAAATGGTCCAGAATACGACTGCTATCCAGCCGAAAATGGTCTTCCAGATGACTGCTAGCGCACCCAGAACAATAGTTTGGAACTTAACCTCCACCCCTCCGGGCCGGCTAGAAGGGTTGGGACTCGTGCTATGAGTCCTGTAAACCTGCGGGAAAGTGTAGACATCAAAAAAAACAACCCAATTAGCCCTTGGGCAAGTGTAGTAACTATAACTCAACTAAGCCAATATGCATAAAAGAATGGTGAATACCTGGGAGGTTTGGGTTTTTTAACCCCTGTGGGGCGTGGAAACGATGGAAGGATGTTTTAAAAAGATGATAGAATGCAGAGAACGTAGAGAAAAGAAGAGGGAAGATGCTATGGATGCAAGGAACAATGGACAACACTAAAAGAAAAGGACCACAAACTAGACCAAAGAAACTTTGTACTCCCTGGACTAGAAGCTTGGTGGACGCGGAAGCAGCTTCTCCTTGGTTAGAAGTGGCTCCAGAACGCAACAGCACTTCGACGCAATCTCCAAAAATCTCCTCTTCAAGCCATGAACTCAAGGGTCCTATTTATAGGCCCTCAAATCTTAGGTTCAACTTGGACGGATAATGACTCCAAATTAGGCCTCAAACTAGATAATCCTTCAAGATAATACTCCCAAGAGTCCATAGAAACAAACAGAAGGTTCTAGGATCCTCTGGTGAGAGAGAAATCAAAGGATGAAGGACTCTAGTTCGTCCACGGCCGAGGAGAGGAAGAACAGCAGAGCAGGACTCTCTATTCCCACTAGCGGTCTTGCGATAGACCGCTAGCCCCCATAAACGGTCGTGCGACTGACCGCTAGGAGCACGCATTCAGAAGAAGATAAGATCAAAGAGACCCAGCAGGACTCTTTGCCCATTAGCGGTCTTGAGATGGACCGCCAACGCCCACCTTGCGGTCGTACGATAGACCGCTAGGGGAGAGGACGTGGCAAAAGAGATAAAGGCTAATAAATCCATAACTTAATCCATAAAATAATCCTCACTAGCCCTTATCTAGGCCAAATAAGGTGAAGTGACGAGAAATCAATGAAGCTAAGTCCAACAAAGGAGAATGACACATAAAATTAGGCCCAAAACTGACCAAAAATGGCCCAATAAGCGGCGAATAACTCGGGACATCATAAAAATAAATAAGGAGATGACCCAACTCGTTGGCCATAAAATGGGTGTCAACACATATCAATTGATATGAATTACTAGGATTGCTTAATAGTCACGCCACTCCGGTGGTGCTGGCTGACCGCATCATATTCATTTTCTGAGATTCATAGTCCTTAATCTTGTAATGGTTGGGACTCTCCGCCGGATACTCCTTCCGTCAGACTAGGACCTCCATTATGAGACCTCCGTAAGCCCCCGCGAGCCTGGGATTCCCACTAGGACGTCAGGCCGGTTGTACCCCCAAAACTTGAACTTGTCGGCTCAATCGAATCGTGTATTTTTAAATTCGGATTGTTCTATTTGATTGTGGCCCTCCTAGGACCGCTACTATCTGTAGCGGGCACATGTATAACCGCCCTGATCCAGTATGCAGCCAGTTTTGTGACTGAACTTCTGATTCGACCTGGCCTATAAGCTGGTTTGACGGTCGACTTTCCCTTGATTCCCAGTTGACCTAGCCTTATGTAAGTCGACCTAAGCCCTCCTGGACTGACCTGGGACATATGGGCTGGACCTTGGTCTTGTTCCACGATGTCGAGGGTAGCCTAGGATTAGCTAAGTCGGCTGGTAAACCATTGCTGAGCCAACCTAGTTGCAGCAAGACTTGGACCGTTTCTATTAGAGCCAACCTCGCGTGGACTTATGGACGTCCTGGATGTGATCACCCAGTTGACCTAGCCATGTATAAGTCGACCTAAGCAGCCCAATAAAGACCATCTTTATATTTTTAAAGCCCTTCTAGGACAGTTTTTATCCTTTGGCGATGGGCTTCGTCCTTGTGGCCCAGTATTGACCCTTGCGGTCCATCACAGACCGTTTATTTACTGCTAGCGGCCCACAATAGACCGTTTTCTCCTTGTTGTGGCCTGTGTATGATTGTAATTCCTCCAAAAGCTTGTTTCTCACATGGTTCTTGTATGCCTTGGTAGTTGGGCCAAGATGGGCTTGAGCTGCAATCAATCCTGAGTA
Source organism: Amorphophallus konjac (assembly GCA_022559845.1). Taxonomy (NCBI): domain Eukaryota; kingdom Viridiplantae; phylum Streptophyta; class Magnoliopsida; order Alismatales; family Araceae; genus Amorphophallus; species Amorphophallus konjac. The sequence goes on along the minus strand of CM040120.1, from coordinate 167,985,277 downwards.
TTTATGTCTTATGCAAGCCACAATCTTCTGGTTTCCATCAAATCATTGAACTTTAACTTGATCCTAGAAAATAAGCTACATAGCTTGACCTTGGAATTCTTGGCCGATTCTAGTGAATGTCTAGATTACTTGGGATCTTGGATCCACCAAATCAATGTCAATGCATCATAAGGGCCCGGTCTTGTCCTGGGAAGAGCGCCCGAAAAGTAGTAGTGTCCCAGGGAGTTGTAATGACATGGTAAGACATGGCACCGAGTGCATGACTAGTGTGTTGTCTATGACATTCATTCATTATTCATGTTCATCTCTGCAAGTTATTTAATTCCTACATGGAATTTATCTCCACATGAGTGCTTGCCTGCGTTCTTGATTGGCCAATTCCTGGAAAATGATGTATCTCTGTTCTACTTATTCCGAGTTGTTCCTTTTGTTTCCATCATGACTGATAATGTTATTATATCGTTTTATTTTGTTCGCGCAACATTTAATTTAATTGGTTAAATACTTAAACTTTGCCTGCTATTACCTACTGAGCGTTCGCTCACCTAGTTTTTCCTCCATTTCAGGTAGCTCTAGTGATGAAACGCAAACGGACGGGGATGGGCAAGAGTAAAGACCGGAGTGGACCAGTTAGATGTGAACCTGACAGTGCTTAGCAGACTTGTGGATTGGCCACATAGTGGTTTTGATGAGTCAATGTTTAGTGATGTATTTAAGCGTCGTCATTAAAAGTTGTAATCTTCTCATTATTTCTTTTTTTTTGAGTCGTAATGTAAAATGATATGAGTTTGTTGGAACATTTTATTTTCTTACTTATGAAAATTGGTATTCTGGAGTAATTCTTTCCCCCTTGCAATTATATTCTTTTATTTTCGTTATTGCTCTATTTATCACGAATGTATATAACTGCTGCGTTTCGATTTTCCACGTCGGGGCATGACAAAACATATGCAAGACATTATCATGACATGATTGATGATCAATATGCAAGATCCTAGACATATAAGTGATTCAAGGTACTAGGCGGAGGGCTAGCCTCTACGCATAAGGTGGGTTTCTAGACAGAAATGATCTGCCCTTCTCCCAACGTCCCATTTGATATACCATGAAATCAAGCAAGACAAAATGCAATCCTATATGGATCTCAAAAGAAAAATTAATGTCTTTTTCCCAAACTCATATGTATGCAGATGAAAAATTATATGCAGCAAATGTTTAGTGAGAGATATGCATTATGACATATACAATTTTCAAACAGATGCAGTTGACATATGCAAACCTCATGCAGTCCAGATTTTTTAGAATATGGCCTTCAATTCACTCTCATCCCAATGTATGTACAGATAATTCAGCCTATGCATTTGAAGGCTTATGTAGGATAATGCAGAGAGTTAAATTCAGATGAGAGCATGTTTGCATGAAATTTTGATTAGCAAATTAAACATGATGTGCAGCTTTCTAAATGGGATTATTGAAGACTGAAATGATCAAACTTGTTAAGAGCAGAAATGGGGTTTTATCATATTCAGGTGCCTTGGCTTATTAACCCCTTTTTATTCTTCATCTCCTAAAGCACTCCTGCAAAACAAATTCTTATTTTGCAGATTTAGGTACCCAAGAATTCTTGGGTCCTAAACTGTCAGTGGCACCTCTAGAGGGTGCTTTCCACATTTTCTGAGCTAGAAGATCATCAAATTTCATAACAGAATAATTATGCATAGAATGTCCATATTGTCCACAATAATGACATGAAACAATAGATTTTTTGTTCTTATTATGCACATTAGCATGAGAATGAAATCTATGTGCCGGAGCATAAAATTTTATGTTGTTTACATGAACATTTTGTCTTTTATTATCAGCCAGCCAACAATCCATAGCTCTGTGGCCTGGCTTTCCACACTTAAAGCATATAATATGCTGAACATTTGAAACAAATTCATTTCTATGAGACACATGGTTTATAGGAAATTTATTATAACCAGAATAAGAATGAATTTTCTCTTGTACACTGGCAGACCAGCATTGGGCTGCAATGTGGCCTATCTTACCACATCAGAAACAATGAACATTCCTTTTCTGATTAGTAGCAGATTTCTTATTCTAAAAATTTTTAGCCTGCAGGTCATTCCTCCTACCAGAATCATTTCTATTTGCAGGGAATTTAACAGGTTTAGTATTGAATTTCTTTCCCTAAACATGCCAACATTTAGCAATAATGTGGCCAAACTTACCACATTGAAAACACTTCATGTTTCTCTTCTGAACAATAGTTCTCTTCTGAGCAGAGAAGTTTCTATCATGTATAGCACTTGCATTTAGGTCATCTTGTGCCATTATTCTACATTCATGCATAAGATGACCAATTTTATGACAGTAAAAACATTGAATCCATTTGTTTTTAACAAAAAAAGATTTCTTCGCATAAGAATTTCTAGCATGAATTCTGCTAAAATTCACATGATCCTCCTTCTTTATAAAATAGTCATTCATTATATGGCCAAATTTCTCACAATAAAAACAAGCAATATTCTTACTAGGAAAATTAGGGAATTGTTTGGCCTTAGATTTTGCAGCATGAATGTTGTTTCTTTTCCTTTTAAATGTTGTCTTTTTCACATTTTTATTTTATTTTTTAATTTTCTGATTAGCAGATTATTTTGGAAATTGACTTGAGGTTCCAGCCACTTCTGAACTTCGAAAAAATGTTGTATACAACTGGTTCCTCATATCCCTTTTAATCCCAGAAATATGACATGTCCATTCACATAATTTAGTGGCTTCATCATTCAATGGAGCTTTTAACTTCTCTTTACCTTTGACAGATTTTGACAGTGAGTTTTTTAGATCTTCTAGAGAAGCAATATGTATCTCATAACTGGCAATCTTTTGTTCACTATAATTAACACACTCACTTAGCACTTTATTTGTAATTTTATATTTCTCAACTTCTTGTTCCAGATTGCGCAATTTTTCAGATTCTTCTATGCAAACAAAATTTTCTTTTTCTAAAGCAAGAAGCCTTTCAGATATAGTAGTGTTCAACTGCTTTAGTTCTTCATTTTCTTTTATCAGATTAGTGTTCTGAATTAACTCAACAATTAAAAATTGATCACAGTTGACAGTTTATTTCTTTTCAATCTTAGTCAATTTTTCAGACACTAAACTATTTTCTCCCTGAAGTCTTTTGAATTTCTCTTCATTATTTTCAATCTGCTTTCTGTAAGTTTCTTTTTCAGACTTCAACTTATTCAATTCCAAGTTAGCATAATCAAGATCTTTCGGCAGTTGTTCATTCTGAGCTGAATTTTTGATACAAATCTCATCATCATTGATTGAACTCAATTTTTCTTCCAGTTCAGAAATCTTATCTGTGAGTTTCTGATTTTCATTTTTCAACGAAGAAATTTGTTCCTTACTCTTATGAACATCAGCTAAGCAAATATCATGAGATTGTCTCAGTTTTGGACAGTTTTCACAAGAGACATTCGAACTAATCTGATCAAATTTCTTTTTCAACTTTTTATTTTCATTTTTTAGTTTCTTAAGTCTATTAGTAAGCTCTTCATACATATTTTCTAAATCATCAAATGAAAGTTCTTCTGATCCAGAGCTTACCTGAGATGACGTTTCCTCCTATTGATCACTTCTTTTAGCCATGATGCATTCTTCTTTCTTCTTCTCATGAATGGCAATCACCTCATCCAAGATTTCCTTTCCTGATGTGCACCTGAAAGTAAATGGATATAAGTCAAAATTAACTACATCTTTCAGAATAATAAGAACTATGAGATTATCACGGTTCTTTAGTCTATCCTCATTAGACCACTTGGTCTGATCATGAGGCAGTTCATGTGGGCCATTAGATACAAGACTCCATAGATTGGAATCAATGGAGTTCATGTAAGTGCATAGGCCTCCTAGCCAAGTGCTGAAGTTGGAACCATCAAAAACCAACGGAGTAGCCATTGAAAAACAACTAAACAGATTCAATGTAATTAGCTAAAGAGAAATAGATGAGTAATGCACCAAACACCGCAGTATCCTATGCAGATCGTTGGATCTGGAAAGTCAGAGACCCGCTCTGATACCACTTGTTACAATATATAGGGGCAAGACTGAGATTCAGAGGGGGGGTGAATGAATCCCCAATAAAAAATTGCTCTGTTTAAAACATTCTCTGAAGGACTCGTGCGGAAATAAATCCAGATGGCTCAATCTAAATAGATGTTCAATTGAGGCACACACTCGAACACAAACCAAGCATCAACCACTATATGAAAACTAAATGCAACAAGATGAAGACTACAACCAATCTATGTGAAAACATTCTCGGACACTTCTCAGTAAAGCTTTCACAGCAGAGGATAATACTATGGACTCACCAAACTACACACTAATCAGATCTTGACACAAGAGAAAACACTAAGTTCCACAGAAATGCTCAACCAGCCGAAAGCCATCAGTTAACAGCAATGGAAGCTACCAATCAGTGTGCTGAATGGATGAAGAATGTAAGTATGACTAAGTGAATCATATAGCAATTCCTGTAAACAATGTTGCAACCCATGCGAGACAAGACTCGAACACTTAGCACACGTTGAGATTGCATAACACGAACTGATCATACATCGATCAGACTAACCATCAAACGCTTAACCAACTATGAAATCACTGCGCAGACTCAACTCACACTTGATTTGTGAAAGAGGTAGAGGAAATGGAGTTGGAAAAATTCTCAAACACAAACCATGGCATAGAGAATTTTAGATGGTTCGGTCTGCTACCACAGACCTACATCCATCCCCCACTCAGAACCGAGTGAGGCTTCCCTTGCTCCAAGCAAGAAGCAGATTCAGTCTGCAAACAACCGCTGCCTTACAGCTTGCCCTAAGGGAGACAAATCCTTCGACCTGGTCTTGCTTCCCACAAGACCCGCACCCTAGCTCTGCTATCCACAGAACTAGTACCGGAGGTAAACCTCTTTTCCTCCAAACCGGAGGGAAAACCGTGAGTGACACCCAGCCACTCACAACCGAAGACCCAAGTCTCCCTTCCTTTGAAACCCTGAGGGAAACCACAAGTGACACCCCTCCACTCGCAAACCAGAGACACGGTCTCCCTTATCCTGAATCCTCAGGAGGGACCCGACCTCATACCAGAGGATCGGAAGAACAAAATAGAAAAGAGGTAAACAACAAATGAAAATAGAAAAAATAGAAAATTGAAACGAATGTTGCTCTTATAAGAGAAAATTGGTCTGGATCTGATCCAGAAACCAACAGATTGATGATCTTCAGTGTGCTTCAGCCTCTTCACTATCACTTCTCTCTTCTCTCTCGAGCTCTCTCTCTCTCTCTCTCAGCACTCTCACTCTAATTCTTCTCATAGAGTCTTTGGCTCTCTTACTCTTCTACTCTCTTTTCTCTCTTTGCCTTCTACTGGCTTGCAGCTCCTTTCTTCTGGCGGCTCTACTTCTTCTATTTCTCCCTTTCTTTCACACTTTTCTCTCACTATCTTGCTCGGAGGAAGATGGACCCTATTTTTATTGAAACAGGGCCTCCGGAGATGCTTTTTAGTTAAGGTAATTTGGTCCCCTCTTTCTCATTGGCCCACGTGGCAAGAACGAGAATGTCCTCTACCATATAGCTTTGGATCATATGCCCAATCATAGACTCCCTAGGACCACGTGCCAACTTCCAGCCATTCTGGGAACACGTGCCCAGCTTTAGTTCGAGCTCACATGCCTACTTTCTAAGTGTTCAATACTCTCTACCCTTCAGGTGTTTGATCGAGTCCCTGACAAAAAGATATAGCATTTTAACAAACACTTTATTATCATAATCAGAGACAGATTTAGCTAATCATCATGTCAGTCAGATACTCAGATCAGAAGTATATAAGATGATGTATGATGATGCATATGCCTTGATGTATGGGCTCAGTGTACAGACCTACATGTGCACAGTCCTTGCATGTGCACAGACCTACATGTGCATGGACCTTGCATGTGCACAGACCTTGGATGTGCACAGACCTTGCACAGACCTTATAGAGTCAGTTGAAAAATGTGCAACGACCTTCTACATGCATAAAGCAAAATGTGCATCGACCTTCTATATGCACAAAGAAAAATGTGCATCGACCTTCTACATGCTGACTCTAGATGTGCTCAGACCTTGCTAACAAAAGTGCATCGACCTTATATGACATAAGGAAAAATGTGCACCGACCTTATATGGCATGAAACAAAATATGCACAGACCTTATATGCTGTAAAACAAAATGTGCACCAACCCTTGTAGGCAATTTAGAAAATGTGCACAGACCTTGAGTTTCCAACTAACAAAATGTGCACCGACCTATATGCATACTAACAAAATGTGCACCGACTTTATGTTGCATGAGTCAATAAAACTAGCATCAACCTTAAAGCAAGCATCGACCTTAGTTGCTGGAGAGCAAAACTAGCATCGACCTTAGATGCTTGAAAGTAAAACTAGCATCGACCTTAGATGCTTGAAAGCAATACTAACATCGACCTTATATGGCTTGAAAGCAAAACTAGCATCGACCTTAGATGCAGGTTGAACAGTGATGTGCATTGACCATGGACTTGCACAGACTGGATGTGCATCGACCTTGGTCCTGCACAGACAGAGGGAATACGCACCGACCATTCAATGCAGTTGCTGACTCACAATTTGACCAGTTGACCTGTTGTCAGTTCTTGAACAGTGGCATTGACCTGTGTTGACTTTCTAAGGCAACTTCAGAATCTGTTCTGATGGACTGCATACTTCTATGATGAGATCATTAATAAATGCATCAAAGTTTTATATATAATGACTGATAATAATTGACACCATCAAAACCACAGGGACATAACAAAAAGTACTCCCAGCATAATACGACGTCAGTGTTCATCATACCCCATGTTTTATAACATATTTTCGACCATCTGCTGAGGGGGCTAGCATGGAGCCCTTAGACACTGTCCGTGCCCGCTCTTCCATCTTCAAGTTATAAATCAAGCTACTTCCATGAGAAATAAAGTAGGCAAATAATGTCAAGTTTAAACAATAGTGTTCATGATAACAAAAATCAAGGTAAGAACGTACCAAAATGAAATCATGAGATCTAGGATGAATTAATTTGACATAATGCTACGGAGGAATTCCGGCAGCATAACGGTACATTTCCATTATTCCATAGTTCATTAATAACTTATTGAATAAGTTGTTGGGCTCCAGATAATCAGAAGACTATCTAGGAACAGGGTAGAATCAACCCTAGGGTCAAACCGCGGGTTAGACAACAAGTTGACAGAATGTGGTCTTCGGGGTACCGTTTTCTTGAGGTAGTGGTTGAGTCAAGACCGCTGTCAGGTGGAGTCGACGTAGGACAAGGAACAAGTCAACGCAATGAATAAACTGGCAGAAAGCGGTCATGCCAGGATCGCTATCATGAGGTAGCGGTCACCTAATGGACACATTCAAGTCAGTTTACATAAATGCAAGGTTCATGAAGTACTTTCTAGACTTTTGGGCTTTTGGGGTACAACTAGCTCGGCGTCCTAGTGGGAATCTGAGGCTCGCGGAGTCTTACGAAGGCTTTGAAAAAAGATCACCTAGTCTAGTAGAAGGAATATCTGACGGAGAGCTTTCAAGTTCAAGAGATGGTCCTATCAAGTGCGAGTGATCTAATAGTGTCGTACCAGAGTACGGGCTACAAGTGAACTTAATAAAACAGAAAGGAGATGAGAAGGGAACGATTTAAAACTCATAAGCCAATGTACATCCATGCATGAAAATTCCTTTTAAAGACAATGCTATGTGACTTTGGGCAAGAAAATAACATACTTAAAAATAAGCTTAAACCATGCCAGCACGCAGTATGAAATATGCCAAGACTAGGAAGTATAATGTCTAGACTAAGGTATGCATAACAATATTAATATAAAGGAAATATACAGCGTTTAATCTGGTTACAGAAACCAGAAAGCGCTCAGTCGAGGACCACCACTTGAAGGCAGTGGTCTCTGCTAGACCACCTTCTGTCTTTAATAGATAGATATGAATCCATGTTTGTAGGACCTATACTACGGCAATTAATGCATGAAAATCGAGTATTCCAGAAAGAATAGATAGAGTAGCATGCTTAGGACAGGATTATGGCATGAAAAAGGCATGAGTTAGTTCAAAGTTCTTATTTTTTTGTTAAGGTGGCAGGGATGGCATGCAGTGAAAGACATGATTACGCAATCATAGCAAAACACTAAATACTCCGTGTATAGTGCATGAAATCACGAGATATTAGAGGGATTTTATTCCTAACTTGATGTTTAAGCCAACATGAGATAACCTACCATTGGTAATGCCCCTAGACTGTGAATTTATCGTCGGAAGTACACCCTCGTTCCTACGCGTCCTCCGTGGAGCCAACAACTTCCAGACCTTCTAACTCTTCGATGGCTTGCTCTCCTAGCACGGGATTTAGAAGGATGTTAGAAGATATAAAAGGGAACAAATAACCCTAAAGGAAGTACTTGAAAAGATGACGCCTTACCTTCGAACTACGCGATAGAAAATTAGGGTTCGTACCGGACGAATCTGGGGCCTATTTATAGAGTTTGGCCGAGGGTTGAGAGATTAGATTGAATTAGGAGTCCTTATTGGGATTAGAATTGATCCCTAAGAGTCCTAGACAAGTCCCCAAGCCAGATCACATCGATCCCTGTCGATTTGGGTGGATAAAAATCCATACTTTCTAGGGTTTATCACCTGCCATTTACGGAACAAGGTGGCAGTCTGGTCTGGACCGCCTTCATTAGGTAGCATTCTTGCGATAGACCGCCTCTTGCTTGGGTGCCGAAATTTGAATTTGAGTCAAATTCCTCCTATAATTATCCCTGAATTATCTATTTTAATTAGGGAAAATTACACTATTACGTTTCTAGGGTTGGGCTTGGGCCAAAAGGCTTAAGTTTTAGGGTTTAAGGCACATTTTAAGTGGACCTATTTCCTTTAAATAATTAGGCCCAAAATCATTTATTAACTAAGCCCATTAAGCCTTTAAACTTATTAAATGCTTAATTTTTATGCCTTTAATCCCATAAAATTCCAGATAATTACCAGGTAACTACCAGGGGTGCTATACCCTCCCCCACTTAAAAAGAATTTGGTCCCCAAATTCATTGCATGGAGTTATGGAGAGTGTATTTTACTTACAATCGAATGGCTCCGAAAATCTCTTGTGCATAGTTTCCTCCATCTCCCATGTTGCTTCTTGGTCTGTACTTTTATTCCACCAAACTTTTACCATGGGAATGGTTCTATTTCGAAGCTAACCTACTTCTCGATCTAGTATTTTAAGTGGTCTTTGCTCGTATGTTAGGTCCTTCTGTATTACAAGATCGTCATGACTGATGACATGAAATGGATCATGAACGTACCTTTTAAGCATCGAGATATGGAACATCTCATGAACTGCAGATAATTGTGGCGGCAAAGCTATCCGATAAGCGACCTCACCAACCCTTTCAAGAATTTAAAAAGGGCCAATAAATCTCGGAGTAAGCTTACCCTTGATGCCGAATCTTCTAATTCCATGACCTGGGAAAACCTTGAGAAACATGTGGTCTCCCACTTAAAATTTCAGGTCTCTTATTCTTGTATCCGCATATGTCTTTTACCTTGATTGAGACACTTGGATTCTTTCTCTTATCAATTTAATCTTTTTAGTTGTATCTCTAACAAGATCTGGGCCTAGAAGTTGCTTTTCATCAACTTCATTCCAGCAGATTGGTGAACGACAACTCCTTCCATACATTATCTCAAACGTTGCCATTTGTATACTAGCTTAATAACTATTGTTGTAGGCAAACTCAACTAGAGGTAAGTGGTCGTACGAACTTCCACCAAAATCAATTGCACATGCCCTAAGCAGATCTTCAATCACCTGGTTTGTCCTTTCAGTTTGGCCATCAATTTGTAGGTGAAAAGTAGTGCTAAAATTTAGTCGGGTCCCCAATGAATGTTGTAGACCCTTCCAGAATTGTGATGTGAAAGGGTCTCGGTCAGATATAATTGTGACTAGGGCACCATGTAATTTAAGAATCTCATTCATGTATAAGACTGCTAGAATATCCACAAACCATCGACTTTTTATAGGTAGAAAATGTGCAGATTTTGTCTATCGGTCTATGATCACCCAAATACCATCATGTCCACCTCTTGCCTTCGACAAACCTATGATAAAATCCATCCTATACTCACCCATTTCCACTCGGGAATCTCCAAGGGATGTAACTTTCCACCGAACTTTAGTTGTTCCACCTTAACTTGTTGACAAGTGAGGCAGCGAGATATAAAGTCTGCCACTTCTCTCTTCATGTTGGGCCATGAGAAATTCATTTTTAAGTCTTGGTACATCTTGGTAGCACCAGGGTGAATAGCATACCTCATTTTGTGGGCTTCTTCCATAATTAGCTTCTTCGTCTGCTCATGATCTGGCACACAGATCCGACCTTGGAATAGTAAACTTCCATTAGTCGTGACGGAGAATTTCGGTCGTTGATCAATATTAGCTTTGATCTCCACCAGTATAGGGTCATTCTCTTGAAGTTTGACTAGATCTTCTATTAATGTAGGTTGTGACCCGATGTTGACGATGATACCTCTCTTGTTCTTCGTGTCAGTATCTAGATTTAGCTGAGCAAAATCTTCTATAAGGTTGGTCATACCTTTCCTGAGGCTTGATACTATCGCTAGGGTTTCCTGCTGAGAGCATTTGCTATAGCATTTTCCTTGCCATGGTGGTATTGAATAGAAAAGTCAAAGTCCTTTAAATATTCTTGCCATCTTCTTTACCTCATGTTTAAATCCTTCTAGGAGAAGAGATATTTTAGACTTTTATGGTCTGAGAATACAGTGAATTTCTCCCCATAAAGGTAATGTCGCCATATCTTCAAGGCGAAGATAACAACAGCTAATTCCAGATCATGCACTGAATAATTCTCCTCATGATGCTTCAACTATCTTAAAGCAAAATAAATCACCTTTCCATGCTGCATTAAGACACAACAAAGGCCAATGCTTGATGCGTTAGTATAGACTTCAAAACCACCACCTTCAATGGGCAGTGCTAATACAGGTGCCGTGGTAAGATGTTCCTTGAGAGTCACGAAACTCTCTTCACAATCCTTTGACCATATAAAAGGATTTACTTTTATTGTAAGCCTAGTCAGAGGTACGGTGATCTTAGAGAAATCTTTTATGAACCACCGATAATAGCCAGCCAACCCAAGAAAACTCCTGATTTCAGATATAGTTGTCGGTGGGCTCTGATTCTTGACAGCTTCGACCTTAGAAAGATCCACGTTGATACCTTCCTTTGATATACTATGACCAAGGAATGAGACTTCCTTTAGCCAGAACTTACATTTGTTGAGTTTCGCATAGAGTTGATGCTCTCTCGATATTTACAAAGCTATTCTCAAGTGCTCTTTATGCTCTTCTTGAGTCTTGTAGTAAATAAGGATATCATCATTGAAGACGACCACGAACTGGTCCAGATAACCTGAAGACATTGTGCATGAGTTGCATAAAAGTTGCAGGAGCGTTGGTTAACCCAAACGGCATAACCACGAACTCATAGTGCCCATATCTGCTATAGAAAGCAGTCTTGGAAATATCTTTGTCTTTGATCTGCATCTGATGATAACCAGACCTGAGGTCTATCCTTGAGAAGTATTCCACACCAAAAATTTGATCGAACAGTTCATCAATACGTGGCAGTGGGTATTTGTTCTTGATGGTGAGTTGATTTAACTACCGGTAATCGATACAAAGTCTGAGAGATCCATCCTTCTTCCTGAAAAATAGGGTCGGCGCACCCCAAGGGGATGTGCTAGGTCGAATAAAACCTTTCTCCAACAACTCTTGAAGTTGCTTCTTCAACTCCTTAAGTTCTGTGGGGGACATCCTGTAAGGAGCTTTTGAAACAGGTGGTGCTCCAGGGATAATTTCAATGGAAAAGTTCACTTCCCTTACGAGTGGTAAATCGGGTAATTCAAAAGGGAAGACATCAGGGAATTCTCTTACGACAGGGATTTCTTCAAGGATAATTTCCTTGGACTCGGCTATGATTACGAAAGTAAGGAAAGCTTCACAACCTTGGGAGATAAGTTTGCAGGCATGAAGAGAAGAAATAAGAATGGGATACTTTCTATATTTGATGCCAAGGAAAGAGAATCTTGGAAGATCCGGTTGTGGAAGGAAAATCTCCTATTGTGGCAATTGATGTTTGCATAATGATCACATAACCAATCTACACCTAAGATGACATCGTAACCTTCCATATCAAGGCATACGAGATTTGCTGGGAGATTATCACTTTCTATCATTACCTCACTATTTGGGTAGTGGGTTTTGAGTTCAGTTCCAGAACCTAACGGTGTAGTAATAGCTAGGTTTGAAGGTAAAGGAACATGTGAAACTGGTAAAGTTCTAGCAAAAGTGATAGAGATAAAAGAATGAGAAGCACCGATATGAAATAATACAAAAGCAGGATGTGAATAAATTTGGACAGTACCTTTGTTAGCGCAGCGAAGAGTAATATAGAATGGGGGGATGAATAGATCACTCCCGATTTGAACAACTTCAGCGGAAAATCAGAACTTCGAAATACAACCCTTCAGAAATAGCTAAACAATCTAGCAAACGCAGTAAGAAACTAAGACAGAATAATAAGGTGCGATTGGAATAGGCCGTCCACACACAAACACAAGGCCAAACAGAAGGAGAGCATAAACGATAATAGCAAACCACAGAGGAGACAAGAGATTTTAAGGTGGTTCGATTGTAGTCCACAATCTACATCCACCCCTCACTCCAACTAGAGTGAGGATTCCACTAGCCACTGTTAGAAAACTGCAGACTCAGTCTGCGAACAATATGCTGCCACACAGCTTGAACAACCAAGGGACACAAATCCCTCAACCAAACTCTGCTACCCACAGAGCTTGACAACTGGACCTGCTACCAGCAAGACCAGAACCGGAGATGGCTCTCCCTTCCTCCAACCCGGAGGGAACCTGCTAATGACAACCCGTCACTGGCAAAACCAGAGATCACAGATCTCTCTTCCTCTACAGCCCAGAGGGGAACTGGAGTAACTCTCCCTTCCTCCAAACACTGGAGGGTAACAACTCGAAATCAGAGATATGGAGAAATGAAAGGAAAAACAGAAATGTAAACAAGACCAACGATGAACAACAATCGTTTCAGAAAAACCAAAAACAAATGTAGCTTCCGAAGAAGCAAATTGGACTCTTCTCTCTCACTCAGACTTTTCTCTCACAGCAATACTCTCAAATCTTTTCTCTCTATCTTCTTTCTGGAACGTGGAGGCTCTCTCTCTTTCCTTCTTCTGCTCAAGGATTCTGCTCTTCAGTTTTTTCTCCAGTTCAATCCATCTAATCGCAGAAGACACCTTTTATATGGCATTCGACCTGACTTTCAGGCCTTCACACAAGTGGGTCTCGTTCCCTCCTTTTCCAGAGTATTCTCAGATCACGTGCCAAGTATCATCCTCGGTTCACGTGCCCAATCATTAACCTGAATCATCTGCAGGCAGAGACAAGGAAATGTGATTAGTTAGTTCAGTCAGATATCAACGAATGTATATACTTTAGAACAGCAAATGAGTAAGTGTATACACTGGGAGAGTGTATAGACTTGTGAGTCTTCATGCGACCTCAGTGTATAGACTAGCTGAATAATGCATTATCATAACAGGGGAATGTGTGGACTTCTGTGAAATGTACGAAGCCATCGAGTGTATAGACTTAGGGATGTCAATTAGGCAAGTGTGTCAAGTGTGAGAGTGTATAGAGTTGAAGTTCTTCATGCGAGCTCAGTGTATGGACTTGCAGTAAAGTGCATTAACATAACAAGGGGGAATGTGAGACTTCTGTGAAGTGTATGAAGGAATAGAGTGTATAGACTTGGAGACATCAATTAGGCAAGTGTGTCAAATGTGAGAGTGTATACACTTGAAAGCAGCATATAGGCAAGTATGAACAACGTGAGAGAGTATACACTTGAAGACTTCAGCGTCCTCAGTGTATAGACTTGAAATGAACGAAGCATGAACGAGCCTATCCAATGTATAGACTTGACACATTTCAACACAAGGAGAATGTATACACTTGGCCTTTGAGGAATGATGTAGAGACTCTGAACGTGAAGGTAGGCCGTATAGACTTGGAGAATATTGAAGCACTGTATAGACTTGGTAAACCTGAACCAATGTACATACTTGGAACGCCTGATGACCAGTGTACAGACTTGGAATCAATGAAAGCGTTGGTTGTACAGACTTGCATGAACGATGTATACACTTTGCCAATGTGTAGACTTAGGGTGTAGCTAAAGCAGCGAACGTAGGAATAGGTTGGAACGTATAGACTTACGTTCGATTAGCAATGTACAGACTTCAACTAGGGAAGCTATAGTGCTATGTCTAGACTTAATGATGCAAGCCTTGTATAGACATTGGAACGCTTGAAGCGATGTACAGACTTGGTGAGCGCCAAGCAATGTACAGACTTTGATGAACGCCTCTCGCTGTACAGACTTCGAATCAAGGCATGAATAGTGAATCAAGCTTAAGACTTGGATGCCCAAGCCAATGTATAGACTTGTGCAGTGCAGCCAGTGTATGGACTTGTACAGTGCAGCGCAGTGTACAGACTTTGAAGTGCGACCTGGCAGGATGTGTAGACTCAGAACGCAACCAGGATGTCTAGACTTGTTATGAAGCAATGCACAAGCTGTACATACTTAAGGTAATGCTTGCAGAAAGCGATGTATGGACTTGGTTTGTGACTAGAGGCTGTACAGACTTTGGGACATGTTGCGTGAGACGAGGGACAATGTATTGACTTTGAAATGGTAGACGATGTATAGACTTGGGGTTCAACTGAGGATGTATAGACTTGGGGTTCAACTAAGGATGTATAGACTTGGAAGATGTGAGGCGATGTGAAGACTTTGAGATTCAACTGGATGTATAGACTTCGAAGATGTGAGGCGATGTGAAGACTTTGAAATGAACGGGAGACTATATAGACTTGGCCCCTTGAAGGATGTATAGACTTCAGATGTGCAAGCTACAGTGCCGTTGTATGGACTTGATTTCAAGGAATGGTTGTATAGGATTTGAATATGGAGACCAATGTATGGACTTGGAAAATAAAGGGGGCGTCGACCCATCAGAAGGGGGCGTCGACCCATCACTGTCCAGACAATGCAGATAGAGTGTAGACATGATCAAGTAGTGCATATCTATCTGACAACCATATGAACTGCACAGTCCTACATGATGAAGCATGTATTAATCTAGAGATAGAAGATTGATTTATAGTGTGAGATATCATCAAAACCATAGGGATGTAACAATCTCCCCCTTTTTGATGATGGCAACACTATGAATCAAGCAATATCAAAGCTTAACAAGAAATTAACTGTAGTTTCAATAATCAAAGCAAATTCAAAGCAAGTGAAAGCACAGCCAAATTAAACACTACTGCAGAAGCACTTCTTTCTCCAAAACTACTCCCCCACAACTCACTCTCAGCTCCCCTACAACCCATTCTCAGTTAAAGCCATCACATGACAACGTAATCTCCCCCTTAGCTCATGAACAATACTCCCCCAAAACTCATGACAATACATGATCTACTGATATTGCATAACCTCTCTCCCCCTTTGACATCAGCAAAAGGAAATGCAGAATATATGAAAGTGCTGGAGACATGAAGAAGAAGTACATTAACTTCTTAGTGCAGAAAGGCACGAGCAAGTCTTAAGAAAATAAGTGAGGTGCTAAACGCAAGTGAAGATTCTTGAACTCCAGTAGACACTAGAGAAATAGACTGATAGAAAAGTTTATCAGCATACATAGAGTATGATTTAGAGCAGGAGTTAACAAGTATGGCCAGATATAGCTGAACTATCACCAATCCAAAAAGACAACAAGAGACAAAGTCAGAGAGGTGTTCTCAAGGTATTGAGGACAAGCAATCCATTAGTTGCATAACAACAAGGAATTTTTTGAGATGATTTTCAAGAAGATCAATGAGTAAGTTGGTAATTCACTCTTTTGAAATTAGGGAGACACCTTGATTAGAGGCCTGAATCCCCAGTTACTCAGAGTGAGTACCTCATTACTTCCTTTTTTTTATTAAAGGAACAGAGTTAGTAACTGTGGCTTTTGACATGAGGAAACACCTTGATTAGAGGCCAGAGTCCCCAGTTACTCACCAGCTAGCCACCATTGCTCTGTCATGTCTTTTTCATTCATTTTAAACATTTGACACCTCATGACATAGGAGAAATATTCATTTCATTGATGAAGCTCCCAGTTTCTCAGTGAACAAAACAAGACATGTTTGTTTAGTCAAGCCCTTGTGTTGAAGAGATGGAATGATTGAAAATAATACCAGAAGGACTATTACTTGAAGTGAATCTTGAAGTCTATATTTCAAGCTGATTGGGTCAGATATCAAGACATACAGGTTTTGGCCTGAACCAGAATCATTGACAATGTAGGAAGATATACTTTTTACAATTAATCTAGATCACTGAAGGAATACCAGAGGAAAGATTCTAACTGGACTTTAGTATCACTGACTTATAGACTTAAGAATTAAGTGACATTCTACTGTCTGAGAGAACCACACTAGATCTGTCATGAAAACCAGCAAAGACACACATCTGGTCAATCTTTTTGAATCTGTCAAAGAACACTTCTTCTTACAGCTCAACCAGCTCCCCCTCACTCACAGCATTCCAGAAAGCTAACCAACAGACATACAGAACTCCCCCTCACAAAAAGAACAGACTACACAATTAAGACAATTTGTATAAGCCTAATTATCTTCTCAGTGTTGTGAATTTTTCATTATCCAGAGGTTTAGTGAAGATGTCAGCAATATGATTATCTGTGCCTACATGAATCAGTTCAAAATTATTTTTAGACACCTCATCTCTTATGAAATGATGCCTTATCTCTATGTGTTTGGTGCGTGAGTGCAAAACAGGATTTTTAGCAAGATTAATGGCACTGGTATTATCACAATAGATAGGTGTGCACCCCAGGTCTACTTGGTAGTCCTGAAGCTAGTGTTTAATCCAAATGACTTGTGTTCCACAACTCCCTACAGCCACATATTCAGCTTCTATAGTGGAGAGGGCCACAGAATGCTGTTTCTTGGAACCCCAAGACACTAAACACCCACCCAAAAATTCACAATGACCACTAGTGCTTTTCCTGTCTAGTTTACATCCTGCATAATCAGCATCTGTGTATGCAACTAAGTTAAATGTGTGTGATGCAGGAAACCATAAACCAAGAGAATGAGTAGCTGACAAATATCTGAAAATTCTTTTCACTGCAGCTAAATGTAATTCAGTAGGTCTAGACTGATACCTTGCACATATTCCTACACTAAATTGTATATCAGGTCTGGAAGCTGTCAAGTAAAGAAGAGATCCAATCATACCTCGATAGAGCTTGGCATTTACTTCTTTACCTGTCTCATCTGCATCTAGTGAGGTATTGGTTCCCATGGGTGTTGTAATATGCTTCAAGTTTTCCATGCCAAACCTCTTGAACAGTTCCATTGTGTACTTGGTCTGGTTGATGAAGCACCCATCCTCTAGATGTTGTACCTGGAAGCCAAGAAAGTACTTTAGTTCACCAACCAAACTCATCTCAAATTCAGCAGACATCATTTTAGAGAATTCAACACATAGTTCATGCTTAGTTGATCCAAACACAATGTCATCTACATATACCTTAACTATGAGGAGATCTTTATTTGTACCCTTGGTAAATAAAGTTTGATCTACTTTACCTCTTTTGTAGCCCTTGCTGATCAGAAATTCAGTCAATCTTTCATACCATGCTCTTGGAGCCTGCTTTAGACCATACAAGGCTTTGTTTAACCTGAAAACTTGGTCAGGTTGAGGAGAAAATTGAAATCCAGGAGGTTGTTCAACAAAAACCTCTTCCTTAATGTCTCCATTTAAAAAGACACTTTTAACATCTATTTGTTGGAGTTTTATGTTTTTTGAACATGTAAAAGCAAGCAACAATCTTATAGCTTCCATCCTAGCAACAGGTGCATAGGATTCATCGAAATCTACACCAAATTCCTGACAGTAGCCCTTGGCTACTAATCTGGCCTTATTCCTAGAAATGATTCCATCTTCATTCATTTTATTTTTGAATACCCACTTAGTTCCTATGATATTGACATTATCTGGTCTTGGAACAAGTTCCCAAACATTATTTCTTTCGAATTGGCCCAATTCCTCACACATGGCATTGACCCAAGCTTGATCAGCCAAGGCATCTTCTATTGATTTGGGTTCAATTTGTGAGACTAAAGCAATTAAGTCTTCATTATTCACATTCCTAAAATGAGACCTAGTCCGGAGAGGATCTTCAGGATTGCCTATGACATTAATTATCAGATGATCTTTAAGAAATCTAACATTTATTGAAGACTCACCTGCTTCTCTTGGCTCTTCCTGGTTGGGAGGATTTGCTGTTCCACTTGGCTGAGTCTTCTCTTCTTCTTGGTCTTCTAGGAATTCCCCATCATGATTGGAATCCCTGTCAAAATTTTCAATGTTAGAAACACCTTTCTTTTCACTAAAAATAATGTGAGGAGACTCTTCAACATTTTTGTCTGTTATGTTAAAGACCCTATATGCCCTAGACACTTCTGAATATCCCAAACATATGCCAGGGGAGCTTTTAGCTTCAAACTTGTCTAAATCTTTCTTGTCATTGTTGTGAATAAAACATTTTGCTCCAAAAATTCTGAAATAAAACAAGTTTGGTTTCTTACCTTTTAGAAGCTCATAGGGTGTTTTCTTGTGAATGGGTCTTACCATGGCCCTATTTATTATGTAAGTTGCTGTATTGGCCGCCTCTGCCCAAAACCTCCTTGGTAATTGACTTTCAATTAGCATGGTTCGGGCCATCTCCACCATAGTTCTATTTCTTCTCTCCACAATTCCATTCTGTTCAGGTGTCCTGGGAGAAGAAAATCTGTGTGTTAGTCCCTCTCTTTCACAAAGATCAGAAAACATGGAGTTTTCAAACTCACCTCCATGATCAGATTGAATAGAACAGATCATGTGTTTTCCTTCTTGTTTGACCTTATTGAAAAACAGATTAAACTTTTGAAATGCATCATTTTTATTTGCTAAGAAAAAGATCCATGAATATCTAGAGAAGTCATCTATGATGACATAGCCAAACATGTTCCCATTAAGACTCTGAGTTCTAGTAGGACCGAAGAGGTCCATATGGAGGAGTTCCATTGGTCTAGAGGACAATGGCTCAGATCTTAATTTGAAAGAATTCCTGGTCTGTTTGCCTAGAGCACATGCATCATATGATTTAGAAATATAATTGAATTTAATTCTAGGCATGCCTCTCACTAAATCATGCTTGACCAATTTATTTAAAGTAGTAAAGCTAGCATGACCTAGACGTCTATGCCATTCAAAAGCATCATTTTCAGAATTGACAGATAAACAAATATTAGATTCAGATTCCTCATCTAGGTCTACCATGTAGACATTATTAGTCCTGTTGGCTACAAATTTAACCACATCAGAATTTATTTCAAAGATTTTGCATGAGTTATCATCAAACACAACCCTGTGACCCTTGTCACATAACTGACTAATGCTAATCAGGTTGTGTTGAAGACCTTCCACAAGTAGAACTTTTTCAATGGAGTTTGTGGAAGACTTACCTACTGTACCAACTCCAATAATCTTACCTTTGTTCTTTCCTCCAAACTTGACTAGACCCCCTACCTTCATCTTTATCTTGCTGAACTTGGATCGGTCTCCTGTCATGTGCATGGAGTAGCCACTGTCGAGGTACCACTTGTTATCTTCAGCTGCCAGGCCGACCTACACAAATAACATCAAGCAGAGTGATTTGGAACCCAAGATGAGTTGGGTCCAAGGACATTATTCAAATCTCTAATTAAATGTTTAGGAATCCAAATTTGCTTCAGCATGGATTTCCCTGGCACCTTTACTTCTGGTTTATTGAAATTAAGTCCAGCTGGTCTGGAGAAGTAAGTTCTATTCCATTCATTAGGCTTGCCACTCCTAGGATATCTCCTGTAAGTTTGTTGATCAACAGATTTTTGAAGGTGATGATCATTTCTCCAGTAGGTCCTCTTTGGACCCATCTGATTGTAGTAATTCCAGCTTTTCTTCTGATCCACTTGCTTGGTCCATTTACCATTTATGTTCTGATTGGTAGGCTTAGTGAAATTCTTCACAGAATTCATTCCCATTTTAAATGGTTGACCAGCATTGTTTTTAGAACTTTCCTTCTGACCTTGAGTTCCCTTACTGCTGTTTGAGCTGGATGGTGTGTCCAGCTTTTCTTTTCCCTTCTCTGGGCAGAAGGTAATGGTTTTGAATTGTAAGGGTCTTTTGTTAGTTGGGTCATAGCCTAGACCCTCCTTATTAAAGTTAACCCTAGACCCCAGTATAGCATTTAGACTAGATTTTCCTTGGATAAATTTTTTCAAAACTTTCTGTTTGTCTTCCAGCTCCTTTTGAAGGGACTCAGAATTTTTTAGAAGTTCACCATTGACTTTCTTAACAGCTTCATATTTTTTTGAGTTCACTCTACTTTCATTCAAGCTTTCTTCAATTCTTATTTTGAGTTCATTGAGCTGATTTTGACTTTCTTGGTTTTCTCCCTTGAGCTTATCATTTTCTTTTCTTAGTGAGGTCATTTCTTCTAGTTGCTCTTTTAGTTTCTGATTTTCCTCACAGACCTGGGTTTGTTCTTCAACATTAGTATTAAATTTTCCTTTCAGAACCCTATGCTCTTTACTAAGAGAATTGAACTTATCTAATAACTCAGCATAAGCATCTTCCCAGTCATCAATCGTAAAATTTTCAAAAACATTGGTTACCTCCTCTTCACTGTTTGCCATTAGGCAAATTCCTTCTTCATGCTCCTCTGAGGAAGTGTCTTCGGGATCTTCTTCCTCCTCGCTCCATGTGCAGACCATCGCCTGTGGCTTCTTCTTCTTCTGCACCTTTGTGTTCTTCTTCTGAAAGTAGGGACCCTTCTTCTGAAGATCTGAGCATTCGCCTTTCATGTGTCCCTGTTTGTTACAATGATAACAAGTCAGTCTCTTCGAATTTCTATCCCTATGATTGGTAGATTCAACATTCTTGTCAAAGGAGTATGGCTTTTTCCTCCTAAAGGTCTTCCCCTTTCTCCTTAAAAATTTACTGAACTGATGAGTGAGCATTGCCTGCTCCTTCTGGTCGAGATCTGAGAAGCCATCAGACTCACCGCTACTGCTGCTGCTGCTGCTACTGCTACTCTTGTTGCGGGATGCCTTGAGAGATACATTCTTAGCCTTCCTATCACTTCCTTCACCACCTCCTTTGAAATTCATCTCATAGGTCATGAGGGATCCTATGAGTTCATTCACTGTCAAGGTCGTCAGATCTTTTGACTCTTCAATCACGATGACCTTAGTGTGCCATGCTGGGGATAAAGATCTAAGAATTTTCCTGACTATATCTGCCTCAGCTAGATCCTTCCCTAGCCCCTTAAGTGTGTTTGTGATCAAGGACAACCTGGCATACATTTCAATAATATTCTCCTCTGCATTCATCCTAAACAGTTCATACTTAGAGGTGTAGAGGTTTACCTTCGAGGCTTTCACTTGAGCTGTACCTTAGTAGATTAATTACAGCTCATCCCACATTCACTTGGCAGTCCTGTAGGCAGATATACGGGCATATTCCTCTGGGTGAACATCACACTGGATGATGTTCAGCGCCGTCAAGTTGAGTGAAGATAGCTTGACATGGTCATCTGTTCACGCGTCCTCGTTCGGTGGTAGATCATACGGGCCAACAGTAATTACCCTCCACAGCTTGTGGCTCGATGCTCTGATAAACACTTCCATCCTGATCTTCCAAAAGAGATAATTATTACCATCAAAAAATGGAGGGCGACTAATGGATTGACCTTCAGCCATGAAGCTTCTAGGACCATTAGTATTTCGCTGACCGTTCGTCCACATGATGCAAACCTACTCTGATACCAAATGTTAGCGCAGCGAAGAGTGATATAGAAGGGGGGTGATGAATAGATCACTCCCGATTTGAACAACTTCAGCGGAAAATCAGAACTTCGAAATACAACCCTTCAGGAATAGCTAAACAATATAGCAAACGCAGTAAGAAACTAAGACAGAATAATAAGGTGCGATTGGAATAGGCCGTCCACACACAAACACAAGGCCAAACAAAAGGAGAGCACAAACGATAATAGCAAACCACAGAGGAGACAAGAGATTTTAAGGTGGTTCGATTGTAGTCCACAATCTACATCCACCCCTCACTCCAACTAGAGTGAGGATTCCACTAGCCACTGCTAGAAAACTGCAGACTCGGTCTGCGAACAATATGCTGCCACACAGCTTGAACAACCAAGGGACACAAATCCCTCAACCAAACTCTGCTACCCACAGAGCTTGACACCTGGACCTGCTACCAGCAAGACCAGAACCGGAGATGGCTCTCCCTTCCTCCAACCCGGAGGGAACCTGCTAATGACAACCCGTCACTGGCAAAACCAGAGATCACAGATCTCTCTTCCTCTGCAGCCCAGAGGGGAACCGGAGTAACTCCCCCTTCCTCCAAACACTGGAGGGTAACAACTCGAAATCAGAGATATGAAGAAATGAAAGGAAAAATAGAAATGTAAACAAGACCAACGATGAACAACAATCGTTTCAGAAAAACCAAAAACAAATGTAGCTTCCGAAGAAGCAAATTGGACTCTTCTCTCTCACTCAGACTTTTCTCTCACAGCAATACTCTCAAATCTTTTCTCTCTATCTTCTTTCTGGAACGTGGAGGCTCTCTCTCTTTCCTTCTTCTGCTCAAGGATTCTGCTCTTCAGTTTTTTCTCCAGTTCAATCCATATAATCGCAGAAGACACCTTTTATATGGCATTCGACCTGACTTTCAGGCCTTCACACAAGTGGGTCTCGTTCCCTCCTTTTCCAGAGCATTCTCGGATCACGTGCCAGGTATCATCCTCGGTTCACGTGCCCAATCATTAACCTGAATCATCTGCAGGTAGAGACAAGGAAATGTGATTAGTTAGTTCAGTCTGATATCAACGAATGTATATACTTTAGAACAGTAAATGAGTAAGTGTATACACTGGGAGAGTGTATAGACTTGTGAGTCTTCATGCGACCTCAGTGTATAGACTAGCTAAATAATGCATTATCATAACAGGGGGAATGTGTGGACTTCTGTGAAATGTATGAAGCCCTCGAGTGTATAGACTTAGGGATGTCAATTAGGCAAGTGTGTCAAGTGTGAGAGTGTATAGAGTTGAAGTTCTTCATGCGAGCTCAGTGTATGGACTTGCAGTAAAGTGCATTAACATAACAAGGGGGAATGTGAGACTTCTGTGAAGTGTATGAAGGAATAGAGTGTATAGACTTGGAGACATCAATTAGGCAAGTGTGTCAAATGTGAGAGTGTATACACTTGAAAGCAGCATATAGGCAAGTATGAACAACGTGAGAGAGTATACACTTGAAGACCTTCAGCGTCCTCAGTGTATAGACTTGAAATGAACGAAGCATGAACGAGCCTATCCAATGTATAGACTTGACACATTTCAACACAAGGAGAATGTATACACTTGGCCTTTGAGGAATGATGTAGAGACTCTGAACGTGAAGGCAAGCCGTATGGACTTGGAGAATATTGAAGCACTGTATAGACTTGGTAAACCTGAACCAATGTACATACTTGGAACGCCTGAGGACCAGTGTACAGACTTGGAATCAATGAAAGCGTTGGCTGTACAGACTTGCATGAACGATGCATACACTTTGCCAATGTGTAGACTTGGGGTGTAGCTAAAGCAGCGAACGTAGGAATAGGTTGGAACGTATAGACTTACGTTCGATCAGCAATGTACAGACTTCAACTAGGGAAGCTACAGTGCTATGTCTAGACTTAATGATGCAAGCCTTGTATAGACATTGGAACGCTTGAAGCGATGTACAGACTTGGTGAGCGCCAAGCAATGTACAGACTTTGATGAACGCCTCTCGCTATACAAACTTCGAATCAAGGCATGAATAGTGAATCAATGTCTAGACTTGGATGCCCAAGCCAATGTATAGACTTGTGCAGTGCAGCCAGTGTATGGACTTGTACAGTGCAGCGCAGTGTACAGACTTTGAAGTGCGACCTGGCAGGATGTGTAGACTTAAAACGCAACCAGGATGTCTAGACTTGTTATGAAGCAATGCACAGGCTGTACATACTTGAGGTAATGCTTGCAGAAAGGGATGTATGGACTTGGTTTGTGACTAGAGTTTGTACAGACTTTGGGACATGTTGCGTGAGACGAGGGACAATGTATTGACTTTGAAATGGCAGATGATGTATAGACTTGGGGTTTAACTGAGGATGTATAGACTTGGGGTTCAACTGAGGATGTATAGACTTGGAAGATGTGAGGCGATGTGAAGACTTTGAGGTTCAACTGGATGTATAGACTTGGAAGATGTGAGGCGATGTGAAGACTTTGAAATGAACGGGAGACTGTATAGACTTGGCCCCTTGAAGGATGTATGGACTTCAGATGTGCAAGCTACAGTGCCGTTGTATGGACTTGATCTCAAGGAATGGCTGTACATGCTTTGAATATGAAGACCAATGTATGGACTTGGAAAACAAAGGGGGCGTCGACCCATCAGAATGGGACGTCGACCCATCACTGTCCAGACAATGCAGACAGAGTGTAGACATGATCAAGTAGTGCATATCTATCTGACAACCATATGAACTGCACAGTCCTACATGATGAAGCATGAATTAATCTAGAGATAGAAGATTGATTTATCGTGTGAGACATCATCAAAACCGTAGGGATGCAACAACCTTCAATCAAACCGTCATCCTTTAGGGTTTCCTCGTCCATTACCGCATTTAAACGAGCCTGTCATCGGCATCCACCACCAGTTTTAGAAGATTGCTCTTTCATAAGTGGGCAATCCGGCATGCGATACTCCCGACTGCCACATCGAAGACAAGTGCCAAGGCGCTTCCAGCATTCCTCGGCCGAATAACTGAACTTTTCACAAAACGTGCAAGCCGTCATGACTTGCTTCTCTTCTTCCTTCACCTTCTTATTTTTGCCATTCCCGTTGCCATTACGGGACCGCTTCTTGTTGTCACGGGGTTTGTAAGTCCCCGTGATGTTAAATTTCTCCTCTTTCCTTCCTTGCTTATCATGTTTCCAACTAGATTCTACTACCTTACCCCTGAATTTCTCGACCTTCTCAAGGGTCCTTTCACATAAGTGGGCTCGATGGACCATCTCTGTATATGTGTGAATATTTTGAGGCCCAAGTTGTTGAACAAAGACGGGCCTTAAGCCGTCCATGAAGAGATTAGCCTTGAGGAGCTCCGTAATGACAAGATGTGGAGCATACGGTGTAAGCCTTGAGAATTGAAGTTCATATTCCGCCGTGGACATCATGCCTTGTCGAAGGGAGGCAAATTTCACAGCCTTACTTTCCCGGACAAGCTCCGAGAAATACTTCTCTCGGAAGAGTTCAAGAAACTCCTTCAAGGTAAGTTGAGCATTGTGGAGATGGGCCGAGGTGGCCTTCCACCATGTGCGCGTAACTTTATTAAGTTGAAATGTGGCAAGAAGGACCTTCATCTGGTCTGCGCATTGCATAACATTAAAGTCTTGTCCATTTCATCGATCTAATTTTTTGCTTCATCCATATTTGATGATTCTAAGAATCTTGGAGGGTTCATACTCCAAACATTACGATGAAGATCTCCCGCGCCAACTCACGCGCTTGCCTGTGCTACCGTTTGCAGGGCTTGGGTGAGACCGTGGACGGTTTGTTGCATAGCTTCCCAATTTGCACTGTTAGCAGCCATTTTGAAAGTAAGGTGCCTGAGAAAATAAACAGCTAGTTATTTTCTTTGGAGTTATAGAGATTATCCTAAGGGTTAATTTCTAAATAAACTATCTCATCCCGGGCTCTACCCAATCTCACATGGATTCGAAAAATTTCATTCCTAGTTCACAGGTGTGGGTCCTTAAACCTTGGACTTAACCTATGACTTGACATTTTCCTAGGACTTACTTAAGCCTAGGCTTTGATTCCAACTTAACTGTCACGCCACGAGATATGTAGCAGAATTGAGTCGGGAACGTAAACAGCCGGCAAATAAAGCCTCAAGCTAGCAAGACAATTAGAGCGCTATACACACCCACATAGAAGATGAATGCACAATACCATGCACTCAAAAATCTTCACTTTATTAATTAATAAACCAAAGGTTACAAATTGATCCTTGATCGTGACTCTCTTGACCTAACTAGACTCAAGAAAATAAAAGATTTCATAACATGATAAACTTCACCGCCTATTACAATGAAGGAACTTAAATTACAATAACTGACTCCAGACTCTTTAACTATCTAGGCTTCACTTGTTCATCAATCACTCTCAGATCCACTACTCGAATAGTCTGAATCCGATCTGCTAGAGTTTCCTGAAAAAGATTAGAAAGTAGGGAATGAGCGCACTCGCCTAGTAGGTATCTCCGTATCAGCATGAAGGCATAATTTAAGTAATTAACATTTTAGCTCTATGAAAAGGTAATGATGTAAGATGCGATAAAACATGCGATACAATTAAAGTAACAATAAGAAATCAAGACAAGTGTAGAGATATGAGACGATATGAGAACGTGATCAAGCAAGATTATAATATAGCCTTTCATTAACGAGAATGTACTATCATGTAACAAGAATGTACTTTCATAACCTTAAAAAGGCTATGCACTAGAAAGTCATGTAACAAGCATGTAATAATCAAGCATGAGACCTCATGGATTTCACCCGTTTATAAAAAAAGTACTCCCAGCGCAATGCGATGCTAGTGTTCATCATACCCCATGGTTTATATCATGTTTCCGGCCATCTGTTGAGGGGGCTAACGTGGAGCCCTTGGACACTGTCTGTGCCCGCTCTTGCATCTTCAAGTTATAAATCAAGCTACTTCCACGAGAAATAAAGTAGGTCAATAATGTCAAGTTCAAATAATAGTCTTCATGACAACAAAAACCAAGGTAAGAACGTACCAAAATGAAATCATGAGATCAAGGTTGAATTAATAGGACTTTATGCTACGGAGGAATTCTGACAGCATAACGGTACATTTCCATTGTTTCATAGTTCATTAATAATTTATTGAATAAGGTGTTAGGCTCCAGATAATCAGAAGACTATCTAGGAATAGGGTAGAATCAACCCTTGGGTCAAACCACGGGTTGGACAACAAGTTGACAGAAAGCAGTCTCTGGGGGACCATTTTCTTGAGATAGCGGTTGAGTCAAGACCGCTATCAGGTGGATTCAACGTAGAACAAGGAATAGGTCGATGCAATGAATAAACTGGCAGAAAGTGGTCGCGCCAGGACCGCTATCATGAGGTAGCGGTCACCTGATGGCCACATTCAAGTCAGTTTATAGAAAATGCAAGGTTCACGAAGTACTTTCTAGACTTTTGGGCTTTTAGCGTACAACCAGCTCGGCGTCCTAGTTGGAACCCCAGGCTCACGAAGTCTTACGGAGTCCTTGAAACAAGATCACCTTGTCCGGTAGAAGGAATATCCGTGGAGAGGCTTTCAAGTTCAAGAGATGTTTCTATCAAGTGCGAGTGATCTAATAGCGTCGTACCGGAGTATGGGCTACATGTGAACTTAATAAAACAGAAAGGAGATGAGAAGGGAATGATTTAAAACTCATAAGCCAACGTACATCTAAGCATTAAAATTCCTTTTAAATACAATGCTATATGACTTTGGGCAAAAAAATAACATACTTAAAAATAAGCTTAAAGCATGCCAACACGCAGTATGAAATATGCCATGATCAGGAAGTATAATGTCTAGACTAAGGTATGCATAAAAATATTAATATAGATGAAATATATAGCGTTTAATCTTGTTATAGAAACCAGAAAGCAGTCGATCGAGGACCGCCACTTGAAGGCAGCGATCTCTGCTAGACCACCTTCTGTCTGTAATAGACAGAGACGAATCCATGTTCGCAGGACCTATACTACAGCAATTAATGTATGAAAATCGAGTATAATAGAAAGTATAGACAGAGTAGCATGCTTAGGAAAAGATTATGGCATGAAAAGGGCATGAGTTAGTTCAAAGTTCTTATTTTTTTGTTAAGGGGGAAGGGATGGTGTCACTCCCCGAGATGTATGTACAGCGTAAGTAAATCGGGGACATGCATACTAGCATATATACATATATATATCATGGGACTTTAACAAGGCTTGATATAGCTCACGGAACATTAACGTGATGCTAATGAGGAGTGCGTTAATACAAGAACGCGCCATATCGTGCCTGCGCGTTAAATAGACACGCCCCCTGTTCTAACCGCCATCATCCCACCGTGCAATTGAGACAATACCGGCCTTGTAGGGCTACTTCCTATGGCAAATATATATGGAACCAATAGGAAACTAGTAGGGAAAATATGCTATCATGAAAATAATGCATGGAAACATAGGTAATCATCAAAAAGTTATCATCTTTTAGTTAAGGTTTCATGGACAGCATGCAGTAAAATTTATATTGCATAGTCATGGAAAATCATGAAATACTCTATGTACAACGCATGAAAACACGAGATAACAGAGGGCTTTTGTTCCTAACTTGATATTTAAGCCAACATGAGATAACTTACCTTTAATTTGATCCCTCGATAGAGAATTTCTCGCTGGAAGACAGTGTTGGTTCCTTTGCGTCCTGCGTAGAAACCGTAACTTCTTGGCCTTCTATCTCCTTAACCCCTTGAGCTAAGTTCACGAGATTTGGTGGGTAGTGATAAGACATAAAGAGGAAAAAATACTTCTAAAAGATCAACCTGAAAATACCTTGTTTAGGGATCTTAAATCTCTAATCCTTCTCGAGGAAACTCACTCGTTCCTATGCGGTTTGCAGAGAACCAGCGATTTTCGAGGCTTCTAACTCTCCAGTTACTTGATCTCCTATCATGGAACTTTGAGGGGAGTTATATAAAACTAAAAGGAAGAAAAAGTTCTAAAGGACTACCGTGAAATAACACTGTCTTACCATCAAACTAAGCGAGCCAAAACGAGGGTTCGCGCAAGTCGATTCTGGGTCTAATTTACAGAGTTGGTCTGGGGTTGAGAGATTAGATCAAGTTAGGAGTCCTTATTGGGGTTAGAGTCGATCCCCAAGAGTCCTAGACTAGTTTTCCCTTTGAGATAGCATCGATCCATGGCCACTCATGGACAAAAATTCAATCTTTCCATGTTTTACTACACTCCGGTTCCGTAAGAGCATCGCGGTCATCAAAATTACCACATTCTTCATTAACGCGGCGTATCGCATGGGCGCGTTCAGACCTTCTCTAAGAATTTGAATTTTAGTCAAATTCCCCCTTCTAATTATCCCCTAATTATCTAATAAAAATGGGGAATATATCTAATCATGTCTCTTTTAGGCGGGCTTGTGCCTAAAGGCTTAGAATTTGGTTTATGGGCTTGTTTTAAGAGGGCTTAGCCCTTTGGTAAAATATAAGGCCTTTAAATTAATTTAATTAACCCATAGTTTTTTTAATAACCCATTAAGCCATTTTAATGTTTAATAATTTTATTTAATTATTAAAAAATCCTAGAATTTTTCAGGGTGTTACACCCTCCCCCACTTAAAAAGAATTTGGTCCCCAAATTCATTGCATCAATTTTATGTAGAGTATACTTATAATCGAATAATTCCAGAAATTTCTTACGCATAGCTTCTTCGGTTTCCCATGTCGCCTCTTGATTTGTGTTCTTATTCCATCAGACTTTTACCATGGGAATGGTCTTATTCTGAAGTTGACGTACTTCTCGATCAAGTATTATGATTGGCTTTTGCTCGTACGTCATATCCTTTTGAATCACCAAGTCATCATGACTTATAATATAGAAAGGGTCATAGACGTACCTCTTGAGCATAGAAATATGAAATACATCATGGACTCCAGCTAATTGAGGGGAAAAAGCTATCTGATATGCAACCTCGCCAACCCTTTCATGAATTTTAAAAGGGCCGATAAATCTCGGAGTGAGCTTGCCTTTTATATTGAACCTTCGAAAACCTCGACCTGAAGAAACCTTGAGAAACACATAGTCTCCCACTTGGAATTCTAGATCTCGCCTTCTATTGTCAGCATGTGATTTTTGCCTATCCTGAGCATATGGAGTCTTTCTCGAATAAGCTTTACCTTCAAGGTAGTATCTCGGATGATTTCAGGGCCTAAAAGTTGCCTTTCTCCAACTTCATTCCAACATATAGGTGAGCGGCAGCTTGTTCCATATAATGCCTCGAATGGTGCCATTTGAATGCTAGCTCGATAGCTATTATTATAGGTGAATTTCACTAGAGGTAAATGATCGTGCCAACTCCCACCAAAATCAATAAAACATGCCCTGAGCATATCTTCTATCACCTGATTGGTCCTTTCAGTTTGACCATCAGTTTGTGGATGCAGTGCTAAAGTTAAGCTGAGTCCCTAATGAATGTTGTAGACCCTTCCAGAATTATGATGTGAATCTAGGGTCTCGATCAAAAATAATAGTGGCAGGAACTCTGTGTAACTTGACTATCTCCTTCATATACAATGCTGCAAGTATATCCACAGACCATCGACTTTTGATTAGGAGAAAATGTGCAGATTTAGTCAATCGGTCTATGATCACCCATATACCATCATGTCAACCTCTTGTCTTAGGCAAACCCATGATGAAATTCACCCCTATACTCTCCCACTTCCATTCGGGAATTTGTAAGGGATGTAGTTTACCAGCATGTTCTAGATGTTCCGCCTTAACTTGCTGATAAGTGAGACAGCATGATACAAAGTCCGCTATCTATCTCTTCATATTAGGCCACAAAAAATTTCTCTTTAGATCTTGATACATCTTGGTAGCACCAAGGTGAATAGCATACTTTGACTTATGAGCTTCATCCATGATCAGCTTCATAATTTCGGCATGATCCGGCATACAAATTTGATCTTTGAATAATAGTCATCCATCGGTTGAGATAGAAAATTCTGGCCGTTGATCAATATTAACTTTGATCTCCATTAATGTGGGGTCATTATCTTGTAACTTCACTAGGTCTTCAATTAATGTACGTTGTGACTGGATATTAGCAATAATACACATTTTTCTCCTATATCAACATCAAGATTCAATTGTGAAAAATCTTCTATAAGATAGGTCATACCTTTCCAGAGTCTTGGTAGAGTTGCCATTGGTTTCATACTGAGAGCATCAGCTACAACATTTGCTTTGCTGGGGTGATATTGGTTAGAGAAGTCGAAGTCCTTGAGATACTCCAACCATCTTCGTTGTCTCATGTTTAACTCTTCCTAGGTGAAATGATATTTCAGACTTTCATGGTCTGAAAATATGAGGAACTTCTCCCCATAGAGGCAATTTTGCCATATTTTCAAGGAGAATATAACGATAGCTAACTCCAGATCATGTATGGGGTAGTTTTCTTCATGCCGCTTCAATTGCCTCGAAGCATAACAAATCACTTTACCATGTTGCATAAGGACGCAACCAAGGCCAATGTCAAATGCATCTGTGTAGACTTCAAATCCACCACCTTCAACAGATAGTGCCAATACAGGTGCAGTGGTGAGATGATCCTTAAGAGTTAGGAAACTCTCTTTGCAGTCCTTCGACCATACAAAAGGGTTCTCCTTTTTTGTAAGCCTAGTCAAAGGAACAACGATCTTGGAAAAATCTTTGATGAAATGCCTATAGTAGTTAGCCAGACCGATAAAACTCTTGACTTTGGATACGGTCGTAGGTCGGCTCCAATTCTTGACAGCTTCAACTTTAGAAGGATCTACCGCGATACCTTCTCTAGAAATAATATGGCCAAGGAAAGAAACCTCTTTTAGCCAAAATTCACATTTACTGAGCTTGACGTAAAATTGATGTTCCCTTAAGGTTGGCAAAGCTACCCTTAAGTGTTCTTCATGTTCTTCTTTGGTCTTGGAATATATCAAGATATCATCGATGAAGACGACCACAAATCGGTCAAGATGAGACATGAAGATATTGTTCATAAGTTGCATGAATGTTGTAGGGGCATTGGTTAACCCGAACGGCATCACTATGAACTCATAATGTCCATATCTGCGTTGGAATGCAGTCTTGTATATATCCTCGTCCTTAATTCAAAGCTGATGATAACTTGACCAGAGGTCAATTTTAGAGAAATATTCTGCTCCTGAGAGTTGATCAAACAGCTCATCGATCCTCGGTAGTGGATATTTGTTCTTGATGGTGAGTTGATTTAACTGCCGATAGTCAATGCATAGCATGAGGGATCCATCCTTCTTCTTGACAAGTAGAACTGGCGCACCCCAAGGGGATGTGCTGGGTCGAATGAAGCCCTTGTCTAGTAATTCTTGAAGTTGCTTCTTCAATTATTTGAGTTCCGTGGGAGACATCCTGTAAGGAGCTATTAAAACGGGTGCCGCTCCAGGTATGAGTTCAATGGAGATGTTTACTTCCCTTTCGGGTGGTAACCCAGGTAGTTCGGATGGAAAGACGCCAGGGAACTCTCGAACAATGGGGATTTCTTCTAGAATGTTTTCTTTAGATTCGATAATGATCACGGAAGCAAGAAAAGCATCACAACCTTGCGTGATAAGCTTGCAAGCGTGAAGAGAAGAGATGAGAATAGGATGTTTCCTATATTTGAATCCAAGGAAAGAAAACCATGGAAGATCTATTTTATGGAAGGAACTCCTCCTATGGCGATAATTGATATTGGCAAAGTGATCGACAAGCCAATCTACGCCTAGAATGGCATCATAACCTTCCATGTCAAGGCATACTAAGTTAGCAGAGATATTATGGCCTTCTATAATTACCTCACTATCGGGGTAGTGGGTTGTAAGTTTAGTTTTGGGACCTAAAGGTGTAGTGATAGTTAGGTCCGAAGGTAGAGGAACAGGTGAAATTGGCAAAGTTTTTCAAAGGCAGTAGATATAAAAGAGCGAGAGGCACCAGTATCTTAATATAATACAAAAATAAAAATTTGTATTTTAAATTTATTTTATATTATTTTATTAATATTAAAAATGCATGATGTGAATAAATTTGAACGATAACTTCCATTAGCCCATCATCCTTGGGCGCTTCATCATCCATCATGCCATTAAGACGAGCTTGCCACTTGCGTCCACCGCTAGAAGATTGCTCCTTCATGAGGCAGCACTCGGTCATCCGATGCTCCCGGCTTCCACAACGTAGACAAGTGCCAAGGTGCTTCCAGCATTCCTTGCCAGAGTGGCCGAACTTCTCGCAAAATGAACAAGCCGCCATGACTTGCTTATCTTCCGCCTTAGCCTTCTTGTTCTTGCCATTCCCATTACCATTCCCACTCCAGGATCTCTTCTTGTTATCACGGGATTTATAGGGTTCCGTGATGCTCAATCTGTCTTCTTTCTTTCCATGCCGATCGAACTTCCGCCTCGACT
Source organism: Amorphophallus konjac (assembly GCA_022559845.1). NCBI lineage: Eukaryota > Viridiplantae > Streptophyta > Magnoliopsida > Alismatales > Araceae > Amorphophallus > Amorphophallus konjac. The sequence goes on along the minus strand of CM040120.1, from coordinate 167,951,528 downwards.
CCTCTTTCCTGTCTCTAAATTTCTCGACCTTTTCCAAGGTCCTTTCGCAAAGATGTGCCCGTTGGACCATCTCCGTATAGGTCCAAATATTTTGAGGCCCAAGTTGTTGAATGAAGCCAGACCTTAAACTGTCCATAAAGTGATTTGCCTTTAAGATATTCATGCTCACTAGGTGCGGAGCATAAGGGGCCAGGCAAGAAAATTGGAGCTCATACTCCACTACAAACATCATGCCTTGGTGAAGAGAAGCGAATTTAGCAGTCTTTCTTTCCTTAACGTGCTCGGAGAAGTATTTTGAACGGAATAGTTCAAGGAATTCCGCCCAAGTGAGTTGTCGATTTGGAGAGGAGCCGATGTTGCTTTCCACCATGTACGGCCATCTTTGTGAAGTTGGAAGGTGGCCAGAAGGACCTTCTCCCGATCCGAGCATTACATGACATTAAAGATTTCATCCATTTCAACCATCCAACTTTTAGCTTCATCAGGGTTAGAGGATTCAGAGAATCGCGGAGGGTTCAAGCTCAGGAAGTTTAGGTGCAGATCACCCACACCTGCTCTCGCGCCGGCCTGGGCCACAGTTTGGAGGGCCTGGGTAAGACCCACAACGGTTTGTTGCATCTCATCCCAGTTTACACAGTGAGCCATTGCAAGAATATGGTACATGTGAACATAATCAATTTCTTATTTCTACGAAAATGATAGGGATTATTCTAGAGATAATGACTATCTCACCCCGGGCTCTACCCAAATCTCTCATAGGTTGGAAATTTATTTCCTAAGTTCATAGGTGTGAGTCCTTAATCCTTGGACTTAACCTATGACATAACATTTTTCTAGGACTTACTTATGCCTAGACTCTGATACCACTTTAACTGTCACGCCCCAAGATGTATATACATCGGAAGTAAAATGGGGACATGCATACTAGCATATATACATATATATATATCATGGGACTTTAACAAGGCTTGATATGGTTCACGGAACATTAACGTAATGCTAATAAGGAGTACGTTAATACAAGAACGCGCCATATCGTGCCTACGTGTAAAATAGACGCGCCCCCTGTGCCAACTGCCATCATCCCACTGTGCAACTGAGACAATACCGGCCTTGCAGGGCTACTTCCTATGGCAAATCTATATGGAACCAATAGGAAACTAGTAGGAAAAATATGCTATCATGAAAATAATGCATGGAAACAAAGGTAATCATTAAAAAGTTATCATCTTTTTGTTAAGGTTTCATAGGAAGCATGTAGTAAAAATTATATTCCGCAGTCATGGAAAATCATGAAATACTCTGTGTACAACGCATGAAAACACAAGGTAACAGAGGGCTTTTGTTCCTAACTTGATATTTAAGCTAACATGAGATAACCTATCTTTAATTTGATCCCTAGATAGAGAATTTCTCGATGGAAGACGATGTTGGTTCCTATGCGTTTTACGTAGAAATTGTAACTTCCTAGCCTTCTATCTCCTTAACCCCTTGACCTAAGTTCACGAGATTTGGAGGGTAGTGAGAAGACATAAAGAGGAACAAATACTTCTAAAGGATCAGCCTGAAAATACCTCGGTTAGGGTTCCTAAATCTCTGATCCTTCTCGGGGAAACTCACTCATTCCTGTGCTATTTGTAGAGAACCAACGATTTTTGAGGCTTCTAACTCTCCGGTTGCTTAATCTCCTATCATGGAATTTGGAGGGGAGTTAGATAATGCTGGGTCCCGGGGTAGGCGAGAGGACAAGAAGGGGGGTTGAATTGTCCCCCACGCGATTGTTGACACCCGTTTTTTTCCGATGAGTTGAGTCGTTCCTCTTACTCCCATTTGTTGATGCCTCGAGTTGTCCATCACTCGTTGGGGCTGTTTTCAGGCACGTTTTGGGCCAGTTTTATGGGTAGCCTCCCTCTCTCACTGGGTTTGTTTCAATTCTGGGCTTAATGGGCCTTCATTTTTGTTGATTGAACTTTTCTATGAGTTTCAAGCGCTCATATACATATACGGTTCATCCCAGGCCGCCCAATCAATGTGCGGTTGCATGTGGACCGTCCATATATTTTGGAATTTTTTGGTTAATTTTTTGAATTTCCACCGACAAGCATTTATGTGGTCTTCCCCTAGTCGTTCAATACGATGGACGGATGGATAGTAGTCGCTCATCTCTCAGAGTCCTGCGTTTGGTGGTTTTCTCAAATAATTATCCAATTACTCTATTTATCACCGACAGGGTTGAGCGGTTGTCTTCTGGCCGCCCTTGTAGATGAAAGGTATGCTATTAGCTGTTCATCTATGAGAGTCCAATGGCAAAGATTTCGGTCAGTTCGATGGATAGTTGGATAATATTTATGATTTATTTGAATTTCCACCGACAGGGTTGGACGGTCAGGACATGGCCGCACATCCCGTTGAACGGTCTATCGTAAGACCGTTCATCCGTTTGATTCCTAAATTTCAACATATTTTCTCTCTCTATCCGTGGTTTTATCCCTAACTTCTCCCGTCATTTTCTCCACGGATGCTGAACCATTTTGAGTACCGTTTCGACTGGATAAGAGATAATTTGATTATCTACGATTTTCCTTTGATTATCTCGACCTGAAAATGCTTCTAAACCCTAATTTCGGGGCTGGCTTTCTAGGCTCTATAAATAGACCCTAAAGGTCGGGTTTGAAAAGGGGGGAGATTTTGGTCGACGGCGAAGCCCTGCAGAATCCTTGAGTGACCTACGACCACGGAGGGAGGCCTTCTACGTCCATATAGGCCTCCAGTCTAGGGAGTAACTTCTGTTTTGAGTCATTTTGCATTCTGGATAGTCTCATTTTTTCTCATTGCATATTTGTTTCTACACATCCATTCTCCCACGTTTTCGTTGCTTGCACTATCATTCACACACCCTCCCATGTTTTTGACGCCCCAGGGGTTTAAAACTCCCCAGGTATCCCTCACTTCACTTAGTTATGATCATTTATTTCCGTTTTAGCATCTACTACACTTTTCAGTTCTAATTTGGGTTTTCTCTTTCTGTTTCCACGTTGTTTTGCAGGTCAGCAATACACTAACACGAGGCCCATCCTTTCTGGCCGGTCGGAAAGGGTGGAGGTTGGACCCTTTTGCAACTTCTGGCGTAGTGGTCTTGTGCGGCTCTGTCAGGACCGTTCAAGGGTACGTGCGGTGGATCTTCGACCACTCTTCATCGTCCTGCGGTCATTTCTAAACTGTCCATCAGCCAGTAGTTCTACATCACGCGTCCTCTGCAGCACTGAAGAGTGGTCTATCGTGCGGCCGTCCAACATCACAGGCAGTTCTTCACTGGCCGCTCATCCCCTGCAGTGCTGGTTAAAGGCGAGTGTCTCCCTCTCTTTCCAAGGTACAGTGTGTTCATCACATTAGGCACCTTGGTGGCGATCACAGTTATTTACACTCTTCTGTTCTCCTTCTACTGTTCTCATTTATTTTATACATCGATTTAGTAGAAGGGGAGAGAAGACATCTTTTAAGCCGATGAGGAGTAAAACAAACATGTCAACAGCCCATTTTTTGGCGATCACGGTGGGACACCTAGTGCCCATCGTGTTAGTGATTTGCTGACCTTTTCATTTGTTGTGTTAGTTTTCTTTTCGACGTGATTTCAGGTTGGTCTGGGCGCGGTCTCTGTCCTCCGGAGCATGTGCGGATCTCCAGGAGCTGTCCATCTCTTCGACGGCTGGAAGTCCACCGCTCTTCTCTGTGAACAGCGCCATATCTTCTGCAAAGCCTGCTGCGATAAGCGGTCCAATGTCATCCGTTCATGTATTACATGGTCGATTATTGGCCATCCATCTTGCTGGCACAAGTACTCCTCTGTCTTCTGACTGTTGGTTTGGTTGCTGTTGCACGGTCTGTGAAGGTCTGTTCTACTGATCACACGGCTGTCAGTAGACCGCCCATCCTGGTATGCTTCTGATTTCTACCTACTTCAATTCTATCATTGTCTGAGTTTTCTGATTACTTTGTCGTTACTCCCTGGTTTAAACGGTCGTTCACAGGTCATCCTTACTCCCTGAGCGGTCTTCATCAGACCGTCTTTCTCTGCTACAGTGCACCCCATGCTACAGTTTTATCATTGAATTATATCATTATATGCATATACATTAGTGCTGTTTGACCTCCCCCTATTGTTTTTATATCATTCCATGGTTGCGTTCATCTCAATTTCTTACATTTGCTAGTTCATTGCTTGCTAGTTTCTAGGTTAGAATTTTGCATGCACTCCGGTGCGCATAGGATTCATGCATTTAATTCATATTTAGTTACATTCTTACCGAGGTAGAGTTTCCTCTCGTCTCCATACTCCTTGGAGCCGACTAGGGGACCTTGCCGAGAGCCTTCGTAAGTCCCCGTGAGCCGTGGATTCCCACACGGACGCCGGGCAGGTTGTACCGTACCACCCCCCAGTCTAGGGTCTGCATTCATGAGAGAGAGAGAGAGAGAATCCCTTAGAGTTTGCCAGTTTTCCGTCCTCCACCCTATTTAGGTACCTTGTGGTTGAGTGAATTCACATTTTAATTAATCCACTAAGGTCCTAAAGAGGAACTTATAAAATCTTCGTGCATCATTTACAACTTGGGTGGTTAATTGGTGGGTTCTTTTCTCATCTCTCCCCTCCATTACATGTTGCGTGTCATCATTTACATATCTTTGTCAGATTAGGCTTATTAGGTCTCGTTCATCTTTGTGTGTCCCCATTTAGTTGCATTTGTCTTTGGTTCATTTCCCTCCTTGTATTACTTTGAGATCCACTGTGCAAAGTCTCCATTCTCGCCATGGAGCACTTCTCCCCTGTACCTTATTCCTGCACCTCTCCATCTTCTTACCCCCGTGTGGATTCCTCTTCCCGTGCGGGCCCATCTCCTTATTCCTCCGTCGGACCCTATTCTTTAAACGGGCCTTCTAATCCCGCCCGTGCTACTGCTAGTCCAATCAATTCTCATTCCCACCTTCGTAATTCTTCCAGGCCCATGTATTCCTCCATTCCCGGAATGGGCTATCCTTCTTCTCAGGCCGGATCCCCTTATCTGGCCCATCAACATTATCCTGGTCTAAATTCATCATCTCTTGCTCAAGCTGGCCCATATCCTTCTCGGACTCTTCCTACCGAGGAGATGATCGCTCAGGCCCAACGCCAGCTTGATGAATTGCAACGACAAATCAGTCCTCAAACTTCTTTGGATATCTCATTTGCATTCCGAGGTCTTCAGCTTCCACTACGTCAACAGATTCCGGCTTATCGTCGCTATGGTGGAGTCGGTGACCCCTATGTGCATTTGAAGGATTTCCTATATGAGTCGGCCCAGTTCCAACATGATCAACGCTTGATGGCCTTTTTGTTTGGCCTATCTGTAGAGGGCTCGGCCAAGGATTGGTTCTTCACATTGCCGCAAGAGCAGATGATGAATTTTCAGGCCGTCCAAGCAAGATTTATTCAGCAGTACCAGGACCAGGTTGGGCCCATACATTCTTTGGTTGATCTGGCCCACGAGAAGATGACGCCCGGCGAGGAATTCTCCACGTTTGCCGACCGCTGGCGTCGCCTAGTTGCGCAAGTCCTGGGGCATATTCCGGAGGGTGAGCAGATCAAGATGGTTATTTCTAATGCAACGCCCAAGCTCAGGTGCATCTTAGCCCTGAATGATATTACATCATGGCAATAACTTTACAGTCGAGCCCGCTTCATTAGCCGAAAACTCCTAGTTTCCTTTGACCACAAGTCTCCTCCACCTTCGCCTTCCACATACCCCTTCTCTTCCCCATCCACCATGAATCAACCCTCACCCTTATATCCCTCCACGGGTCGACCGTCCACTCCCACACACCCATATACCTCCATGTGCTCCACCGCATGCCAACCCTCAACGAGTCAGCCCTCCGCTATTTTATCTCCCCACGCCCCTCCACTTCTGGTCAAGGAAACACAATACCCCGAGAGGATGGGTGCCGTACATTACATTCCCACTCCCTCCACGCCACCACATCATTCTAGCCCTCCGCCTTCACCTACGCAATCCCCCTTGCCTACGCAACCCCCGCTACCATCTCCATTACATTTTCATACCCCTCGGCATCCACCTTGCCCGAAGCGGGCTTCTCACCCCCCATTGCCAAAATCTCTTACAGATGTTTTCAGGGCTTTGATGGCCACCCATGCGTTGCAGCTCCCTCTGGTTATGCCTTGCCGACCCGCGGTCGAGAATTTGCTCCAGTTCTGTGAGTTCCATTGTCAACAGGGGCATGTGGTCAAGAATTGTTCTGAGTTTCGGGAACTTGTTTACAGTTTGGAAGATAAGAAGATGATTGATTGGGCTATCATGCGCCAGGTTATTTCAGATCTCAGCAGCAAGTACCAACAGCAGCAAGCCGTGCCGCCTAGGCAACCGTCTCCACTTCAAGACCAGGGGCACCCTAGTGTTTCTTCAGTTGATAAGATACCTGTGCCGTTACCCACTTCTTCCTCTGTCCCATCTCCTCCACCACCTTTACCTACCCTAGCCTCCGCTCGGGCAACCTCTCTTTCACCCTCCGTTTCCACCACCACACCTATTCCCAACGCCTCTCGACGTGTTGTAAAGATACGCCGAAGAGCGCCACCACCTGCCACTTCCCCCACTACGCCACTACCTTCCTCTCCTCCTTCTTCCCCACCCCTACCTTCATCTCCTTCCCCTTCACCTTCACCATCTCCATCAACCACATCACCCCCTTTGCCACCTTTGTCGCCTTCACCACCACTGCCATCGCCTCTTCCACTCCCCCTTTCGCCATCATCCTCTGAGCCCGAGCTGGCCGACCCTAAACCCATACCTCCACTTTTGCCTTTACCTCCTCCCATGCCCATCATCATCATTATTTCCCCATCACTTGCACCATTGCCACGTGCGCCCTTCAAACCTCCCTCTACCACTTCCCACTTCGCGGAGCAGGTACACGCTAGCTTTGGTGCCCCTCGGGTCTAGTCCCCAGGGAAATAAAGAGTCGAACCAGGTTTTGACTATGCATCACAAGCTTCAAGACTTCATTTATCGCATGCAGATCCGAGTCTTGGTCTCTAGCTATTCTAGGGACGATGAGCCTGCACTTGCTATGAAGACGGTTTCCAAGAAGAGTTCCTGTGTATTGGTGCCAGTTTCATCAAAAGCGAGGCCGGTGGCAATCTCTTTGCTCGCCAGAGAATTCACTGTTGATGTTATCATCACCTCTCGCTTGATTGCTATTCAATTCACTGGCCCAGAAGAGTTTTCCGCCCGGATGGTGCTAACCCACACGGCCGCCAAAAGTTTAATCAATTCAGCATTCAAGGGGCAATTGGCCGTATCTTCAGCACCCTCCAAGGACATGCTGCACTTGTTATGCAATCTCCCTCGGTTTATTGGTGAGTCGGCCACGTCAACGCCGCGTGTTACTCTCTCTCAGTTTTGTCCTGCTCTTCTGGTAAGGGAGTTATGCTTTAGGCCCGATTGCCGAATGGAGATGCCGAATCTTATGCTTCTAGTGCCGAATGACAAAACTCCACTGCTTCCTATTGTTCATCACAAGGAATTGACTGTTCTGGAATGTCCTTCTATGGTTAGCACCGCACAGCTAGGGGCAACGGTCTCGATGAAGCTGCATATTCATGACCGAGCCAGGCCGTTTGCTAGGTGGGCCCGTTATTTGAGAAAGTATTGCAAGACAAGAAGCCCGAAGGTCTGAGTCCGCGTCGGGCGGAGTTGTTTCAAGAAGATTGGTGCTAAGAAGAGGCGATGGCATAAGTTCAAGGGCCGATAGTTATGCATTCGGGGGTCCACTTCCTCCTCTCATTCTTCTATCCATTCATCCTTTCTTTTGCTCGGTTCTTATCCGTGGGTGGTGTACCTTCCGCCACCTGACCATATTTCTACCATCTTTTCTTATCCTCACCATTCTAGGCATCGGCCTATGTCCCCCTCTTCCCCTAATCTAGGGGCATCTTCTAACTTTCCTTCCCGAATACGTCCGGATTTCACTTCTCATCTCTTTCCCCCGACCCTGTTGGGGATTCCTTGCGCTTGTTCCTCGACCTTGTCGGGTGGTTTTTCGGATCCTTCCCCGACTTTATCGGATGGTTTTCATTTCTTGTCCCCGACCTTGTCAGGTGTTCATGCATCTTCTTCCCCGCCTCTGGCGGGTGATCGCTATTCCTTTTCTCTGACCACGCCGGATGATCACTCCTCTTCCCCCTTATCTTTGCCACAATCTTCTTATGGTTCATCTATTCTTTCTTTCTCACCCTTTCGGGGTCATTACCCTTTTTCGTGCTATTTTCAAGGCTTTAGTCCGCCTTGATCTCAGTTAATCTCTGTTTATTCTATATTCGATTCCTTGTTATCAGGGCCTCAGTGCCTTAACGAGGGAGTTCTAGCCCTCGTCTCTCTTCCTTTTTATCCTTCTTCGTCCAGTATGATGTCTGCCACTCCTTCATGTCAAGGAATCCAATCCTTTGCTATCCTCTCCTTTCATCCTTTATCCTGGCAAGCAAGGAATGCAAAGTTTGCGCTCCTCAAAGCTCGATGATCGAAATCGCTTCAGGAGGCCGGTTTCCATGCCATGGATTTGCAAAGGTATCTTTGATTTTGTGCCGGAACATGTTATCATTGCTATTACTCTGCTATTTCTGCACGCGCTTATATTGTTGGTTCCTTAAAACACGATTGAGTGACTTTAAGAGTCTTTGTTTAATTAGATCTTAACTTTGTGTCAAATAAAAAGTTAGCTTCTACAGCATCCTTAGGCTGGTGATAACTCCGCGCTGGGGGTCTAGTTTCTTTCCCCAATTGCTGAAGGTGACCTTCGAGTATGGGTTTTCACACACTACACGGCGAGCCATAGCCGATCTCTCTAGTGCAACATCGTTGCTGCTTTGGCCATACCATGGGTATGCACAAAGGCTTGTTCTCTTCTCTACTCGGCCAAGTGTAGGGGCAAGAGATTGATGGATGAGATGAACAGCCTAGGCATTCCCCGATACGAGAGAGGTTTCAAATATGGGCAGTCTTGAAAGAAACGAAAAGAAAAAAAGAAATGAGTGAAAAACACCATGAAAAATGCCCCTGATCCTAGTAACCGGGCCTACTTCTCCTAACAAGAGTTGAGGTTCACGTAAAACGGTGAAGGGTAGTGCAGCATCATGCGTGTATCAAAATCAAAAGTGAGTGTTGTTTCAATATCTGGCCGATAAGGGCTATGCAAAATTGTGGTTAAACACATAAAGCCCCAGCGCAACAGACTATCTCTCTGAGGGGTAGTGCCCTGGAAGAAATTCGAGCCTTGATATCTCCCATCCTGCACGAAGCTTGTCTCCAATTTTTCTTCTGCTTCTCCCTCTTAGGCTGGGTTGTATCCCGGGTATGGCCTTAGTAGGGGCACCGTTCTTTAGAAGCGGTTGGTTGTGGTAAGCCACCCTCACATGCACGCCCTACTTAAGGGAAGCCTTTAATAAAAGGGGTAGGAACGACGATCCCTGGCCAATAGTTTGAGCCCGTCTTTAGGTGCTGCAGATTGCTATGTCAAAATCAAAATTTCTAAAAAAAATCAAAAATTGTCAAAAATTCAAAAAAAAATCAAATACTTCAAAATTTCAAAAAAAAACAAAAAAATCAAATATTTCAAAAAAACCTAAAAAATCAAATACTTCAAGAATACAGAAAAATGAAATACTATTGAAAATCTAAAAAAATAAAAAAAAGATCACAAAAAAATGTGTCTTTTTCACGTATTTGCATTTGTTTTAAGGACAGATACGTAATCCGTTTGCTAAGTGTGCAGGTTGCAAGTACTCCGGCATTCCTTGCTCCGTATTGTGCTCTGCCTCCTGTCCACATTTTTGATATGTTCTTTCCTTCTTCGATCCACGCTCTCGGTCTGTTCTGAAGCTCATGTCCTTCCCGGCTTTTGTTTGCAATGATCATATCTTTATGAGAGGGCTTTGCCTCACGATTATGAACCTGGCGATTCTGCTTCACTCTGATCTTGAGTTTTGATTGAAGTGCGTATTTGTTCATGTCTTTTGTCCCGCCGTGTCCTTGTCACGTGTTTATGTCCCACCATATCGTCCCACACTTGTTGTTTTGTTCCTCACCACATGTTGTTAGTTGTCCTGCATATGTTGATAGTCGTCCCTCTATGTTCCATGTGTTGTCCCAACCGTGTGATCGTCAGTCATGTTCTTTTCCCAACCGTGTGTTGTCCCGCCACATTGGTGTCTTGTCATGCTGTGTTCGTGCATGCGTGTTGTTTGTTTATGCCTTGCATATGTGCTCGTTTGCCTTTGTTATGTTATGTTGATCGTCATGTTATGTCACGTTGTTTGTCATTCAGTTAATCATTGTGTTATCTCTGCTATGTTTATACTCATTTGTCTTATTCATAAAAATCCATAAAAATTTGAAAAAAGGAAATCCAAAAACTTGTCGTTTCACCTGCACAGGTAAGTCAGGTATGGCTTTCTATCCTTACATCCCTTACTGCATTACTATGTGGTACTATGCTAAATTATCTCGAGAACCAGTTGGTTATCTACGTGTTCCAGGATTTGATGTTCCCCTTTAACAAAAAACGATGATGATCCAGGTTCACGTGTTTAATCTTCGGATAGGCCGTTAGGTCGGGAAAGCCTGGGGAGGATGGTTCTATCCTACACGTTGTGGTTGCGGATGGTATCTTGACTCTGATTTTCCCAGCCGAACAATATTATTCTCGAGTATTTTATATTTTAATCTTTCTTTGCATTTGTTTTAACGATTTCTTTTATTTTAGCCCAGCATGCATCATACGCATCCTTTTGAGCATTCATGCCCCATGGTTTGCTTGAAGAATGTCCCACCAGCGATGGTTAGCTGTGCGTTCAGTGTTTGAGTAAGAGGAACAAATTCCACTCTGAGTTGGAAGGTTCTCTTTTGTCAATTCGTTTGGTTTGGTTGATTAAGAGGTCCCCGTCTGGAGCTTTAGCCTATTTCCTTTACTTTTACTGTCTGCTTTTGGCCTCCTCATTGGACCGCGGGATTGTGTACACCATGAGGTTGGTCTTATTGACTTGTTTCATTTCGTTTAGTTTAGTTCCTCCAGACTGGTGTCACTTTTGGTTTAATCATTCCTTGCGTTTGGTTCAGAGTTTTTCGAAAGATTCCTGTCGCTTGTTGGTAAAAACGGGTGTCGTTTTACCTTAATGCCCGCTTTCCGGTCCACTCCGCTGCATTTTCGCTTCATCTCCATGTTCCATGTCACTTTCGCTTCACCTCCGCTCGCTCCCCTGCAAAGAGGACGTTAAGAAGGGGCATCTGTTGACACCCATTTTTTGCCGGTGAGTTGAGTCGTTCCTCTTACTCCCATTTGCTGATGCCTCGAGTTGTCCATCACTCGTTGGGGCTATTGTTAGGCACGTTTTGGGCCAGTTTTATAGGTAGCCTCCCTCCCCGGCTGGGTTTGTTTCAATTCTGGGCTTAATGGGCCTTGGTTTTTGTTGATTGAACTTTTCTTTGAGTTTTAAGCACCCATATACATATACGGTTCATCCCAGGCCGCCCAATCAATGTGTGGTTTCCCGTGGACCGTCCAGATATTATGGAATTTTTTGGTTAATTTTTTGAATTTCCACCGACAAGCATTTATGCGGTCTTCCCCTAGCCGTTCAATACGATGGACGGATCGATAGTAGCCGCTCATCTCTCAGAGTCCTACGTTTGGTGGTTTTCTCAGATAATTATCCACTTACTCTATTTATCACCGACAGGGTTGAGCGGTTGTCTTCTGGCCGCCCTTGTAGATGAAAGGTCTGCTATTAGCCGTTCATCTATGAGAGTCCAACGGCGAAGATTTCGGTCAGTTCGATGGATAGTTGGATAATATTTATGATTTATTTGAATTTCCACCGACAGGGTTGGACGGTCAGGACAGGGCCGCACATCCCGTTGAACGGTCTATCGTAAGACCGTTCATCCGTTCGATTCCTGAATTTCAACATATTTTCTCTCTCTATCCGTGGTTTTATCCCTAACTTCTCCCGTCATTTTCTCCGCAGATGCTGAACCATTTTGAGTACCGTTTCAACCGGATAAGTGATAATTTGATTATCTACGATTTTCCTTTGATTATCTCGACCTGAAAATGCTTCTAAACCCTAATTTCGGGGCTGGCTTTCTAGGCTCTATAAATAGACCCTAAAGGCCGGGTTTGAAAAGGGGGGAGATTTTGGTCGACGGCGAAGCCTTGCCGAATCCTTGAGCGACCTACGACCACGGAGGGAGGCCTTCTACGTCCATATAGGCCTCCGGTCTAGGGAGTAACTTCTGTTTTGAGTCCTTTTGCATTCTGGATAGTCTCGTTTTCTTCTGATTGCATGTTTGTTTCTACACATCCATTCTCCCACGTTTTCGTTGCTTGCACTATCATTCACATACCCTCCCATGTTTTTGATGCCCTAGGGGTTTAAAACTCTCCAGGTATCCCCCACTCACTTAGTTATGATCATTTATTTCCGTTTTAGCATCTACTACACTTTTCAGTTCTAATTTGGGTTTTCTCTTTCTGTTTCCACGTTGTTTTGCAGGTCAGCAATACACTAACACGAGGCCCATCCTTTCTGGCCAGCCGGAAAGGGTGGAGGTTGGACCCTTTTACAACTTCTGGCGTGGTGGTCTTGTGCGGCTCTATCATGACCGTTCAAGGGTACGTGCGGTGGATCTTCGACCACTCTTCATCGTCCTACGGTCGTTTCTAAACCATCCATCAACCAGTAGTTCTACATCCCGCGTCCTCTGCAACACTGAAGAGCGGTCTGTCATGCGGCCGTCCAACATCGCAGGCGGTTCTTCACGGGCCGCTCATCCCCTGCAGTGCTGGTTAAAGGAGAGTGTCTCCCTCTCTTTCCAAGGTACGGTGTGTTCATCACATTAGGCACCTTGGTGGCGATCATAGTTATTTACACTCTTCTGTTATCCTTCTATTGTTCTCATTTATTTTATACATCGATTTAGTAGAAGGGGAGAGAAGACATCTTTTAAGCCGATGAGGAGTAAAACAAACATGTCAACAACGATATGCCAAATTAAAAACTTACTTAGTGGAATTAACAAGTTTAAACGAGATTGAAGAAATTAAACTAAGCTAGATAAACTTAGTTCTCTCAATCTCACCGTTCACACATGATCAAGATAAACGGATTAAGCTATTAAGCACAACCACAACGCAAACCACAATACACAAGGGTTTTTAAGGTTGTTCAGGACCACGACGGGCTCCCTACGTCCACCCCTTACCAAACTTGTAAGGCTTCACTCAGGGATAAATCCTCAACATAGAGGCGATGCTCCAAAAACACAGGACGATGCCTGCACACACACACGGGGATGAATCCCCACGAGGATAACTCTCCTCACGCTGTAGACATAGGAACACGGGGGCGAACCCCAAACGCTCGGGATCGTAAATCCAGCAGTAATACACACACACACACGCTGCAACAAACGCAGCAACGTAGTCACACGACCGTAAGTATACGGTCACACACACACAAAGTATCCTTTCAGAAATAAACACAAAATCCACAAATGGATACAATAGACCCCAAATGATCTCTCAAGACTAAAGCATGGAAAATATAGCAAGTGTAAAGGTTCCCCCTTTCTAAACGATTCAGCCCTTCTTCGGTAGTAGACAGATGATGGAGATTTTGACGTCTTCTCAATCCTCTCTTCAAGCCGCTTGCTTTTTCCTTCTTCCACGAGCTCCAAAAACTCCTTGATGTAGATGAAATCCACCTTGGCTTAAGCTCTTCCTTCATTTCTCCCTTTCTTCACCTATAAGATAGAAAACAATGAGCACATAAGGGTTTCTCTTATCAAATTCAGAGGTCACAAGAGAGTATATATAAGAGACATGAAAAGACCCATATACCCTACACAAAACCCATAGAAAACCCCTCTAAGATATGTATAATAATCCTAGGGCCAAAGGGGTAACATTAGGATCCATTTGAATAGGGTTTAGATGGTTTTCGGATTCACATATTTGAGTTTTCGCCGTATTCGGTCGACCTAAAGTTGGGGTCGGTCGACCTAAAATTTACAGTCACAAGACATGCCCTCTCTTGGGATTTTCGTCGACCTAAATCCCAGGGTCGGTCGACCGAAATCTGGTTCATTCCCAGATTGTAGAAATTCAATCCGAAAGAGTTTAAGCCCTTGACAAGTGATTCAACCTTCATGAATGAAATAAGGAGATATAAACTCAATCACCCCAAGCTAGATATATGTGAATCACACTCATGAAAACTCAATAACAAGGAGGATAAAAACACATTCTCAAGTTAAATCTCCACACCAAAAGATCAAGTTCATATCACAATGAATTTAGACACATGAATGATCATCGTGAAACCAAATCTTCCAAGATTGATGTGAGCATTGAAAAACCAAGTATCATGGATCATGAGAACTTCACTCACTCATTTATACCAAGATTTTCATGGGGAGTTCATAACACTTAGCTAGCTCATAAGGCCTTAGAAAAATATGCATGAAGCATGTCACGCCCCTAGCGCGGAAGATACCCGGAGACACGTGACGAGTTTATATCAATCATGTCAATCAGAGTGGTCGTGTATTCGACACAAAGACAGAGATGCGCAAAATAGCAAGATAACCCAATCCTTTATTTCATAATAGACTATTACAAATCCAATACTCTGTTTAATAAAAAGAAAAGAATACATATTTGACTCAAGAAACTATAGAAAAGACTAGATGACACTTGGACAAGCTCTAGCTCTTTCACTCTTGACCATTCCCATCCGATTGACTTTCATCGTCGTCGGACTTACCTGAAAAGTAAAAAGGGACAAACGGGATGAGCGAACGCTCAGTAGGAAATTATATCTCAAGTACTAGCAAGGGGTTTAAGTAATTATATCTTTCATGAATGCAATAAAGCTATGCATGCTCGCATAAAACGACAAGATAGAGAGAATGTAATATCAAGGAATAAGATGGACAAATCATGAACTTTCAATAAGATAACAAGACATTTGAGATATTCAAGCAAGTACATTTAACAAGTCATGTCAAGAACTTTGGCTATCATGTATCAAGCAAGTAAATTACCCTTTTTCGGGCCACGCATTTCATGTCAAGTCAAGTACGATTCAAGTACAAGATGTGTGTGGAATGTCCAATCAAGCAAGTCAAGTACTCGGTATAATGCCAGATACCTTATCATTTTAACTCCCATGGGCACAAGTACTTTCGGGTGCTCCTCCCAGGACCAGACCGGGCCCTATATGCGTAGTCATTTATCATGTGTTTTGACATCCACTCTTATATATATAGCCAATTTTTGAATTTCAATAATCAAGCTTGTAGACATGTATGACAACTTTGACAGAATGGAGTCCAAAAATATGACAAAGGACATAGAATGGCGATAATAACGGTATAATCACGATATCGATAAAACTAGGTAGAATATGGTTCCCTTAACTTGGGTACCATGACAAATCAATATGGACATTCTTTATATAGAATTGAGGTCCACATGAACAGTATATCAAAGGTAAGATACCCTCATTCATATCATAGAATTGAGGTTTACAAGAATGACATGATATGGCATGATATCATCATCCCATTAAGAATTTCTTATGATATACTCTTTGTATAATCATAAGGGCCGGTATCCCATGTTTCTTTAGAGTGACATGGCATCAATGGTGTAATGGGTTTTTAGGGTACAACCAGCTCAGTCGGTCTTGAGGGAATCCAAGGCTACGAGGAGTCTTACGGAGGTCTCTATGACTAACTCGCTAGTCCAAAGGAACGGAATGTCCAATGGAGAGCTTGTATGTCAATGAGAGTTGAGTGTGATCGATAAAACAATCGTGAAACGTGGGACTATACTCACGGAGTGGAGAATAGTGTCGATATATATATTATATAACATATGAAACCATCGGTTAACAGAATCAGGATAAAAAAATCAGTTTACAGAAAATAACGACTTAAGTATAGTCGTTTCTCAAGTAATTAACGCCTAAGATAAGGCCGTTTATCTATTTTCCATTTTTGCAGATTTTCCATATTTCAGAAATTTGCCAAAAACGCGCCCTGATCAGGGGCGTTTCTTTAAGTTTTGACGACTACACCAGAAGGCGTCCTTTTCTTGTCACTGTTCGACAGAATATCAATAATTTCAAGAATTTATCAAGAATGCGCCTTACGAAGGGGCGTTACTCTTTAATTCTTTATTTTTACAGAATATATTTTTCAGGATTTTAACAGAAACGCGCCCTATGAAGGGGCGTTACTTTTCATTTTACGCCTTAGTGTCAGGCGTTAGTCTAGTGGGAGATGACCTAGTCTAGGTCGTGAATTCAAGAAATTTCAAAAATTATCATGAACAGGAAGAAATAAATTTCAGTATAACAATCATATCATCATGACAGGAAAATTGGCAGGAATTCACAGGTAGAGTCATGCAGTATATTAGTTTTGATATTCCATAAAAATGAATTTTTAAACCGTGAACGATTATTAATTTCAGGTAATTTCATGGAATTAACGCCTGTGTTCAGGGCGTCAAATCTAGAATTGACGACCTCGTCAGGGTCGTGTCTTGTAAAATAGCGCCCTTGGCAGGGGCGTCTCTTTTAAAATATTACAGAAAAATGCATTAAAACTATAATAAATCGTATGCATGTCATGCTAATATACATATATCTTAAATTATTTTATTTGGGCTACAGTGACTTGAGAAAATCCTACCTTGATAGTTTGATCGAGGAGAAGCCTAAAACTCTGAAGCTTCAACTGCAACTCAAGAGCAGTAGCAGCAATAGCAAGAAGAAGAACAATCGTTCTTCAGAAATCTTCACTCTACCGTCAACCTGTAGAGGGAAAGAAAGGAAGGAAGATGAAGATACTAATAATCTTCACAGATATAACCGAAGTTAGAAAAATGATGAAGAACATCACCTTGTTCTTTACGTACGCACTGGATCCCTTCACCTGTATTAGAGGAAAGAAGAGGAAGGACCTATTAGTTCTTCATGAACTACGTTCATAAGAAAAAGAAATAGAAGAAGAAGAACTTGATGTTCTTCACGTACCTTGCAGATTCCGAACGCCAAATAGCGTTGAAGGGTTCGAGCAGTAGATTATTTATAGGGATTTAGGGGGTCCTATTAGGGTTAGAGTTCTAGTGGAAGTAATGTTTCCAATATAGAGTCCTTGCCCTATTAAATACTTACTAGATTAACATAATCCTTCCCTGGATAAGCTCTGGGTTGAACGGTTCACGAATGGAATTAACGACCTAGGTCAGGGCGTCGATTCCTGAATTGACGATCGGGTTCAGGTCGTTTCTTAAGAAGCGCCTGATATGAAGGCGTTCTTTGTTTTAAAACACGCCCAAGCTAGGGGCGTTTCTTGGCCTTACCCTTTTTGACGTTGGAATTTGACGCCGTTTGGTGAGGGCGTCACTTCTTGAGTCACGCCTTAACTAGAGGCGTTTATAATTTAAATAGCGCCTTTATCCGAGGCGTTATTTTATATTATTTTATTTATCTCATTATTTGATTTATTTTTAAAATCTTTATTATTATTAATATTTTATCAGGGTTGCTACACCCTCCCCCACTTAAAAGAATTTGGTCCCCAAATTCAATTGCATAATATATATATACGTGGAGAGTGTAGATCATATACCTCTTAGAATAACTCGGGAAATCGTTTCTTCATAGATTCCTCGGTCTCCCATGTTGCTTCATGTTCAGAATTCTTGTTCCATTGCACCTTGAGCATGGGAATAACCTTATTCCTTAGAGCTCGTATTTCACGATCTAAGATCTTCATAGGCTTCTGTTCATCTGTGAGATCTTTCTGGATCACCAGATCTCCATGTTCAATAATATGCGATGGATCGTGCACATACTTCTTCAACATAGATATATGAAATACATTATGTACCTCGGACAATTGAGGAGGCAACGCGATGCGATAAGCAACCTCGCCAACTCTTTCGAGTATCTCAAATGGTCCGATGAATCTTGGCGTAAGCTTGCCCTTAACACCAAATCTTCGTATGCCACGTCCAGGCGATATTTTAAGAAATACATGATCTCCAACCTGGAATTCAAGATCTCTTCTTCTTGTATCAGCATAAGCCCTTTGCCTGGTCTGAGCAACTTGCAATCTTTCTCTGATTACTTGTATCTTCTCAGTTGTATCCCTTACCATGTCTGGACCTAACAGTTGTTTCTCTCCAACTTCGTTCCAGCATAAGGGTGATCGGCAACTCCTTCCATATAAAGCTTCGAAAGGTGCCATTTGGATACTAGCTTGGTAGCTGTTGTTATATGCAAATTCCACTAGAGGCAAGTGGTCATGCCAGTTTCCTCCAAAGTCAATGATGCATGCTCTAAGCATATCTTCAACAACTTGATTAGTTCTCTCAGTCTGACCATCCGTTTGTGGGTGGAAAGCTGTACTAAAGTTAAGCCTTGTTCCCAACGAATGTTGTAATCCCTTCCAAAAATGAGAAGTGAAACGGGGATCTCTGTCAGACACGATCGAGACAGGTATACCATGTAACCTGACTATTTCCTTGATGTATAGTGCAGCTAGTACATCAATTGACCATCGGCTTTTTATTGGCAAGAAATGTGCCGATTTAGTTAATCGGTCAATGATAACCCAGATTCCATCATGTCCTCCTTTAGATTTAGACAAACCCATGATGAAGTCCATACCAATATCCTCCCACTTCCACTTAGGAATATCTAGAGGATGAAGTTTACCAGCAGGCTTTTGGTGTTCCGCCTTGACTTGTTGGCATGTGAGACAGCGTGATACATAGTCCGCGATTTCTCTTTTCATATTTGGCCACCCAAAGTTTCTCTTCACATCTTGGTACATTTTGGTAGATCCTGGATGAATAGTGTACCTTGATCTATGAGCTTCATCTAAGATCTTCTTCTTTAATTCTGGACAGCCGGGTATACAAGTTCTACCTTTGAATAATAATCTTCCATCAGAAGCTAATTGGAAATCAGATTGTCTTTCTAATCTGCCTTTGATTTCCACTAATATAGGATCATCATCCTGAAGTGCTTGTATCTTAGATAATAAATCTGACTGTATGCTTACATGAGATAATGTGACAAATTTGGCTTCCTTGTCCAAGCTTATATTGAGCTCGGAGAATTATTCTAGCAACCTCCATTCTTGTATCATACAATTGGCTATCATTGCTCTCGGCTTTCGACTAAGGGCATCAGCAACATAATTACCCTTTCCAGGATGATATTGTATATTGAAGTCGAAGTCCTTGAGGTATTCTAGCCAGCGTCTTTGTCTCATGTTTAGCTCTTTTTGTGAAAATAGATATTTGAGACTTTTGTGATCGGAGTATACAGTAAACTGCACTCCATATAAGTAGTGTCTCCATATCTTTAGGGCAAATACCACCGCGGCCAGTTCTAAGTCATGGACGGGGTAATTCTCCTCATGCTTCTTCAGTTGACGTGAAGAGTATGCTATGACCTTTCCTTGTTGCATTAGGACACATCCGAGGCCAATGCCAGAAGCATCTGTGTAGACCTCGAATTTCTCTCCTTCTATTGGTAGAGCTAACACCGGAGCTGTAGTAAGATGATCCTTGAGAGTTTGGAAGCTTCTTTCACATTCCTCACTCCATTCATATCGGATCTCCTTGCGAGTTAACCTTGTAAGGGGCACGGTGATCTTGGAGAAGTCTTTGATGAATCGCCGATAATAGCCTGCAAGGCCTAAGAAACTTCTGATCTCGCTAGCATTGGTTGGTCTTTCCCAATTTCTCACAGCTTCAACCTTTGACGGATCTACAGATAAACCGTCCTTGGATATGACATGTCCGAGAAAAGCCACTTCTTCAAGCCAGAACTCGCACTTGCTGAGTTTTGCATATAATTGATTTATCCTCAAGACTTGCAATGCAATCCTCAAATGCTCTTCATGTTCTTCCTTAGTCTTGGAATATATCAATATATCATCAATGAAGACCACTATGAATTGATCCAAGTAAGGCCTGAATATGCTGTTCATTAACTGCATAAAGACAGCAGGGGCATTTGTTAGTCCAAAAGGCATAACAACAAATTCGTAATGGCCATACCTGCTTCTGAATGCAGTCTTATGAATGTCATCATCCTTGATTCTTAACTGATGATATCCCGACCTGAGATCAATCTTGGAAAAATATTTGGATCCTGAAATCTGATCAAATAACTCATCGATTCTCGGCAGTGGATACTTGTTCTTGATAGTGAGATGATTCAAATGTCGATAGTCGATGCACAATCTCAGGGATCCGTCCTTCTTCTTTACAAATAAGACTGGTGCTCCCCACGGGGAAGTACTTGGTCTAATAAACCCTTTTCGAATTAGTTCCATTAATTGCTCTTTTAACTCTTTGAGTTCAGCAGGGGACATTCTATAAGGTGCCTTTGAAACCGGACCAGCACCAGGGACTAAGTCGATGGTGAAGGCCACATCCCTTTGAGGGGGTAATCCTGGCAAATCTTCCGGAAACACGTCCGGAAATTCTTGCACCACTTGTATGTCTTCTAGCTTAGTTTCCTTTGTTTCCTTAACTGTGACAAATGCAAGGAAAGCTACACATCCCTTCGTGACGAGCTTGCTAGCTCGGAGGGCCGAAATAAGAGGGGAATTGCTCCGACTCTTGGGGCGAGTAAAGACCAATTCTGGAAAATCTTTGAAAGCAATTTGGCTATTGCGACAATCAACCGTTGCCTGGTATTTGGATAATCAGTCCGCTCCTAGTATAACATCATACTCCTTTAGATCGAGGCATATGAGATCTATAGGTAAATTCCTACCTTGAACCATTACCTCACAGTTTTGGTAGTGATGAGTAATATCATTTTCACTTCCAAGAGGAGTAGTTAGAACTATTTTTATCCATTCTGGTTCTAACGGTAACGGGTCGGCAAACTTCTTAGAAATAATGGAATGCGATGCACCCGTATCAAATAAGACATAAGCACTTTTGGAAAAAACTGTTAATGTACCTTCTACCAGTCCACCTTCTTCTTGCTCGGTCTCCTTTATTGCATGAAGTCGAGCGTTCTTTGTCACCGGGCGTTTACCATCACCGGCTTGGTCATTCATTAATGGACACTCGGGAATCTGATGCTCACGGCTTCCACAACGGAGACATGCTTCTAACTTCCTCCAGCATTCTTCTGTCTTGTGACCAGCCTTGTCACAATACTTGCATACTACGTTTGAAGGTGTAGTGGTGATAGAGAAGGGCTTGGATTTCTTGAACTTGGAATCTTGAGAGGATGAACCTCCATTATTGGGCCTCTTCTTAAAGTTGGGTTTAAAAGAACCCGAACCTGTGACTTGCTCCTTCTTGTCTTTTCCACGGATCCTATGAGATAGTTCCGTGGCATCTTCAAGTAATTGAGCTCGGCGCACTATTTCAGAATAAACTTGGATGTCCATAGGCGCCAGTTGAGTAATATAGTGGGGCCTAAGCCCATTAAGAAATCTACGGGCTTTCATCTTCTCTGTGCTAATAGGATGCTTAGCATATCTAGACAACCTAGAGAACTGAGCTTCATAATCTGCTAATGATAAAGATCGTTGTTTTAATGCAGCGAATTCTGCAGCCTTCTTTTCTTGGACTCGGTCCGAGAAATATTTAGCATTGAAGTATTCCACAAATTCTTCCCACGTTACTTGAGTAGGATCGATGGTTGCTTCAATAGACTCCCACCAGCATCTAGCATATTTCTCAAACTGAAATGTGGCTAATAACACCTTATCTTGGTCCGTGCATTGCATGACACGGAATATTCGTTCAGTCTCCCGAACCCAATGCTCGGCATCGTCCGGATCGGTCGATCCCATAAACTTCAGGGGATTCATGCTCTTAAAGGCTTGGTGTAAGCTTCCAGCTCGTGGAGCATCACCCTGTGCTACCTGTTGTAGCACTTGAGTCATCCCTTGGAGGGTACGCTGCATGTTGCGCCATTGAGCACGTTCGGCAGCCATTATCCTACAATTACAATAGCTACGTTAGTATTATATCACTATGATCTTATTAAAAGACTCATTGACTCTTAACCCTTGGTTCTACCCAATCTCACTTGGTTAAAAGGTTTATACTTATCCTTGGACTTGGGTTTTTCCTAGGAATTGAATACCTTAGGCTCTGATACCATAAAAACTGTCACGCCCCGAGCGCGGAAGATACCCGGAGACGCGTGACGAGTTTATATCAATCATGTCAATCAGAGTGGTCGTGTATTCGACACAAAGACAGAGATGCACAAAATAGCAAGATAACCCAATCCTTTATTTCATAATAGACTATTACAAATCCAATACTCTGTTTAATAAAAAGAAAAGAATACATATTTGACTCAAGAAACTATAGAAAAGACTAGATGACACTTGGACAAGCTCTAGCTCTTTCACTCTTGACCATTCCCATCCGATTGACTTCCATCGTCGTCGGACTTACCTGAAAAGTAAAAAGGGACAAACGGGATGAGCGAACGCTCAGTAGGAAATTATATCTCAAGTACTAGCAAGGGGTTTAAGTAATTACATCTTTCATGAATGCAATAAAGCTATGCATGCTCGCATAAAACGACAAGATAGAGAGAATGTAATATCAAGGAATAAGATGGACAAATCATGAACTTTCAATAGGATAACAAGACATTTGAGATATTCAAGCAAGTACATTTAACAAGTCATGTCAAGAACTTTGGCTATCATGTATCAAGCAAGTAAATTACCCTTTTTCGGGCCACGCATTTCATGTCAAGTCAAGTACGATTCAAGTACAAGATGTGTGTGGAATGTCCAATCAAGCAAGTCAAGTACTCGGTATAATGCCAGATACCTTATCATTTTAACTCCCATGGGCACAAGTACTTTCGGGTGCTCCTCCCAGGACCAGATCGGGCCCTATATGCGCAGGCATTTATCATGTGTTTTGACATCCACTCTTATATATATAGCCAATTTTTGAATTTCAATAATCAAGCTTGTAGACATGTATGACAACTTTGACAGAATGGAGTCCAAAAATATGACAAAGGACATAGAATGGCGATAATAACGGTATAATCACGATATCGATAAAACTAGGTAGAATATGGTTCCCTTAACTTGGGTACCATGACAAATCAATATGGACATTCTTTATATAGAATTGAGGTCCACATGAACAGTATATCAAAGGTAAGATACCCTCATTCATATCATAGAATTGAGGTTTACAAGAATGACATGATATGGCATGATATCATCATCCCATTAAGAATTTCTTATGATATACTCTTTGTATAATCATAAGGGCCGGTATCCCATGTTTCTTTAGAGTGACATGGCATCAATGGTGTAATGGGTTTTTAGGGTACAACCAGCTCAGTCGGCCTTGAGAGAATCCAAGGCTACGAGGAGTCTTACGGAGGTCTCTATGACTAACTCGCTAGTCTAAAGGAACGGAATGTCCAATGGAGAGCTTGTATGTCAATGAGAGTTGAGTGTGATCGATAAAACAATCGTGAAACGTGGGACTATACTCACGGAGTGGAGAATAGTGCCGATATATATATTATATAACATATGAAACCATCGGTTAACAGAATCAGGATAAAAAAATCAGTTTACAGAAAATAACGACTTAAGTATAGTCGTTTCTCAAGTAATTAACGCCTAAGATAAGGCCGTTTATCTATTTTCCATTTTCCATATTTCAGAAATTTGCCAAAAACGCGCCCTGATCAGGGGCGTTTCTTTAAGTTTTGACGACTACACCAGAAGGCGTCCTTTTCTTGTCACTGTTCGACAGAATATCAATAATTTCAAGAATTTATCAAGAACGCGCCTTACGAAGGGGCGTTACTCTTTAATTCTTTATTTTTACAGAATATATTTTTCAGGATTTTAACAGAAACGCGCCCTATGAAGGGGCGTTACTTTTCATTTTACGCCTTAGTGTCAGGCGTTAGTCTAGTGGGAGATGACCTAGTCTAGGTCGTGAATTCAAGAAATTTCAGAAATTATCATGAACAGGAAGAAATAAATTTCAGGATAACAATCATATCATCATGACAGGAAAATTGGCAGGAATTCACAGGTAGAGTCATGCAGTATATTAGTTTTGATATTCCATAAAAATGAATTTTTAAACCGTGAACGATTATTAATTTTCGGTAATTTCATGGAATTAACGCCTGTGTTCAGGGCGTCAAATCTAGAATTGACGACCTCGTCAGGGTCGTGTCTTGTAAAATAGCGCCCTTGGTAGGGGCGTCTCTTTCAAAATATTGCAGAAAAATGCATTAAAACTATAATAAATCGTATGCATGTCATGCTAATATACATATATCTTAAATTATTTTATTTGGGCTACAGTGACTTGAGAAAATCCTACCTTGATAGTTTGATCGAGGAGAAGCCTAAAACTCTGAAGCTTCAACTGCAACTCAAGAACAGTAGCAGCAACAGCAAGAAGAAGAACAATCGTTCTTCAGAAATCTTCACTCTACCGTCAACCTGTAGAGGGAAAGAAAGGAAGGAAGATGAAGATACTAATAATCTTCACAGATATAACCGAAGTTAGAAAAACGATGAAGAACATCACCTTGTTCTTTACGTACGCACTGGATCCCTTCACCTGTATTAGAGGAAAGAAGAGGAAGGACCTATTAGTTCTTCATGAACTACGTTCATAAGAAAAAGAAACAGAAGAAGAAGAACTTGATGTTCTTCACGTACCTTGCAGATTCCGAACGCCAAATAGCGTTGAAGGGTTCGAGCAGTAGATTATTTATAGGGATTTAGGGGGTCCTATTAGGGTTAGAGTTCTAGTGGAAGTAATGTTTCCAATATAGAGTCCTTGCCCTATTAAATACTTACTAGATTAACATAATCCTTCCCTGGATAAGCTCTGGGTTGAACGGTTCACGAATGGAATTAACGACCTAGGTCAGGGCGTCGATTCCTGAATTGACGACCGGGTTCAGGTCGTTTCTTAAGAAGCGCCTGATATGAAGGCGTTCTTTGTTTTAAAACACGCCCAAGCTA
Source organism: Amorphophallus konjac (assembly GCA_022559845.1). Lineage (NCBI taxonomy): Eukaryota > Viridiplantae > Streptophyta > Magnoliopsida > Alismatales > Araceae > Amorphophallus > Amorphophallus konjac. Next base: position 167,926,377 of record CM040120.1, on the reverse strand, counting down.
GGGGTGTTTCTTGGCCCTACCCTTTTTGACGTTGGAATTTGACGCCGTTTGGTGAGGGCGTCACTTCTTGAGTCACGCCTTAACTAGAGGCGTTTATAATTTAAATAGCGCCTTTATCTGAGGCGTTATTTTATATTGTTTTATTTATCTCATTATTTGATTTATTTTTAAAATCTTTATTATTATTAATATTTTATCAGGGTTGCTACAAAGTACATTCAAATCACTTGAGAACTCATGAGCAAGCTATTGAATACACACAAACCAAATCATAAATTCAATCACATAGGAGCCCAATCTTTCTCAAACAAAATCACTTTCTTAAGCCATGCATTTTAAACATGTATGAACATGTACAAGAAGCATGTCAAAAGTCTTCTAGATTCATGTAACCAAATCCCATATTGTAGAAAACATGAAACACATTCTCAAGCTATCAAATCCTCAACTAAAGATGTGTTCATTTAGACATGCATATAAGCAATACATGTGGGCATCATAAAATCCAATTTCCCAATATTCACATGAGTTAGCTTAATTAACCTTCTAGCACACATTAAGCACATTCACTTGTATTGCCAAACCGAAATGACCATGAGTCCATATAATGAGTAAGCATCATTGAAATCACATCCATAAAATTTCAAGTTAATAGGTTAAGCATATTTCAAGTCCAAAAATCTTATGAGGAAAATGCATTGAAAATACCCAACCACGACATTGAAAACATATTTGATGAAATGTATGAAACATTGAGGGAGTCGACATAATGCAATGAGTGAGTTAACTCCCTTTTTGAAGAAGAACTTCATTGATGGACTTCTTTGAGTTCCAAGCATGAACCATGAATTTTGATCTTACAAGCCAAGATAAACATAGTATGAGTTCCTTAAACAACAACCATTCATATGACTTCCAAGTGTGAACATTGAAGTAATCTATTAACTCATCAAAACAAGATGTAAACATATTTCTCAATGAAATACACACACGCACAATCATTTTGTTATCATTAAAATCAAACACCAAACATCAACTAGGGGATGCAACAATCTCCCCCTTTTTGATGATGACAAAACGATGTGTGCGAGAGTTCGAAAAGATGGAGTAGAAGCATTTCAATGAATCATTATGAGAATGAAAGATTATATATTCAATCACATTCAATCACGTTCTCCCTCAAAGCTACTCTCTCTCATTAAGCACAAAGCATTGAGCAAGCAGGAAGCATTGAGCACACAACCAACATTCTCCCCCTTTTTGTCATCTACAAAAAGACAACTGATAGTGGAGTTATTAGAAATGACATGAACATGTGAAGCTTGAAGACATTATGCCAATTCTTATGCCAAATGTTACCAATTGTTGGCCCAAAGATATGATACCAAATGTTGTTCAAATTATTGGAAGATATGTGCAACATGAAGTGTTCAAAATGATGCATTATATGCATTATATGCAGAAAATGCCAAATTTGACGTTTATCTTCCAAATGCTAAGTATATGCACTATGTTCATGCTAAAAATGTCAAATTTGCAACTATGCACATCATGAGCTTCAACATTCAAATGCAAAGATTATGCTTGGAATGAGATCAAAGAGGGGAATTCATGTACATGCAAACACACAAGCACAACTGTCATGCACACAAATATTTTTTATAGTAACTCCCCCTAACTGAGACACGGGTTAAGAAAAGAGCATGTGATTCAAATTCAAAATGTAAGACATGAAGCATAACTAAAAGAGTTTTACATACACAACTAGAAATACTTCATAAACCATGAAAGTAGGCAAATTCATAGTATACATTCATCACAAAGATACCCATATGTGAAATGTGATGCATGAACAATGAGCTTCAAAATATATGGATATTCAGATTTTCTAAAGAACACTAGAAGGTAATCTCCTCCCTACACTTTCACTTTAGATTCTCGACTTTCGGTAGCTTCACACAACCCATTTTCTTGATTCTTTTAATGGACTTCACTGTTCGACATGAATTTCCTCATATGTCTCAATGGGGATTCCCGGCTACTTAGATTAGTCACACATTTTTATTTTTCTTGTGGATCTTTTAGTTTCACCGTTAGGCGCGAGTTTCCTCATTTGTCTCAATGTGGATTCCTGGCTACTAGGTTCGACATTCCACATTTGATCATTGTGGGGTAGGTAGCTTTTTCCTCACGATTACTATTTAATGTTCATGTAGAGATTCAAGTTCCCATTAAAGTGTTGGAAAGAATTTCTTAAATCTTTATCAAATAAATCCATTCAATTCATCAAGTGCAAAAGAATGGGGGTAATAGTTTTGTTTTGCATGTATAAAATAAATTTGACAAGGCACGGCTATGACTCCCCCTAAATGTATGCACGGTCGGAACTGAATCCTCCCCCTTAGTGTATGACATATATCACATATGAATAAAATCACTGCATTGTTATTTAGGAAGGAGGTGAAGCCATAGAAAAGTCAAGAGATGCTTTCATAAGCTAAATACATACGCGCATGCAAAGATTTAGCAAACATTCATACAAGCACTCATGATTCAAGATATGCAATTATCATGAAATATATGCATATGCCCTATATGCATGAATATGAATTATGCATCTTTTTGTCATTTTGTATACCCGTAAATCATGACATTCAAGCATAAATAAGTCAAAGTATGCAAGAGACTCAAATTCACAATACATGCATAGTATGTGAATGATATGCAAAAATGCCAATGCGATCCTTTTTATGCAAATTTTTAATTTTTGTGCATTCTTGAATATTCGAGCAAGCATGAAACCAATGAATTCAGAAGATGAATTTTTCAATAAATTTTGAATTGATCATGAACATTTTATTTCAGATTTTATCATGAAGAACCATTTTTCTTAGAACCCAAATGTTCAACCATGATCATTCAAAGATAACATTGCATGAGACATAAGCTTTAGTTTGAACATGATATGCCCTACATGTGTGAATATGCAAAATATATTTTGATGTACATAATCAAGTGTCCAACAGATTTCACACAGAATTTGGCAAATAAGCAAGATAAGTGTTTGAACATCTATTAACAAGAAGATATTTTTCAACATGTCAAACAACTTATCAATTTTACAAAGCAATGACACATGGTCATCATTCAATACCAATTGATGTATTAGAGAACAAGCAGTTCCATAGTTCATAAATTTTTACCTTTTTGAAACAAGAGAGTTTTTCAGATTCAATTTGAAAGATATGTAAATTAAAGGTAAAACGATTTCATTCAAACTACATGAATCCTCATAAGCCAACCAAATTAAAATTTAAATATTGGTACAAGGTGGAGGTCTTGATTCGAAGATCCAACTCACACATAGTGACAGTTTCCTGACAGACTTAATCTGTCATTTCACATATCACTATTTGATATACCAAATATTCATTCAATGAAAGCATATATAGCTTGTGAAGAGATCAGAATATGAAATGAGAAGTATAGCAGAATCATAAGTAAAAACATCAAAACTACCAAGTTTGACAGTAAAAGAAGCAAAGTTGGGGTTTTACCATTCGAGTGTGCCTTGTTCCTTTTTATTGAAATCCCTTTCATTCTTTATTTACCGCAAGACACACCTCTATCAAAACTAACTCATTCAACACATTTAGGCACCCAAGTCTTTTTGGGTCCCTTTAGGTTAGAAACATTTCTAATCGGGGCTTTCTTCGACATTCTCATTGCCACCATATCATCATTCTTCATAATCCTGCAGTTTCCACAATAAAAGCATTGAGGAGAAGCAGTTTTACTTAAAGAATTCCTTTTAGGAGCAAAGGATTTTTCAAAGGCTTTCCATCTTCTATTTTCAAAAGGTCTAGATTTAACAAAATTAAACCTATCATTCATTTTAGAAGCATGAAAATTGTCATTTTTCAAAAATCAACAATCTTTCATTACATGACTGTATTTTCCACAATGAAAATTACAAGGAGATGTGGGTCTACGAAATGACTTCCCATTGTTTGCATGAGTTTTTGTAAATAAGTTTTTCTTATTGGATGCAAACCTTTGAGCATGAAAGACATGTTCATTTTTAAATTTTCTTTGAGAATCAAATTTAACATTCATGACATGATAATCATCATTTTGTTTTATAAAATAATTATCCATCACATGGCCTAGTTTGTGATAATAGAAACAAGAAACATTCCGTTGTCTCTTGAAAGAATATTTAACATCGCATGCATTTTGATCATCCTTTTTCATGACAACACAATCATCTATTGCATGGCCATGCATGTCCCAATAAAAGCATTCAACATTCGATTTTATTTTTCGCCCACCTTGAACTTTTTGAAATCTATTTTACATTGTGGGCTTTGTGTTGAAAATTTTCTTTTTCTTAAAATTATTTTCAGAAATTTTCTTTTGAGAGGTGGGAGGAGGAGTTTTGGAAGTGCTAGGAATGTCGGAAGCATGAACAAAAGAGATTTTTAATTTCTATTCAAAAGACTTTTTTGTTGATCAGGATGTAATCCAGACCCTCCTTTTGAAAGTTCACCTTGACACCTAACATTTTGTCTAAGTTCTCCTTCCCTTTGACAAATTTAGACAAATCAAATTTCAATGTTTACACCTCTTCTTCTGGAGCAGAGATATACAATTCAGCACTTGTGATTTTCTCTTCACATGCACACACTTTATCCTTCAACAAACAATTCAGAGATTTGAAATTTTCATTTTCTTCCTTGAGTTCTTTATTTTCAACATTTATAGAATGTAATTTTTTAGTCAATTTCTCAAGGACTTTCTAAGTTTCAGTAAACTTTGAGATCTTAGCAAACAACTGCTCATTTTCACATTTCAACAAAGTGTTTTATGATTCAAGTTTTTCATGACATTTTAATCTACTCTCAAGCAACGAATTCTGGATTAACATTACACCATTTTTTCTTTTTAAGATAATTATTTTCAATCATGATGCTTTTGTTGTCAATTTCATTATCAAGAATCTTTTCAAACATTTTTTCATCATCAGATAAAGATGCTAGCTTACTTCTCAAGCATTCTTCATTTTTCTCAAGTATGAAAATTTTAGACAATAAGGTTTCATTTTGCTCACACAAATCATGACAATCATTTTCAAGATTCAAAGATCTATCAGATTTTGCAACCAAGGTGTGTTCTTTACGCATGTCAAAAATTTCTTTATCAAGCTCATATGTCCTAAATTCATATCATCATTTTGACTTTCTAAACATTCATTTTCTGACTTCAAAGCTTCATTTTCCTTTTTCAATGTTTTACAGTTTTCACAAGAAGGATTTGCATGCAAAATGTGTTCAATTTTTGATTCAAGCGATTTGCACTTTACACATGAAACAGATGTACTTAGAATTTCTTTAAGTTTCGTTTTCAGTTTCTTGTTTTAAGATTTAAATTCTTTACATCTTTAATGCATATCAGCATATGCCAATTGTCATTCCTCAATCGAGGGTTCTTCAAAATTAGAATTTACCTCAACCTCACTTTCTCCATGAGCCATCATGCATGCATCCTATCTATTTCCTTCATACTTGCATGCCAGCTCATTCCAAACTTCCCTTGCTGACCTGCACATTGAAACAAGTGTAAGTACATCAGATTCTATGCTCTTCATCAGAATATTTAATGCGGTAACATTTATAGCATTTTTCTTGATGTGTTTTTCAGTCCATTTGTTTTATTTTACAGGGGGTTTATATGGACCATTACATATCACTTTCTACATTTCAGGTTCATGAACTCCAAGATAAGCACTCATTTTATTTCTCCAAGAAATGTAGTTGCGACCATCAAAACGAGGAGAAAGAGAAGACATGTAACTATCAGACATGATGCTCAATGAAACTCCCCAAGGGATCACTCTAAAGGTCGTTAGTCTCAAGAAAATAGAGCCGAGGCTCTGATACCAATTGTTGGGTCCCGGGGTAGGCAAGCGGACAAGAAGGGCGGTTGAATTGTCCCCCACGCGATATGGCAAATTAAAAACTTACATAGCAGAATTAACAAGTTTAAATGAGATTGAAGAAATTAAACTAAGCTAGGTAAACTTAGTTCTCTCAATCTCACCGTTCACATACGATCAAGATAAACAGATTAAGCTATTAATCACAACCACATTGCAAACCACAATACACAAGGGTTTTTAAGGTGGTTCGGGATCACGACGGGCTCCCTACGTCCACCCCTTACCAAGCTGCTAAGGCTTCACTCGGGGATAAATCTCCAACACGGAGGTGACGCTCCAAACACGTAGGACGACGCCTGCACACACACACGGGGATGAATCTCCACGAGGAGAACTCTCCTCACGCTGTAGACACAACAACACGGGGACGAACCCCAAATGCTCGGGATCGTAAATCCAGCAGCAATACACACACACATGCTGCAACAAACGCAGCAACGTAGTCACACGACCGTAAGCATACGGTCACACACACACAAAGTATCCTTTCAGAAATAAACATAAAATCCACAAATGGATACAATAGACCCCAAATGATCTCTCAAGACTAACAAGTGTAAATGTTCCCCCTTTCTAAATGATTCAGCCCTTCTTTGGTAGTAGACGGATAATGGAGATTTTGACGTCTTCTCAATCATCTCTTCAAGCCGCTCTCTTTTTCCTTCTTCCACGAGCTCCAAAAACTCCTTGAAGTAGATGAAATCCACCTTGGCTTGAGCTCTTCCTTCCTTTCTCCCTTTCTCACCTATAAGATACAAAACAATGAGCACATGAGGGTTTCTCTTATCAAATTCAGAGGTCACGAGAGAGTATATATAAGAGACATGAAAAGACCCATATACCCTACATAAAACCCATAGAAAACCCCTCTAAGATATGTATAATAATCCTAGGGCCAAAGGGGTAACATTAGGATCCATTTGGATAGGGTTTAGATGGTTTTTGGATTCACATATTTGAGTTTCACCGTATTCGGTCGACCTAAAGTTAGGGTCGATCGACCTAAAATTTACAGTCACAAGACATGCCCTCTCTACGGATTTCGGTCGACCTAAATCCCACGGTCGGTCAACCGAAATCTAGTTCATTCCCAGATTGTAGAAATTTAGTCCGAAAGAGTTTAAGCCCTTGACAAGTGATTCAACCTTCATGAATGAAATAAGGAGATATAAACTCAATCACCCCAAGCTAGATATATATGAATCACACTCATGAAAACTCAATAACAAGGAGGATAAAAACACATTCTCAAGTTAAATCTCCACACCAAAAGATCAAGTTCATATGACAATGAATTTAGACAGATGAATGATCATCGTGAAACCAAATCTTCTAAGATTAATGTGAGCATTGAAAAACTAAGTATCATGGATCATGAGAACTTCACTCACTCATTTATACCAAGATTTGCATGAGGAGTTCATAACACTTAGTTAGCTCATAAGGCCTTAGAAAAATATGCATGAAGTACATTCAAATCACTTGAGAACTCATAAGCAAACAATTGAATACACACAAACCAAATCATAAGTTCAAGCACATATGAGCCAAATCTTTCTCAAACAAAATCACTTTCTTAAGCCATGCATTTTAAACATGTATGAACATCTACATGAAGCATGCAGAAACTCTTCTAGATTCATGTAACCAAATCTCATATTCACTTTCTTAATTCCACAATCTGGGTCCAAAACTAAGCCACAGCCGAATAATATCAAATTAGGTTCAGAACTAACACAGCCCGCTCATATGCAAATGCGCAGGACTAAGGACTTACTAGGACAACCCATCCCATTCCTGCCTAGAAATTCATAGTGGAGAGGGGGAAAATCTACCGCCCTAGAGCACGGCCCAACTAGGTCCAATTCGACCAAACCAGGCCCAGCTCTCCCAAAGTGATAGCCCCATTTTGGGCCCACTCACTTCAAGCCCAAAACTCACTTGGAGTAGCACTTCCTAGGTGGCCCCTCAAGTCCGAAAGTTTGAGCGACAGATCAGTTGAGATATCCTCCATGAGAACCTGACATAGCCTACCCGAGCTATATATTCATCGCTCAAGACAAAAAGCGAGCGCCTTTGGCTCCGACCGAATGTCGGAAGCTCATCCAGGCATCCGTTACGCATCTAGCAGGAGCAAGGAACTCCAAAGGATAGGGGAGGGCAACAGTCCTCGCGCCATAAAGAGCCCACTACAAGGACGTAACCCCACCGAAGCCCCCTCAGCTCCTTGGACTAATACGTTAAATAGATTGCTATATAAACTCCAGGGAGACCCTCCGAGAAGGTAAGGCATAGGTCTTGAGAGAAAATCACCACCCCTATTGGTGAAGAGTAACCTCGCGCCCTCTCCCTCCTACCCTCTCTTTTCACCTTCATGCTCTATCGCACTTGCTAACTTAAGCATCGAAGGGTCTTTCCCCAGGGAATCCTCCCTGGGCACCTATGATCCGTTTCCTACCTTGCAGTTCATCCAGACGTGGTGACCGTGACCAAGAATCCTCTCCGGATCTCACAGCTCAGGATCAGTGCGAGATTATGCCTCTTCATCTGGCGCCGTCTGTGGGAAACAAACAAACAGCCATCATGGTGCGAAGAAACTCCGGTAGGGAGGTCACCGGTGGCAGAGGAAAGACCGTAGTGGTAGATGGGGAACATGCGCCCTCCCACCCCACGGAAAACCTCCCCGCCAACGACAACAATCAAGCCGACGAGCTGCCTCCACCACCCGCAGAGGTGCAACCCCCTAATAGGAGCTCTGACGCACTTTGAACTCTCAACACTAAACTGGATATCCTCGTAGAACTAATGAGGACCCAGGCGGCCAGGGAGGAGAAGTCGCGACTCTCGCGGGAAAGCCCTCCCCATGGAGAAGCTTTTTATCAAACGGCTAGAGGCCGTTTCACCCTTCGGGGATGACGGCTTATACGCAACAGGTCAGGGGGGACCTTCGTACTCCCCCCCTCCAGAACAAGAACCCTCCTTCACCCTAGGGAGAGAAGAAGTCGGGATGCGCCGGTAGTTCTCAGAAACTGATCCCCCTGAGGGGCGACGAGGCAGCCCGCAGTGATGCCCCCGCAGCCCCTCAGTCCAGCGGCAACCAGAGTTATCTCTCCAACTGCGAGACTTTGAGCGACGATTTGTGGAACAAGAGCTCGCCCTACGCGCCCTGCAGAAGACTTCCATCAAAGAAGATGAGGAGCAATCTCCATTCTCCGACCATATCTTCAAGGCCGAGATCTCCCCCAGGATCCTATTGCCAACATTCAAGTCATACGACGGCCAGGGAGACCCGGCCGACCACTACGACAGCTTCGACGCCCTGATGACCCTGCATGGGGCCTCTGACGCTGTCAAATGCCGAGCGTTCGTGACCACCTTGGTCCAAGGCGCTCAGGCCTGGTTCCAAGCACTCACCCCCAGCAGCATCCACGACTTCAGACAATTCGGGCGAGTATTAAAGGAAAGCTTAGCCGGCAGCGGCCCTCCAAGGTCGATAGCGGGGCTGCTGGCACTAAAGTAGGCACAAGGGGAGAAACTCCAGACCTACATCAACCGATTTAAATCGGAAGCCCTACGTATAGCCATCACCACACTGACCGGAGGCACTCACGATGAGAACCTTCGGCGAGAACTGGTCCTACATCCCCCACCTCCCTCGCCAACCTAGTGACCCAAGCCATGTGCCATGCAGAGTGCCAGGAAGTCCTCAGCGCTTGCCACGGCCCAACGGGCTCGGCTCGGGAGGGGGATAAGAAGCGACCATCTGAGAAAGGCTCGGGCCAAGGAAAATGGCGGAATCAAGACAGAGACCGAAGGGAGCCCCCTCTAAAATACGAGTGGTACACCCCTCTGTCCGCTCCCATCTATGAGATATATGAGGACATCAAAGGCTCGGGCATTCTCCGCCAACCCGAGCGTATGAAGGCCAAGCGTCGTAACCGACGCAAACATTGCCAGTTCCACAACGACCACGGGCACCATATCAAAGACTGTCACCAGCTCAAGGATGAGATCGAGTCTCTGGTCTGCCAGGGAGACTTGTCTCGGTACGTGTCCGAGCGCTAGAAGGAGGATCGTGGCATCCCAGAAGAGATTGGCAATCAACCCCGCGGGATCCACATCAATGTCATTTCTGGCAGTGCGGCATCAGGAGGAGATAGTAGCCGAGAAAGGAAGCGTCACGCTGAACAGGCAAGTAGGGCCTCCGAGCCCCCCAGAGCCCCGGCGGCGAGTGAGCAGCAGGCCCTGGTATTTTCTGACCAAGACCTGGAAGGGTTATCTACCCCGCACGGTGACGCTCTTTTAGTGTCGACTACTATAAACCATTGTAACGTAGATAGGATATTAGTCGACAATGGTAGCGCCCCTGATATACTTTCGTACGAATGCTTCCTTAAGATGGGTGAAAATCCATCCAAACTCCGCCCTGTTCGAACCCCCCTTTGTGGGTTCAACGGCCAGGTAACCTATCCCAAGGGAACCCTAAGCCTGCCGGTCACCATCGGCACCCCTCCCAAAACCGTTACTGTTATGGTTGACTTCATCGTGATCAAGGGGATGTCAGCCTATAATGGCATCTTCGGCCGAGGTATCCTCAGCCGGACAAAAGTAGTGCCATCCACCTACCACCAAAAAATGAAGTTTACCACCAAATACAGTATCGGGGAGGTCCGAGGTAACCAGGCAATAGCTCGGAGGTGCTACATAATCTCGGTCGAAGCCATAAGGCCAGGGGGAAAAAATAAAAAGGGCATGGGAGTCGAGGATGAACCAACAACATCCGAGCCTGGTGGCGAATTGTTGACGGTCTTCCTCAAAGATGACCCTTCCCTAGGAGTAAAAATTGGAGCTAATTTATCACCTGATGTACAAAAGCAATACAAAGATTTTCTTTCGGAGTACATTCAAGTCTTCACATGGTCTGATGAGCATCTTCCTGGGATCCCTAGGGTGATAGTGGTACACAAGCTCAACCTTGACCCGTCGATAAAACCTGTCCAGCAACACAGAAGAAAACATGCCCCGGAGAAGCAGACGATCATCAAAGAGTAAATTCTCAAGGGGAAGAAAATTGGCCTATTTCGACAGGTCCTTTACCCGACATGGCTCGCCAATGTCATCTTAGTGCCAAAAGCTTCGGGCAAATGGCGAATGTGCGTGGACTTCACTGACCTCAACAAAGCCACTCTGAAAGACTGTTACCCACTGTCGAGCATCGACCAGCTAGTCGACTCGACCTCCGATAATGAGTTGCTCAGCTTTCTGGATGCCTACTCCGGCTACAATCAGATCTGAATGGATCCTGAAGACATCGAGAAGATAGTCTTCATCACTGACCACGGCGTATACTGCTACACCCGAATGCCTTTCGGCTTGAAGAACGTCAGGGTGACATACCAAAGGCTGATCAACCACATTTTTGAAGGACAAATCAGTCGGAACATCGAGGCCTACATCCACGACATCCTCGTCAAGACACCCAAGGCCGAGGACCACTTCGCCGACCTGGCAGAAACCTTCGACACTCTCCTAAGGTACGACATGAAGCTCAACCCAGCTAAATGCGCCTTCGGAGTTCGATCTGAAACGTTTCTGGGTTTTCTAGTCACTCAACGTGGGATCGAGGCCAACCCCGACAAAGTCCAGGCTATCTTGAATATGCAGCCACCCGCTTACGTCAAAGACATCCAACACTTGACTGGGCGGATTGCTACGCTCCACCGTTTCTTATCCGGAGCGGCCGAACGATGCCCACCTCTTTTCAAGTTATTGAGAGGGCCCAAATTGGCATCTACTACGTTCGCTTGGGATGAGGAATGTCAGAAAGCTTTTGCAGAGCTGAAGGAGTTTTTGGCCTTGCCCCCGGTGTTATCGAAGCTGGTCCCGGGCGAACACTACACCTTTACCTCTCGATGACTCCTGCTACGGTGAGCTCGGTCCTAGTTCAAGATGACGCAGGAGTGCAGAGACCAGTATATTATGCCAGTAAGGTGCTTAGCGAGGCCGAACGACGGTACCCCGCAATCGAGAAACTCGTGCTAGCGTTGGTAACCTCCGCCAAGTGCCTCCGGCCCTACTTCCAAGGACACTCCATCGTCGTGCTGACCAATGAGCCTTTGAAGAGGATCCGCACTCACCCTGAAGCTTCGGGTCGCCTCGTCAAGTGGGCTATATTACTCGAGGCCTATGACATCTCCTACCGTCCCCACTCGGCCATCAAGGGACAGGCGCTCGTAGATTTCATCGTAGAAAGTACTGCCCCGACCGAGGAAGTTCATCCGCCGATGCCCGGGCCCACCTGGGATCTTTTCATCGACAGATCCTCAAACTCTACTGGCAGTGGCACCGGTGTTCTTCTCCGATCCCCAGATGGAGCAGAACTGCAATATGCCTTGAAGTTCAACTTCTCGGCATCCAACAACGTCTCCGAGTATGAGGCTCTCATCTTGGGAGCTAGGATGGCGCGACGACTGGGCGCCGAACGAGTCAGAACCCACACTGACTCCCAATTGGTTGCCAGCCAGGTCAACGGTGACTACGAAGCTCTCGAAGCACCGATGGTCAAATACCTCCAACTGGTAAGAGGAATAGCCCCACTATTCGAGAGCTTTCATGTTATCCAGATCACTAAGGAGGAAAAGTCCCGAGCGAATGCCCTATCTCGATTGGCCTCCTCTGTTGCCCCAGAAGGTACACGATCGGCTTTCCTCGAAGAGCTAGAACGACCGAGCATAGAAGCGGAACTCATGACCGTTGACCAGACATTATCGAGCAACTGGCGACCCCATTTATATCTTGGCTCCGGGATTCTCGAGAGCCCTCTAACCCTCGGGACGCTCGAAGACTGAAGTATCAAGCTCGACGCTTCCTCATCTTAGACGATGCTTTGTACCGAAGGTCTTTTTTCGGTCCCCTCCTCAAGTGCCTCGGTATCAAGGAAGCCGGCCAAGCAATTCAAGAGGTCCACGAAGGCGTCTACGGTGCACATCAAGGAGGAAGAGCGCTCGCCGGGATCTTGTTGTGACAAGGCTACTGGTGGCCCACTCTCAAACGCGACTGCTCGACCTACGTACGAAGGTGCGACCGATGCCAACGTTTCGATCATCTGGTCCACCAACCTGCCTTAGAGCTCGTCACCCTTACCGAGCCATACCCTTTTGCTCGGTGGGGGATCGACATCCTGGGGCCGTTTCCCATGGCCCAAGCTCAAAAGAAGTTCGTCATCGACGCCATCGATTATTTTATAAAATGGATTGAAGCCAAAGCCACTGTTAGGATTACCGAGTCGGTTGTGTGGAGCTTTGTATGGAAATCGAGCATCTATCGCTTTGGCATCCCATAAGTGATTGTGAGCGATAATGGTCAGCAATTTGATTCTCATTACTTCAAGAACAAATGTGCCAACCTTCATATTCGCAACTATTTCACTTCGGTATCCCACCCGCAGGCTAACGGACTGGTCGAAAATGCCAACAAAATTATACTAAAAGGCATTAAGGCCATGCTTGGTATGGCCACGGGTAACTGGGTCGAGGAATTGCCAAGCATAGTATGGTCGCACCGAACTACTCCAAGAACCACCACTGGTGAGACTCCTTTCCAGTTGGTGTACGGCATGGACGCCGTGATTCCTTTGGAAGTCAGTAGCCCATCTCTCCGAGTCATCAACTTCTCGCCCGAGGCAAATGAGCAAAAACATCTAGAAAACCTCGATATGGCAAGCAAGATAAGAGAGATCGTGGGCATCTGAGCCATGGAATATCAGCGGCGCCTTACTCTATATTACAATGCCAAAGTCCGGGACAAACTTTTCCATCCAGGAGACTTCATCCTGAGAAAAGCCGAAGCCTCTCGACCACTGGAGGTGGCGAGAAAGCTGGCCCCTAATTGGGAAGGCCCCTATAGAGTGGACGAGACGCTCGGGAAGGGGGCATATCGATTGTCTACCATGGAAGGAACGCCTATCCCCCAAACATGGAATGCAACAACATTACAAAAGTTCTATTTTTGAGCTTTTCACAAACATGTAAGCAACAAATGGCGATAAATCTCCTTTCATTAATGTCTCTTCATACATCAGAAAGGCCACAGCCAATACAGTGCGTATCAAAAGGCAAAAATACTACATCCACTGGTACTACAACACGAGCTAATGACTCAGCGTGGACATGGCTAGCACCCCCAGGCCGAGCCACTGACTCTACCATGTGTAGAAACTGGCTCAGATAACGAGACAACTAATCTCGTTCGCTCAAGAAACTCAAAAATAAAAAAAAGAGGTATCAGAGGAAGAAAAGGAAGAGAAGGCCTCCTCTACCAACTCTTTGGAAGGAGGACGGAAGTCAAACAGAAAGCAAGCACCTCCAAGTGGTGCGAGCAAGGATAAAGGCATCCTCCAAAGAGTGAACGAAGAAGGAAAAAGTTGGTTGAAGAGCAGAATACGGAGAAACCCCCCCCCCCCAAGAAAGAAAGGGGGCGGTGGGGATGGAAGAGGAGGGAGAAGCGGGCAAAGGTGAGTAAGAAGTAGGACGATGCCCCATTCCTTGGGTTTCCCTCCGCTTCTACCTTCCTGGATGGTGGCGGTGGTCCAGTGGTCGGGAACAGGCGCTTTGCTACGCGTTGTCCTTTCTTGCATGCCGCCCGCCCATCGCTGTCCCTTCTTCCACACAGAAGTAGCACGAGCGTCAGCGGCGGCCGCCAGGTTCATTGTCTTCCGAATCGCCTTCCATGTTTCACTGATAACCCCCCAGCACGGAGAAAAGCAATTCGCAAGGAGGGAGAAAGAGGAAGAACTGCAAAAAAAAGAGCCTTAAGCATTGAAGAGAGGAGGAGGAGGAGGCGCCCTCCGGGACCCTTCTTATATGTCGGAGGAACGCTTGCCTAAATTACCCTCCCCTCGAAAAAATGCGAAGGGCATCAACCCTTCCCCAAGGGGCAGTTACGCTCCCTCCAATGACCTCTCCCTTGGGACGTGCAAAATAGCAAGTCATTCAAGGCATGAAAAGTCGGAAAGGCGCCAGTACTACAACAGTCGCCGCACGCGAGATATCCGTAAATAAAGATCCCCACCTTTTAGCAACTACAGATACAGTGGTCAAATCATGGCAAAGGCGGTAAGAAATAGTCAACTCTGTATTAAATACTACTGCCATTACATATCGCAAGGCCCAACCTTACAAAAAAAGAAAAGAAAAGGAGGGGGGACAAAAGAGTTGGCGCATCAAACTCGTTTTTCTCCTAGCCAATGGAACCAGGAGGACTCTGAGAGGCCCGCAACCTTTCTTGAGGTTCGACAACTGGAGGATCCTCAGCGCCAGGGGATCTACCCCCGGTACCCTCGGTGATGGCCGGTCCAGACACTGACCCCACTTATGTGGGAACTGCCTTGACCGCGTGCCCTCTAGAGGTAACCGGGGTTGGTGATCCCTCTGCCAAGCTGTAGGCATCCCCACTATCTCCTTCGCTCGATGTCGAAGAGGAAGAATCTGTAGTATCCGCGTCCGAGTCGTAGCGTTGCCCGGAAGGAAAGACAAGCTCATCGGACACCTGCTGCTCGGCCTCAACGATCGCTCGATGGTAGCCTTGGGCAAATCCCTTCCGTAGCCCCCGACGGTGGCCTGGCTCATAATATGAGAAGGCGGCCTTCTCGAGAGCTGCGTGATAGCCCTCCGAACCTATGTATCATTTGATCACCCCCTTGTCCATAATTTGTTAAATCACCCCCTCCTCAGCTCGCTCAGTCTCCTTCTCAAGCTCGGCTATTCTCTGCTCAGCCTCGAGGAACTTCCTCTCGGTCGCGGACAGCTTCACCTCAGCCTCAGTCTGCGCGACCTCCGCTTCCTCCCACACTGGCTCGGCCCCCCGGACGTAGTTGCTAAGCTCCTCCCGCTCGGCCCTCCACTGCTCGGAGTGCTCGAACTGAGACTGACATTCTTCTTCTAGTAGCTCGCCCTTCAGGTCATCCGTATAGCGAGCCTGGGACAGCTGATTTACCAGTGTCCGAGCCTCCTCTTGGATCGACCGGAGCCGGGCCTGAAACGAGGTGGCCTCCCGTCGAGAGTCTTAAATCTCGGAAGTCAATTGATTGATCTTTTGGTCAGACTCAGCATGAACTCGAGAAAGGGACGAACTCGAGAAAGGGACCTCTCTTCACTATCTTGCCGAGCAAAGAAATCGGATATCTCGGCCCCTAGCTGGGCCATGATTAAACCACCCTCCATAACCCTCTCGAAGAGCAAAGAATGGGGACCACGCCTGATCTCCTCATGATTCAACGAAGGCACCAAGGATCAGCACCGTTGATATAGTGAAGCTCGGGCGATAGGTGCACCCACCGTGGGAGGAGGAATCCTCTCTGGAAAAGCCGGGACTGAGTCACCCCCCCAGCGTCCCCACTTTCGGGATGATAGCACTCGGCACAGACTGGGATTTGGCCTCGTCCCATGCCCCACCAACTTCGGGTGGACACCTGGAGGCCATCGCCTCGGTCTACAGCCTGTCTGGTTCGGTGACACCTCCCCCACCAGTGGCCGCCGTCTCTGGTTCGACGGGTAGGAGATCCTGGCAGCGGAATTCGGGTGAACGCCCCTCGATCTGGCGAGCATGATTCCTCAGCTAGACGGGAGAATCCCGCCTTCTTCAACTGCTTCTTCTCAGCGGTCCGGGCCTTCATCGAAGACAGGAGCAGCCGCTCCCCTGGATCCTTGCACTTGGCCCCGCGGCACTCGGGAGCATCCCCCCGAGCAATCTGCTTGCCCCGGTCTCGCGCGTAAGAACTATCCCCGGACACTTGGGCTTCACTCAGAGTAGGCATCTCCTCCAGATCGACGATCTCTTGCTCCGACGGTTGTTCCCCTTCGCCATTCGTCCGCCTAGAATCTGAGCAGTGGAAGTTAGAACGTCAGAAGAAAGCCTACGCGCCCTGCCCGGAAGTAGCAACGCGGAACCTTAAGGTTTTTACCTTGAGATGACAATGCACAGGAGGGATAGTCCTCGATATTGACCGCAGTCATCAACTCGGCGGTCGTCCGGTGATTCTCTTGGAGAACCTTAATCTCCTCCTCCAGCTCCGAAGGAATCGCCACCGGCTTCGGAGGAATAGACGGATGGAAATTAACCACCGTCGGGAAATCACATGGGGTGTCATCTACGGACGAACCCACCAAAAAAATTGGGTCTTCACCCCTTGTGTGAAGAATCTTTGGCAGAAAGGGACATGTAGCTCCTTCCCCTCCTTGCCTGAAGATAGAAAAAGCCCTTACCCGCGTGGGTCTGCTCCTTCAACTCAATGAAAGAATTGAAAAGCCCCAAGGAAGGGCGAGGCCCGCACGAGTGGCAGAGAAAGATGAAAGAAAAAATAAAAGTGTACGAGTTGGAGACCAACTGGATAGGAGCCAGTCGCTAAAATTGAAGCAACCGCATGACAAAAGGGTGGAGAGGAAGGCGAAACCCACTCTTCCAAGCCAAAAGGAAAGTACAGAAGAGGCCCAGACGATAGGACAACCTGGATTCATGAGGCTGCGATGGAGAGAAGAAATACTTCCACAGCAACCCATACCACTTCTCCATCCTTTTTACTTCGGCCTCACCCAGCTTGCTACGCATGGGATGCTCATGCTTCGGCACCAAACTTCCCGTTCCTGGCCTGGCTTTACGTATCTCGGTCGAAAGATGTTGCTCAGCCATGGAAGAAAGAGAGGAACTGGAAGAAGAGGGAAAAAGCGCCGAATCGGACGATTCAAGGGGAGGTGGAAGTTGGCAAATCGCTGCCGCCTGTTGATATTTATTTGCCTATCTTTGATCTTACTTATGAGGTTTTCTAAGTAATATGGCAAGATGACAAACAAGCAATCAAAGATCTGCTCAAACCTATGAACATGGGAACATGAACCTAGGCAATCATAGCTAGCTCTAGCATGGGCATGCTATCTCAATCAAATTACGCTAAGGAAAAGGAAAAACACACGCCGGGGCGTGGAGCAAGGAGTAAATGAAAACACACCACTAGGGGTGGAACAAGCAAGGAAATAAAGATGTTGATGAAAGAAATAGCTATTGCCCAGTACCAAGGAAAGATGTGATCGCCACCAAAGTAAACACAAGTCAAAGACTCGAATATACCTTAGAAATAGGTGGATGAAACACCCGCCCACGGGAGAGAAAACCAAGGAAAGCCTGCAGATCAGCTTGGAAGTAACGGCCAGAGACCCGTGTGTTTCTTGAAGTAACGGTCTCACCCTAGACCGCCAGAAGAGGGTGACGCGCCTGCACCAGACTGTCAGATAACCTGCAGTAGTAAAGCTTGAATTCTTTTAACTCCAACTCTTCCAGCCGGCTAGAAGACCTGGGCCTCGTACTAATGAACCTGTAAACCTGCCAAAGAAGTAGAAAGACAAGACAAGACAACCTCAATCAGCCCTCTTCACAAGCATAGCATCAATTCTTAAAGAACTTAAGAACATCAAAAGGAGAGGGAATTACCGGGGAGTTTTGGTTTTTTAACCCCTCTGGGCGTTTTTAAAAGTTGGGAGGATGTTTGTATGCTTAGAACAACAGTGAAAAACGTGGAGGAGGAGGAGGGACAATGCTTTGTTTGAAAAGACCAAGGAAGAACTCAAGCATGTAAAGATGAACTTGAAAGACAAAACCAAAAGTACTCCCTTGACTGTGAGATAGATGGACATGGGAAGCAGCTCCTCCTGGATGAAGATGGCTCCTGGGTTCGGCAGCACTTCGTCGTGAATTGAAATCTTTTCCCCTCTTGGCCATGAATTCAAGGGTTCTATTTATAGGCCCTCAAAACTCGTAGGTCGAGTAGAGGATAATTCAGCAGGAAAAAGGGATAAGTCTTAGCAAATCCTTGAGGATAATATCGCCAAGAGTCCACAGAAACAAACGGGAAGTCCTGAGGATCGGATTAGAAAGAGATAAGGTCAATCCACGTTCTTATCTCAAACACGGAGTAGCAGAGAAAATGCCTGAACTGCCAGGACTCCCGGAAAGAAGTAACGGCTGCACGATAGACCGCCACTTGGAAGTAACGCATCAAGGAACATCCGTTACTTTCAACCTTATCCAAAGAGATAAGATCAACGGAAAGAAGCCCCAACAAGTTGGACTCTTCAAGGAAATGACGGTCAAGGCATAGGGCGTCATAGGGAAGCAACGGCTGCACGACAGACCGTTATTATCAACGTGGATTCAACAGGATAAGCACGGAACACGTGGCCTTAAGCCTTAGGACTCTTCAAAGAGTAACGGTCTAAGATCCATCCGTTAGAAGGAAGTGACGCACCTGTCTGGGACCGTTATTTAGCATTGAGATTCAAGAATATAGGGAAGGGTTTTGCTAAGCTTTATCCAACGAAATGCCACCGGGAGCCAATTCTTTATCCAGGAAAAGACCCAAGAAACAGGTTTCAACTGATCAAGAGACTCGATGAAAAGCGAACAACTCGGAGCATCATATTGAATGAATAAGGAGATGACCCGACTTATTGGGTATAAAACGGGTGTCAACAGATGCCCCTCCTTAACGTCCTCTTTGCAGGGGAGTGAGCGGAGGTGAAGCGGAAGTGAAATGGGACATGGAGGTGAAGCGGAGATGAAGCGAAGTGTATCAAAAAGAGGGCGTTAAGGTAAACGACACCCGTTCTTTACCAACAAGCGACAAGAATTTTCTGGAAAACTTCAAATTGACCACAAGGAAATAGCCAACCAAAGGATGCAAGTCTGGAGGAATTAATTAACTAAGGAAAGGAAACACGGCTAGCCGCCGGAGGCAACGGAAAGGAAAGAGACTATACTCCAGACAGGAATCTTCAGCGAACCAGATCAAGCGAGCAAATCGAAGGAAACCTTCTAATTCAGAATGGAATGATTCTCCTTATTCGGGATTAAGAACACAGCTGTTCACCATCACTGAGATATCTTGAACAGATGAAACTTCAACGGCATGAAAACTCACAACTTGCTCTTGCGGAAGAGAGAAGAACCAATCCCGAGCCGAGCCTTCCAATGACAGACCAAACAGATAAGCCATCAAGGGTTGGTCATGTCGAAACTGGGCCGACTCATAAACAAACTCCTTCAAGTGCACATATGGGTCACCAACTCCACTATAACGGCGATATGCGGGAATTTGCGAAGATGGTGGAAGCCGAAGACCTTGAAATGCGAACGGAACACTTAAAAAGGATTTGGGATCGATCCAACGTTGAAGCTCATCAAGTTGGCGTTGGGTTTGAGCAATCATCTCCTGGGTAGGGAAAGATCGAGAAGAATATGGGCCAACTTGAGCAAGAGGTTGTGAATTAGGACCAGGAGCATGGTATTGGGCCGGATAAGAGGATCCGGGCTGAGAAGAAGAAGGGCCCATTCCGGGAGTAGAAGGATATGTGGGCCTGGAAGAAGCATGAGCATATGGGCTGAATGGGCCAACAGCAACATGGGCAGAAGGATGAGGCCCATTAAGAGAATATTGCCCATTAGCAATTGGGCCAGCAACATATGAAGGAGAAGGAGGAGGACCATGAATAGGAGATGGCCCATTATGAGAAGAAGGCCCATGAAGATGAGATGCAATAAGATGTTGGGCCTGGGCCGGGTCCATTTGGCAAACAAGGCTTGAAATACGGGCCATGAGATTAGCTTGTTCCTCAGATGGGTCAGGGGGACCACGAGAAGATGACCCAAGCGGGAAGAGGATTCCACGTGGGAATAAGAAGCAGATTGGGAAAAAGAATGATACAAGGGGTTAGAATACTGCTCCATGAGGGCAAATGGAGACTTAATACATGGAGATCAAGGACAATACAAATGGGGAAGCAATGGCTTAATGGGCTTGAGAACAAGGGGGGCCGACCCACTAATGCAAAGATGAATGGACAACGGACCACGGGACAATGGACTAGACAATGGACACACAAAATGGCCTAAGCTAAATGGGCCTAATAATAACAAAACATGTGGATGATGAAAGAATGCAACACAAAAATCACTAATGAGCTTGGACAAGCCCAATCAACACGAACAATGCAATGTGAGAGTTTTCACCCAAGTCAAACAAGTTAATATGATGGGAAATCTTTTAGGGGTTTCAATAGACCTTTTAATGATTTGAATTAATAACAATTCCCTCAAGATAGGAATCTCATAGGAATAAGGTCCAAACTTTGGGTTGACTAAGGTTAACTCCCTCACACTTATGCAAATGCAAGCCTAAAGGGGTGGAAAGATACAACCGGCCCGGCATCCGTGTGGGAATCCACGGCTCACGGGGACTTATGGAGGTCCTTGATGTGTTTTCCTGGTCGGCTCCAAGGAATTTGGAGACGAGAGGTCCACGCACCAAGGTAGGAAATGTAACTATGATATGCAATGTATGGCCCTATGTGCACCGGAGTGCATGCAAATTCTAGCTTAA
This sequence comes from Amorphophallus konjac, assembly GCA_022559845.1. Lineage (NCBI taxonomy): Eukaryota > Viridiplantae > Streptophyta > Magnoliopsida > Alismatales > Araceae > Amorphophallus > Amorphophallus konjac. Next base: position 167,904,955 of record CM040120.1, on the reverse strand, counting down.
AACTAGAAAATCAAGACTAGATTAAACTATGCAAACATGATCCAACAAAAACAAATAGTATATGGATGGAAAGACAATACAAAGATCTGCACAACGGCCCCAAGAACAGATCAATCTGACCCCGGGAGGTCAATCAAATCACTAAGCAAAGATGCCCCCGTGAACCTATGCGCAGACCACATGCAGATTTTATGGACAAAATGCTAAAATGATGACAATTTTTAACTAAGCAAATGAGACCCAAATGATGCAAATAAGCTATGGATGGAAAGACAATACAAAGGACTATCCAATGGATCAAAAATCAGTGTAATCAGACATCGGGAAGGTAGTCAAATCACTCATTAAAGATGTACCTGTGAACCTATCTCTGAGCCTGCCTGCAGAACTTATGCACAAAACTCAAAAAGTTGGACAAGATTAGAATATGCAAATGTTAACCAAATGATGCAAATGATATATGGATGGAAAGACAATACAAAGGGCTATCCAACGCAACAAGAATCAGCTCAATCGGACTCCGGGATCAAAAGTTATGCCTCGATGAACACGGCCCTATGAGCATGCATGCAAGACTGCCAGAAGCCGTGTAACGGTCTACCAAAGGACCGTTACATGCATGTGACGGTCTACTGCAGGACCGTCACACAACCAAAGCCCTTAAAACACCAAAAATAGTTGGACAATGGAAGAAATATCACCTAAACATGAACATGCACCCACCCAACCTACAAAAGAGCATGAAAACAAGCGTGATGGGCATTGGTGTCCCACCGTGATCGCCAAAAAACTGTTGATTTGTTTTCTTAATTAGATTAGATTCCTATCTGCCCCCTTTAAATACATACATGTATAAACATGTGAATCAAAGACAAGGGGATGAAAGGATGGAAATACTAACCGTGATCGCCACCAAGGATTAACAACGCCGCAAGGATGAAGAAAGGAGTGCAACGGCACCGTATACCTTGGAAAGAAAACTTGATCGCGCTTGAAACGGGGTGCGGGGAACTTGTGGATTCAAACCTCCTCTCCTTCCAGCCGGCTAGAGGAAGAGGGCCTCACGTTGTATTCATGCTCTCCTGCAAAACAAAGATGAAACACAAAGGTAAAAACCCATTAGAACATGCATGTGTAGTATCAATCCCGGAGTGATAAAATAGTGTTAGAAATTGAGGGCAAACTCACCGGGGGAGGGTTTTAACCCCTGTGGAAGGGTGGAAATAATAGGTGGGTGTGTTGTGCATGCATGAGATTTGAAATCATAAGATTTGATGGAGAGAATAGAGAGAAAACGATGATGCAAAATGGAGAAAAACGCATGTATAGCAGAAAAGTGCAGAAAACTGTGATGATTTGTGATTTTGAGAGGAAGAGAACTAAGAGTGTAGATCATGAAATCAAGCCCAGAAGGATGAAATTGAAAGCCAATACTTCCCTCTCCAAGATGGGGTCGAAGTTGTGAGTCGACGGTGCAGCATGGCTTCGCCCCACGTCCGGAAAGAGCCCCCCGTCGCGACTGCGAACTGGGCAGTTTATATAGAGTTTTGTAAGAAATCCTCATCTTCTTATCACGATTTCCGGAGATAGAGTCCAAGATAAATCGAGTTCTCTGGATCAAACTCGAGATAATACTAAGGACAAGAGATAGGAACAAACGGGGATCAATTCGGAGGAGGATTCTAGAAGATAGGGCTATTGGAAGGCAGCCCCGGAGCTTAATCTGCAGAGTTTGAGTTGAACTAGGAAACATAAATCCTGATCTTTCGACCCAGATCCCAAGAGATATTGCCAATAAAAATTTGATTCCTATGAACCAAATTCAAGATAATACCAAGGGCTAGAAGTAGGAAAAAATGGGGATCAATTTGGATAAGAATTCAAGAAGTTATGGACTCTTCAAGAGGGCCACGGTGCACAAAAACGGAGCAGAGTCCAGCACGAATTGGACTCTCTGGTGCATGTAACGGTCTATCATAGGACCGTCAGAGTGATGTAACGGACTAGGGTAGGTCCGTCACACTCTGGAGGTCGAACGAGACGTTTTCGGATGAGATTGGATGTAACGCACCTAAACAGGGCCGTCACTTGGTCTAACGGTCAAGGATAGGACCGCCACACTCTAGGGGTTGAACCGGGCTGTTTTAGGCAAGTTTTGGTGTGACGGTCTATCGTAGGACCGTCACACTGAAGTAACGGTCTTCACTGGGCCGTCACTTCAATGAAGTAACGCACCTGCAAATGACCTTCACATCGATGAAGGCAGATTCTGGGCAGACTGCGCGCGACTTTAGAAATTGAAGCATATCTCTCAAACGGTGGAGAATTAGACAAAGTGGTAAACATAGAAGTTGTAGATAACTGAGAGAGGAACAACTTTTATGAAGAAAGAAATGTGAGAACATGATTGGAAGAGGGTGAAAATGGGGCTGGAAGAGAGAGGAAAATTCTGGAATGTTGGTGAACAGCAGGGCATGCCAGAAAAATGTGAATAGCTCACAATCGGGGCAGAACCGGCCAACAGTGTAGAAGAAGAAATTGTAGATCTTTGAAAGAGGAACAACTTTGATAAAGACAACATTTTGAATAGAGGATTGGAAGAGGGTGAAAAAGGACCACTTTCAGGACTGCGCAGTGAGAGAGAGCCGATTACTTGGGGGAAGCCGGCCTAAATGGGCCGAAAGTCGACTTAGAAGCCAGAATTTGAAAAGATAAGCTCCGGGGCTCTAAGAAATCATGATCTCCAAGGCTCAAAGGGTATGGAATGGTAAAAATGGGCTCAAAATCCATCCAAGGAAGCTCCAAAATAATGACTAATTCGGGGCATCAAAAATGATGAATAAGAGAAACGACGCAACTTGTAGGCTAAAACGGGTGTCAACAGATGCCCCTCCTTGATGTCCGCTTTGCAAGGGAACGAGCGAAAGCGACGTGGAGGTGAAATGGAAAGGAGGTGGAGTGAATGCGACAGCGACGTGAAATGGAGATGAAGCGGAGATGAAGCGGAGAGAACTGAAAAGCGGGCATCAAGGCAAAAAGACACCCGTCACAACCAACAAGCGGCAGGAATTCTCCCGAAAACGCCGAACTAACCACCTGAATGATTGACAAGGATGAGACATGTCTGGAGAACTAAACTAAAGGAGGAAAAAGGAAACACGACCAGCCTCATCGGGGACACAATCCATGGACAATGAGTGGGTCGGAAGGAACACAGCATAAGAGCTGGAAAGGAGAGATAAGACTGAGATAAAATCCAGACAGGAATCACACTGGCCAACTAGACCAAGCGGCAAGATCAGAGAAATCGTTCAAATTCAGAGTGGAATGAGGAATCTCTTATCCAAGAGAGCTGAATGCAATCAACCATTGCTGAGGAGAAATCCTTGAATGGATCACGAGACATGAATGCTCAAAATGACATGATGCATGCTAGGCTAAAATAAAGAAATCATTAAAACGAATGCAAAGAAAGATAAAATAGAAAGTACTCAAGGATAATATTGCTAGACTGAACCAAGACGGGGTCAAGAGTCCTCTTGCAACCACGGCGTGCGAGACAGAGTCTATCGTCCCCCACTCGACTCAACCGAGCGGCCTATCCAACGATTAACCGTATGCTCTTAGATCATCATCGTTTTTGTTAAAGGGGAACATCAGATCCCAGAACACACGGGCAACCATCCGGTCCTTGAGAGTCTATAATAACGTAGATACCATATAGTAATGCAACAATGAGCAAGGATAGAGAGCCATACCTGACTTACCTGCCAAGCGAAGCGGCATTCTTTTGCATTTTTGATTTTTGATTTTTTATGGATTTTCATCATAAGACAACAACCACATTGACATGGTATAATGTGAACATGAACGAATATGAACGAGCATAACATGAACATAACATAATAAGAGAAATATGAACAAAACATGGCACAACATAACATAACAAAGATGGATGAAACATAACAAACAAATGGCAAACATGCATGCGACTAAAGGCACGGTGGGACAAGACAACATGTACACGGTGGGACAGCACACATGGTGGTATAAGGACATGGTGGGACAAAGACACGTGAGATGACAATACCACGGAGGACAAAGACACGTGTGATGAATGACTCGGTGGAACAAAGATACGACCAACACGAGAGGACATAGACACATATGACAAGGACACAGTGGGACAAAAGACATGGAGGACCATAGAAATATATGACAAGGACACATCAGGATAAAAGACATGGAGGACCATAGACATGATAAAGACAACAAACACATTCTTCAATCAAAACCCAAGATCAAATGAAGCGGAACCACCAGGTTCAAAACCGTGAGATATTGCCCACTCATGGAAACATGATTAAGCAAATAAGCGAAAGCTGAGAAGGCCACGAGCTTCAGAACAGATCCAAAGATAGGATTGAAGAGATGAGAACATATCGAAGATGTGGACAGGAGACAGAGCACAAAGATATGGCAAGGAAAGCTTGAACCTGTAACCTACAGCCTGCACACTTAGCAAACAAATTACGTATCTGTCCTCAAAATAAAAATAAAAGGAACAAAAGATAAGTATTTTTGGATTTTTCAATTTTCTTGATTTTTTTTGATATATTCAAATTTTTGTTATTTTTGACATATTCGATTTTTTTTTTGGAATTTTGACATATTTGATTTTTTTGGATTTTGATAAATTTAATTAATTTTTTTTTGGATTTTTGACAATATCATTTTTTTGGATTTTGATAATATTTCATTTTTTTTTATTTTGACAATATCAATCTGCAGCACCCAAAGACAGGCTCGAACTACTGGTCGGGGATCGCCGTCCCTCCCCTCTCATTAAAGGCTTCCCTTAAGCAGGGCGTGCATGTGAGGGTGGCTTACCATAACCAACCGCCTCTAAAGAACGGTGCCCCTACTAAGGCCATACCCGGGATACAACCCAGCCTAAGAGGGAGAAATAGAAGAAAAATTAGAGACAAGCTTTATGCAGGATGGGAGACATCAGGACTTGAATTCCTTCCAGGGCACCACCCCTCAAAGAGATAGTCTGTTGCGCTGGGGCTTTGTGTCTTTGATTTTGAGACCCATATTTATCAGGCATGCATGCGACCGGGCTCATGACGTCCCGCGGGGAACTGTACTGCCACTCTTGCCATGCCTTTGATTCAAAATTTTGCATCGATTCATTTTCTCATTTTGGTAGCCCTTATTGGCCAGATATTGCATGAAAACTCACTTTCGATGGTCAAGACTGCCCCTACTTGAGACCTCTCCCGTATTAGGGAGCACCTAGGTTGGTCATCTTATCCATCAACCTCTTGCCCCTGCACTTGGCCGAGTAGAGAAAAGAAAAAGACCTTTGTGCATACCCATGGTATGGCCAAAGCAGCAACGGTGTTGCATTAGAGAGATCGGCTATGGCTTGCCGTGTGGTGTGTGAAAAACCCATGCTCAAAAGGTCACCCTCAACGATCGGGGAAAGAACTAGACTCCCAGCGCGGAGCTATCACTGGCCTAAGGATGCTGCAGAAGTGAACTCATTTTAAATGAACTAAGCAAATTTCTAAAAGCCACTTAACCATGTTGAGGAATAGCGTTATAACCATGTGCAGAAACAATAGAAATAATAGAAATGAAAGCATGTTTCTTTGCTCAAAATAAAAATACCTTTGCAAATCCATGGCGTGGAAACCGGCATCCTGAAGTGATCTCGATCATCGAGCTTTAAGGAGCGCGAGTAGCTTTGTATTCCTTGCTTGTCAGGACGAAAGGGAGAGGATAGCAAAGGATCAAAGATTCCTCTACACAGAGGAGCGATAGACACCAAACTAGACGAAGGAGGAATAAAAAAAGGAAGAGAGATGAGGGCTAGAACTCCCTCTTTAAGGCACTGAGGCCCTGATAACAAGGAACCAGATACAGAATAAACCAAATTAGCTGAGATCAAGGCGGACTAAATCCTCGAAAACAGCAAGAGAAAGGGCGAAGACCCCGTAAGGGTGAAGAGGAAAGAGTAGAAAGATGATAAGAAGAATCATCCGACGTGGTCGGAGAAGAGGGACGAGAATCATCCGACAGTGCCGGAGAAGGAGAATGGGAGACACTCGACAAGGTCGGAGAATAAGAAGAACCTGGAGATACCGGAGGGGAAGAATCAGAGGCAACACCTGGAAGTCTCGGGGAAGAATAATCAGGTGATGTCCCGAGATTAGGATGGAATGATGACATAGGCCAGGGCCTAGAATCGTGAGAGGAGGGAAAATCTGGAGGATCCGGGGAAAAAAGAGAGGAATGGGGACGCATGGACCTATGGAAGGAGGAGAAAATCGTTGAGGGAGAATTAGGAGAGGGCAGATACACCACCCAGGGGTGGGAACCGAGCAGAAGAAATGATGAGTGAAATGAAGAAGACGGAAGAGATGTGGACCCCTGAGTGCACAACTGACGGCCTTTAAGCTTACGCCGTCGCCTCTTCTTAGCTGATACTTCTTGAACATGGACTCGCTTGGTGCGGGCTCGAATCCTAGGGCACCTTGCCTTGCAATATCTTCTCAAATAGCGAGCCCATCTAGCAGATGGCCTTGCCCGACTATGGACATGCAGCTTCATCGGGGTAGCTGCCCCTAGACTCCCAGAGCTAACAATAGTAGGACGTTCTTGAACAACTAACCCCTCATAATACTGAATATCATAAAACCATGGAGTCTTGTTACTTGGCACAAGTAGCCCGAGATTCGGCAACTCCACTCGGAACTCAGCCTTGAAGCACAACTCCCTTGATGAAAGAGACGGGTGAAGCTGAGGGAGGGTAATACATGGCGTTGACATGGCCGGTTTGCTAATAAATCGAGGAAGATTGCATAACAAGTGCATAATATCCTTGGAAAGTGTAGAAGATACGGCCAATTGCCCCTTGAACATAGAATCCATAATCTGCTTGGCGGCCGTATGCATTAGCAAAACACGGGTAAAGAACCCTTCTTGGCATGTCATCTGAACGGCAATAGAGCGAGGAGAAATAATAGCATCAATAGTGAACTCTCCGACGAGAAATGAGATTGCCACCGGCCTTGCTCGGGAAGAAACTGGCAGTGCCTGGGAACTCTTCTTATCAACTGTCATCTTTGAAAGTGTAGGCACATCATCCCCAAAATAACTAGGGACCAGGACACGAACCGGCATCCGACAGATAAAATCTTGAATCTTGAAATGCACGGCCGGCACTGAATCATCCTGACTTGACTTATTGTCTCCCTAGGGATTAGACCCGAGGGGCACCAAAGGAAGCACACACCCACTCCGTGGGGTGGTAGTGGTTGGAGAAGTAAAGGGAATATGTTTCGGTGGAACATGTGAAGGTTTGGAAGGCATGGAGGCTCCAACGGGAGTGGTGATGGAAAGTGAAGGCGCAGGCGATGTGGCAATGATAGGCTCGGGTGGCGATAAAGGCGACGGCGAAGGCATGACTGAGGGTAGAGATAAAGGAGAAGGTTTGGCTTGCTCAGGCTCGGGCAAAGGTGATGGCGGAGATGGAGGCGAGGGTGGAGATGGAGGTGGTGATGGAAGCATTGGTGGTGGAGATGGAGATGATGGTGATGGCAATGGAGATGGTGAGGATAGTGATGAAGGTGATGGGGGTAGTGGACGTGGAGGTAGAGAGGGTGAAGAGGGAGGTTGTGGTGTCCACCGTCGACGTGTCGACACAACGCGTCGAGCGGTGTTAGGGATAGAAGTAGTGGTAGTGGCGGTAGGGGAAGAAGGGGAGGCACTAGCCTGAGCAGAGGCTTGGGTTTGTGGCGGCGATGGAGCCGGGGTAAGAGATGGTGGAGGTAACGGAGTAGGTGATGGAGCGAGTGCAGCACTAGACGAGGAATAATAGGGGTGCCCCTGACCTTGAAGTAACAGAGACGGCTGCCCCGGCGGCACTTCTTGCTGCTGCTGTTGGTTGCGAAGATGTAAAATGACTTTGTGAATAGCGGCCCAGTCAATCCTTTTCTTAGCTTCCAGATCATAAACATAATCCCAGAACTCAGGACAATCCTCAACCAAATGCCCCGGCTGGCGGTGAAAATCACAGAACTGAAGCATATCCCCGACTGCGGGTCGGCAAGGCACAACCGGAGAGAGCGGCAATGCATGAGTGGCCATCAAAGCCCGAAATATATCGGTGAAACACTCTGGCAACGGAAGATGAGGAGCCTGCTTCGGGCAAGGTGGATGCCGAGGGATATGTAATGGTGGAGAAGGTTGTGGAGTCGGAAGTGGGGGTTGCGTAGGCAGGAGTGCGTGGCTAGTGGTGGAGGGCTTTGGTGATGGCATGTGTGGAATAGGATGAGGGGGTATGTAGACGGCATCTACTTGCTCGGGATGTGGTGTTCCCTTGACCGGAAGTGGAGATGGAGACGGGTATGTGGATGCGGGAGGCTGACTCATGGAAGGTTGATATGCGGAGGCGTATGGGTACGTAGAGGCGGGAGGTTGGTGGAGACTCGAGGAGGGATATGTGGCAGAAGGCTGACTCATGGCCGGCTGACTCATGGGAGCGTAGGGTTGACATGTGGAGGGTGAAGGTTGATATGTGGAGGTGGATGGTGGAGACTCGAGGTCAATGGAATCTTGGATTTGTTGGCGAATGAAGCGGGCTCGGCTGTAAAGTTGCTGCTAGGAGGTGATGTCGTTGAGGGCTAAGATGAACCGATACTCGGGTGTTGCATTTGATATCAGCATCTTGATTTGTTCTCCCTCCGGAATGTGTCCTGAGACTTGCGCGGCAAGGTGACGCCAGCGGTCGGTAAAGGTGCAGAAATCCTCTTCGGGCTTCATCATCTCTTGGGCCAGATCCGCGATAGAACACTTGGGCCCAACCTGGTCTCGATACTGCTGAATAAACTTTTCTTGAACGGCATGAAAACTCACAACTTGCACTTGCGGAAGAGAGAAGAACCAATCCCGAGCCGGGCCTTCCAATGACAGACCAAACAGATAAGCCATCAAGTGTTGGTCATGTCGAAACTGGGCCGACTCATAAATAAACTCCTTCAAGTGCACATATGGGTCACCAACTCCACTATAACGGTGATATGCGGGAATTTGCGAAGATGGTGGAAGCCGAAGACCTTGAAATGCGAACGGAACACTTAAAAAGGATTTGGGATCGATCCGACGTTGAAGCTCATCAAGTTGGCGTTGGGTTTGAGCAATCATCTCCTGGGTAGGGAGAGATCGAGAAGAATATGGGCCAACTTGAGCAAGAGGTTGTGAATTAGGACCAGGAGCATGGTATTGGGCCGGATAAGAGGATCCGGGCTGAGAAGAAGAAGGGCCCATTCCGGGAGTAGAAGGATATGTGGGCCTGGAAGAAGCATGAGCATATGGGCTGAATGGGCCAACAGCAACATGGGCAGAAGGATGAGGCCCATTAAGAGAATATTGCCCATTAGCAATTGGGCCAGCAACATATGAAGGAGAAGGAGGAGGCCCATGAATAGGAGATGGCCCATTATGAGAAGAAGGCCCATGAAGATGAGATGCAATAAGACGTTGGGCCTGGGCCGGGTCCATTTGGCAAACAAGGCTTGAAATACGGGCCATGAGATTAGCTTGTTCCTCAGATGGGTCAGGGGGACCACGAGAAGATGGACCCAAGCGGGAAGAGGATTCCACGTGGGAATAGAAAGCAGATTGGGAAAAAGAATGATACAAGGGGTTAGAATACTGCTCCATGAGGGCAAAGGGAGACTTAATACATGGAGATCAAGGACAATACAAATGGGGAAGCAATGGCTTAATGGGCTTGAGAACAAGGGGGGCCGACCCACTAATGCAAAGATGAATGGACAACGGACCACGGGACAATGGACTAGACAATGGACACACAAAATGGCCTAAGCTAAATGGGCCTAATAATAACAAAACATGTGGATGATGAAAGAATGCAACACAAAAATCATTAATGAGCTTGGACAAGCCCAATCAACACGAACAATGCAATGTGAGAGTTTTCACCCAAGTCAAACAAGTTAATATGATGGGAAATCTTTTAGGGGTTTCAATAGACCTTTTAATGATTTGAATTAATAACAATTCCCTCAAGATAGGAATCTCATAGGAATAAGGTCCAAACTTTGGGTTGACTAAGGTTAACTCCCTCACACTTATGCAAATGCAAGCCTAAAGGGGTGGAAAGATACAACCGGCTCGGCGTCCGTGTGGGAATCCACGGCTCACGGGGACTTATGGAGGTCCTTGATGTGTTTTCCTGGTCGGCTCCAAGGAATATGGAGACGAGAGGTCCACGCACCAAGGTAGGAAATGCAACTATGATATGCAATGTATGGCCCTATGTGCACTGGAGTGCATGCAAATTCTAGCTTAAAACTAGAAAATCAAGACTAGATTAAACTATGCAAACATGATCCAACAAAAACAAATAGTATATGGATGGGAAGACAATACAAAGATCTGCACAACGGCCCCAAGAACAGATCAATCTGACCCCGGGAGGTCAATCAAATCACTAAGCAAAGATGCCCCCGTGAACCTATGCGCAGACCACATGCAGATTTTATGGACAAAATGCTAAAATGATGACAATTTTTAACTAAGCAAATGAGACCCAAATGATGCAAATAAGCTATGGATGGAAAGACAATACAAAGGACTATCCAATGGATCAAAAATCAGTGTAATCAGACATCGGGAAGGTAGTCAAATCACTCATTAAAGATGTACCTGTGAACCTGTCTCTGAGCCTGCCTGCAGAACTTATGCACAAAACTCAAAACGTTGGACAAGATTAGAATATGCAAATGTTAACCAAATGATGCAAATGATATATGGATGGAAAGACAATACAAAGGGCTATCCAACGCAACAAGAATCAGCTCAATCGGACTCCGGGATCAAAAGTTATGCCTCGATGAACACGGCCATATGAGCATGCACGCAAGACTGCCAGAAGCCGTGTAACGGTCTACCAAAGGACCGTTACATGCATGTGACGGTCTACTGCAGGACCGTCACACAACCAAAGCCCTTAAAACACCAAAAATAGTTGGACAATGGAAGAAATATCACCTAAACATGAACATGCACCCACCCAACCTACAAAAGAGCATGAAAACAAGCGTGATGGGCATTTTGTCCCACCGTGATCGCCAAAAAACTGTTGATTTGTTTTCTTAATTAGATTAGATTCCTATCTGCCCCCTTTAAATACATACATGCATAAACATGTGAATCAAAGACAAGGGGATGAAAGGATGGAAATACTAACCGTGATCGCCACCAAGGATTAACAACGCCGTAAGGATGAAGAAAGGAGTGCAACGGCGCCGTATACCTTGGAAAGAAAACTTGATCGCGCTTGAAACGGGGTGCGGGGAACTTGTGGATTCAAACCTCCTCTCCTTCCAGCCGGCTAGAGGAAGAGGGCCTCACGTTGTATTCATGCTCTCCTGCAAAACAAAGATGAAACACAAAGGCAAAAACCCATTAGAACATGCATGTGTAGTATCAATCCCGGAGTGATAAAATAGTGTTAGAAATTGAGGGCAAACTCACCGGGGGAGGGTTTTAACCCCTGTGGAAGGGTGGAAATAATAGGTGGGTGTGTTGTGCATGCATGAGATTTGAAATCACAAGATTTGATGGAGAGAATAGAGAGAAATGATGATGCAAAATGGAGAAAAACGCATGTATAGCAGAAAAGTGCAGAAAACTGTGATGATTTGTGATTTTGAGAGGAAGAGAACTAAGAGTGTAGATCATGAAATCAAGCCCAGAAGGATGAAATTGAAAGCCAATACTTCCCTCTCCAAGATGGGGTCGAAGTTGTGAGTCGACGGTGCAGCATGGCTTCGCCCCACGTCCGGAAAGAGCCCCCCGTCGCGACTGCGAACTGGGCAGTTTATATAGAGTTTTGTAAGAAATCCTCATCTTCTTATCACGATTCCCGGAGATAGAGTCCAAGATAAATCGAGTTCTCTGGATCAAACTCGAGATAATACTAAGGACAAGAGATAGGAACAAACGGGGATCAATTCGGAGGAGGATTCTAGAAGATAGGGCTCTTGGAAGGCAGCCCCGGAGCTTAATCTGCAGAGTTTGAGTTGAACTAGGAAACATAAATCCTGATCTTTCGACCAAGATCCCAAGAGATATTGCCAATAAGAATTTGATTCCTACGAACCAAATTCAAGATAATACCAAGGGCTAGAAGTAGGAAAAAACGGGGATCAATTTGGATAAGAATTCAAGAAGTTATGGACTCTTCAAGAGGGCCACGGCGCACAAAAATAGAGCAGAGTCCAGCACGAATTGGACTCTCTGGTGCATGTAACGGTCTATCATAGGACCGTCAGAGTGATGTAACGGACTAGGGTAGGTCCGTCACACTCTGGAGGTCGAACGAGACGTTTTCGGATGAGATTGGATGTAACGCACCTAAACAGGGCCGTCACTTGGTCTAACGGTCAAGGATAGGACCGCCACACTCTAGGGGTTGAACCGGGCTGTTTTAGGCAAGTTTTGGTGTGACGGTCTATCGTAGGACCGTCACACTGAAGTAACGGTCTTCACTGGGTCGTCACTTCAATGAAGTAACGCACCTGCAAATGACCTTCACATCGATGAAGGCATATTCTGGGCAGACTGCGCGCGACTTTCGAAATTGAAGCATATCTCTCAAACGGTGGAGAATTAGACAAAGTGGTAAACATAGAAGTTGTAGATAACTGAGAGAGAAACAACTTTTATGAAGAAAGAAATGTGAGAAAATGATTGGAAGAGGGTGAAAATAGGGCTGGAAGATAGAGGAAAATTCTGGAATGTTGGTGAACAGCACGGCATGCCAGAAAAATGCAAATAGCTCACAATCGGGGCAGAACCGGCCAACAGTGTAGAAGAAGAAATTGTAGATCTTTGAAAGAGGAACAACTTTGATGAAGACAACGTTTTGAATAGAGGATTGGAAGAGGGTGAAAAAGGACCACTTTCAGGAGTGCGCAGTGAGAGAGAGCCGATTACTTGGGGGAAGCCGGCCTAAATGGGCCGAAAGTCGACTTAGAAGCCAGAATTTGAAAAGATAAGCTCCGGGGCTCTAAGAAATCATGATCTTCAAGGCTCAAAGGGTATGGAATGGTAAAAATGGGCTCAAAATCCATCCAAGGAAGCTCCAAAATAATGGCTAATTCGGGGCATCAAAAATGATGAATAAGAGAAACGACGCAACTTGTAGGCTAAAACGGGTGTCAACACCGCCGTAATCTCCGCTATCTCTATAAAGGCCTCTGCAAGACGCTACTCTTCCCGATCCCTCTCGCGGCGCATGAGCCCTTCCTAAGCACTGATGCGGTGGAAAAAGAAAACCCTAAACGAAGGCAGTTTGGAACGCAAGCACGCGCGATATTTATCTCCCCATGAACTTGGCAAGAAATGGCGCGACATTCCAAAACCCAAGCAGGGGGTTCCTTGCATCGACTAAAAAGAAGTCATCATTACAGGTATACTCCCAGGACAACAGCATCAAGTGGCCCCTGTCGGAGATAATTTCCCATCCAAACTGAGCCACCAATGTCATCCCCGTAGCTACTACTCACCCGAGCTCAATTTTGGGTTGGGAGTAGGAGGGGGACAAGTGGAGAGGGGGAAAATCTACCGCCCGGGTGCACAGCCCAACTAGGTCCAATTCGACCAAACCAGGCCCAACTCCCACAAAGTGACAGCCCCATTTTGGGCCCACTCACTTCAAGCCCAAAACTCACTTGGAGCAGCACTTCCTAGGCAGCCCCTCAGGTCCGGCAGTCTGAGCAACAGATCGGTCAAGATATCTCCCGCGGGAACCCGACATAGCCTACCCAAGCTATATATTCATCGCTCGGGACAAAAAGCGAGTGCCTTTGACTCGAACCGACTGCCAGAAGCTCATCCAGGCGTCCGTTACGCATCCAGCAGGAGCAGGGAACTCCAAAGGATAGGGGAGGGCAAGAATCCTCATGCCATAAAGAGCCCACTACAAGGACGTAACCCCCCCGGAGCCCCCTCAGCTCCCTGGACTAATACATTAAACGGATTACTATATAAACTCCAGGGAGACCCTCCGAGAAGGTAAGGCATAGGTCTTGAGAGAAAATCACCACCCCTATTGGTGAAGAGTAACCTCGCACCCTCTCCCTCCTACCCTCTCTTTTCACCTTCATGCTCTATCGCACTTGCTAACCTAAGCATCGGAGGGTCTTTCCCCAGAAAATTCTCCCTGGGCACCTCTGATTTGTTTCCTGCCTTGCAGTTCATACAGACGTCGTGACCGTGATCAAGGATCCTCCCGGGATCTCACGGCTCAGGATCAGTGCGAGATTATGCCTCTTCACATAGGAATAATCAGGACTGGCACACCATCTCTGACGCCACAAAGCACATTGAAAAAGTCAGGCTCAACCAACAGTAGCTCACCAGGAACATCCTTAGCTCGCTCGAGCACTCACTCGGTCAGGGCATCCATTCTGCCACCTCAAACCACAACCTTGACGTCTCAGGGGCTAGCTAAAATCTCAAACTGGGATGGCCAAAATGATATTAATCCTCATCGGATAACATTCACGGCCATTACACAATCAATAATCCCCATCAGCCGTCTGATCTCGCTGCAGATATCTCAAACGTTGCACTACAAACTCGCGCTTGTCAGGAAACTCTGCCCATCGCAGCACAATAGGGACCACCACCTCTAAGAAAGGTGACTCTCTATCTTACTCCTCAGGCCCCGCACTAGCACTCTGATGAAAACAAAACCACCTTCACAGTGCCAACACCGCGCACACAAGCTCTCACACGAGAAGCAAAGCAGTAAATAAACACAAAACCCTATGCCATCTGCCGACTGTACTGGACCTTATAGACTCTGATCACTACAATTACCTCAAATTCTCATATATGTCCTCACCACTTGCTCTGATACCACCTATAATGACCCAGAACTCAGATACCGGGCGAACCCGATACCACTTGGATCCTGAGAGGCCACCCACGAGCGGGAAAGCTCGAAAGGGTTAGTAAGGTGTGTGGAGGTACGTTGAAATTTAAAATAATGCAGGAATAATTATATAATTAACAGTTCAAATAACAGAAAATAAAATTATATTTTCAATTAACAAATTAACTACATAGCTAATAACAAAGTCTAACTACAGAGTCTGGTCCAACAAGTATAGTCTACAAGAAAGAAACGTACTCAGGCACCAGGTGAGCTCCCGGTTCTGGCAAACTGGCACTAACAACCACCGTACTGCACCTTTGAACCACGAGGAGGAATTGCTACACCTGAAAAGAAAGGGGCGAGCCTCATCTCATTGGCTCAGTAGGGGTCCCGCGAATCCCCACCATGAAACAACAGTGGTAAACCACAGTGCTAACAATAAAAAAAGCAATAATAACAGGAGTAACAATTGTTGGTCCCGGGGTAGGCGAGCAGATAAGAAGGGGGGTTAAATTATCCCCCACGTGATATGGCAAAATAAAAACTTACGTAGTGGAATTAACAAGTTTAACGAGATAGATAGAAATAAACTAAGCAAGGTTAAACAAGTTCTCTCAATCTTGCCGCACTCACTCGAACATTCAAGCAATTTAAACAATTAAGCACACATCCACAAAGCAAACCACAGGACACAGGGATTTTTAAGGTGGTTCGGGACCACGATGGGCTCCCTACGTCCACCCCTTACCAAACCGGTAGGGCTTCACTCGGGGATAAATCCCCAGCATGGAGCCGAGCTCCAAACACACGCAGGACGACGCATGCACACACACACGAGGATAAATCCCCACGAGGAGAACTCTCCTCACGCTATAGACATAGCACCAACGGGGATGAATCCCAGACGCTCTGGATCGTAAGTCCAGCAGCACACACACACACACACACACACACACACACACACACACACACACTGCAACAAACACAGCACAATAGACACACGACCGGACGCAGACGGTCACACACACACAGTGTATTTCCTAGTTCAGACAATAAACACAAATACTCAAGATATGCTCAGATCGAAATAAAACCCATGACAAACATCACACATAGATAGGAATAAGATGTAGAAGTTGTTTCCCCTTTGATTTCCAAAGCCAATGGATGCTGATGCTTGACTCTCGGATCGGATGATGGCAATTCTTGCGTCTTCTTATTCCTCTCGTCGATCCGCTCCTTTTCTTCTTCTTCTACGAGCTCCAGAAACTCCTTGGAGTAGATGAAATCCACATTGGCTTGAGCTCCTTCTTCCTTTCCCCCTTTTTCTTCTCCTACAAGATAGAAAGAGTTAGCATAAATGGGGTTCTCTCCAAATTCGTAGGTTACATGAGAGTATATATAAGAGACATGAAAAGACACATATAGCCCTCATAAAACCATTAGAAAACCCCTTTAAGATATGTATAATAACCCTAAGGAAAAATCGGTAAAAGTAGAGCACAAATGGATTGAATTTAGATGGTTTTCGGATGCACGTTTTTCAATTTTCGTCGCCAATCGACCAATGAAAGGGGTCGGTCAACCAAACTTTTACAGACACAGAACCTGCCCACTCTGAGGATTTCGGTAGACCTAAATGCCCAGGTCAGTCGACCGAAATCTACTTAAATTTCAGATTGAAAGCATTTCAATCTTATAAGAGAAATGTCAATGAAATATAGAAATGATTAGTTGATAAAACAAACAACCAAGTATTCCATGGTATTAAACAATGTAGAAACACATATCAACCACATTCCAAACCCATTTACACAACCAAGCATTTTCATGTAAATACTCAATCCACATGCAAGATTATACACGCAATCTGCATTCATTACAACACTATCACAAAAAATAACTTCCTCAAGACCACACAAATCGAAATATCTCAAACAACCTGTTCTCATGAACATCCATGGTTCAGTCATTCAAATTTGCATATATTAAAGTTTATCACACTATTTTTGAAGTAAGCCCACAAGCATAAGCCAATTTCATACTCCATGAAAATATCATCCAACACATTTATGCCAAGGTTTACACGAGGAATTCAAACCTTGTAGCTAGCATAAAAACCCTATGAAGAATATACATGAAGGTACCAAATGAATGTATGCAACATGGATAGCACAAGGGACTAGGAAGAGGTTAAATGTTTAAACATAAAAACCAAGTATTCCTTGGAGTTTAATCAATATAAAACCACATATCAACCTCTTTCCACCAAGATTCATATAAATAGATATTACCATACATCCATGTGATATTTAGGTGTCTTCCAACCATCTCTCTCCTGTAAAAGATGTTGCATCTCTGTAGTTTTGATGATGACTAACATTATGAATCAAATTATTTTTATGATGATTATTTTGATGCTCCTTGATGAATGATAAAGATCCTGCATTGTCTAAATATTCTTAGGATCTAATGTTGTTGTCTTGCATGCACATCTATGGATCAAATGTTTTTTCATCATGCTTTTCTGATTTAATGCTCCTCTATCATGTTCACCCATGAGCCCATACTTATTTGTCTTGTTTATATGGGTTCTGTGCACCTAGTGCGTTGACGCACTTGGCTGGCTGCGTAGACGCAATAGTGCGTCTTTCGCTTGTTGTTTTGTCCACTACGTCGACGTTGTCACTAGATGCGTTGACACATTGGCCTGGTGCCAAGGGCTTGAGCGTCTCGCCTATGAAGCTGAGTCGACGCTGTCACCTGAAGCGTTGACGCATTGGCTTGGTGCCAAGGGCTTGAGCGTCTCGCCTATGAAGCTGAGTCGATGCTGTCACCTGAAGCGTTGACGCATTGGCTTGTTACCAAGAGATTGTGCCTCGCGCCCAAGGAGCTGAGGTGACGCTACACAATGGAAGTGTTGACGCCTTGAGTTTATGACCAAAGGTTTTTTGATCAACCACCAAGCAGAAGCGTCGACGCTGTCAACTGATCCGTTGACGCATTAGTGTGTTTTGTCAAGGGACCTGTTCTACATTATATCCATTACGTTAACGCCTTGGCTTTAGTGCGTTGACGCGTTCTTCAGTCCTTTGATAAGTCCCGTGCAATCTGTGTGAACAATGTATGACTTGAATATTTCTGAGATTGACTGAATGTTCTCTGAAACCTTACAGGGACTTAAATACAAATTGGAACTTTATTCCAATCATGTGAGCACGTGATCCGAGGGAATAATCGTCTAATACGTGGCTCGATTCATCTGGAAGCATTACTTCGCACGTGTCTCCAAAACCCTCACTCTCTCGTGAGGTTGGATATATATATGAAGGTTTCTGCTCCTGAAAAGCTGCCGAAGCCACAGGGAAAAGGGTGAGGCCAGAGCGAGAGGAAGGAGAGGAGAAGCCATCCTGATCCATTCGTTGAGCATACCTAGAAGAGAGAGAGTGGTGAAGGAGAGGATGGTTTTCTGCTATGTTTTATCTATGCTTCTTTAAGAAGCTACATTGTTTCTCTGTTCGATTGTCTTCGATATTTCTTTATGTTTTCAGTTGTTTGTTCTTAAATTCCGATACTCTGTTTTATCGTTCCCTCTAGGTGTAGAGGAAGAGAGGTGAATCCTCTGGGTTGCATTGTGGTTCCCTCTGAATCAGATCAGAGGAAGGGAGGTGGTCTTCGGTGTTCTTGTGTTCAGATAGTAAGGAGGCTATCTGGGTTGTTCTCTCCGGCTGTGGAGGAAGAGAGACAGCGTCTCTGATTTGCAGTGAGTGTGGGTCACTGCTGGGTTCCCTCTTGTCTAAGAGGAAGGGAGAGTTATCTCCGGGTCAGGTCTTGGGGTGTGAGACCTGGGTGCAAGCTGTGTGTTCAGCGTCTATAGGGATTTCGATCCCCAAGCTGTGGATCAGCGTGTTGTTGGCAGACTGAGTCTGCGGTTCTTTCTTGTGAAAGGGAAGCCTCACTCGGCCTTGAGTGAGGGATGGACGTAAGTCTACAGGTTGCAGACTGAACCATCTAAACCTCTTGTTCTTCGTGGTGTGATTGTGCGCATCTTTTCTCTTTATGCTTTTGTCTGGCTTCACGAAGTAAGTGTGATTGTTGTTGATC